>CM022298.1:78852789-79452789 GCA_011799875.1 Thinopyrum elongatum | reverse complement strand
GTGGAGACCATCATGTGGCGGGCCATGGGGTCGGGCTTCGCGGACGACGTCGTCTTGCTCCGCAACGTCGGTAGCCGCTACCTCCGTGCCAACGGCAGGTACATCCGCTGGAACGCCGGCGTCAGCGTCGACAACAGCGTCAGCTCCATGATGTACTGGGTCGTCGAGCCCATTCCCGCCAGAGAGGACATGCCTGCCCTTCCTGCCCCGCCTCCGGTGAGTTCGCCATGACCGACCCGCTTCTTGATACCTCTTCTTGAATTGCTTTCGGCGATTCAGCGAATTCTTCTTGAATTCTGTTGTTGCCAAATTTGATTGCGAGCAGCATCCCCCATACGGATACCTCCCCTTGGGCCTGTTCGTCCACCTGGACCTGGAGCCGGGACGGCTGATCCGGTTCGTGCGGGCGCTCGACGACGGGCACTACCCCGAGGACCCCGAGCACGCAGGCTGGCGCCAGTTCTGGTTCAGGGGGAGGTCCGCGTTTCGCCTTAGGGACGACCTGGGGTTCCTCGTCGGCGCCGACGTGTACTACCGGAACGTCGCCATGTGCATCCGAGCGGGCCGCTACGGGAGGCTCACCCCGCTCGTCGTCGACCTGCCCGACGGCGGCTATGGCGACACCCTCGAGATTGTCGTCTTCCGGGCCGAGACCCCTGGTGAGAGCCTCTCTCCATGCCCCAACTTCCTAAGTACTTATCTCCTAATGGTGACAAGAACTGAAAACCGATGGTTAATCTACTTTGATTGAATTTTCTTCAGATTTTCGTGCAGATCGATGATGTTTTTGGGTTTAATTTAGTGGGGTGTTAATCTACTTGTCTTACTGAAGCTGTTACAATCTGACAAACAGGTTACTTTTTTTTTTTTGGAAAAGGAAGACAAACAGGCTACTGAAATTGTTCTAGTCTGAAAACCAGTTAACTGAATCTGTTGAAGTCTGAAACTGTTAGGTGTCTTCAACTGTTGAAATTTTGTAGATAAGTAAAAGATGATCTGAAATTGAAACCCCAAATCAGTTGATTCACCTTCTTTCAGCCTTAACAGAGAAGATGGTGATAACCGTTTGATTTAGCGCATTTTACTCACGAAATTCAGGTTCAACAATACTAAATAAATCTCGTTTCTGCACCTGAGCTGTATTCAGTTCAGGTTTTGTACACGAGCTGCAATCTTGGTCCTGTTATTCTTTTTATTTTGTACATTATATTGTTTGAATTGTTCATCTGCTTTCCTGCTGAGAGACTCTGAGATTTAAATTGTTCATCTGCTTTCCTGCTGACCTTGTTTGTATAGAAATGTACTGTTGTTCTTGAATGTGTTATGAACATGATATTTGAGTTCTAACCTCATCGTGCTTGGAAAAAGGGTATTATGATTCGTTTCGTTAGGACTTGTCTGAAACTGTTGTTGTCCTGTAGAAAGGTAAAAGTAGTTGGATGAAACTGGTAGGTGCCATGTGGATCTATCAGTCTGTGTACGCATGGGAAAAGATTGTTTGAAGCTAGTTACACATTTCTGTTCTTGATTTGGATAATTCAGTTGGCCCATTTCATAACATCTGACGCAAGTAGAAATTATGGAAGCTAAAAAGCCAAATCAAGTTCAGTCATCTCATTTCGCCTTTGCAGAGAAGATACTAACTTTCTAACCTGTGAATAAAATTCAGGTAGGATCTTACAATAGTCCATAAAATCTTTAGTTCCTTGTACAATATATTGTTTCAGGTTTTGTTCTTCTTGACCTTGTTATTAATTTTTGGTCTTCCGCCTAATTGGCTCATAATTTCTGCTAATTCAGCCTACAATGAGCTGCGACACCCGGATGTCGACGCGGAGTAGAGAAAGATCGTAGCGGGAGCCCTGAAAGTACACCTGTCCACAAGTTTCGCAGCCTCGACGACAGCAGAACTGGACACTTACTTTTGCCTATATAGATAGAAAGATATATGTTCAAAAACTATCTCTGTTTCTTCTGGTAGTTGAACTTGCTCCGTTCTGGATTCAGAACTGCTGAGAGTGTGTGCCCAATGGCTGAACAATTTTGTAGGTCATTGCAGTGTCGCTCTTTTGACATTCATCTCTGAGATGTTATTTCTGGTGTGCTTCGTAGACGAGCCTGCAATATTTTTAGATCATGCATTCTGCGTCATTGGAAAATGCAGTGGCTTTGACATAATGATCATGAATTTATTTTTTAGACTATGCATTTCGCATACAAATGGAAAATTTAGTGTTTTTAGTTGTGCTGCCTTGATAGTGTTTTTCCTCATACCTATTGATAGTGTTTTTTACTTGTGCTGCCTTATGTGTTTAAAGTTCTTAATTCCCGGCCTGCATATACCAGGAAGAAATGTGGCCATGAGTAAAGCGAAAAGGCCTTATGATAGAATTGTACAAAGCTTTAAAAAAAATGATGATAGCACGCTGGAACTTCCCACAGATTCATGCAAGTTTTCCAGATCCAGATATCAGAGATGCTGAAGACCGAAACACCTTATTCATGGTGTAGTTTGTCACTGTACCTGAATTCTCGTGAAGTCTGTCAGGACACAGATTGACCTGGCTCTTTGGCAAGGAGTTTTGGACTCCGTAAACAAACGGGTAAACACCATCATACCACATGAAGTGAGGAACCTAGAGAATAGGAAGAAGTTTTTAATACCAAAGCAACAGGCAGGTGGTGTGCACAAGCAAGCACACTCCTGGGAATTCAACATTTGCAGGCTTATTACTTCACTTTGCTGCTCCACAACAGCATACACCTTCTCTGCTAGGCAAAACGGAAGAGTGAAAAATAGGTTTATCGTACTCCGGTGTACCAGTGTTGCCTAGATTCTACCGAGTAATTTCATGAACACTGCCCCCCAAACTTTTTTTAAGAACTTGAAAAAAAAAACATGGTTTGATTGGGTGCAGGGTGCTATTCCATCATGTACAATGAGCCACACAAAAATGGTGATGAGCACTACTATAAAATGTAAATTTAGCACAAAGCTCTAGTTGGGATTCAATTGACAGAGATTTTCGGAGTTCCCATCCAGAACCCATCACATTGGCCTTCACAGTAAAATCATACTACTGCGGGCTGTAGTTAAACTGCGAGCAAAGGAAGAGTGGCAGTTCAATAAGCAGATCAAAAGTAAAGAACTGCAACTGCAACAAATGCCAGGTCGCTAACTAGATCTTAGAGGCACCGACTGCAGGAAGACTAAACAAGCACATAATAACATCACTGGAACATGGAGAACTCCGGGCAGCTTGAAACACAGTGTGATCAACTTCCGCAGAACCTTCCGTCCTGTAATTCCATTGCAAAAATAGGCTTCCGCAGAACCATCCACCATCCTTAACAGCTGAACTTGTATGGACGAATCAGTACAGTCAAATATCTCCACGAACTCATAGTCACAATTTTTAAAATCTTGTGCAGTCCACCAAGCCCTCCAGCCCTTGTAAACAGCCCAGATATCACGAAGGCGAGGGAATATTTCATATTCATTTCTTATACCAGTTGGTCTACCAGGTACAGGATGAGAAAAGTATGTTGTACCGGTGCAAGTACTAATACTATCATTGCCAGTGGAAACCCTAAAGGTTCCACACCCAACAGGATGATCTTCTTTAACCAATCTTTTCTCCTCCATTCCCTGAGGACAGACAAGGAGCCATCTTAATGTTACTTTATTATTCTTAAGAAAAAATTCCATGATGACTTATGAAAGGAATCTTTTGGAATAGCAGAGGTCTAGCTGACTTGGCTAAATGAAGGTTTTTGGCAGAGACAACGATAGAGCAAAAATTGGATTCTATTGCTCTACTCGAAACAGGACGGGATAATTTCACCTCACAGTTCCTTGGAACTTTATCCGGAGGAATTGATTTTGATTGGCAAGTTTTACCTCCTAGAGGAAGATCTGGTGGGATATTACTAGGGGTTCGGTGCGAAACGCTTGAGGTGCTTAACGTGGTTCGGGGGGATTTTGCGGTCAAGTTTCGAGTGAGATCGAAATTGGATGGCTTCCGATGGTCTCTAGTTGCTGTATATGGGGCAGCACAACCCGAACTCAAACCAGATTTTTTAGCCGACTTGGTGCGGATCTGTGGAGACGACTCTTCCAATCCTAGTCAGACAGGATTTTAACATAATTCGGAGGAGAGATGAAAAGAACAATGACAATTTTGATGGACGTTGGTCTATGATGTTTAACATGATTATTGAGAGTCTCAGTTTGAGAGAAATTGAGCTCACTGGTAGACAATTTACATGGCCAATTCGTTGCCCACTCCAACTTATGAGAAGTTGGATAGGGTGCTTGCTAGTGTGGAATGGGAACAAAAGTACCCATTAGTGTCGGTACATGCGATGCAGAGGGCGATCTCAGACCACACACCATTACTAGTAGACTCGGGAGAGGCTACACATATTGCAAACAAGAATGCTTTCTCTTTCGAACTAGGTTGGTTCGAGAAAGAAAACTTCTTGGAGATCATTGCACGCGAATGGGCAAGGCCTGTTAGTGGACGAACAAGTATTGAGAGATGGCAAAATAAAATTAGACATCTGAGACAGTTTTTGCGAGGTTGGGCCAGAAACGAGAGTGGGATTTACAGACAAGAAAAATAGCGACTCACCTAATTAATAGATGCGCTAGATTTAAAAGTTGAAGTTAATCTTCTTACGGTTGATGAGCAGAGCTCCAAGTCCAAACCTGAGCAAGGCTTACGAGCCCTTCTTAGAGAAGAGGAGCTCAAGTGGGCATTGTGTGCTAAAGTACTTAAGGTTGTCCAAGGGGATGACAATACATAATTCTTCCATATGATCGCGAATGGTAAACATAGGAAGAAGAAAATAATACAGCTTGAACAGGACGAGGGGACAATTGTGGGGCATGAGAATCTGAAAGCTTATATCTCTAATTATTATAAACAACTTTTTGGGCCTCCGGAAGCAAGCACGGTGTCCCTTAATGAATCTGTTATTGGAGATATCCCTCAGCTTCGGGCAGAGGAGAATGATATTCTATCTGCACTGTTTACTGAGAAAGAGGTTCTGGATGCAATCTCACAAATGAAACCGAATAAAGCACCGGGACCAGATGAGTTTCCAGCTGAATTCTATAGGAAATGTTGGCATATTATTAAGGATGATCTTATGCCTATGTTTCATGATTTTTTTAACGGTCATTTAGAGCTGTTCCATCTTAAGTTTGGTATGATCACGCTGTTGCCAAAGAAAGAAGAGGCAGTTCGGATCGAACAATTCAGGCCAATATGTCTTCTTAACGTGAGTTTCAAAATATTCACGAAAGTGGGTACCAATAGATTACACAGATTGCTCACTCTGTGGTACAACCGAGTCAGACAGCGTTCATGCCAGGGCGACACATACTTGAAGGGGTGGTCGTTCTGCATGAAACGCTGCATGAAATTCATTCGAAGAAGCTAGATGGGGTTATCTTCAAAGTGGATTTTGAGAAGGCATATGATAAAGTTAAATGGCCTTTCCTTCAGCAGGCAATGCGCATGAAAGGATTTAGTGAGGCCTGGCGGAACCAAGTGGGTTCTCAAGTCCAGAAGGGTAGTGTCGGAATCAAGGTTAACGATGATATCGGTCACTACTTTCAGACACACAAGGGATTGAGAAAAGGGGATTCCATGTCTCCTCTCCTATTTAATATAGTGGCTGATATGTTGACCATTCTTATTGGCAGGGCCAAGCAAAACGGTCAAGTGGAGGGGTTAGTCCCTCATCTGGTCGATGAGGGATTCTCCATTTTACAGTATGCTGACGACACTATCCTATTCATGGAACATGACATTGCAAAAGCGCGAAATATGAAACTCATATTAAGTCTCTTCGAACAATTGTCTGGATTAAAGATAAACTTTCACAAGAGCGAGTTGTTCTGCTTTGGAAAGGCCAAAGAAGAGCAAGACACATATAGACAACTGTTCGGGTGTGAATTAGGTTCTTTGCCATTTAGTTATTTGGGTATACCGATTCATCACCGTAAGTTATCTAATAAAGAATGGAAGTGCATCGAAGATCGAATTGAAAAAAAGCTTAGCTGCTGGAAGAGCAAGCTTATGTCGTATGGAGGTCGGCTAGTGCTGATTAACTCGGTACTTACTAGTATGCCGATGTTCCTGCTATCGTTCTTCGAGGTACCGAAAGGGGTGCGGAAGAGATTTGATTTCTTTAGATCTCGATTCTTCTGGCAGTCAGATGAGGCCAAGAGGAAATACCGTCTCGCGCGATGGGATATTCTTTGCCGACCAAAGGACCAGGGGGGTCTCGGTATTGAGAACTTGGAAATTAAAAATAAATGTCTTATGAGTAAATGGCTTTACAAGTTAGAGACAGAGCCGGAAGGTATGTGGGCACAGATTCTACGCAATAAGTATTTACAGTCGAAAATGCTCGCCCAGGTTACCATGAGACCAACTGACTCGCCATTCTGGAAGGGACTCATGAGAACGAAGGACTTGTTCTTTCGTAGGGTCAAATTCTTGGTTGGCAATGGGATGTCAACAAGATTTTGGGAGGATACGTGGTTAGGAGAGACGCCCCTAGCCGTACAATATCCCACCCTTTATAACATTGTGCAACGTAAGGAGGATTACGTAGGCACAGTATTTCAAACGACTCCCTTGAATATTCAGTTCAGACGTGCATTAGTTGGTGAGCGATGGACTGCCTGGATGCACTTGGTCCGAAGATTGATAGATGTTCAATTATCCGACCAACCTGATTCGACGCACTGGAAGTTAGCTAGAAATGGGGTATTTACGGTGAAATCTTTCTACATGGATCTGATTAATTCTGGCCCAATCTCGAGATCATTACATATTTGGAAGGTTAAGGTTCCCTTGCGTATTAAAATATTTATGTGATTCGTCCACAAGCAAGTAATCCTCACCAAGGATAACTTGATAAAGAGGCGATGGGTAGGTAGTTCACGTTGTTGTTTTTGTGATCATGATGAAACAATACAACATCTATTCCTTGAGTGCCCACTTGCCAAATTGCTTTGGAGAACGATCCATATAGCCTTTATCATTAATCCTCCAGTTGACATTGAATCGTTGTTTGGAACGTGGTTAGCTGGGGTTGAGCATATTACTGTGGCTCATATTTGGATTGGAATATGTGCGCTTTTATGGGCTATATGGAATTGTAGGAATGATATGATTTTTAATACACAACACACTTTAACTTTCTTGCAGGTCATCTTCAGAGCTACCGCATGGATCCGTACGTGCTCCTTACTCACTCCTATGGACTCCAGGGAGCCTTTGGTTACTGGGTGCAACCAGTGGGAGATGGTAGCACGGGCTATATTCAACCGGTTCGGATGGCGGTCGCATAACAGGATAGAAGTCTAGGGAGCTTATCCTTTACTTTGCCTTACCGGTTGTGATTTTGAGCATGTACTTTTCTTTTCTTTGTTTCGCTCCGCTTGCGAGCTGTAATACTTTTATGACTTTGTGCTACTTCGAGACTCTTTAATAAGATGGTTGCATGCATCATTATGATGCAGAGGCCGGGGGTACGCCTCCATTTCCAAAAAAAAAAAAAATTATTATTCTTGACATCGACTTTCTTTATAACGGCATAATAATTGGGGAAGCAATATATATCATTGTAGAGAGCCCAGATCTGCCCAGGTTTGAACTTGCAAAGCAATCTTATTTCTGTAAAGTCATAGAATTCTGAATCAGGACATACAAATTTTGCCTGGATAATATCACCAGATTCCTCATCAACATCAGTACCTTCTACAGCAGATCGAGTGTATATGGTGCCAAACTCCTGACCTTTCACTGAACTGCTTTCAGGAACAACAGAAGCTAAAGCATCTTCCAAGTTAAGGGGGAGGGCTGCAGGATCAAGTTCAAGAGCTCCTTAGCATCTTCCAAGTTAAGGGGGAGGGCTGCAGGATCAAGTTCAAGAGCTCCTTCTGGAATGCCTTCACTTTCAGCTGCACCCATCAAACGGTATGGGATAGAATGCGAGAACCATATTGTGTCATCCTGAGGTATGAGGTATGGGGTAGCCTCTTTGTCCTGCATAAATAAGCTAACAAAGACTTTTATCTTGACAAGCGGCATGACAGTGATGCTAGTGCCAGTCGTGAAATCAGAGAGGACCTGAATAACTTCATACTTGTAGTTCTTTTGGTTGTGAGCATCTGAACCCCAACCAATATCCCATCCCCTGAGAAGAGCCCAAACTTCATATTTCCTAGGATATATTTCATAAGAGTTCCTTCTACCAGTGAATGTCGCATGTACACGATGAGAAAAGGGTTTTGTGTCAGTGTAAATCATAATACCACAGGTGGTGGAAATCCTATAGGTTCCACACCCAACAGTTTGATCTACTACCAATCTTTTGTCCACCTCTTCATCAGGAAAAGCTTCAAGCCATCTTGCATGCACTTCATTATTCTCGAGATCAACTTTCTCTATGAAGGCATAGTAATTCGGAAACTTATCTATGTCACTGTAGAGAGCCCATATCTGCCCAGGTTCGAACTTCTGAAGCAATCTAATTTCTGAAAATACTTCTGCACTTATCCACAGCTCAGCAAACTGTTGATATGGACCAGAAGGAACATGTTGCTCAGTTAAAGTGTGCGCTATGAAGGCTTTCGAGCAATTCTGGCAGCGGACAGCTTTCTTCAAAATTGCATGGTGGTACTGATATTTGGTGCCACAGGTTGGACAGATGGTCCAAAGTGTTGGCGGCCTTGCAGAATTTGAGCATGATAGCTGTTGTTGCTGACAATTATTATGGAGATTCATGGTAGTATGGAGTGAGATATAGTACTTCCAAAGAACAAAGAGCAAGCAGTAGACCAAGGAAAGTAACTTGTCAACCTGCACCAAACAAACACAAAATCATGATAAAAAAATTTCACAAGTACATGTCGGACTGGTGAGGTTCTTGTGGTGTGCTTCGGCCGGCGTGGTGCCGATTTGAGCTGCTGGACTTCCTGGGCGGTGGCCTCTGCGTGGTGCGGGTGGTCCTGCCGGTGGATGGGTTTGGCGGCGCTACTTCCTCCCAGGTCTGAATCTCACCATGTGCGGCGTCGGGGCGGTCATGGTCCTTGTGGTGGTGCAGATCAGCTACCCACCTCACTCAACCGGTCGTCGGGAGTGTGTCAGATCAACTTTGGGCGAAAGCCTTGCTCCACCTGGAGCCGGCGGCGGCGACGCCCATGGGCGCCGCTAACCTCCTTGGAGGCGTCGTTGTATTTGTTGTCTGCACCCTCCTCGTCGAGACCCCGGGGGAAACCCCTAGTCCAGGTCCTCCTGTACGGATGATGGCGGCGCAACCAGCGTCGCGGCCCTTCTTGAAGGCGTCATCTTTGGGGTCAATATGGTTGTTGTGTGGGTGTTGCTTGCTGCCGGAATGTTGGTGGTGGTGGTGTGGCCGGTTGGGGTCGACGGTGGTCTGTGTTGCTGATGCCCTGCTTCCTATGTGCTCGTCTTCGGTGGTGTTCCCTGGTTTCGGCCATGTTGCTGTGCATGTTCAAGTACCTCCCTTGGTGGCCATTGTGGTGCGGTGAGCCTAGTGCTCTTGGTGTCGTTCCGGTTCATCTTTGCTCTTTGATGACGCAAGATGCCTCCCCAACTTGCTAATCATTCCGGATTCTCGTGACGGAGCTCCCAATCAAGGTTCGTGTTGTCACTCGTTGGTTGTGGTTGCTCCTGAGTTGTGTCGTGAGGTTCGGTTTGCACGCCGGTGCGGTGCGTTAGGTTGCTTGCTTAGTCTTGGTATTGTGATCCCTCCACGACACCCCACATATACTTGTGCCTCCCGTGGTGTTAGTCCTTCGGTCTGCTAGCTAGGTCGGGCCTTGTCTCGGGCATCCTTTTTCCTCATCTTTTGTAACTTTGTTACTTGTATGGTTTTCGGCCCGGTTTTCTTTATAAACGGGGTTAGTTTGTTTAGGTTTTCGATCCAGTTTTCCTTATAAACTGGATCAGCCAAAGCTTAAGAGGTGACTCTTAGCTTCGGCAGCTTTTTGAGCAATATATTCAGGTGGGGAGGATCCCCTCCCCCCCGGTGACAGTTCAAAAAAAATTGTACATGTCTAACAAGCAACCAAAGAACAATACTCGCTCTCTTGCAACCGTAAAAGAATAAAGTTAACTCCGAAGACATCAATCTCATATATTTTAGCTAATGATACCAACATGGAAGACCATTAGCACTCAAAATGCTATGCATGTGTTAGGTTTCATTAGGTAATCTATAGGCTAAACATGTGGCGGGTTAGTTTCAAGAAATATGTGCTGAACTGATCAGAGAGCACTCCCAGCAGGGTTCAATTTCCCAGATTCCAGGTAAATCCTGCAAACCACCAGAAGTGAATAATGACTTGGTTTTCTGGATTCCGTTTAATTGTATCTTTATCTTCTCTTTGTATGTTTCTCAGTTGTTTACTTGTCCTTGAAACATTCTCCTTCGTGTTTAGGGGAGGAACCCTCTGACAGGTTGGCTACAATATTGATTTCAAGGTAATGCACCAAAAAACAAACTAAGGACAACTAAAGATCTACAAACGGTGGCTTGTACTCTGTGCCTTCTTTGGTGTTCTTCTAATACACAACGACGCACACTTAAATGCATTTTCGAGAAGAAAAAAGGACAACGACAACTGATAGCTTAATACATCAGATTTTCCTCTACCTTCTGTGCAAATTCAGTTATACTACAAATTCTTAATGTTCAATCATGTATTTCTTTAATGATGCAATGCCCATTTATTCGTTCTTTTTACTAGATATAAAAGGAAAAGGTCAAGTTTTGGTCTCTCTAATTGTTTGCTGAGTCTATTTTTTACTCGCAACTGTAAAACCGTTTAATTTATATCCACAACTATACAACTGCATATAACCCCCATTAACCTAAATACATTGTTTTTCAGGGATACAGCATCCTATTAGGCAGTATATGTTGAGGCGATATTGTTGTCAGCTATATAGCCTTGGAACAGACGCCCGAAACAACAAATTCTTATCCTATTCTACAAATCTGTGCAGTCCACTCATCAGTGATCTGTTCTTCAAGCTCTACTGTGAAGCCCCCTTACAAACTCTAAAGCAACTAACCCACACCTCCATTGGCATGGCCGTCATCTACATTCATTTGCAGGTAACCTCATCACCAACCATGCCATCTACTGCTGCTTCTTCTTGTTTTCTTTAAGTCAGGCGGGTTGAGTGAACAAATTTTGATATTCAACAACAACAACAACAACAACAACAAAGCCTTGAGTCCCAAACAAGTTGGGGTAGGCTAGAGGTGAAACCCATAAGATCTCACAATCAACTCATGGTTATGGCACATGGTAGCAAATTTTGATATTCGATGGATGTAAAATAAATGATTCTGGAGTTAAGGGCCAAAACTGCTATCCTTTAATAGCAGCTAGTATTATATCGACATGACCACATATGCTTAAAAAGGACGTGTCGTGTGGATACTGGATACAGATAAAGATACTACAAGCAAGGCCACAGGGTTACTATGTGATGCATACACGAATTAAATGAAAAAAAGACAAAAATTGCAGAAATAAATCTTTTGTGACAAGTTTTACAAGCTTTTTCTTCATATATATACTACAATGAAGCATAACTTTTCCATTTTTGTATTGCATCCAATCATAAGCTTTTGAAATCCAAAAAATTAGCATGTGCGGACAAAAGGAATGAAATAAGAAATTAGCATGTGCAGACTTGGAAACTAGGGGGAATAGAACTCGAAAGTTAAGCGTGCTCAGGCTGGAGTGGTGAGAGGATGGGTGACCGGTCGGGAAGTTAGATGATTTGAAATGAGTGGTTCATAATTGAGCAGTGATGAGGGGTGATTAGAGATTGAATTGTCAAATAATTCAGAAACTTGAAAATAAGAAAAAAATCAAAAAAAATTCAAAATTTTATTTTTCAAAAAAATTCAGAAAAACAAAATTTCAAAAAAATTTCTTTAGTCCCGGTTGGTGTTACCAACACCAACCGGGACTAAAGGTGGAGCTCCAGAGAGCGGCCACGTGGAGGGCCTTTAGTCCCGGTTCGTAACACAACCGGGACTAAAGGGGGGGAGGGCCTTTAGTCCCGACCCTTTAGTCCCGGTTTGGGAACCGGGACAAATGGGCCTTATGAACCGGGACAAATGGGCATTTTTCTACTAGTGCATGTAGCACTATTATATGTAAAGCATCTTCATTGTTGACCTTCAAATCAAACACCGCATCCATTCGCGAACCTATGGGGACTAGTTCGCGAACACTGATGTAGGAGTCAGCCATCCAACCGTGCTCGCATACATTTCAAAGCGGGTTTGAACAAATTGGACAAATTTTATGCAAATAAGATGGAATTCACTAAAAACTACAAAAAAAAAACTAAACCGCTCATACTTGGCAGTGACCTTGTCGTGGGGTTAAAACGGCAGATGCCCTAGTGAAAGGGCTTAGGTGCGAGGCCATCGCTACAGTGACTAGCTTGAAGGGGTTGAGTGGGACGAAGGACACAAGTTTACCCAGGTTCGGCCCCTCACGATCGAGGTAAAAGCATACGTCCTGCTTTATATTGTATTGCTTGAGTATCGATTACAAGGGAGTGGATTCGCTTAACCTAGCTATCGATTGGTTGTAACCTAAGTTTACCCGCCACAGGGACTCGCCTTTATATACACAGGTCGAGGCCCTGGATTTACAAGACTCTGGGTCGGGTTATACTTCGTAACTCTAATTCACAATGGAACGATGGCTAATCCAACCGACTGGTGTTGTTTAGCCTTGGGCTTGGATGGTGGGATATGACATGTCGTGTATTTCGTGCGGTACTATCATGATCCATGCATGTAGCAGTATTATATGTAAAGCATCTTCAATATTGACCTTCAAATCAAACATCGCATCCTTCTGCGAACCTATGGGGACTAGTCCGCGAACACTGATACGGGAGTCGGCCATCCAACCGTGCCCGCATACATTTCAAAGCGGGTTTGAACAAATTGGACAAATTTTATGCAAATAAGATGGAATTCACTAAAAACTACTCCCTCCGTCCCAAAATTCTTGTCTTAGATTTGTCTACATACGGATGTATCTAATCTTTAGATACATCCGTGTGTAGACAAATCTAAGACAAGAATTTTGGGATGAAGAAAGTATAAAAGAAAATCTAAACCACTCAGTGACCTCGTACACCATGTCGGGCTGACCCACGGCACAACCGTCACCGTCGTCGCGCTTCGAGCAGCAGTAGGGCGCGGGTCGCGGCAACGCTTCCAGGGTGCCACCTAGCGCTCGTGGATGATCTTCTCAGCTTACTCCTGCACCGTGTGCAGTGCGGCCACGGCCATCGCGAGCATGTGCGGCGGTAGAGACAAGCTGCGGAAGTTGCCAGAGGCGACTGCGACGGTGGTCTCATGGACAGACCACTCATGGTCGTACTTCGACATCTCCTTACCGAGGCGGCTGGGACGACGCTTGCTCGTCTCCGCATGGTCTTCGACCGGTCGAGGGCCCAGGCCGTTGAAACCTCTTGGTCTGCGAGGATTTATGACGGCGGCACGTCGGAGTCCCCGGGGGAGAGAGGGGAGGGCAAAGAGGCTCCGGTTTGACGGCATGGAGAAGCGTCTCCGGTGGTGCTGCCGGACCGAGGTCGTGGAGGAGCGAGCGCTAAAGCATGAGCTCCATCTACTCCTCGGCGTTAATGCCGCGCTGCATTCATGCTGGCCCAGAGCACGCGGAGGCCAGCATTGATGCCGTGATGTGACCGGAGGGAGGAAGGGCGGCGCTGACCGACGCGACCACTCGGCAGCCGCCACTTCAATGCAGACGCAGGTTCCCGATGAACCAACTCCGACCGCTGCGCCGCATTGAAGCGGCTGACCGGCCCTTCCCATGGCCTGGTCGCTGCTATTTAAGCCGCGCTCCGGCATCGTCGACATCGCATCCTCCTCCCCCCTCCTCGCCGCACCCTCTTCTCCACATCTTCGGCGATGGGCAAGTCCTGGGCGCCGGCGCTGGCAGGCGGTTCTGGTGCGGGATCTGGCGGCTCGTGGAGACGCCGCTCTCGAACTCCAGGGTCATCGTCCTCGTCGGATGGCGGCGACTCGATGTGGGCAGAGATCATCATCTCCTCTGGCGACGAGGAGGACCAGCAGTCGCCGCCGCAGCCCGTGCCAGCGGTGCCGGGCCAGGTCTACGTCGGCACCGACGCGGAGTTCGAGGAGCAGATGAAGCTGATGCTCCGTCGCTCCGTCGTCCACATCAACGGCCCGGCTCAGCCACCGGGGGCGCTCCTCCCCGTGAAGCCGGAGCCGGCATCCCCTCCACGCTCTCCGCTGCCGCGCAGCCGCGGCATCCAAATCAGACGTCGCATGAAGGAGGAGCGGCTCTCGCCGCCGCCCCGGCGTGTCGTCAAGGAGGAGCGCCGCTCGCCGCCGCCGCCCCTGCCCAAAGCGCGCGGGCGCATTCTGCACTACATCCGCGGCGGTTCCTCGTCATCATTGTCCCGGAGCGCCATGACGGCGCAGCAATACGCCGACCGGGAGCAGCGCCGACGGGACCGGCACAACGCCGCGCGCTGGTCCTAGTTCGCGGACTCCGACGTCCCACCGCCACACATCGCACTGGACCCAGACCTGGCATAATCCCGGGCCCTGGACCGCTTCGTGACGACGTCGGAGACGGCCAAGCGTTGTCTCTGCCGCCTCGACGGGGAGATGGCCAGGTACGGCGAGGAATGGTCCCTCGCCGAGATCACCGCCACCGCCAACGACGGCGTCTCCAACGACCGCCGCCCTCTCCCCCAACCCACGTCCTCGGTGGCAGCGGCCGCACTGCGCACGACGCAGGAGGAGGCGGAGAGGATCATCCGCGAGCGTCAGGCGGCCGCCGGGAAGCCCTACCATGGTGCCACCACCTTCCGCCGCCCCAAGCCCGATGACGACGACTCCGACGGCGGGTCGGGTGACGATGACGGAGGAGGAGCAGTCGACCGGCCCGTCATTGGCTATGAGGTCACCGTGAAGTATATGATAGTTTAGGGTTTTAGTTTTAGATTTTCAGTTCACTAGACGAAATATAGTCCGGCTTTATGTACAAATTATCCTACATTCAATGAAATCCGTCGTGTTTATATCAAAATTCTCCGTGTTCGAATGAATTTCGTCCGGTTGGTTTGAGTTGTTGTCAAAATATATGCAGCTAACATTGGATGGTTGCCTCCCGTATCAGTGTCTGCGGACTGATCCTCTCTATCCGCGGACGGATGCGGAAGGTTTTTAGCGGGTTGCCGTTGAAGATGCCCCTAGATAAACTTCTCATGTTTTTAAACATCAAATTATTTGTTAACCGTTCCCGCAACAATGCGCGGGGCATCGTCTAGTTATAAAATCCCAACAACACCAGTGCGCCGAGAATCAACCATTTTCCTCGAAAAAAGAAACTCCAGCATTGAGTAGCCGGCACCGAGAAACCTGAGTCATTCACATAATGCACGGACGATGGCACTTAAAAAAAGTCCATGGATGATGTATCGGTAGGGCGTGTGTATTGAAGGAGGAAAGCTTGGGTATGCTCCTTGAGGCAGCATGACACTGCTAGGGAAAAGTCTAGTAGTAGCGCTGGTTTCTGGCTTAGCAGTAGCGCGGGGGACCACGCTATTGCTACGGCGCTACAGTTAAAGGTTAGCAGTAGCGTGGGTTTACCTGCGCTACTGATATAGCTACTTAGTAGTAGCGCGTGTTGCAGAAAGCGCTATTGGTAATTATTAGTAGCGCGTCTTTCTGCCCGTGCTACTACTATTATTCAGTATTCTATTTCTTTTTATTTTATGTCGTATTCATACACCATTATACAAGTTTACATACAGTAGCAATTTAGAGATTGTTTTTACATCATAATGAGTTATTATATCATTGGGTGAAAGAACCGTGGATTAGTTTCAAGTGGATGGATCCTAAGTGACCAAGTCATGACTTGGTCACTTAGGATCCATGACTTGGTCACTTAGGATCCATCCACTTGAAACTAATCCACGGTTCTTTCATCCAATGATATAATAACATCATCATCATCATCATCATCATCATATCATTAACAACTTATCATCATAATACATCATTGTCATATAACAACTCCTCATGATCATCATTTTCGTCCATGAGACATCATATAACAACTTGGCCACTAGTCATAATCACAACTCGTCCTCCTCATCATCATCAACTCTAACACATTGTAGCACATAATAACACATTGTACTTAGGACCTACTCCTCTCTCATAGGACCTACTACCCTCTCTAAGGTAAAATGGCATAAAACAAGATAGGCCCTGACTCTCCATTATGGAGAATGGAGACTATCATGTCTCCAATTCTTGCGCTTCACATAATGTTGGTTCCAAGTAGCTCCCTATGATTGTCCATACATTTTTTCCATTCTTTGATTGTCATGTCTTGATCGGTTTTAGAAATCCGGTATGAACAGTTGTGACGCCTAGGCAGATATGGCCGTAAGCTAATAACGTCAAGCCGTCTTTTCGGAAACATCAGATCAGGCACACAATCCTTCGGGATTTTCTGTTGAAAAACATAATAATAACATCATAGTTAGCAATGTAGTTTAGCTTTAGAAGAATATATGCAAAAGATGCAGGGATGTCGTAATAGTAAAAAATCTTACCATGCCATCTCCATAGATGTTACCGTAGGTCAGCACGTGCACTAGTGGCACGTATTGACCATAATGTGCAGGAGTTTGATAATTGATATTGTAATTCTCAACATCAATAATAAATGAGATCAGATGATGTTTCTCCTGATAAGTTAATTCTGCGCCATCGGTGTAGTAGGTTCTGTCTACCATCTTCCGCACATTCTTTGAAGAATGAAAATAAGATATCAATGGAAATAAATTGTCAACTATTTTGAAATAAACAATATAAATTACTTAATAACTATGTTTGAGAAACTCACATAGCAGTAGAATTGGAAGCGTATCAACAAGGACCCAAATGTCCATATTATCTTCGTCAGGATCACCAAGATCCAAGGTGACAAGCATACCCTCATGAAAATCATACATCTTGCAAAGTGCTTCCCAATTCGGGCAACCAAAATGGGATACGCTCTCAGAATTGTATAGATTTACAGCAAAATCTATACCATGATGGGTCCTTAGGTGAACTATCTTTATTTCCATACTTTCATGATCTTCAAAATTCATCCTCTCCAAAACATAGCGTCTTGCATGGCATGGGATAAGCTAGTCGAATTGTAAAAGACGAAAATTACACGTTGAAGAAGCTGAAGTCGTGCTTAATTACGAAAAAACACTTGTCGTTGTTGCGTACCGTTTCAACATCGAAGGTCTCCTGGAGTTTAATACTGAAGCGCAGACCTTGTACCAGGTGAGTCCTGTCGCACAGACCCCGGTCATCGCCGCACCAGTCGCACTCCGGGAGCCTATTGTCGTCGGACGACATTTCCTATGTTCATAATTCAAAGATTAAACTTCTAAAATTAAATATATGTACTACAAAAACTAAATTAGATCATTATTATTCATCACGGGTTGACTATCGGTCTGTCGAGTATTTTCTTGAAAACTCTCAGCTCACGTGGTGTATATATTCGACCGTCGGTGATGGTAGCTCCTCCCTTCATTCCGGAGTGCATTACACCAAATTGCCTAGCACACGGGAATGAAGGAGAAGCTACCCCCACGACAACAGTCGAGATTCTTCTTCTCTCATATATGGTGGAGACTCTCCCTCACTGATTTTTTGACTGTCATGTATGGAGCCCCGACAGATTTAAAGTCAACTCGAAATGTCGTTTAATTCTCTTTCTAGCAAATCCAGGGCACTCGACATTTCCTACATATTCTAGCACAAGTCATGCTTAAATTCATGGAAAAATCCGGCATGACCTTTGCTAAAATAGGACATATCGAGCGCCTGAAATTTGCCGGAACGGAAATGAATCAACACTCCGGCAAAACATAGGCCACTCGGATTTTCCCTGCGATACAAAGATGTCCATACACAAACAACGATGCTTAAACTGGTGCTCATTGCATTTCAATGGTTCAGTATTGACAAAAACATTTCAATATATCTTATAACCCGAACATTTCATTTGGTTAAGAAGCATAACTAAATACCCTAGTTCTACTCTATTCAACACCGAGGAGTAGAGAAGGAGGAGGTGGACTTTTAGCTCACCGACTCGGGTGTAGAGAAAGTAGAGGTAGCTCGGATGACGATCACTCCAAGGAGACACGACTCTGCAAAGCCTGCATATTCCACCGAGTAAAATTTTAGATCATCAAATCTCATATAGCATTCTTTGATGACTAAGTGATAATGACATAAAAATAATTAATTTTTCCAATACATTTCTATATTGAAAAACAAAATTACAAAAAATTTATATACCTAAATTTTCTTACTAAAAATTTTTATTACTAAATTTGATACCTAAAAATTTCTCATATAGAATTCCAATAGATTTCTATAATTGAAAATTTTCTATACCTAAAAAAATATATTACTAAAATTTTCTATTACTAAAACTTTTTTATATTCAAAGAACCTATTCACTAGTCTATTAAGCACTTACTATAAATAAACTAGTTCTATTAAGCACTTACTATAAATAAATAGTTCTATTAGTTCTATTAACCACTTCCTAAATAAACTATTTCTATTAAACACTTACTAAAAAACAGTAAAAAAAAACAATATACAAGAACAGTAAAAAATAGTTTAGGGTTTAGGAGAGATGGAGGGAGGAGGGGGTGGGAGGGGGGAGAGGAGGAGGAGGGGGGGGAGGAGGGAGGAGAAGGAGGGAGGGAGGGGGTGGGAGGAGGGAGGAGAGAGGAGGAGGGGGAGGAGGGCTGCCGGCGGAGGGCTGTCGGAGGAGGGAGGAAGGGCGGCCGGAGGAGGAGGGAGGAGGGAGCGGTAGGGAGGGAGGGATCAGGAGAGGGACGAGGATGGGAGGGAGGTGGAAGGAGGAGGGATGGAGGAACTACCTCAGTGGAGGAGGACCAGGAGCGTCGGCAGCGGCGGGCGACGACGGTGGTCGGGGAACGGCGACGGCTGTGGATGACGGGGGGTGCGGGGGAGAGTGAGAGTGGAGTGGAGAGGGGAGAGTGAGGGGCGGCCGGTTGGACAAGATAGGATGGCTTTAGCAGTAGCGCGCGTTAAAATAAAGCGCTACTGCTAAACGACATAGCAGTAGCGCGTTGAGAAAACAGGCGCTACTACTATACCTAGTCTGGCGGCAAGGTCGTTGCAATTGTAGTAGTAGTGCTGTTTCCTCCTCACGCGCTACTGCTATGTGGATATCAGTAGCGTTGTTTATTGTAGAGCGCTACTACTAAGTAGCAGTAGCGCCTTTTTTTAAACCGCGCTGCTAATAATATTCTGTCTATAAGGTTTTCCCTAGTAGTGTGACAAGACATTGCAGCCACCGTCCTCCACATTCCCCGTGACGACGTTCACCGGAGGTCCTACCGCTCCTCGCTTGCAGCTCAGCACCGTCGCTGGCTTCCCTCCGCTAAAATCGGTGTCGTCCAGGCACAGGTTCCGCCAGTAAGTCACGATAAACAAGTGCTCCATTTCCTCCTGCTTCCTCAGCTTCTCCGATGTGTCTGGTACCTGAATCCGATCCTTCGCGTTCTGGATCATCCTGACCACCTCCGCGATGGCACTGCCGGCCACCTCCACGATGGCCACCCCCGGCCAATTCGATGGCACCTCCGCGATCGTTACAGAGTGACGCAGTTGCCGTATTACCCGTCCTTGGCTCCCGCGTACGGCGTACCTGCGTAGATCAGCCGAGAAACAGAACATGGTGGGTCCACGGACATGATCGCATGCCACAGCACCGCCGACGCCGTCACGGCCTCGAGCACGGTCACCGTTCTCTGGTCGCTTCCACATCTAGCTCTGACGCGATCTATTGTGCTCGCCGGGACATTGACGTTGAGGAAGGCCGTGTCCGGAGCAGGGTCGAGGCTCCAGAAATGGCGGCCGATGTCGAGCAAGGACGGGGACGGAGCGATGATGTCGAGGAGAGACTCGTCGTGCCTGGTGACAGGAAGAGCCGCCGGCAAGATGAGGCCGTGTAGGGGGTCACCAACGGTTTTGATGAACTGGACTGGCCCATACCCACACCGTCGGCGGCGCCGTGGTTCCACGTGACGCCGACCACGCAACCGCCGCTGGAGAACTCCGTGACCTGCATCAGCACCAGAGGCCGGTCGCCGTCGGGGCACGGGTAGTAGGCGGCGAGGTCGTCCAGCCACGTCGTCCCTTCAGAAGGGGCGTCGATCGATCCATTGAAGAACCGGACAACCTCGACCGAAGCTGAAGCTGTTGCGGCGACGAACGACACGCCCTCACCGGTGCACGCGATGTAGAAAATCTCCTCGCCGGCATGAAGGATGCGACCGGCGAGGGGATGGTAGTGGGCCAGCGCACGGGACAGGGCGCTCTTTATGCTCTCGGCGGGGCGCTGGATCGGCTCCGAGTACACGAGCAGCGCCGTGTTTGGAACGCCCACGAAGGCCCTGTCGCAGGGCAACAGGCCCATGCTCTCGCCGCCGTGGGTCACCGGCAAAGACGATGATGGCCGGACTAGCACCGAGGGCGACTTCCTCACCACCACACGGCTCCTCATTCTGCCTATTTTTCTTCAAGTAGTATGCCTAGCTTTGCTTTTTTTTTTCTATAGTTATTTTTTTTAAATAAGAAGGTGGCTCAATGCCAACTTTATACTCCCTCCGTCTCAAAATAAGTGACTCAACTTTGTACTAAACAAAGTTAGTACAAAGTTGAGTCACTTATTTTAGTACAAAGTTGAGTCACTTATTTTGGGACGGAGAGAGTATTTCAAAAAAGGCTAAAGCCTGATGAGGGAAAGTCCGTTACAAGTAGCTTGTAAAGTGCACCCAGGTGCAAGATCACAAGCGGCCTTTAAGAAGGAGAAGAGAGCTAGGAGAAGAGAAGGATATTACATCTGGCATTTTACAAGATTAGCTACTGATTTTTTGGCTCCAGACATGTAGATCACTCTTATCCTGTTGCTTTGTAGCTCTGTAACTCCAAAGACGAATCATGTTAGCCGCATAGTATCTAGTGTATGACTCCGTCCAAAACTTGGAATTGAAAACTCTGTCATTCCTCGCATGCCAGAGTGTAATGGCGCAGGCAGCAAAAGCGACATTCCATTTGCGCTTGAAAGCGAGTTGATGAACCGCTTGCTCAACAAAGGTTAAGATATCAGGTGATAAGCATGCCAAAGTGTCCAGCATCAACTTACTCCATAAGGCAGAAGCTGCATGACAGCGTAGCACCAGATGGTCTATGGATTCAACAGCGGGGCAAGCATCACAATGAGCAAATGGAGCGACCGCAGACCAACATTTCTTAACCATGTTATCCTTAGTGTTGAGACGCCCCCTAAAAGCCAGGCAAAGGAAAGCCTTGTGTTTGATGGGGATCAAAGAATCCCAGGTCCAACTTTCAAAGCTGCACGTAACCCCACGGAAGGTGAGCAGCCGGTAGAAGTAGCTGGTGCTTAGCTGATTAGAAGCCACAAAAGGTGTGCGGGCATCCTTCTGCGAGCTACTGGGAACCACTTCTGCGATGAGCTGATTCAGAGCCATCAGTTCCTGTGTAGCAGCTTGAGATAGGTTGGGGTGGAGCTGCACCTCCCAAGTCCCCTGGGAGTGTTGTGATTGAACAGAGCAAAGGGGATTTGTAGCAAAAGAGTATAACACTGGAAACACCTGCCACAACCTGCCAGCCTCAAGCCACTGATCATGCCAAAAGGACACCAGAGCGCCAGAACCCAGAGCACAACGCGAAGAGTTAATCACCAGAGGAATGTGATATTTGAAACTTCTCCACAAAGCCGTGTCTCTGCTGCTGGCACCCTAAGGTATAGAGTTCCTGCAGTACTGTGAAGCAAACCACTGATAGCAAGGGACCTCAGAGGATTGCAGAACCTTGGTGACAAACTTGCATAGCATAGCCTAGTTATGAGCCTGCAGATTTCGAACACCCAAGCCCCCGTTGGCACGGGGTAGCGTAACTGTGTCCCAAGCCACGAGACACTGTCCACCCTTAACCGTATTCTTGCCCTGCCAGAAGAAAGCGCGCAAGAGACTGTCCAGTGATACGTCTCCAACGTATCTATAATTTTTTATTGTTCCATGCTATTATATTATCTGTTTTGGATGTTTTATATGCATTAATATGCTATTTTATATTGTTTTTGGGACTAACTTATTAACCCAGAGCCCAGTGCCAGTTTTCTGTTTTTTCCTTGTTTTTGAGTTTTACAGAAAAGGAATATCTAACGGAGTCCAAAGGAGCTGAAAATTTACGGTGATTTTTTAGGGACCAGAAGAAGCCCACGGAGCATCGGAGTTAGGCCAGAAGAATCCCGACGCAACTACAAGGGTGGGGGCGTGCTCCCCTGGGGCGCGCCCCCTGGCTTGTGGACTCCTCGGGAACCCCCCTGACGTGAGACCGACGCCAAAAATTCGTATAAATAGGGAAACCTCCAAAAAGAAACCTAGATGAGAACTTGCACTAGTGAAAGTATGAACCCTAGGCCTTGTTTTCAAGCATTGCAATACCGTTTTTGCTCACTTTTGTTACTAGTTACCTTGTTGTTTTTATATTTTCAGATTACAAAAACCTATATCTATTATCCATATTACGCTTGTATCACCATCTCTTCGCCGAACTAGTGCACCTATACAATTTACCATTATATTGGGTGTGTTGGGGACACAAGAGACTCTTTGTTATTTGGTTGTAGGGTTGTTTGAGAGAGACCATATTCATCCTACGCCTCCCGCGGATTGATAAACCTTAGGTCTTCCACTTGAGGGAAATTTGCTACTGTCCTACAAAACTCTGCGCTTGGAGGCCCAACATGAGTCTACAAGAAGAAGGTTGCGTAGTAGACATCAAGCTCTTTTCTAGTGTCGTTGCCGGGGAGGTGAGTGCTTGAATGTATATTTTTAGATCTTACAATTGAATCTTTTAGTTTCTTGTTTTATCACTAGTTTAGTCTATAAAAGAAAACTATAAAAAAATGGAATTGAGGTTGCCTCATATTATTCATCTCTATAATGTCTTTCTTGAAAATGATGGATCGGAAAATTGTGCCAAAGTGTTAGAAGAATAATGCAATAAAATGTTTGGCATAAAATCTTTGAATGATGAGCATGATTGTAATGTTGTTAGTATGAATTCTCTGAATATCCATGATGCTAATGATATGCAAAGCCATAAGTGCTATGTTTGATGAAGATGATATTTTTAGTCCCCCAAGTTTTGATGAGAATATTTATTATGATGATTGCATGCCTCCTATTTATGATGATTATATTGATGAAAGTGGGTTTGGAAGAGTGTCAACTCTAGGTAGTATTGATCCCACTATTTTGGAGGGTGTTGAATCTTTTCACAATATTGATAAAAGTGGATTTGGAGAGGTCATGACTTTATTTAGTGATGAATCCACTATTTTGGAAGAGGTTTCAATTGATTATTATGAGAAAAAAGTTGCTATCTATGATGATTATTGTGATGACACTTATTATATAAAGAATAATGATAACCATGGAACTTGTCATCATGATTTTAATTTTCAATTGGATTATGCCTCACATGATAGTTATGTTGTTGAGTTTCCTCCCGCTACTATTCATGAGAATAAATTTGCTTATGTGGAGAGTAATAAAATTTCTATGCTTGTGGATCATGAAAATAATGCTTTATGTGATAGTTATATTGTTGAATTCATTCATGATGATACTAAAAATTATTATGAGGGAGGAACATATGCTTGTAGGAATTGCAATAATATCAATTTTTCTCTCTATGTGTTGAAAATTTTGAAGTTATGCTTGTTTTGCCTTCGTATTCTATTTGATTCTTGTTCCCATAAGTTGTTTGCTCACAAAATTCCTATGCATAGGAAGTGGGTTAGACTTAAATGTGCTAGTCATATGCTTCATGATGCTCTCTTTGTGTTTCAATTCTTTACTTCTATGTGAGCATCATTGAAATCATCATGCCTAGCTAAAAAGGCATTAAAGAAAACGCTTGTTGGGAGACAACCCAATATTTACCCCTACTGTTTTTGTGTGTTAACATGATTAATATACTGTAGTAATCATGTTTTATAGCTTTTGTTTCAATAAAGTGCCAAGTAAAGCCTTTGGGATAGTGTGGATGATAGTTGACTTGATTCTCTGAAAAACAGAAACTTTTGTGTCCAGTAAAGAAATTCCTATATTTTACTGGAACGTTAAAAAATTGTTAGTTTTTTACAGTTAATTGTTATGCAAATTTTCTACGTTGTCCTAATTTTTAAGAATTTTTGGAGTAACATAAGTATGATTTAAATTCAGATCTTCACAGACTGTTCTGTTTTTGACAGATTCTGTTTTCGATGCATAGTTTGCTTGTTTTCCAGTTTCTATGGCTTATATTGCTTAATATAAATTGTATAAATGATAGGGTACAGTAGGCATAAAGTGAGAAATTTTTTGAATCTTTTATTGACAGTACCAAAGTGAATGATTTGTTTTATCATACTAACCCATCTCACGAAGTTCCGTTAAGTTTTGTGTGATTGAAGTTTTCAAGTTTTGGGTGAGATATCGATATGAGGAGAATAAGGAGTGACAAGACCCTAAGCTTGGGGATGCCCAAGGCAGCCCAAGGTAATATTCAAGGAATATCCAAGCAACTAAGCTTGGGGATGCCCCGGAAGACATCCCCTTTTTCGTCTCCAACATTATCGATAATCTTACTTGGAGCTATATTTTTATTCGTCACATGATATGAGTTTTACTTGGAGCATCATTTTATTTTATTAGTATTTGCTTTCTGTTATTTAGAGTAATGTTTTGCATCTTTTATTTCAATAAAAGTGTCAAGTATGTCTTTACCATGCTTATTTTCCAAGTCTATATGTTCCTGTTTGAAAACAGAAAGTTTGTTGTTATGTTTTAAATATTTTTGAATAGTACGAACATGATAAAATCTTGAAATATTTACAAGTTAAGCGAAAACAAATTTTCTACTGTGTGTCATTTTTCATAATTTTTGGAGTTAGGGAAGTATGAGTACAATTGCAGTATTTACAGACTGTCCTGTTTTCACAGATTGCTGTTATGTTTGCATTGTTTGCATATGTTTGCTTGTTTAATGATTCTATTTGAGGATAGGAGTATTGAATATGCAGAGGCATTTAGTATGCAATGTTAAATAATAATTTTAGTGATTTGCTACAGTAGAGAATGATAAGGTTTTGCATTTGATTTATACTAACTTTTCTCATGAGCTCTTGTTGAGTTTTGTGTGGATGAAGTTTTTAAGATTTAGGGAAACCGTGATATAAAAGGAATTAAGGAGACAAAAAAGCTCAAGCTTGGGGATGCCCAAGACATCCCAAGATAATATTTCAAGAAGTCTCAAGCATCTAAGCTTGGGGATGCCCCGGTAGGCATCCCACCTTTCTTCATCAGGAATGATCGGTCAGTTTTGGTTGAGCCTAAGTTTTTGCTTCTTCACATGATATGTGCTATCCTTAAAATGTCATTTTATTTTATTTTGCTTGCTATTTGAATAAAATACTTAAGATCTGAAATTCTTAGATGAGAGAGAGTCTTCACATAGTTACTTAATTTTTTTGACTACTCATTGATCTTCACTTATATTTTTTGAGTAGTTTGTCAGTTGCTCTAGTGCTTCACTTTTATCTTTTTACAGCACGGGGTGGTTTATTTTGAATAAATTGATGAACTCTCATGCTTCACTTATATTATTTTGAGAGTCTTATAAATACTATGGCAATTTTCTTAGGTTTTGAATTTAGTCCTAATATGATGGGTATTCAAGAGGGATATAATAAAAACTTTCATGAAGAGCATTGAATATATGAGAAGTTTGATTCCTTTCATTTGTTTTTAGATATAAAGATGGTGATATTAGAGTCATGCTAGTGAGTAATTGTGGATTGGTAGAAATACTTGTGTTAAAGTTTGTGATTCCCGAAGCATGCACGTATGGTGAACCGTTATGTGATGAAGTCGGAGCATGATTTATTTTTTGATTGTCTTCCTTATGAGTGGTGGTTGGGGACGAGCGATAGTCTTTTCCTACCAATCTATCCCCCTAGGAGCATGCGTGTAGGACTTCGTTTCGATGGCTAATAAATTTTTGTAATAAGTATGTGAGTTCTTTATGACTAATGTTGAGTCCATGGATTATACGCACTCTCACCCTTCCACCATTGCTAGCCTCTCTACTACCGCGCAACTTTCGCCGATGCATTAAACCCACCATATACCCTTCCTGAAAACAGCCACCATACCTACCTATTATGGCATTTCCATAGCCATTCCGAGATATATTGCCATGCAACTTCCACCGTTCCGTTTATTATGACACGCTTAATCATTGTCATATTGCTTTGCATGATCATGTAGTTGACATCGTATTTGTGGCAAAGCCACCATTCATATTTTTTATACATGTCACTCTTGAGTCATTGCACATCCCGGCACACCGCCGGAGGCATTCATATAGAGTCATATATTTGTTCTAGTATCGAGTTGTAATTCTTGAGTTGTAAAGTAAATAAAAGTGTGATGATCATCATTATTAGACATTGTCCCATGTGAGGAAAGGACGATGGAGACTATGAGTCCCCCACAAGTCGGGATGAGACTCCAGACGAAAAATGAAAAAAAAAGGAAAAAGAAAGAAAAGAAGAAAAAAAAGAGCCCAAAATAATAAAAAAAATGAGAGAAAAGAGAGAAGGGGTAATGCTACTATCTTTTTTCCACACTTGTGCTTCAAAGTAGCATGATGTTCTTTATGATAGAGAGAGTCTCCTATTTTTGTCACTTTCATATACTAGTGGAAATTTTTCATTATAGAACTTGGCTTGTATATTCCAATGATGGGCTCCCTCAAATTGCCCTTGGTCTTCGTGAGCAAGCGAGTTGGATGCACACCCACTTAGTTTCTTTTGAGCTTTCATACACTTATAGCTCTAGTGCATCCGTTGCATGGCAATCCCTACTCACTCACATTGATATCTATTGATGTGCATCTCCATAGCCCATTGATACGCCTAGTTGATGTGAGACTATCTCCTTCTTTTTGTCTTCTCCACAACCACCATGTTCTATTCCACCTATAGTGCTATATCCATGGCTCACGCTCATGTATTGCGTGAAAGTTGAAGAAGTTTGACAACATCAAAAGTATAAAACAATTGCTTGGCTTGTCATCGGGGTTGTGCATGATTTAATACTTTGTGTGATGAAGATGGAGCATAGCCAGACTATATGATTTTGTAGGGATAACTTTCTTTGGCCATGATATTTTGAGAAGACATGATTGCTTTATTAGTATGTTTGAAGTATTATTATTTTTATGTCAATATTAAACTTTTGTTATGAAACTTATGGATCTGAATATTCATGCCACAATAAAGAAAATTACATGGATAAATATGTTAGGTAGCATTCCACATCAAAAATTCTGTTTTTTATCATTTACCTACTCGAGGACGAGTAGGAATTAAGCTTGGGGATGCTTGATATGTCTCCAACGTATCTATAATTTTTTATTGTTCTATGCTATTATATTATCTGTTTTGGATGTTTTATATGCATTAATATGCTATTTTATATTATTTTTGGGACTAACTTATTAACCCAGAGCCCAGTGCCAGTTTCTGTTTTTTCCTTGTTTTTGAGTTTTACAGAAAAGGAATATCAAATGGAGTCCAAACGAGCTGAACATTTACGGTGATTTTTTATGGACCAGAAGAAGCCCACGGAGCATCGGAGTTGGGCCAGAAGAGTCCCGAGGCAACCACAAGGGTGGGGGACGCCCCCCCTACGGCGCGCCCCCTGGCTTGTGGACTCCTCGGGAACCCCCCTGACGTGAGACCGATGCCAAAAATTCTTATAAATAGGGTAACCTCCGAAGAGAAACCTAGATGAGAAGTTCCGCCGCCGCAAGCCTCTGTAGCCACGAAAAACCAATCGGGACCCTGTTCCGGCACCCTGCCAGATGGGGAAATCATCACCGAAGGCCATCTTCATCATCCCGGCGGTCTCCATGACGAGGAGGAAGTAGTTCACCCTCAGGGCTGAGGGTATGTACCAGTAGCTATGTGTTTGACCTCTCTCTCTCGTGCTCTTGATTTGGCACGATCTTGATGTACCGCGAGCTTTGTTATTATAGTTGGATCCTATGGTGCTTCTCCCCGTCTGCCTTCTTGTGATGAATTGAGTCTTGCTCTTTGAGGTATCATTATGTTGGATCGAGTATTGGATTTGAGAACACTTGATGTATGTCTTGCGATGGGATATCTGTGGTGACAATGGGATGTTCTATTGATTCACTTGATGTATGTTTTGGCACTCAACTCGCGGATTTCCGAGGTGACATTGGGGTGATCTATGCATAGGGGTTGATGCACGTTTTCGTCCTACGTTCTCCGATAGAAACTTTGGAGTGATTCTTTGTTGCATGTTGAGGGATTGTTATATGATCCGATTATGTTATCATTGTTGAGAGAACTTGCACTAGTGAAAGTATGAACCCTAGGCCTTGTTTTCAAGCATTGCAATACCGTTTTTGCTCACTTTTGTTACTAGTTACCTTGCTGTTTTTATATTTTTAGATTACAAAAACCTATATCTATTATCCATAGTACGCTTGTATCGCCATCTCTTCGCCGAACTAGTGCACCTATACAATTTACCATTGTATTGGGTGTGTTGGGGACACAAGAAACTCTTTGTTATTTGGTTGCAGGGTTGTTTGAGAGAGACCATATTCATCCTACTCCTCCCACGGATTGATAAACCTTAGGTCATCCACTTGAGGGAAATTTGCTACTGTCCTACAAAACTCTGCGCTTGGAGGCCCAACACGAGTCTACAAGAAGAAGGTTGCGTAGTAGACATCATCCAGCCTTCCGATTGATTACTTGGGCCGGGAGAAACAGGACATGAAGTAGCTAGGGATGCCAGCCAACATGGAGTTGATAAGAGTAAGCCTCCCCCCTAAAGACAGGAAGGTGGCTAACCAGCCCGAGAGCCTGTGATCGACCTTGTGGATGACCGGCAATAACATACCATGAGTAATCTTATGCAAGGATAGTGGCAGCCCAAGGTATTTACACGGGAAGGAGGAAACTGGGCAACCAAGTAGTTGAGCAATCGCGGAGGCTGTAGGTGTATCCACAGAGACAGGCATGAGAGTACACTTGTGGAAGTTTATAGTCAGCCCTGAGAACTCCGCGAAAGAGGTGAGAATACCCTTGATCATAGACGCCTGCTGAATATCACCTCGAAAAAGGATCAAAGTGTCATACGCGTACTGCAGCACCAGGAAGAAACTGTCAGTGCCGAGAGGGTGCGATAGTGTACCCTCCTGGAAGTGTTTGCAGCACAGCCTTTGGAGCACATCAGCAACAAGGATGAAAAGGTACGGAGACAAAGAATCACCCTGACGGAAACCTCTCCTTGCAAGAATGGGATTTCCCAGCTCAC
The DNA here is from genome assembly GCA_011799875.1 of Thinopyrum elongatum. NCBI lineage: Eukaryota > Viridiplantae > Streptophyta > Magnoliopsida > Poales > Poaceae > Thinopyrum > Thinopyrum elongatum. Next base: position 79,423,138 of record CM022298.1, on the reverse strand, counting down.
CGTTAATGAGCACTCTGGAGCTGCCAGTGGAAAGGAGAGTATGAATCCATGTCATCCATAACTGCGGAAACCCTCTTACTTCAAAAAAAATTCTGAGGCAGCACCAACTGACATTGTCAAATGCTTTGTGGAAATCCAACTTCAAAGCAATAACTGGCATCTTCCTTTTATGAGCGTACTGGATCATTTCAGCAGCCAAAGCAAAGTTCTCAACAATCGATCATCCCCGCAAGAACCCGAATTGTTGAGAGTGGATTAAAAAAGGAATCCTCCTTTTCAGTCGGTTTGCCAGAACCTTGGAGGCCAGTTTGGGTGTGCTATGCACCAAAGAAATAGGCCTATAGTCACGCAGCTCTGATATGTCTCCAACATATCTATAATTTTTTATTGTTCCATGCTGTTATATTATCATTCTTGGATGTTTTACAATCATTTTATAAGCATTTTATATCATTTTTTTACTAACCTATTGACATAGTGCCCAGTGCCAGTTGCTGTTTTCTGCATGTTTTTTACATCGCAGGAAATCAATACCAAACGGAGTCCAAACGCAGCGAAAACTTTTTGTGGATTTTTTTTGGACCAGAAGACATCCAGTGGGCCAGAGAAGCACCTGGGGGGGTGCTCCGAGGGGAGCACAACCCACCAGGGTGCGCCTGGAGGCCCAGGCGCGCCCAGGTGGGTTGTGCCCACCTCGGGAGCCTCCCGCACCGCCTCTTTGCTCTATAAATACCCCAATATTCCAGAAACCCTAGGGGAGTCAACAAAAATCAATTCCAGCCGCCGCAAGTTCCAGAACCACCAGATCCAATCTAAACACCATCACGGAGGGGTTCATCATCCTCATTGGTGCCTCTCCGATGATGCGTGAGTAGTTCATTGTAGACCTTCGGGTCCGTAGTTAGTAGCTAGATGGCTTTCTCTCTCTCGTTTGATTCTCAATACAATGGTCTCTTGGAGATCCATATGATGTAACTCTTTTTTGCGGTGTGTTTGTTGGGATCCGATGAACTTTGAGTTTATGATCAGATCTATCTTTTTATCCATGAAAGTTATTTGAGTTTTCTTTAATCTCTTATATGCATGATTGCTTATAGCCTCGTATTTCTTCTCCGATATTTGGGTTTTGTTTGGCCAACTTGATCTATTTATATTGCAATGGGAAGAGGTGCTTTGTGATGGGTTCGATCTTACGGTGCTTGATCCCAGTGACAGAAAGGGAAACGACACGTATGTATCGTTGCCATTAAGGATAACAAGATGGGGTCTATTTCTACATAAATAGATCTTGTCTACATCATGTCATCCTTCTTATTGTATTACTCCGTTTCTCCATGAACTTAATACACTAGATGCATGCTGGATAGCGGTCGATGTGTGGAGTAATAGTAGTAGATGCAGGCAGGAGTCGGTCTACTAATCTTGGACGTGATGCCTATATAATGATCATTGCCTGGATATCGTCATGAGTATTTGAAGTTCTATCAATTGCCCAACAGTAATTTGTTTCCACCATTTGCTATTTATCTCGAGAGAAGCCACTAGTGAAAACTACGGCCTCCGGGTCTCTTCTTAAATATATTTGCCTTCAAGATCTATTTTGCTATTCGCTCTTTTATTTATTTGCAACTTTTATTTTCAGATCTATTAATCCAAAAACCCAAAAATACCTTGCTGCAATTTTTACTTATTTATTTTATCTCGCGTTCCCGCGAGATCTATTTATCCAATCTACTACAATTTTATCTATCTCGTTACCCGAAAGGGATTGACAACCCCTTTAACATGTCGGGTTGCAAGTATTTGTTCTTTGTGTGCAGCAGCTGTTTACGTGGTGTTGCGTGGTTCTCCTACTGGTTCAATAACCTTGGTCTCATCACTGAGGGAAATACCTACCGTCGCTGTGCTGCATCAGCCCTCCCTCTCTGGGGAAAAACCGACGTAGTTCTAGCAGACATCAAGAGGAGTTTCTGGCGCCGTTGCCGGGGAGACATCATAAACATCTACCAGGTTCCTAATCACAAATCTCATCTCCTTGCAATTTACATTATTTGCCATTTGCCTCTCGTTTTCCTTTCCCCCACTTCACAAAAAAATTGCCGTTTTATTCGCCCTTTTTTTCATTCGCCTTTTTCTCGTCAGATCTCATGTTTGCTTGGGTTGCCATGTTCCTTTTATTTGCTTGCATCTTCGCTTGCTAAAAATCTATTGTTATGGATCCTCATCCACTTGCTAATCTTTTCAAAAGATCCAATTATGATGAACCAATTGCTAGTGAATTGAGTTCACTAGATTATCTTTATGAAGTTTTGCTTGAGATTTATGAATCTGAAAATTGTGATGAAGTGTTAAACGAAGGAATTTATAAACTTGTTCATGATAGCTCCTTGAATGAAAAGCATGATTGCAATGATGTTATTATAAATTCTATTAATGTCAATTGTGCTAATAATATGCAAAACCCCAAGCTTGGGGATGCTAATTTTGATATGTCCACTACTTATTGCAATAATCATGATTGGGGTGATTCTTCTTATGATCTTGAAAATTTATTTAAGCCTCATGATGAATGTGTTATTGATAATAATATTTGCAATAATATTGAAAGTGGGTTTGGAAGAGTGTCCACTTTAGATAAAAATAATCCCACATATTTGGAGAGTGTTCAATCTTAAGAAATTTTTGATAAAAGTGGGTTTGGAGAGGTCATGACTTTACTTGATGTTAATCCCACTACCTTGGAAGATTGTAAAACTTTTATGCATGTGGATCATGGAGAGAAAATTTTATATGATAGCTATATTGTTGAATTTGATTATGATCCTACATGTAATTATTATGAGAGAGGAAAATATGGTTGTAGAAATTTTCATGTTACTAAATTACCTCTCATTATGTTGAGATCGTTATTGTTTCTTTCTTCTACCTTGCATATGCTAGTTATTGCTTCTCTTGCTAATTTGTTTTCCTATAAAATTCCTATGCATCGGAAATATGTTAGACTTAAATATGTTTGTCACATGTTTTATGATGCTCTCTTTGTGTTTTTATTATTATCTTTCATGTGAGCATCAATAAAATCTTATGCCTAGCTAGGGGCGTAAAACGATAGCGCTCGTTGGGAGGCAACCCAACTTGTATCTTTTTTCTTTTTGGTTTTCTTGCTATTTTCAATAAAATACCCAATTATTCCTCTGATTAGATGTTTTTTTGTAGTTTAAATTAGTGTTTGTGCCAAGCAAAGCCTTTGGGATGATTTGGGTGATAGTTGATTTGATCTTGTTGGAAAACAGAAACTTTTGCGTCCAGTAAAACAATTTTGAAAATTCATGGAAGAGACGAAACATTCTGAATTTTTTACAAAATATTGATATACAAATTTCCTATGTTGTCCAAATTTCTCAGAATTTTTCGAGGTACATAAGTATGAGAACAATTCGTATCTTTGCAGACTTTTCTGTTTTTGACAGATTCTGTTTTCTTTGCATTGTGTGCTTATTTTGATAAATCTATGGTTTTCTTTGAAGAGTTTTGCCCATAGAAAAGTTGGAATACAGTAGATATAATGCAAGAACAAAATTTGAATGGGTTTTCTACAGTACTTAAAGTAAAGATTTGTTTTCTTATACTAACGGATCTCACGAAGGTTTTGTTGAGTTTTGTGTGATTGAAGTTTTCAAGTTTTGGATGAGATTACGATGGATAAAGGAATAAGGAGTAGCAAAATGCTAAGCTTGGGGATGCCCGAGGCACCCCAAGATAATATTCAAGAAGTATCAAGCAACTAAGCTTGGGGATGCCCCCGAGTGGCATCCCCTCTTTCTTCTAACGACCATCGGTATTTTACTTGGAGCTATATTTTTATTAGTCACATATTATGAGTTTTGCTTGGAGCGTCTTGTATGATTTGAGTCTTTTCTTGTTTTGCTTTTTATTTTAAGTCTTGAATCCTTGCTGGACACACCTTTTTGAGAGATCCAAAAACTATGCTATGCTTGCTCCTATGCTTCACTTAAATTTTTTAGAGCCTTGGAATTGCTCTAGTGCTTCACTTATATCTTTTTGAGCACGGTGTGCTTTGTTATTTTTGAAGAAATGCTCTCATGCTTCACTTAGATTTATTTGGGAGTTAGTAAAATTTTGAAGAAATTCTCTCTTGCTTCACTTAGATTAATTTGAGAGAAAGAAATATTATGCTCATGTTCTTCACTTATATTTGTTTGAGCTTATTAAAAGCAACATATGAAACTAGTCCCAAAGTGATAGATATCCAAGAAGGATATAATAAAAACTTTCATGAAGATCATTGGACAAAATAAACTTGGTTCTTAGTAATAGTTTTGAGATATGACGATATAATATGTGAGCCATGTTAATGAGTAATTATGCTTTAGTAAGAATATTGGTGTTAAGGTTTGTGATTCCCTATGCAAGTACGAAAGTCAATAGTTATGCAATGAAATTATATCTTACTTATGGTGCATTATTCAGTGTTACTTACGCTTAATGCTTGCTTACGAGATTATTTGTTTCTTGGTTGGACGCTTCTCAATCTTTTTGCTAGCCTTCATTTGCACTAAGTATGATCACTACTTGTGCATCCAAAACCCTTTAAACCAGTTTTGCCATATGAGTCCACTATACCTACCTATATGCGGTATTTCCATGCCGTTCTAAGCAAATTTGTATGTGCCATCTATAATTTTCAAAATAAATTTCTCTTTTGTGTGCTCGTACCGCTCGCGAGGCGGTGAGGGGTGACCGATATTTTCCATGCTAGATGTGTTATTCTCACGATGAGTGTTTATCCACTTGTCATTGCACGAGAGTACGGCAAAGGTATTAGGGATGCCCAGTCCCGAAATGAAAAATGAATTTACTTTATGTTGTCAAATAATAAATTCCTTGGAAAGTGTTGGTATGGAGGGCACCCGTGGATACGGCTAGCCATGGAAAGTGAAAGAAATGGTGGAAAAAGGAATAAACTTTATTTTCTGTTTGGGAACCGCCTATGATATATCTAGCATGGAAAGTGTTGGGAGCTCTAAGTCATTTTTGTTGGTGGGAAAAGTATGCCTCTCAAAATGTTTTTATCTCTCAATTTAAGCTTTGAGCTCTGGCACCTCTACAAATCCCAACTTCCCTCCGCGAAGGGCCTTTCTTTTACTTTATACAATTTTTATTTTTAATTTGAGTATCCATCTTCTCTTACAAAGCACCAACTAAGGGGCACTATGATCGTCCTTGAGCATTGGGTGTAGCTAATATTCGAGTGTGTTTCATGAATAGATCAATGATTGAGCATGACGGGCTAGGGATAACTTGCTTTAGCATTGATATTTTGAAAGATGTGGTTGCTTATTGATATGCTTGAGTATTTAAGTTATCATGTCAAAACTAGACTATTGCTTTGAACCATATAAAAGTCCAAATGTCCATGCTATTAAGAAAAGAATATGTGATGAACATGTTAGGCAGCATTCCACATCAAAAATTATGTTTTTATCATTTACCTACTCGAGGACGAGCAGGAATTAAGCTTGGGGATGCTGGTACGCCTCCAACGTATCTATAATTTTTGATTGTTCCATGATGTTATATTATCATTCTTGGATGTTTTACAATCATTTTATAAGCATTTTATATCATTTTTTTGTACTAACCTATTGACATAGTGCCCAGTGCCAGTTGCTGTTTTCTGCATGTTTTTTACATCGCAGGAAATCAATACCAAACGGAGTCCAAACGCAGCGAAAACTTTTTATGGATTTTTTTTGGACCAGAAGACATCCAGTGGGCCGGAGAAGCACCTGGGGGTGCTCCGAGGGGAGCACAACTCACCAGGGCGCGCCTGGAGGCCCAGGCGCGCTCAGGTGGGTTGTGCCCACCTCGGGAGCCTCCCGCATCGCCTCTTTGCTCTATAAATACCCCAATATTCCAGAAACCCTAGGGGAGTCGACGAAAATCAATTCCAGCCGCCGCAAGTTCCGGAACCACCAGATCAAATCTAAACACCATCACGGAGGGGTTCATCATCCTCATTGGTGCCTCTCCGATGATGCGTGAGTAGTTCATTGTAGACCTTCGGGTCCGTAGTTAGTAGCTAGATGGCTTTCTCTCTCTTGTTTGATTCTCAATACAATGGTCTCTTGGAGATCCATATGATGTAACTCTTTTTTGCGGTGTGTTTGTTGGGATCCGATGAACTTTGAGTTTATGATCAGATCTGTCTTTTTATCCATGAAAGTTATTTGAGTTTTCTTTAATCTCTTATTTGCATGATTGCTTATAGCCTCGTGTTTCTTCTCCGATATTTTGGTTTTGTTTGGCCAACTTGATCTATTTATCTTGCAATGGGAAGAGGTGCTTTGTGATGGGTTCGATCTTACGGTGCTTGATCCCAGTGACAGAAAGGGAAACGACACGTATGTATCGTTGCCATTAAGGATAACAAGATGGGGTCTATTTCTACATAAATAGATCTTGTCTACATCATGTCATCGTTCTTATTGCATTACTCCGTTTCTCCATGAACTTAATACACTAGATGCATGCTGGATAGCGGTCGATGTGTGGAGTAATAGTAGTAGATGCAGGCAGGAGTCGGTCTACTAATCTTGGACGTGATGCCTATATAATGATCATTGCCTGGATATCGTCATGAGTATTTGAAGTTCTGTCAATTGCCCAACAGTAATTTGTTTCCACCGTTTGCTATTTTTCTCGAGAGAAGCCACTAGTGAAAACTACGGCCCCCGGGTCTCTTCTTTAATATATTTGCCTTCAAGATCTATTTTGCTATTCGCTCTTTTATTTATTTGCAACTTTTATTTTCAGATCTATTAATCCAAAAACCCAAAAATACCTTGCTGCAATTTTTAATTATTTATTTTATCTCGCGTTCCTGCGAGATCTATTTATCCAATCTACTACAATTTTATCTATCTCGTTACCCGAAAGGGATTGACAACCCCTTTAACACGTCGGGTTGCAAGTATTTGTTCTTTGTGTGCAGGAGTTGTTTACGTGGTGTTGCGTGGTTCTCCTACTGGTTCGATAACCTTGGTCTCATCACTGAGGGAAATACCTACCGTCACTGTGCTGCATCATCCCTCCCTCTCTGGGGAAAGACCGACGTAGTTCTAGCACACATCAAGCTCCAACGGGGTATCCTTCTTTGGCAGCAGCGTAATGAAAGCAGTATTGATGCCATCTAAAGCAACCTTATTTCTGTGGAAATCACCAAAGAACCTGAGGAGGTCCTCCTTCAACAGAAGTTTAAAAGCTTTGTAGAATTCATTAGTGAAACCATCTGGGCCTGGACTTCTGTTATTTGGTGAGCTGTTAATGGCCACCACGATATTAGCCCAAGAGAACTTTCCCGCAAGCTCTGAGAGATCCATATGAGTATACAAGGAGCTCAGCTCAACCGTAGGCATAGAACGAGCTGGCTGGCCCAAAATGGCAGTGAAGTAGTTGGTAGCTAGATTTAGCTTTTGGCAATTCTGGAAATGCTCCACCCCATCCTGAACAATAACCTTGATTTTATTGTGACGGGCCTGACAGTTGGCTGCTGCATGAAAGAAATGGAAGTTCTCATCCCCGAAGACACACCAGCGAACCTTGGCCCTACGACGACAAACCGCTGCTTGCCACAAGATCAGCTGTTCTGCCTTGCCTGAAGCAAACTCCCTGAGTACCGCTTCCATAACAGATAGCTGACGCATCTCCTCAATAGAATTCAGAAAACAGACCATGTGCTTGTTATTTTCCAGAAGCACCTTAATGCTAGACTTCTTACAGCACCATTGCCGTAGCGCAGCTCGAACTTGCCTCATCTTGAAGTTGATAAGAGATGCAGGGGACCTAATTTCTCTAGTGCCTCTGGACCAACAATCAATGATGATATCTCTAGCCTCCTCCATCTCCAACCAATGGTTCTCCATGCAAAACAACTTCCTCCTGATCGTGTCCGCAGAAAAGGACACGAGGACGGGCGCATGGTCAGACGTAGTCGTGGGTATATGATACGTCTCCAACGTATCTATAATTTATGAAGTATTCATGCCATGTTTACAACAATTTTATATGGTTTTGGTATGATTTGATTAGAACTAACCCGGACTGACGCTGTTTTCAGCAGAACTACCGTGGTGTCATTTTTTTGTGCAGAAATAAAAGTTCTCGGAATGGGCTGAAAATTTACGGTGATTTTTTATGGACCAAAAGAGACCCCCGAAGCACAAGAGCTGGGCCAGAAAGTGGACGAGGAGGCCACAAGCCCTCTAGACGCGCCCACCCCCCTAGGGCGCGCCCCTAAGGCTTGTGGGCCCCTCGGGCACCTCCTTGACGTGAGATCGACGCCAAAAATTCCTATAAATATAGAAACCTCCGAAAAGAACCCTAGATCGGAAGTTCCGCCGCCGTAAGCCTCTATAGCCACGAAAAACCAATCCGAAGCCCGTTTCGGCACCCTGCCCGAGGGGGAAACCATCACCGGAGGCCATCTTCATCATCCTGGCGGTCTCCATGACAAGGAGGGAGTAGTTCACCTTCGGGGCTCAGGGTATGTACCAGTAGCTATGTGTTTGATCTCTCTCTCTCTCTCGTGTTCTTGATTTGGCACGATCTTGATGTACCGCGAGCTTTGTTACTATAGTTGGACCATATGATGTTTCTCCCCCTCTACCTTCTTGTGATGAATTGAGTCTTGCTCTTTGAGGTTTTGTTATGTTGGATTAAGTATTGGATTTGAGAACACTTGATGTATGTCTTGCGATGGGATATCTGTGGTGACAATGGGATGTTCTATTGATTCACTTGATGTATGTTTTGGCACTCAACTCACGGATTCCCGAGGTGACATTGGGGTAATCTATGCATAGGAGTTGATGCACGTTTTCGTCCAACGCTCTCCGATAGAAACTTTGGAGTGATTCTTTTGTTGCACGTTGAGGGATTGTTATATGATCCAATTATGTTATCACTATTGAGAGAATTTGCACTAGTGAAAGTATGAACCCTAGGCCTTGTTTTCAAGCATTGCAATACCATTTTTGCTCACTTTTGTTACTAGTTACCTTGCTATTTTTATATTTTCAGATTACAAAATCCTATATCTACTATCCATATTACAGTTGTATCACCATCTCTTCGCTGAACAAGTGCACCTATACAATTTACCATTGTATAGGGTGTGTTGGGGACACAAGAGACTCTTTGTTATTTGGTTGCAGGGTTGTTTGAGAAAGACCATCTTCATCCTACACCTCCCATGGATTGATAAACTTTAGGTCATCCACTTGAGGGAAAGTTGCTACTGTACTACAAAACTCTGCGCTTGGAGGCCCAACACGAGTCTACAAGAAGAAGGTTGCGTAGTAGACATCAAGCTCTTTTCTGGCGCCGTTGCTGGGGAGGTGAGTGCTTGATGGTATATCTTTAGATCTTGCAATTGAATCTGTTTGTTTCTTGTTTTATCACTAGTTTAGTCTATAAAAGAAAACTATAAAAAAAAGAAATTCTGGTTGCCTCATATGCTTCATCTTTTTAATGTCTTTCGTGAAAATGATGGAAAGGAAAATTGTGCTCAAGTGTTAGAAGAAGAATTCAATAAAATGGTTGGCATAAAATATTTGAATGATGAGCTTGATTGCAATGTTGTTGGTATGAATTCTTTGAATATCCATGATGCTAATGATATGCAAAGCTACAAGCTTGGGGGTGCTATGTTTGATGAAGATGATATTTTTAGTCCCCCTAGTTTTGATGAGAAAATTTATTATGATGATAGCATGCCTCCTATTTATGATGATTATATTGATGAAAGTGGGTTTGGAAGAGTGTCAACTCTAGGTAGTATTGATCCCACTATTTTGGAGGGTGTTGAATCTTTTCATAATATTGATAAAAGTGGATTTGGAGAGGTCATGACTTTATTTAGTGATGAATCCACTATTTTGAAGAGGTTCCAATTGATTATGAGAACAAAGTTGCTATCTATGATGATTATTGTGATGACATGTATGCTATAAAGAATAATGATAACCATGAAACTTGTCATCATGATTTTAATTTTCAATTGGATTATGCCGCACATGATAGTTATTTTGTTGAGTTTGCTCTCACTACTATTCATGAGAATAATTTTGCTTATGTGGAGAGTAATAAAATTTCTATGCTTGTGGATCATGAAAAGAATGCTTTATGTGATAGTTATGTTGTTGAATTCATTCATGATGATACTGAAAATTACTATGAGGGGGGGGGGGACATATGCTTGTAGGTATTGCAATAATATCAAGTTTCCTCTCTATGTGTTGAAAATCTTGAAGTTTTGCTTGCTTTACCTTCCTATGCTATTTGATTATTGTTCTCATAAATTGTCTGCTCACAAAATCCCTATGCATAGGAAGTGGCTTAGACTTAAATGTGCTAGTCATATGCTTCATGATGCTCTCTTGGTGTTTCAATTCTTATCTTTTATGTGAGCATCATTGAAATCATCATGCCTAGCTAAAAAGGCATTAAAGAAAAGCGCTTGTTGGGAGACAACCCAATATTTACCCCTACTGTTTTTGTGTGTTAACATGATTAAGCTACTGTAGTAATCATGTTTTATAGCTTTTGTTTGAATAAAGTTCCAAGTAAAGCCTTTGGGATAGTGTGGTTGATAGTTGATTTGATTATGCAAAAACAGAAACTTTTGTGTCCAGTAACAGAATTGTTAAAATTCACTGGAATGTGGAAAAACTCTGAATTTTTTACAGAGGAGTTATACACAAATTTTATACGTTTTCCTAATGTTTCAGAATTTTGGGAGTAACAAAAGAATGAGCATAATTCAGATCTTTACAGACTGTTCTGTTTTTGACAGATTCTGTTTGCAATGCATAGTTTGCTTGTTTTATGGTTTCTATGGCTTATATTGCTTAATATAAATTGTAGAAATGATAGAGTACAGTAGGAATCATGTGAGAAAAAATTTGAATCTTGTCTTGATAGTACCAAAGTGAATGATTTGTTTTACCATACTAACCCATCTCACGAAGTTTCGTTAAGTTTTGTGTGATTGAAGTTTTCATGTTTTGGGTGAGATATCGATATGAGAAGAATGAAGAGTGGCAAGAACATAGGCTTGGGGACGCACAAGGCACGCCAAGGTAATATTCAAGGAAGATCCAGGCAACTAAGCTTGGGGATGTCCCGGAACGCATCCCCTCTTTCGTCTTCAACATTATCGGTAACCTCACTTGGAGCTATATTTTTATTCATCACATGATATGAGCTTTACTTGGAGCGTCATTTTATTTTATTAGTATTTGCTTGCTGTTATTTAGAGTAATATTTTGCATCTTTTATTTCAATAAAAAGGTCAAGTATAGCCTTTATCATGCTTATTTTGCAAGTCTATATGTTGCCGTTTTGAAAACAGAAAGTTTTCTATCATTGTCTGATATCTTCTGGAAAGTCAGAACATGATAAAATCTTGAAATTTCTACACGTTGAGAAATAACAAATTTTCTACAGTGTGGTAATTTTCATAATTTTTGGAGTTAGGGAAGTATGAGTGAAATTGCACTCTTTCCAGACTGTCCTGTTTAGACAGATTGCTGTTATGTTTGCATATGTTTGCTTGTTTAATGATTCTATTTGAGGATAGGAGTATTAAATATGCAGAGGCATTTAGTGTGCAATGTTAAATTATAATTTTAGTGATTTGCTACAGTAGAGAATGATAAGGTTTTGCATTTGATTTATACTAACTTATCTCATGAGTTCTTGTTGAGTTTTGTGTGGATGAAGTTTTTAAGATTTAGGGAAACCGTGATATAAAAGGAATTAAGGAGACACAAAAGCTCAAGCTTGGGGATGCCCAAGGCATCCCAAGATAATATTTCAAGAAGTCTCAAGCATCTAAGCTTGGAGATGCCCCGGTTGGCATCCCACCTTTCTTCATCAACAATGATCGGTGAGTTTTGGTTGAGCCTAAATTTTTGCTTCTTCACATGATATGTGCTATTCTTGGAATGTCATTTTTTTTGCTCAATGTTTTAATAAATAATTAGATCTGAAATTTTTTAAATGAGAGAGAGTCTTCACATAGCTACTTAATTATTTGCCTACTCATTGATCTTCACTTATATCTTTTTGGAGTAGTTTGTCAGTTGCTCTAGTGCTTCACTTATATCTTTTTAGAGCACGGCGGTGGTTTTATTTTGAAGAAATTGATGAGATCTCATGCTTAACTTATATTATTTTGAGAGTCTTATAAATAGTGTGGCAATTTGCTTAGGTTATGAATTTAGTCCTAATATGATGGGTATTCGCGAGGGATATAATAAAAACTTTCATGAAGAGCATTGAATATATGAGAAGTTTGATTCCTTTCATTTGTTTTGAGATATAAATATGGTGATATTAGAGTCATGCTATTGAGTAATTGTGGATTGGTAGAAATACTTGCGTTAAAGTTTGTGATTCCCATAGCATGCACGTATGGTGAACCGTTATGTGATGAAGTCGGAGCATGATTTATTTTTTGATTGTCTTCCTTATGAGTGGCGGTCGGGGATGAGCGATGGTCTTTTCCTACCAATCTATCCCCCATGGTGTAGTACTTTTCTTTGGTGGCTAATAAATTTTTGCAATAAGTATATGAGTTCTTTATTACTAATGTTGAGTCCATGGATTATACGCACTCTCACCCTTCCACCATTGCTAGCTGTCGGTGTACTAAAGTTTGGGCCCCTTTGGTACCCCTTACTTGTGCACGGGCAGTTGTAGCCACGCCCACGGCAGGGCCTGCCAGGGACAGCTGGGAGCAAATACAAGGCAACCAAGACGGCATCCGAGCCAGTAATCAGAGAGCAGAAGACAAGCTGAGCCCCCGGCAAAGATTCTTGCCGGGGTGATTTGCGAGCCCCGGCAAGTTCCTTGCCGGGATGGTTTGCGAAGCTTCAGCAAGACCACCACCCTTGTGGTTGAGAGCTCTGACACATCGACAATGTCAAGACCAAGATCCAAGGGCACCTGCATGGTGGCATGCAGATCTTTGTGAAGAACAGAAGGCAAGTTCCCAGCAAGGCTCTTGCCGGGAACATTTGCGAGGCCACGACAAGACTCCTCGTCCCGCCACCGCTCTAGCACAGCAACTAGCCCACCAGCCAGGCAAGCACCTACTTGGTGGCATGCAGATCTTCGTGAAGATCCTGCCACCGCTCCAACGCAGCGGCTGGCCAGTTAGCTTGGCATTTGCATGCCTCGTCATCTTGGGTGCGTGTCAAGACGGCGACGGACGGGACGGGCTCTGTTTCCGTCCCCGATAAAGTTAGGGACACGTAAATAGCGCATTTAATGCGCTTGTCCTAAGACGCCAGTGATAAGCATGTACACTGTAGCTACTTTACACCTCCTGTATGCCTGTACGCCACTGTGGTAACCCCTTGGTATAAAAGGAGGCCCAAGGCGATACAGGCAGGGACTTTTAGACTTTCTGGCCCAGTTTGCATGCGTAGCAGCTAGCCGAAGCTCAAGAACACTCAATATACACTCAAAGCAGGACTAGGGTTTTACGCTTCTCAGCGGCCCGAACCTGGGTAAAAATTCATCGTGTTGATCGTTAGATCTGCTCTTTGTGCACTCCTCTTTCCATGCCAAGCATAGAAGGGATCCACGTGATCCCATAGGTGTCGTTTCCCTGACATCTTTGGCATGCCAGGTAGGGGTCGAGAGGTTGTACGAACCTGATCTAGGCGTCAGCGCGTCGACCTCTTCAACATCTTTATCGTCATGTCTCCAAAGAGAAAAAGCATCGTGGCGATTGGTTCATCTCCGGTCGATCTGCCCGCACCAGCGCGGACGGACGACGAGATGGACGTGGGTGGAGGCCATGGGCTTCCACGACGCTCCGGTGATCGGAGCCACGCGAACAGCGATGACCCGCACATCGCTAGGTCCAAGGACGGAGCCGTGCTGTCTACGGGCGGTGTGGCGAACCCCAAGGGCGGAAAGACGACCTCCAAGACGCCCCCGCCAGTGCATGCGCCGCGGCCTTCCCAGGTCGTGCGCGATGAGCAGCGCCGCGGTGTGAGTGATCACGAGCGTTCCCATGGAAAGACCACTTTGCATCATTCTCGAGATGCGCCGGGCCAGCATGCACGCCAAGACGTTGGCAGAAACGGCGCGCGGCCGTGGGACCGTGATAGAGCTCCTTCTAACGTGGTTGGACGTCAGAGCGCTTCACGATCCACGCAGCTGTCGCCGCCACCCACGCCAACAGAAGCGTTGGCACGCGTGCAGTTGCTTCTGGATTTCCCTCCTGCTGCGGAGAAGCTCGATGAGTGGAGAGCTACCATCCGGAGCCTCGTCGGCTTCGCCAATAGAGATGGACCGCAGCAGGCGGGGCCCTCGTGCTGGCGCTCTGTCGAGCCGGCGCCTGCCGATGGCAGAAGGACCGGAGGTGCTGCGACCATGGTGCACTCTCCTCCTCCACGGCAGCAACAGCAGCCGCCGGCTCGTCGGGTCGAGGCCTCTGACAACGGTTCCATAGCATCATCCGACCCACGAGCCCGCCGCGATCAACGTCAAATTCTTCGAGAGTGAGTCAAGGAAAACGCTCGAACCACTATCGAGCGGCGACGGGAAGCGCGCCATCAGTCTGATAGGCGCGCAGGCCCCACTGTAGACCGGCCTGCGCCGGGGTATTCTGGTAACTTACCTTACGAGGTGGGTTGTCCAGCTTTTACCCGTGGGCTGCGGCGATTCCAGTGGCCCACTCACCGCACGTTCAAGCCTGAGGTCGGAGAGAAATACGACAGCAAGACTCACCTGTCGGAGTTCCTGAGCATCTATACCATTGCAATGCAAGCTGCCGGGGCTCGAGACGACAAGGTACTCGCCAACTACTTCTCGTTGGTACTCAAGCCCAACGTCAGGTCGTGGTTGATGCACCTGCCAGAGGATTCCATCTCTTCTTGGTCGGATCTGTGTCACGAGTTTGTTGGTGCCTTTACTGGAGGCCACCAAGCTCCTGGCCAGGCAAGTGATTTGCATATCATCCCCCAGAAAGATGGCGAATGCTTGCGCAAATACAAACAGAGGTTCAGCCATGTGCAGTAGAACATCCCAGATGTTCATCCTGCCGCTGTTATCAGTGCGTTCCATCAAAATGTGCGCAACCGCAAGATGCGTGAAGAGCTAGCAATGAACAAGGTTAGAGATGTTGCCGAGCTTTATGTTTTGGCCGATAGATGTGCTCGGGCTGAAGAAGGAAGGAAGTACCCCGGCGAAGATGCCGGTGCAGAAAGTGACTCCGCAGATGAAGACGTCGTCGCCCCGCCAAAGAGGGGCCGACGGCGCAACAGGAAGCGCAAGGGTAAAACCGTGCTTGCCGTCGAGGAATCCAGCAACCCCGGCACCGCCAAGAAGGCCAAGGTTGATGACCCCGGCAAGGAGGTTGCCGGGTGCACCGCCTGCCAGGCCTTGGCGGCTGCCGACAAGCCAGAGGGCTCCGACAAGCATTATTGCAAGATCCATCGCACCAAGGGCCATGACCTGCAGAACTGCCGGCAAGTTGAGCAGCTTGTAGAGAAGCAGAAAGTTGAGTATGAAAGGCGAGACAAGGAGAAGGGCCAAGACGGTGCTGAGGGGTCCGGCAAGAAGCGTGGCGGCCGAGCCCGGCTGCGCCACCACTGCCAATCGACGCGGCTCATTCGACTCGTTCGAACGCGCCCTCGCGCGCGCAAAATGGTCGCCCGTAGGCAAAATACGACGAAGCCCGAGGCCCTCCATCGCGTTTTGGCGTCGCCGCCGGCAAGCCGCCGGTCACCGCCGACATGGCACACCTGGGGCCACCCCTGGGTCACTGCCAGTGGGCCCCCTGGCCCCAGTTGACCACGTTGACCGTGGTCAACTGCGCTGACTGGGCGCCCTGTGTCACTGACACGCGGGCCCCACCGCCCTGTTAATTAACTAAAATGTTTTGTAAATAAAAATAAACTAAATATGCTAATTAGCCTATGACATGTGGGGCCAGATGCTAATTAACACTCTGATTAGTTTTAACTAAAATCTAATTAGTCACACAGACTGACATGTGGGTCCCACTGGACCCACATGTCAGGTTTGACCTGGTCAGCGTCTCTGTTGATTGCTGACATCATCTCTGAGTCATGCTGATGTCATATATCATTTTCTATTAAATAAAATAATTCCAGAAAATCATTTAAACTTCGAAAATTCATAACTTTTAAACCGTAGCTCGGATTGAAAAACTTAAAACATGAAACATGCTCAGAACGACGAGACGAATCTGATTGTGTCGTCTGTTCCTTTGTCGGGACTCGCTACGTAGGAGAACTTGTAACTCCGAGCCCGATTCTAGTATATGAATAGTGCACACACTCCGATTAAGAAATCCCACGTTAATCCTATAGTAACTAAAAATGACTTAGGCATACTTCAGTCAACCCTGCACTGCATCATAGTCGTATCATGACCTGTGTTGCATCGTTGCTGTGTATTTACTTGTTTCCTCCCCCTCTCTTCTCTCTCGGTAGACCCCGACGTCGACGTAGCTCCCGAGGTCGATGCTGCTCAGGAGCCCGACAACTCAGTTGACGACCCTGCCCTTGCCGTCGAGCAGACAGGCAACCACCCCCATTTTGAGCATTCCAATATCACCCACTCTCTTCTCTCTTATGCTTGCATTAGAAGTTACTGCTGCTAATGTTGTCCTATATCTGCTGCATAGCCTGTTTACTTGTAACCTGCTGTTGATACTCATTTGTTATCCTAAACTGTTTAGAATAGGTTGGGTAGAGACCATCTGAGACCCCACTTAACCCAACTGCCCCGCTGGACTCTCAGAAGACCCGAGCAACGGGATCGAAGATCAGACCCTGGCACCGCACGTCACTTCCCCCTTAAAATTGCTCGACACTACTGGGTTACTATCGAGTGCCGAGGGTGATACCTCGTCAGCACTTCTGATGATAACCTTGTAGGTTAGTTAATCGGTCGTGGTAAGCGAGGGTGATTCCTCCTACACCACCCCCGATACCGACGCCGTCGTGCAACACCTCAAGTGTGGACCTCGAGGGTGATTCCTCCTTCGTTCACCTTGATGATAGCATCGAGTGGGATTCCATCGGGGGTGATTCCTCAGGGTTCCCCCTTGGTGTCAGACACACGGAGACTTTGGTTACTATGACTGAACACTGAACCATGATACTAAAGACGGGTCGGCCCTGAGGGGTACCCGCGCGAGCATGAATGCGAAGTGATGTGGAGTCGGGTTGACCTGAGAGGTGACCGCGAGATAACTACGAGGTGTGGCCGGGCATTCTTAGCCCTTGCCGCAAGTCCTCGAGACGGGGCGACGGGGTCACATCGATCGTGAATCTCTGCTCATTACCGTGCGCTCCTAATCCACTAACGGTTTGGATATTTGATCCGAGGGGCCTCTGGCCTGATAGCACTAACCATCACGTGGGCATAGTATGGGCGTTCTGCGTCGTATACTTCAGCCGAAGCTTAATGGACGTCAGCGACTGAGCGGCGCGCGCCGAGTTGGACTGGTTACGCAACTGCGCTTGTATTAAGGGGTTGCTAGGTCTGCTCTCGGCCATGAACATAACACGCAGGAGTTCCCGGGGCGAAGGCCCAAGACCCCTGGGGGCATAGGTTAGTCCGGCATGCTGACCTCTCTGTTAAGTTTTTGGTCGGGTTGCGGCGTGTCGTTTGGCCGAGGCCGGGCATGACCCAGAAAAGTGTGTCCGGCCGGAGTTAAGCGAGCGTGGTGGGTAAGTTGGTGCACCCCTGCAGGGAAGAACTAATCTATCGATAGCCTGTCCTACGGTAACGGACACTCGGAGTTGTATCACGATCGGTACAACTAGAACTGGTGACTTGAGATGAACTAGATAGTATGGCTCTGGGATTGCTTTCTCGCAGGTAGTCGAGGGAGAATCTCTGGCCGAGGTTGATGACACTGCTATACTTTACATTATGTTATTCTGCTCTCTTCTAATGCTGCAAGACTTATGAAGATGCTGAAGATGCTAGTCTTCGATAGGACTAGGCTTTCCCCCTCTATTCTGGCATTTCTGCAGCCCAGTCCACATATACAGCCTCCTTTGAAAATGTTGCGTACGTAGTGTAGATCCTTGCTTGCTGAGTACTTCGGATGAGTACTCATGTTTGCTTTACTTTCTTTTTCCCCCATATCCATATGTCGCCGCCAGATGACGGAGCCCCTGAGGTAGCTACCCCTGTCGATGACTACGGCTACTACTACTACCCTCCCGGCGAGTACTACTACGAGGAGCCGACCGATGACTAGGAGTAGGATTTGGAGGATCCTAGGTAGGAGGCCTACGCCTTTCGATCGTAGTATTTTATTTTGCCCCACCTTCTAAAGGTTTATCTTCATTTCTGTAATATATCTGTGCCCAGATATCTAATGCTTCTGCTGACACTTGTATGCCATCGAGCTATGTATTCGAGCCCTCGAGGCCCTGTCTTGTAATATAAAGCTCGTATGACTTTATTTATGTTTTAGAGTTGTGTTGTGATATCTTCAAGTGAGTCCTTAGGCTTAATCGTGTGCATTTGCGTGTATGGTTAGTGCACGATTAAACCGGGGTCGTCACAGGTTGGTATCAGAGCCGACTACCTCTAGGAATCCCCCTATCCAATTCCTTGGCCGAAGTTGAGTCTAGTGGTCGAAAAATTGTTTTACTAACTTGGTTGTGTGGCTTACGGGCCCACGTCGCCAACTGGGTGGTATTAGGATCTTTTATTCCTCGATCTTTACTCTGGGACTCTGATCTCTCTTCTATTCGGGTTTAATAAATTTCCTAACACCGACACTTAGGATCTCGTAAATTCCATCCATCCGGAGAGCTGGATATCAGTGCGATTTCCTTGTCATTGATCTGATTAGTCTTATAATCATTTTCCTTTCCGTTGTTTTGTTTAACCTTTCTTTCCAAGATCTGATATAATTCTCATCGTCATATGACAACCCTGAACTTCTTTGTTTCAGATGGACCGTCTGTTTCCCCCGCGCCCTACGAGGCAGCTTGTGCTTCGTACCTAGGCTCGAGACGTCCCTGGGTTTCCAGCTGTTCTGATCGCCCTCTTGATCAGGCTGGGATACCGCTGGTGCCCCGAGTACATGGTCTACGAGGTTTATCGTGAGTTCAACCAGGAGCAGTACTATGCTGATGTTCGCATCTACGATCAGCAGGATGACTCCGACACTGAGCTACACCTTTTCCATGGTATTGGCGTGACAATTGAGATGGCAGTCCATGATGCCGCCTACTCTGCTGTCGCACATCTTCGAGGACAGCTCAGCGCTGACTTGGATGCCTCTGAGTATCGGTACATCCCGTCTGCCCCTGCTGGAGATGCTACTGGATACTACACAGTTGTCTATGCCCCGTACGAGCCTCGTCGCTACGATCAGCGAGTTCTGATTCAGTGTACTCAGGCTCTGGATCACACCGTTCGCGCTCTTGCTGTCGAGTTGTTTGCCACTCGAGCATGACTCTATGAGGCTATGACGCAGTTGCTACCAGCTGTTCATGCAGGGATACATCCGGAGCACATTCTTTACCCGAGCAGGACCGAGATGCCATCAGGGATCGATTGGCCTGCTGTGGGAGGTCACACGCCTGCACGTGGACCTCTTCTTTCAGCTCGAGACCGGGTTCTGCATCAGAGTGCACATGGAGCGCAGGATCCTTCTGCGACGAACGTCCGTCGTCCGCATTTGCAGCTACCCCGTTTCAGTGGTTTTCTCCGACGTTGATGTAGCCTTTGCTATGTCTCGTTGTGTACTTCCTTACCGCGAGCCTGCGCGCCACCTAGCATGTCTAGCTTTTGAATTTGCACCGCTATGTTGCCCGAATGTAACCGACTCTGTATGGATCTGTATGACTATTATTAAGCATCTGTTGTACTACTTAAATTCCATCGAGTTACATCATGTTTGCTCCTAAAATACTCGCCGTGGCTTCTGCTAAACTACCCCAGTTGATTTACGAGGATGGGTGATAACAATCCACCTCCGCCGCCACCGCCTGACTATATGGCTGCGATGATGCAACCGTTTGAACTCAACCGTCAGTTCATGACGGGGATTATGCAACAATTCCCTCGTCCCAATGCCGACCAGTGGCCACCTTCCATCACCTTGACAGAATTTATGCGACTCAACCCGTCGTTCTTTCGCAACACAGTCAACCCGCTGGATGCCGATGACTGGCTGCGTGACATCTCCTATGAGATGGAGTCTGCTGATGTCGCCCCGGCCAATTATGTCACCTTTGCGACATACCTTCTGAAGGGTCCCGCATCACAATGGTGGGCCACTCACCGACAGACCCTACCACCTGGTACCATCGTCACTTGGGCAGAATTCAAGATTGCTTTCCGTGCCCGCTACATTCCTCAAGCTGTCATAGCCCGGAAGAAGGCCGAGTTCCATAGTCTCGTTCAAGGTAACAAGACTGTGGAAGTTTATCAGCGCGAGTTTCTTGACTTGTCTCGCTACGCTGAAGAAGACATTCCTACTGATGACTGAAGGCAGGAGAAATTTCATGAAGGGTTGCATCATGATATTCAGTTAGCTCTGCTCGTTCAAGACTATCCTGATTTCGCCACCTTGGTGAATAAGGCAATCATGGTTGAAACTGGTCTGAAGAACCACAAGGAAGCAACCAGACGCACCCATGAGGCGGGCTCATCTTCGGGCTCGTCTTCCCAGAAGCGCCGCATCTGGATACCTCAGAGCATGTACCGTCCAGCAGCTCCTGTGAACAGGCCTTCTTATGTTGCACCTCGTCTGCCTCCTCCACCACCGAGGCAGCCTCTGCAAGCTCCAGCGCCTCGAGCTCCTGCACCTCGTCCTGACAATGGACTATGCTTCAAGTGTGGCTAGCCAGGTCACCGTGCTAGGGATTGTTCTCAGAAGCAGAATTAGTTGGCTCTTCCTCCTGCTGGCCGTGGTATTGGCCATGGTACTCCTCATCAGCGCAACAACAATGCCAGACCTTCTTATGGTCGTGGACAGAACTATCACGTCAACATGGCTGAAGCTCAAGATCAACCTGAAACCGTGATGGGTACACTTCTTGTTAATTCCGTACCTGCAACTGTTTTATTTGATTCAGGAGCATCGCATTCATTCATGTCAGAACATTTTGCACTCATGCATGACGTTAAATGCGAAACGCTACACCAATCCTTAATGGTAAACACTCCCGCGGGTCAATGTCAAACCTCCTTGTTCAGTCCCGAAGTCACTGTTGATATTGAGGGGTTGAAGTTTCAGGCATTTCCCATTATCCTGAAATCTTCCAAGATTGATCTTATCTTGGGAATGGATTGGTTGAAGGCTCACTACGCCTCAATCAATTGTGACACTAAAGTTGTCCACCTCCTACACCCATCAGATGAGATAGTAAATTATCAAGCTCACCTCACTCAGAACGCCGAGGCTCAGATTTATGCCTTGAACGCATTAAACGCTTCTCCGCTTGAGGGGATCGAGAACATTCCGGTCGTGTGCGACTTCCAGGATGTCTTTCCAGAAGAACTTCCAGGAATACCCCCTGCTAGGGCTGTAGAGTTCGTCATCGACTTGAAGCCTGGCACCACTCCTATTGCGAAGCGTCCTTACAAGATGCCACCGCACCACCTTATTGAGCTTAAGGAAGAAATCGACAAATCACTTAAGAAGGGCTTCATCCGTCCCAGTTCCTCTTCCTGGGGAGCACCGTCTCTCTTTGTCAAGAAGAAAGATGGTACGAATAGGTTGGTCCAAGATTACCATCCTATCAACCAGGCAACCATTCAGAATAAATATCCGCTTCCCCGGATCAATGACTTATATGATCAACTTGCTGGATCTTCGGTGTTCTCTAAACTCGACTTGAGGTTGGGTTATCACCAGATCCGTGTCCGTGAAGAGGATATTCCGAAGACCGCCTTCGTTACTCGTTATGGCTCCTATGAATACACCATCATGTCATTTGGCCTGACGAATGCTCCAGCTACGTTCTCCCGCCTGATGAATTATATATTCATGGATTACCTCGACAAGTTTGTCGTGGTATATCTGGATGATATCCTAGTATATTCGAAGAATAAGGAAGAACATGCCGAACATCTTCGTCTTGTTCTGGAGAGGCTTCGAGAACACAAGTTGTATGCCAAGTACTCCAAATGTGAATTCTGGCTTTCTGAAGTAACCTACCTTGGAAGTGTGATCTCCAAGGACGGTATTGCCATTAACCCAGAGCGTGTTCAGGCTATCCTTGACTGGACTCCTTCGAAGAATGCCAAGCAAGTCCGAAGCTTTCTCGGTCTAGCCAGTTATTGCCGCCGATTCGTCGAGAACTTCTCCAAGATCGCCAAGCCCCTGACTAATCTGCTCCACAAAGGCGTTAAGTTTGAGTGGACAGACAAGTGTCAGGAAAGTTTCCAGACCCTCAAGGACAAGCTTACCTCTGCTCCAGTGCTTGCTCCTCCTGATTCTCGCAAGGACTTTGTCATATATTGCGACGCTTCTCGTCAGGGATTAGGCTGTGTCCTAATGCAAGAATGAAGAGTAATTGCGTATGCTTCACGTCAATTGCGTCCACATGAAGAAAATTATCCAGTGCATGATCTTGAACTGGCTGCAATGATCTATGCATTAAAGTTATGGCGACATTACCTTCTTGGTAATCGGTGTGAGATTTATACCGATCATCAGAGTCTGAAATACTTGTTCACTCAACCGGATCTTAATCTCCATCAACAGCGATGGTTAGAAACAATTACAGACTATGACTGTGGTATTTCATATACCCCTGGCAAGGCTAACGTGATGGCTGATGCCTTAAGCCGCAATCCTATGGCAACAACCTCATGGTTAGGCGAGCTCAACCTCGTCTTTATGCAGAACTGAATCAGTTGAATCTGTGAATTGTTCCCCAGGGTTCTCTTTATAACCTTGTGGTACAGCCAGACCTTCAGAAGGCTATTAAAGAAGCGCAAGCCAAAGATGCTGAAATTGACTTGATGAAGAAAGATCTTCACCTTGATAAGTACCGGGATTTCTCAGTTGCTGAAGATGGAACATTATATTTCAGAGACCGCATCGTAGTACCTCGCTTCGAGCTTATGACTGACAAGGTCATGAAGGAGGCTCATGATACACCGCTGTCTATCCATCCAGGTAGTACCAAGATGTATCGCGATCTTCAACAGAGGTACTGGTGGTCTAGAATGAAGCAGGACATTGCTCGATATGTTGCTGAATGTGACGTATGTCGTCGCGTGAAAGCAGAACATCAGAAGCCTGCTAGAATTCTTCAACCACTCCCTATTCCTTTGTGGAAGTGGGATAAAGTGCAAATGGATTTCATTACTGGACTTCCTAAGTCTTAGAAAGGTCACGATGCTATACTTGTCGTCGTCGATCAACTTTCCAAGGTTGCTCACTTCCTGCCTGTCCAGGAGACTATCACCGCTAGCCAGCTAGCAGAACTGTATATCTCCAGAATCGTTTCACTCCATGGTATTTCGAAGGAGATCAGTTCGGACCGTGGCGGTCTTTTCACGTCCAAGTTCTGGGAATGTTTCCAAGAAGCTATGGGGACTCACATTACATGGAGTTCAGCTTATCATCCTCAGTCCCAAGGCCAAGTCGAGCGAGTTAATCAAGTGCTTGAAGATATGCTTCGTGCTTGTGTTATATCATTCGGTAAGAAGTGGGAAGAATCTCTCCCGTTTGCCAAATTCTCTTATAACAATAGTTATCAAGCCAGCTTGAAAATGGCTCCATTCGAAGTGCTATATGGCCGTAAGTGTCGAACCCCTCTGAATTGGTCAGAAGCTGGGGAACGACCTCTCGTTGGACCGGACATTATTCAACATGCCGAAGAACAAGTCAGAATTGTCCGAGAAATCTCAAGGCGGCTAAGGACCGCCAGAAGAGCAACTACGATCGCAAGCGATGGGGTCTGACTTATCAACCAGGTGATCAAGCTTATCTTCGTGTCACTCCGATGAAGGGCACCCGTCGATTCGGAATCAAGGGCAAGCTAGCTCCTCACTATATTGGTCCCTTTCGCATAGTTGCCAGACGTGGACAAGTGGCTTATAAATTGGAGTTGCCGCCACAATTCTCTCATATTCATGATGTCTTCCACGTGTTGCAACTTCGTAAATGCTTCAAGGAATCTCCACACCGCGCAGTGGATCACGAGATGCTTGAATTGCAAGATGACTTATCTTATAAGGAGCATCCGATCCGCATCCTTGATGAAGCTGAACGTCGAACTTGTTAGAAGACGACCAAGTTCCTGAAAGTGCAGTGGTCGAATCACACCGAAGATGAAGCCACTTGGGAATGCGAGGATCATCTTCGGGAAGAATATCCCGACCTCTTTCCTTCTACCTCCTAAATTCTCGGGACGAGAATTTCTTTTAGAGGAGGAGAACTTATAACACCCCTGTGTAATAGCCACTATGATCAACTGCTAATAATGCCAAGTCATATCATTTGCAGTGCTTAAACATAGTGGTTAACGAAAGCAATTCAAACTCCATTCTGAAAATCAACTCAAATTCAAAAGTGCAAAATAAATTTGCTCGAACACTGTAGCAAAAATGTTCACTAAATAGCAAATATTCCAGAATCACTCATAAAAATATAAACAATGGAATTGGAACTAGTTAAATGGTTCAAACCACATGAAATAGCACCAAAACAGCAATATTTAATCCATTTAAAATCATATCAAATTCAAATGAAACCCAACTTTGCCCAAACCAATTTTTGGTGAAAGCTAACATTGCACAGTAGCATTTGGGTCAACTCACATCTTTTACAAAAATGCAAAAGTGACCTAACTAATACAAAACAAAAAAGAATAAAAGAAAAAGTAAAACAGAAATAAGAAAAATAAAACGAGGCACTGTGCACTGGGCCTAAGTGCACAGTGCCCCGACCACCGGCCCACCTGGCCCAATTCCTCTCTCTCTCTCTCTCTCGCGCTGTCGTCTCCTCCATGGCCGAGCGCGCGTGCGCCGCTCGCGCGGCGACACGCCGGCGCCCACCGACGAAACAGGGAGGCGGAGGGGATAAGGACGAGCCGACCACTCCCCCTGGCTCCCTCCGTCACTCTCCCTCCTTCTCCCTCGCTCGCCCCGCCCCTCCTTTTCCTCTCAGATCCTCCGGCCGAGCGCAGTCGCCGCCGCGCGACGTTCCTAGCCGCGGCCACCGTCGCTTCCACGTCGCCTCCCCGAGTCCAACAGCTCCGCCGTTGACTACAGCGTCGAGTGGTGCCACTTGGCGGAGCCAGGACCCTCTACACCGAGCGCGTTGACCTCGTCTTCAACCTCGGTCGCCGGCGATCCACTTCTTCCCCGGCGGCGTCCTGCTGCTACTAACCTTCCGCCGGGCCACCGTGTGACTCCGCTGTGAGCTCCTCTTCCTTCTCCATCTCTCTGTTCTCTCTCGCGTGCCTCCTAGCTACCTCCTCCACCGTGGCCGAACGCGACGCCGCACGAGCTCGTCGCCGGCGTGCCTCCGGTGTCCAAAAGGACACGGGTCCGTGTCCACCATCTTCGCACGCGCGCGTAGAGCACGCCTGCCCCATTAGCTCGAGTCGTAGCACGCTATTTTGCCGTTTCCACCATCGCCCGAAGCCGCGCCGCCGCTGACCTCGTCGCCGGCGTCGAATCAGGACGAGCCCGGCTGCGCCACCACCGCCAATCGACGCGGCTCGTTCGACTCGTTCGAACGCGCCCTCGCGTGCGCAAAATGGTCGCCCGTAGGCGAAATCCGACGAGGCCCGAGGCCCTCCGCCGCGTTTTGGCGTCACCGTCGATGAGCCGCCGGTCACCGCCGACATGGCACACCTGGGGCCACCCCTGGGTTACTGCCAGTGGGCCCCCTGGCCCCAGTTGACCACGTTGACCGTGGTCAACTGTGCTGACTGGGCGCCCTGTGTCACTGACACACGGGCCCCACCGCCTTGTTAATTAACTAAAATGTTTTGTAAATAAAAATAAACTAAATATGCTAATTAGCCTATGACATGTGGGGCCAGATGCTAATTAACACTCTGATTAGTTTTAACTAAAATCTAATTAGTCACAGAGACTGATATGTGGGTCCCACTGGACCCACATGTCAGGTTTGACCTGGTCAGCGTCTCTGTTGACTGCTGACATCATCTCTGAGTCATGCTGACATCATATATCATTTTCTGTTAAATAAAATAATTCCAGAAAATCACTTAAACTTTGAAAATTCATAACTTTTAAGCCGTAGCTCGGATTGAAAAACTTAAAACATGAAACTTGCTCAGAACGACGAGACGAATCTGATCGTGTCGTCTGTTCCTTTGTCGGGACTCCCTATGTAGGAGAACTCGTAACTCCGAGCCCGATTCTGGTATATGAATAGTGCACACACTCCGATTAAGAAATCCCACGTTAATCCTATAGTAACTAAAAATGACTTAGGCATACTTCAGTAAACCCTGCACTTCATCATAGTCGTATCATGCCCTGTGTTGCATCATTGCTGTGTATTTACTTGTTTCCTCCCCCTCTCTTCTCTCTTGGTAGACCCCGACGTTGACGTAGCTCTCGAGGTCGACGCTGCTCAGGAGCCCGACGACTCAGTTGATGACCCTGCCCTTGCCGTCGAGCAGACAGGCAAGCACCCCCATTTTGAGCATTCCGATATCGCCCACTCTCTTCTCTCTTATGCTTGCATTAGAAGTTACTGCTGCTACTGTTGTCCTATATCTGCTGCATAGCCTGTTTACTTGTAACCTGCTGTTGATACGCATCTGTTATCCTAAACTGTTTAGAATAGGTTGGGTAGAGACCATCTGAGACCCCACTTAACCCAACTGCCCCGCTGGACTCTCAGAAGACCCGAGCAACGGGATCGAAGATCAGACCCTGGCACCGCACGTCACTTCCCCCTTAAAATTGCTCGACACTACTGGGTTACTATCGAGTGCCGAGGGTGATACCTCGTCAGCACTTTTGATGATAACCTTGTAGGTTAGTTAATCGGTCATGGTAAGCGAGGGTGATTCCTCCTACACCACCCCCGATACCGACGCCGTCGTGCAACACCTCAAGTGTGGACCTCGAGGGTGATTCCTCCTTCGTTCACCTTGATGATAGCATCGAGTGGGATTCCATCGGGGGTGATTCCTCAGGGTTCCCCCTTGGTGTCAGACACACGGAGACTTTGGTTACTATGACTAAACACTGAACCATGATACTAAAGACGGGTCGGCCCTGAGGGGTACCCGCGCGAGCATGAATGCGAAGTGATGTGGAGTCGGGTTGACCTGAGAGGTGCCCGCGAGATAACTACGAGGCGTGGCCGAGCATTCTTAGCCCTTGCCGCAAATCCTCGAGACGGGGCGATGGGGTCACATCGATCGTGAGTCTCTGCTCGTTACCGCGCGCTCCTAATCCACTAACGGTTTGGATATTTGATCCGAGGGGCCTCTGGCCTGATAGCACTAACCATCACGTGGGCATAGTATGGGCGTTCTGCGTCGTATACTTCAGCCGAAGCTTAATGGACGTCAGCGGCTGAGCGGCGCGCGCCGAGTTGGACTGGTTACGCAACTGCACTTGTATTAGGGGGTTGCTTGGTCTGCTCTCGGCCGTGAACGTAACGCGCAGGAGTTCCCGGGACGAAGGCCCAAGACCCCTGGGGGCATAGGTTAGTCCGGCGTGCTGACCTCTCTGTTAAGTTTTTGGTCGGGTTGCGGCGTGTAACACCCCCAGTGGTTAGCCACAGTAATCACCCTTTTGATTATGCCATGTCATCATGATTATTAGTGCCTAAACATCATTCGCATCATATTGCTTTTCAACTCCTAACTCAAATTCAAATTTAAATGAAAGTGGAACATAAAAGTTATCCAACATAAAAACTAAAATGTTTAATAAATAACAAATACTCCAAAGGCAATTATAAAATTGTAACCATCAGTTAATAAATTACCTAAATGACACTAACAGTAGAAAAACAGGGTTGGTTAATACCTTTTTAGTTAAATAAAATCCAATTAAAAACATTTGGCCCCAAAACCATTTTCTGTCAGTGCTAGATGTTGCCCTGTAATTGTTGGACAACACTACCTATTTTATAAAAACTATATTGGTGGCTACACATTTTGCAAAAGTGTGAAAAGTAAATAAAACAGAAAAAGGAAAAGGGAAGACAGAAAAGCTAAAACAAATAAATAAATAAAAGAAACCCCCCCCTGGCCAACTGGGCCTTTGCCCAGCTGGCCTCGGCCCAATCAGCCGGCCAGCTTCCCCCCTCCCTGGCCTATATGGCCTGCCCCCCCCCCCTCACACCCGAAACCCTAACCCCCCCCCCCCCCACGCTCCATCCTCTCCAACCTCCCCCCCCACTCTCGCTGGATCTGGATCGGGAGGGCCGATCCCGACCCCGACCCCGCCGCCACCTCGCCCCCCCCAGAACGCCCCCCCCTCGCACCGGACCGCCATCCCCGCCACTCCCTCCGCTACTTCCTCCCCCGAGCTGGACGTCGCCGCCTCGCCGTCCCCGTCGCCGGCGCGCGCCGTCGCCGACCACCTCGACCTTCCCCAAGCCCACTGCCGCG
Organism: Thinopyrum elongatum; assembly: GCA_011799875.1. Taxonomy (NCBI): domain Eukaryota; kingdom Viridiplantae; phylum Streptophyta; class Magnoliopsida; order Poales; family Poaceae; genus Thinopyrum; species Thinopyrum elongatum. Next base: position 79,394,462 of record CM022298.1, on the reverse strand, counting down.
CTCCCTACAGCTCCGTGTGAGCACCTCCCAATCTTCCCCTTCTCCCAGACGCCGGATCCGGCCCGCGCCCGCGCTGACGATGTCCCAGCCTCCCCATCGCACTCCCGCGCGCTCGCCGCGACCAGCACGCGCCCCGATCGCGCCATGCCTTCCCCTACGCGTGCGCTCGCTGCGCATCGCCCGCACCGCCGTGGCCCCGTTCGCCGCACCGCCGCTCAGCGCCTGTGCGGCCTCGACTCCTTGACGCCGCGCCCGCCGCCAACTGACCTCGCCGGCGCCCTGCTCCCCCGTGCTGCAACCTGCTGCTGCCGCCGCTGTCGCTTCTGCACTGCGCCGCGCGCCCCGCGGCCGCCCAGCCTCCCGCCCCTGCCCCTGGCCGCTGCCTGCGCCGCTCGCCGCCTGTGCCGCGCGCCGCCCCTGCACCTGCCTCTACGCCCGCCCGTTGACCCGCCCCGCCCCGCAAGGCCTTGGGCCACTGACCAGAGGGGCCCACGCCCCAGAAATGAATTAAAAGAAAATGTAATAAAATAATAATAAATAATAATAAAATGCTAATTAGAGTAATTAATTAATTTAATTAATTAGTTAGTTAATACTGTTTAAATTAACTAATTAGGTTTAGTTGCTAATTAGGGTTAATCCATTAGTTAGTGTAATTAGACTATGACGGTGAGACCCACTGGTCAAATTGACCAGTCAACCCTGTTGACTGACTGTTGACTGAATTAATAATAATTCATAAATCCATTTTAAAACTTTAGAAAATCATATTAAATAATCCGTAACTCCGATGGAAAAACTTTGTACATGAAAATTGCTCAGAACGACGAGACGAATCCGAATCCGCGGTCCGTTCGTCCGGCACGCGTCCCTAACTATCCGAACTTGCAACCGTTCCCCTCTTATCCTCTGTCCGATAATTCCAAAGACCCGGGAAATATCGTCAGATATTCTCCCGCTCCGTCTGATACTTGCAGTACTGCGTTAGACTACCGCTAGCACCGTGTATCGTATTTGTCATGCTCATGTTTGCTCTATATTTATACTATTTCCTCCCCCTCTTCTCTCTCGGTAGCCCCCGACACCGACGTCGTCCCCGAGACCGACGCAGCTCCGGAGCCCGAAGACACCATTGGCAAGCTTGCCCTTGCCGCCGCGCAACCAGGCAAGCCCCCCTTTTGATCATCCCGATATCGCCCATTCTATTTCTCATGCTTGCATTAGAATTGCTGCTGCTGCTGCTTTACCTATTCTGATGCATAGCCTGTTCATTGTAACCTGCTGTTGATAATTACCTGCATATCCTAAACTATTTAGTCTAGGCTGGGTAGAGACCTATCAGTGACCCCACTTATCCCGACTGCCGCGCTGGATCGTCAGAAGACCCGAACAACGGGAATTGAAGACCAGGCCCCGACACCGCACATCACCCCCTTAGTTGTAACGACACTGCAGCGTTACTATCGAGTGCCGAGGGTGAAACCTCATGTAGCACTTCTGATGTTAACTCTGTAGAGTAGCTATTCGGTCGTGGTCATCGAGGGTGATTCCTCCTTCGCCACTTCCGGTAACGACGCTGTCGTGCAACACATCAAGTGTGAACCCATCGAGGGTGAATCCTCCGAGTTCACCTTGACAGACACATCGAGTAGGAATCCAACGAGGGTGATACCTCGGATTCCCCTGATGTTATGGACACACGGATACTTGGACTTTACACTGTTCCTTGGATAGGCGGGTCGGCCCTGAGGGATACCCGCGTGCGCTTGAGAGGCGAGTGTTGTGAAGACGGGTGCCTGTGTGGTGCCCGAGTGGTGAATACGAGGCACGGCCGGGCATTCTTAACCCTTGCAGCAAGTCCTCGAGACGGGGCGACGGGGTCACATCTTTCGTGAGTCTCTGCTCGTTACCGCAAGCCCCTAGTCCTAGCGATTTGGATATTTGATCCGAGCAGGCCTCTGGTCTGATAGCACTAACCATCACGTGGGCATAGTATGGGCGTTCTGCATCGTAGCATCAGCCGACAGTTCTGTCAGACGTCCAGTTCAGCATTGTGGCACGGTCGGATCGTACCGACCCTCCGAGGCGGTGCTGGTATCCACCCTGCACACAACGACCCGGAGTGCACAGCGCGATGGCCCAAGACCCCTGAGTGCTTAGGATGTAGACCGGCGGGGACCTCTCTGCTGAGCTTTAGGTAGGGCTGTGGTGTGTCGTTTGGCCGAGGCCGGGCATGACCCAGGAAAGTGTGTCCGGCCGGAGTTAATCGAGCGTGTTGGGTAAGTTGGTGCACCCCTGCAGGGAAGAAAACTTCTATCGATAGCCGGTCCTACGGTAAAGAACACTCGGAGTTGTATCCTGGTTGATACAATTTAGAACTGGATACTTGGATACTATGGCTCTGGGATTGCTTCTTGCAGGGAGTCGAGAAGGGATCTCAGGACGAGGTTGATGACTGTATGGCTCTGGGATTGCTTTCTCGCAGGGAGTCGAGAAAGGATCTCTGGGTGAGGTTGAGACTTAATGATACTGCTACATTATATTGTACTGTTCTACTCTCTCCTATTGCTGCAAGACCGATGAAGATGCTAGTCTTCGATAGGACTAGGCCTTCTCTCTATTCTGGCTTTTCTGCAGCCCAGTCCACATATACAGCCTCCCTTTGATAATGTTGCATATGTAGTATAGATCCTTGCTTGCTGAGTACTTCTGAGTACTCACGGTTGCTTTGTTTTCCTTTTCTCCCCATATCAGTTTGACGTGACCAGAGGACGGAGCCCCCTGAGACAGCTGCTCTGCCGACGATCGCTACTACTACTACCCAGAGGATGGATACTACTACGAGTTGACTGACGACCAGGAGTAGGATCGAAGGGTCCCAGGCAGGAGGCCTTCGCCTTTTGATCGTAGTGTTTTATTTTGCCCCGCCTTTCTAAAGGCCTTTCTTTTTCTCTTTTAATATCTGTACTCAGATATCTGATGCTTCCGCTGACGCTTGTATGCAAGCTTATGTATTCGAGCCCTCGAGGCCCCTGGCTTGTAATATAAAGCTTGTATGACTTTATTTATGTTTTAGAGTTGTGTTGTGATATCTTCCCGTGAGTCCTTAGGCTTGATCGTGTGCATTTGCGTGTATGATTAGTGCACGATCGGGCCGGGGGCGTCACAAGTTGGTATCAGAGCCGACTGACTGTAGGAACCCCCTTTCCAACTCCTTGGCCGAAGTTGAGTCTAGTAACCGAAAATCATTTTACTAACTTGGCTGTGTGGCTTACGGGCCCACGTCACCAATTGGGTGGTATTAGTATCTTTTACTCCTCGACCTTTACTCTGGGACTCTGATCTCTCTTCCTTTCGGGTTAACTAAAGTTTACTAACGCCGACACTTAGGATCTCGTGATTCTCGTCCACCCGGAGAGCTGGATATTCGCAACTGATCCTTTCCTTGGAACGATTAGTCTGATAATCATCATTTTCCTTTCCATTGTTTTGTTTAACCTTTCTCTCTGAGATCGGTTATACTTCTTCTTGTCTTTTGACAATCATGAGTTTCCTCTGTTTCAGATGGATCGTTTGTTTCCACCACACCCTGCGACGCAGCTACCAGCTGTTCGAGCAGGGATACATCCAGAGTACATTCTTTATCCACTGGGGCAGATGTCAATCCGTTACAATACCCCAGTACTATCTCCTCCAGATACCCGCAAAGACTTTGTGATTTATTGTGACGCATCCCGTGAAGGATTAGACTGTGTCCTAATGCAAGAGTGTAAAGTGATTGCTTATGGCTCTCGTCAGTTGCGCCCACATGAAGAGAATTATCCGGTACATGATCTAGAACTAGCTGCTGTCATCTATGCACTGCAGTTGTGGCGACATTACCTTCTCGGTAATCGTTGCGAGATCTACATGGATCATAAAAGTCTGAAGTATTTGTTCACTCAGCCATCTCTAAACCTCCGTCAGCAAAGATGGATGGAGGCCATTGCGGACTATGATTTGGGTATATCCTATACCCCTGGCAAGGCTAACGTGATGGCTGATGCCTTAAGCCGCAAGTCCTATTGCGACAACCTCATGGTTAGGCGAGCTCAACCTCGTCTTTTTGAAGAACTGTGCAAGCTAAATCTGCGTATTGTTCCACAGGGTTCTCTTAATAACCTTGTGATACAACCAGATCTTGAGAAAGTTGTTAAGAGTGCGCAAGCTAAAGATGCTGAAATTGATCTGATGAAGAAAGACCTTCACCTTGTAAAGTACAGGGATTTCTCGCTATCTGAAGATGGAACCTTGTATTTCAGAAACCGCATTGTCGTACCTCGCTTCGAGCTTATGACTGACAAGGTCATGAAGGAGGCACATGATACCCCGCTGTCTATTCATCCGGGTAGCACCAAGATGTATCGTGATCTCCGTCAAAGGTACTGGTGGTCTAAAATGAAGCAGGACATTGCTCGATATGTTGCCGAATGTGATGTGTGTCGTCGCGTTAAAGCAGAACATCAGAAACCAGCTGGAATTCTGCAACCACTTCCTATTCCTCTATGGAAATGGGATAAGGTTCAGATGGATTTCGTTATAGGACTTCCCAGGTCACAGAAGGGTCACGATGCTATTCTTGTCGTCGTCGACCAACTCTCTAAGGTTGCACACTTTCTGCCTGTCAAAGAAACTATCACTGCTAGTCAGTTAGCAGAGTTGTATATCTCCAGAATTGTATCACTCCACGGTATTCCGAAGGAGATTAGTTCGGACCGTGGCGGTCTTTTCACTTCCAAATTCTGGGAAAGTTTCCAAACAGCTATGGGAACTCATATTACCTGGAGTTCAGCTTATCACCCCCAATCCCAAGGCCAAGTCGAATGAGTCAATCAAGTGCTTGAAGACATGCTTCGGGCTTGTGTTATTTCTTTCGGCAAGAAGTGGGAAGAATCTCTTCTGTATGCTGAGTTCTCTTATAACAACAGCTATCAAGCCAGCTTGAAAATGGCCCCCTTCGAAGTACTATATGGACGTAAGTGTCGAACCCCTCTGAATTGGTCAGAAACTGGGGAATGACCGCTCATGGGTCCGGATATTATCCAACACGCCGAAGAACAAGTTCGTATTGTCCGGGAAAATCTCAAGGCGGCTCAGGACCGCCAGAAGAGCAACTATGATCGCAAACGATGGGGTTTGACTTATCAACCTGGTGATCAGGCTTATCTTCGTGTCACTCCTATGAAAGGCACTCACCGTTTTGGAATCAAGGGCAAGCTAGCTCCATGCTATATTGGTCCTTTCCGCATTGTTGCAAGGCGTGGACAGGTGGCGTATAAATTGGAATTGCCGCCGCAATTCTCTCATATCCACGACGTCTTCCATGTGTCGCAACTTCGTCAATGCTTCAAGGAATCTCCGCACCGAGCTGTGGACCACGAGGTGCTCGAATTGCAAGATGACCTATCTTATAAGGAACATCCGATCCGCATCCTCGATGAAGCTGAACGTCGGACCCGTCAGAAGGTTACCAAGTTCCTCAAAGTGCAGTGGTCAAATCATACTGAAGATGAAGCCACTTGGGAACGCGAGGATAATCTTCGTGCGGAATACCCCGAACTTTTTCCTTCTACCTCTTAATTCTCGGGACGAGAATTCTTGTTAGTAGAGGAGATTTGTAACACCCCCAGTGGTTAGCCACAGTAATCACCCTTTTGATTATGCCATGTCATCACGATTATTAGTGCCTAAACATCATTCGCATCATATTGCTTTTCAACTCCTAACTCAAATTCAAATTTAAATGAAAGTGGAACATAAAAGTTATCCAACATAAAAACTAAAATGTTTAATAAATAACAAATACTCCAAAGGCAATTATAAAATTGTAACCAGCAGTTAATAAATTACCTAAATGACACTATCAGTAGAAAAACAGGGTTGGTTAATACCTTTTTAGTTAAATAAAATCCAATTAAAAACATTTGGCCCCAAAACCATTTTCTGTCAGTGCTAGATGTTGCCCTGTAATTGTTGGACAACACTACCTATTTTATCAAAACTATATTGGTGGCTACACATTTTGCAAAAGTGTGAAAAGTAAATAAAACAGAAAAAGGAAAAGGGAAGACAGAAAAGCTAAAACAAATAAATAAATAAAAGAGGAAACCCCCCCCCCCCGGCCAACTGGGCCTTTGCCCAGTGGCCTCGGCCCAATCAGCCGGCCCCCAGCTTCCCCCCTCCCTGGCCTATATGGCTGCCCCCCCCCCCCCCTCTCACCCGAAACCCTAACCCCCCCCCCCCCCACGCTCCTCTCCAGCCTCCCCCCCCCCCCCCACTCTCGCTGGATCTGGATCGGGAGGGCCCGATCCCGTCCCGACCCCGCCGCCACCTCGCCCCAGAAACCTCCCCCCCCCGTCGCACCGGACCGCGCCGTCCCCGCCACTCCCTCGCGCTACTTCCTCCCGAGCTGGACGTCGCGCGCCGCGCCGTCCCCGTCGCCGGCGCGCGCCGTCGCCGACCACCTCGACCTTCCCCAAGCCCACTGCCGCGCTCCCTACAGCTCCGTGTGAGCACCTCCCAATCTTCCCCTTCTCCCAGACGCCGGATCCGGCCCGCGCCCGCGCTGACGACGTCCCAGCCTCCCCATCGCACTCCCGCGCGCTCGCCGCGACCAGCACGCGCCCCGACCGCGCCATGCCTTCCCCTACGCGTGCGCTCGCTGCGCATCGCCCGCACCACCGTGGCCCCGTTCGCCGCACCGCCGCTCAGCGCCTGCGCGGCCTCGACTCCTCGACGCCGCGCCCGCCGCCAACTGACCTCGCCGGCGCCCTGCTCCCCCGTGCTGCAACCTGCTGCTGCCGCCGCTATCGCTTCTGCCCTGCGCCGCGCGCCCCGCGGCCGCCCAGCCTCCCGCCCCTGCCCCTGGCCGCTGCCTGCGCCGCTCGCCGCCTGTGCCGCGCGCCGCCCCTGCACCTGCCTCTACGCCCGCCCGTTGACCCGCCCCGCCCCGCAAGGCCTTGGGCCACTGACCAGAGGGGCCCACGCCCCAGAAATGAATTAAAAGAAAATGTAATAAAATAATAATAATAAATAATAAAATGCTAATTAGAGTAATTAATTAATTTAATTAATTAGTTAGTTAATACTGTTTAAATTAACTAATTAGGTTTAGTTGCTAATTAGGGTTAATCCATTAGTTAGTGTAATTAGACTATGACGGTGGGACCCACTGGTCAAATTGACCAGTCAACCCTGTTGACTGACTGTTGACTGTTGACTGAATTAATAATAATTCATAAATCCATTTTAAAACTTTAGAAAATCATATTAAATAATCCGTAACTCCGATGGAAAAACTTTGTACATGAAAATTGCTCAGAACGACGAGACGAATCCGAATACGCGGTCCGTTCGTCCGGCACGCGTCCCTAACTATCCGAACTTGCAACCGTTCCCCTCTTATCCTCTGTCCGATAATTCCAAAGACCCGGGAAATATCGTCAGATATTCTCCCGCTCCGTCTGATACTTGCAGTACTGCGTTAGACTACCCCTAGCACCGTGTATCGTATTTGTCATGCTCATGTTTGCTCTATATTTATACTATTTCCTCCCCCTCTTCTCTCTCGGTAGCCCCCGACACCGACGTCGTCCCCGAGACCGACACAGCTCCGGAGCCCGAAGACACCATTGGCAAGCTTGCCCTTGCCGCCGAGCAACCAGGCAAGCCCCCCTTTTGATCATCCCGATATCGCCCATTCTATTTCTCATGCTTGCATTAGAATTGCTGCTGCTGCTGCTGCTTTACCTATTCTGATGCATAGCCTGTTCATTGTAACCTGCTGTTGATAATTACCTGCATATCCTAAACTGTTTAGTCTAGGCTGGGTAGAGACCTATCAGTGACCCCACTTATCCCGACTGCCGCGCTGGATCGTCAGAAGACCCGAACAACGGGAATTGAAGACCAGGCCCCGACACCGCACATCACCCCCTTAGTTGTAACGACACTGCAGCGTTACTATCGAGTGCTGAGGGTGAAACCTCATGTAGCACTTCTGATGTTAACTCTGTAGAGTAGCTATTCGGTCGTGGTCATCGAGGGTGATTCCTCCTTCGCCACTTCCGGTAACGACGCTGTCGTGCAACACATCAAGTGTGAACCCATCGAGGGTGAATCCTCCGAGTTCACCTTGACAGACACATCGAGTAGGAATCCAACGAGGGTGATACCTCGGATTCCCCTGATGTTATGGACACACGGATACTTGGACTTTACACTGTTCCTTGGATAGGCGGGTCGGCCCTGAGGGGTACCCGCGTGCGCCTGAGAGGCGAGTGTTGTGAAGACGGGTGCCTGTGTGGTGCCCGAGTGGTGAATACGAGGCGCGGCTGGGCATTCTTAACCCTTGCAGCAAGTCCTCGAGACGGGGCGACGGGGTCACATCTTTCGTGAGTCTCTGCTCGTTACCGCAAGCCCCAAGTCCTAGCGATTTGGATATTTGATCCGAGCAGGCCTCTGGTCTGATAGCACTAACCATCACGTGGGCATAGTATGGGCGTTCTGCATCGTAGCATCAGTCGACAGTTCTGTCAGACGTCCAGTTCAGCATTGTGGCACGGTCGGATCGTACCGACCCTCCGAGGCGGTGCTGGTATCCACCCTGCACACAACGACCCGGAGTGCACAGGGCGATGGCCCAAGACCCCTGAGTGCTTAGGATGTAGACCGGCGGGGACCTCTCTGCTGAGCTTTAGGTAGGGCTGTGGTGTGTCGTTTGGCCGAGGCCGGGCATGACCCAGGAAAGTGTGTCCGGCCGGAGTTAATCGAGCGTGTTGGGTAAGTTGGTGCACCCCTGCAGGGAAGAAAACTTCTATCGATAGCCGGTCCTACGGTAAAGAACACTCGGAGTTGTATCCTGATTGATACAATTTAGAATTGGATACTTGGATACTATGGCTCTGGGATTGCTTCTCGCAGGGAGTCGAGAAGGGATCTCAGGACGAGGTTGATGACTATATGGCTCTGGGATTGCTTTCTCGCAGGGAGTCGAGAAAGGATCTCTGGGTGAGGTTGAGACTTAATGATACTGCTACATTATATTGTACTGTTCTACTCTCTCCTATTGCTGCAAGACCGATGAAGATGCTAGTCTTCGATAGGACTAGGCCTTCTCTCTATTCTGGCTTTTCTGCAGCCCAGTCCACATATACAGCCTCTCTTTGATAATGTTGCATATGTAGTGTAGATCCTTGCTTGCTGAGTACTTCTGAGTACTCACGGTTGCTTTGTTTTCCTTTTCTCCCCATATCAGTTTGACGTGACCAGAGGACGGAGCCCCCTGAGACAGCTGCCCTGCCGACGATCGCTACTACTACTACCCAGAGGATGGATACTACTACGAGTTGACTGACGACCAGGAGTAGGATCGGAGGGTCCTAGGCAGGAGGCCTTCGCCTTTCGATCATAGTGTTTTATTTTGCCCCGCCTTTCTAAAGGCCTTTCTTTTTCTCTTTTAATATCTGTACTCAGATATCTGATGCTTCCGCTGACGCTTGTACGCAAGCTTATGTATTCGAGCCCTCGAGGCCCCTGGCTTGTAATATAAAGCTTGTATGACTTTATTTATGTTTGAGAGTTGTGTTGTGATATCTTCCCGTGAGTCCTTAGGCTTGATCGTGTGCATTTGCGTGTATGATTAGTGCACGATCGGGCCGGGGGCGTCACACGGCGTGTCGTTTGGCCGAGGCCGGGCATGACCCAGAAAAGTGTGTCCGGCCGGAGTTAAGCGAGCGTGGTGGGTAAGTTGAGGCACCCCTGCAGGGAAGAACTAATCTATCGATAGCCTATCCTACGGTAACGGACACTCGGAGTTGTATCCCGATCGGTACAACTAGAACTGGTGACTTGAGATGAACTAGATAGTATGGCTCTGGGATAGCTTTCTCGCAGGTAGTCGAGGAAGAATCTCTGGCCGAGGTTGATGACACTGCTATACTTTACATTATGTTATTCTGCTCTCTTCTAATGCTGCAAGACTTATGAAGATGCTGAAGATGCTAGTCTTCGATAGGACTAGGCTTTCCCCCTCTATTCTGGCATTTCTGCAGCCCAGTCCACATATACAGCCTCCTTTGAAAAGGTTGCATATGTAGTGTAGATACTTGCTTGCTGAGTACTTCGGATGAGTACTCATGTTTGCTTTACTTTCTTTTTCCCCCATATCCATATGTCGCCGCCAGATGACGGAGCCCCTGAGGTAGCTGCCCCTGTCGACGACTACGGCTACTACTACTACCCTCCCGGCGAGTACTACTACGAGGAGCCAACCGACGACCAGGAGTAGGATTCAGAGGATCCTAGGTAGGAGGCCTACGCCTTTCGATCGTAGTATTTTATTTTCCCCCGCCTTCTAAAGGCTTATCTTCATTTCTGTAATATATCTGTACCCAGATATCTGATGCTTCCGCTGACACTTGTATGCCATCGAGCTATGTATTCGAGCCCTCGAGGCCCTGGCTTGTAATATAAAGCTTGTATGACTTTATTTATATTTTAGAGTTGTGTTGTGATATCTTCAAGTGGGTCCTTAGGCTTAATCGTGTGCATTTGCATGTATGGTTAGTGCACGATTAAACCGGGGTCGTCACAACGCTCATCTGCGCTGACCAACTCTACCGAGAGGCAGTTGCAGCAACTGCCGCCAAGGCACTTGCTCCTGCTGCTAAAGTTCCGGGAGGGAAGAAGACCGGCAAGACCTCTCCCGACAAGACCTCTTCCGGCAAGACTTCTTGCACCCACTCCAGCAAGCGCGCCTCTTTGGAGTGCTGCGCTCCCGTCGAGGATGTGCCAGAGAGCTCCACCGGCAAGAGCAAGAAATCCAAGGCAGCACCACCAGAAACTAAGAAGGTGCTCGTCAAGGAGGACGGCACGGGCGGGGCTTTTACTATAAGCTCCACCCTCGACAGCAAATAGGAAGGCATGCTCATCGCCTTCCTGTGGGCGAATGTCGATGCGTTTTCATGGCAAGCATCTGACATCCCCGGCGTTCCCAGGGAGGTGATTGAGCACCACCTTGCGGTCTATCCTCATGCGCATCCCGTCAAGCAGAAGGTCAGGAAGCAAGCTTTGGAGCGGCAAGAGTTCATCATTGAAGAAATTAGGAAGTTAGAAGCAGCAGGCTTGGTCAGAGGAGTGCTCCACCCAACATGGTTGGCCAATCCGGTGGTGGTGTGCAAGGCAAACGGGAAATGGAGGCTGTGCATTGATTATACAGGTATCAATAAAGCCTGCCCAAAGGATCCTTTCCCTTTGCCGTGCATCGACCAGATCGTGGACTCCACTGCCGGGTGCGAATTGCTGTCGTTCCTTGACGCCTACTCAGGATACCATCAAATCTTCATGACTAAGGAAGATGAAGAGAAGACCGCGTTTATCACCCCATGTGGTACATATTGTTTTATACGAATGCCTTTCGGGTTGAAAAGCGCTGGTTCAACGTTTGCGAGAGCAGTCCAAATTGGTTTTGAGCCTCAGCTACATAGAAATATGGAAGCTTATATGGATGACATAGTGGGCAAAACCAAGGACAGGGCAACGCTCATACAAGATCTAGAAGAAACATTTGCAAATTTGCACAAGATCAATCTCAAGCTCAACCCTGAGAATTGTGTGTTTGGTGTCCCATCCGGCAAGCTTCTCGGGTTCTTTGTGTCTCAGCGTGGGATTGAGGCAAACCCCGACAAGATCTAGGCGATTGAGCAGATAGAGGCACCAAGACGAGTCAAGGATGTGCGTCGACTTGCTGGCTGTGTTGCTGCCTTGAGCAGGTTTATCTCCAAATCTGCTGAGCGCGCCCAGCCCTTTTTTAAGATCTTGAAAAAGGCAGGTCCAATGAAATGGACTCCGAAAGCGGACGCGGTACTGCAAGATTTGAAGAGATACCTCTCCTCTACGCCAACACTAGTCGCGCCTAAACCGCAAGAGCCGTTGCTGCTATATTTAGCGGCAACGAATCAAGTGGTCAGTGTTGCGCTAGTGGCGTAAAGAGAAGTTGATGAAGAAGCAGCGGCAGTGGCAAGACCGTCGGATGACGAGCCGGAGCTCTCCCCGGCAGGATCTAGTGCCGGCAAGGCAGGGCCCCCGGCAGAGTCTGGTGCCGGCAAAACAGGATCTGCGCAAGCAAACGAAGTGACGCAGAAGAAGAAGGTGGTGCAGCACCCAGTTTATTTCGTCAGCTCCCTCTTGCAGGGGGCCAGATCAAGATACTCTGGTGTGCAAAAGTTGCTCTTCGGCCTCCTTATGGCCTCGACGAAGCTGCGCCATTATTTTCAGGCACATGAGATCACCGTCATCACTCGCTTCCCGTTGCAACTGATCTTGCACAACCCAGACGCAACAGGAAGGATTGTGGAGTGGGCGTTGGAACTGTCGAGCTTTGGTCTCAGGTTTGAAAGCACTTCGACAATTCAGAGCAGAGCCTTGGCAGAGTTCATTGCAGAATGGACCTCAACGCCTGACGAAGAAATTCAAGAGACCACTCTCCCCGGCAAGGAAACGAGACGTGACTGGATTATGTACTTTGATGGGGCTTTCTCGCTGCAAGGCACCAGTGCCGGCATGCTACTTATCGCACCCACCGGAGAGCACCTCAATTATGTGGTTCAGATGCACTTTCCCCGGGAAAGATCACAAATAACACTATAGAGTATGAAGGAATGCTTGCCGGTCTCAGGATCGCGGCAGACCTTGGAATCAGGAAGCTCATCGTCAGAGGTGATTCGCAGCTTGTCGTCAAGCAAGTCAACAAAGATTATCATAGCCCGCTGATGGAAGCCTATGTAGATGAAGTGAGGAAGTTGGAGGAGCGTTTTGACGGTCTGCAAGCAGAGCATGTTCCTCGAGCAGAGAACAGCATTGCTGATGACCTGTCAAAACATGCTGCCCTCAAGTTACCTGTGGAACCAGGGACCTTTGTGCTCCAATTAACTCAGCCATCCGTCGAACCGTCGGCAGGACAGAATAAGCGAAGGAAGTCAGGCCCCGGCAAGTACTTTCCCGCTGAGCTCCCAGGAGCTGTCGGCAAGGAAGTTGCCGGGGACTTCGAGCTTGCCGGGGAGTGGCAGGCTCCGGCAAGGCCTCAAGCCCTTGCCATAGAGGCAACTGCTCCCACGGCGGAATACATGCCTTTAGTCCTTACCGTCAAGCCCCAGGCTCCAGCATGGGCAGAGCACGCCATTCGGTTCCTCCAAACAGGGGAACTCCCTAAGGAACAGGAAGAAGCAGAGAAAGTAGCCCGTCGGTCCAGCATGTACCAGTTTGTGGACGATGTCCTGTACAGGAAAAGACCGAATGGCGTGAAATTGATGTGCATTCCTCGGGAGGATGGACTGGAGCTGTTGGCAGAGATACATGGAGGCATATGTGGCTCTCACATAGGATCAAGAGCTCTTGCCGACAAAGCATTCCGGCAAGGTTTATTTTGGCCCACTGCTCTCCAGGATGCAACAGCACTAGTAACCAAGTGTGAAGCGTGCCAGTTCCATTCAAAGAAGCTCCATCAGCCAGCTCAAGCTCTTCAGACGATCCCTCTTTCCTGGCCATTTTTGGTCTGGGGGCTCGATATACTGGGCCCCTTTCCCCGTGCTGTCGGGGGCTTTGAGTACTTGTACGTCGCAATCGACAAGTTCATGAAGTGGCCGGAAGTGGAAGCAGTGAGAAAGGTGACAACACAATCAGTCGTCAAGTTCTTCAAAGGACTAGTTTGCCGTTTTGGTGTACCAAACAGAGTCATCACCGACAACGGCACACAGTTCACAAGCCGCACCTTCATGCAGTATATCCAAGACCTCGGCAGCAAAATCTGTTTTGCTTCTGTTGCTCATCTGAGGAGCAACGGCTAGGCAGAAAGGGCAAATGCTGAAGTGCTGCGGGGCCTCAGAACAAGAACTTTTGACAGGCTGCACAAGTGCGGAAGACGCTGGATTGATGAGTTGCCGGTAGCTCTTTGGTCAATCAGGACGACACCAAGTCAAGCCACTGGCCAGACACCTTTCTCCCTGGTATACGGGGTGGAAGCAGTTCTCCCCACAGAACTCATATACGGGTCACCTCGAGTGCTCGCTCATGATGAGCTTGAGCAAGAGCAGTTGCAGCAAGATGATGCTACGCTACTTGAGGAAGATCGCCTTCGGGCTGCTGTGCTAGCCGCGCGCTACCAGCAAGCCTTGCGCCGCTACCATAGCCTCAAGGTTCATGCCCGAAGCCTTGAGGAAGGCGACCTTGTTCTTCGGCGCGTTCAGTCCGCCAAGAATTCTAACAAGTTGACGCCAAAGTGGGAAGGCCCTTATCGGGTAATACGAGTCACCAGGCCCGGCGCAGTCCGCCTGGAAACCGAAGATGGCATTCCAGTGAGCAACTCCTGGAATATCGAACATCTTCGCAAGTTTTACCCATGAGGCGCGGTTGCCGAGTCCCCCGGCACCCCCCTTTTGTACTAGCCTTGCCGGCAAGGCATATAACCCTATGTACAGAGCCAGGCACAGACCCTGTGTGTAGTTAAATAAGTTTAAGTATGTATAGTTCTTGTCGATTTCCATGTTTATTTATATGCATGCCTGTCCAGGATATTGTACTACGTTCGTTTCCAGCAAGTACTGATGAACCACCAAGGTTCCATGTTCCTATTTTCTCTTCTTTCTTTTTCTCAAAGGACAGAAGGTTCCCTCGCATACAAGTTTGCCGGGGGGAATAGAGAGTGTGGGCACCAGCAGGCGACGTTCGAAGTGGCATCTTGCGGGAAAGAGTACAACAGCAAAAAAAGCTAAGTTGTGAAACCTTGAGTGATTTTCTTTTAAATATGAGGTTATTTTCCTTGAACGATTTCGATTCTTGTATGGAAAACCTGCACGCGAAGGAACTTTGTCAGGATTGGTTACGCCTTTGCTCTGTTTCGAGTCCGCTCAATAGTTCAAGTGGTTGCGCTAAGAACGGCAAGGTATCTTGTCGGCAGCGACACCCCCAGCAGGCTGCTAAGGATCCGTTCCTCAAAGCGCTCGCGGCAAGGGTGCGCGCACCGGCAAGTTTTTCCCAGTAAAGCGTAGGGTGTATGCCATACAAAGAGAGATCAGATGAGAAAGATAGCATGCATTCAATTCAAAACACAGCAAGTTATATTACATCAATGGTTGCCGCAGTTCTAACTTAAGATAAATTATCTTGGGCACGAGTTCATAGCGGCAAGGAGTAGCGAAGCGGCTAGTCTCGGCGCTGGCCTTCCACCCTCTTGACGTGGTCAACCATGTCGACGATGGGCGCGACGAACTCTTCAAGTGCCTTGCGGTCTGCATCCTCCGGCAGGCTATCAAGCACGTTGGTGAGGTTGAGGCCAGGGTTCTTATATGCCACCTTGGTGAGCACCTTGAGAAGGACACCCCGGCAAAGCTTGCGGGATTCATTGGCCAGCTGGGTTGCTCGGCTAGAGTGGAGCAGCTTCAGGGCATCAAGGACAGACTCGAAGAACATGGTCAATCTGGCGCTCGTAGTCACCCTCTCCTCGTGGGAATACCTGAAAGTCGATAGGCCCATGGTGGACAGTTGTGCTGTGAGCCTCTCTGCGACATCGACAAGGCGCTCAGTCCAGATCTTCACGCCTTTCTCATAGTCATTATAGGTGGCAGCGGCGCTCTCAAGCAGTTGCTTCTCCTCCTGGAGGTCCTTAGCCAGGCTCTTCTCACGAGCTCTGCTGCTCTCAAGGGACTCCTTCAGCGTGGTCAGCTTCAACTCCAGATCAGCAATGGATTCAGTGGCAGAGGAGAGTTTCTGGATCTTTTCGGATATGGCAGTTTGCATCTCTGCCAAGTCATAGAGAGTTTTATCTCTGTTGTCTTTGAGCGCCGAGATCTCCTTGTCGTGCTTCTCCAGATCCGCCTCCAGCTTCTCCACCTTGCCGGCCAGCTCGTTCTTGGCGGCATCGACGGCTTCTTTCAGCTTGCCGGCATGGTCCAGGACCAGAGCGTCAAGCGCTTTCTTGTGCTCCTGCTCCAGTCCTTGGGTCCGTTGCACGACAAGCTTCTCGATCTCCTCATCCTTTCCGCGGAGCTTGGCGGCAAGTGCCCCCTTGCGAGCGATAAGGTCTTCTTCCTGAGCATCGAGCAGGATGCGGCGCTCCCTTAGTTGGGTGTCTTCCTTGGCGGCCTCTTGAGCGGCCTCCTCCTGTGCCTTCTCAATATCGGACTGCTTCAGAAGGAGCTCGTCCCAACGCTGGCCTAGCTGCTCCTGGCCAGTCCTCAGCTCTTGCCAGGCCTCGGCGAACCAGACCTACATCTGCGCGACACGCTTTTGGAAGTCTGCCTCTGCCGCATCGACAACCGCTGCCCTGGAGTCCAGTTTCTCTTTACGGGCACGGTGGAGCACCTGGAGCTTCTGGAAGTTGTCGCTCATGGCCTGGAGGAGCTGGTCTTCTTTGGATACGCTGCTGCTGGCGCTCGGCTCGTCGACAACCTTGAGCCCGGCAATGGCGATGACTTCTTCGTCGAAAGCCTCCCCCTCGGTTGGCGCTCCGGTGCTTGCCGTCCCCGGGATGCTGACGAACAGATTGTCGCCAATCTTCAGGTATCTGCTTGAGGGGGGGCTTTGGATGTCGACGGTTGGTCCTCGACCACCGTCTCCCCGGCAACTGGGGGCTCCGGGACCGATGCAGCGCCAAGCGCTCCTGCGGCAGGAATGATGTCAGTTCGGTCGCCGGCAGACCCCTTGGCGGCCTCTTCATGCACGTCCTTGGCGGCCTCGTCGGCAGCGACTTTGGCGACTTCGGTGGCAGCGTCCTTGGCGGTCTCCTAGATGGTGGCGTCAACATCCATCTGATCCACCAAGGGAAGATCTGAAAGCTAAGGAGGAGAAACAAGATGAAACCAAGATTGAAGTTTAAAGCAGAAAGAGAAGAGAGAAAGATCATGCAGGAAGGGTGACGGGTGCCCGAAAGCGAGTGGCATACCTGTGACGAGCACCTGGGAGGTGGTTCCTTCCCCGGCAACATTCCTTGCCGGTATGGGATTGCCGGTACCCGTGCTTGCCGGCCTTTCCTCCACGCGAATGGGCTCGTCAGTGGGAGTCCTTGCTGGGGATCCATCCCTGGGCGGTGTGGTTGACGGGGGCGGCATGTCAGGGTCGGCTCCCAGTAGCTCTCCTTGTTGTTGTTCTTCTCCTGCAAATCCGGCAAGATCATCAGCAAAGATACACACCCCAACACCCGCCAGCGGGAAATGAGTAATGGACTCACGCTGGGGGCTGAGTCGGGGGCTGCGCCGTGGGCTGGGATCCGGGTTGATCGTGATCATCTCCGGTGCACCTGAGGTGCTTGCCGGAGGCTTGTCACCTGTCGAGTTCTTGGCTTTCTTCGCCATCCTCTGCGCCAACGTTTCCGTGTCTCTGCGGGGACAGGCCAAAATGAGATCAAAATAGGGACTCAGGAGATGAAGAAAGCAGTAAGGCACTTACTCATCTTCTTCTTCTGGCCTCTTCTCCCTCCTCGGGCTGAAGGAGGAAAGGTCGAAGTCGGCCTCCGGTATGGTGTCCGTGCAAGGGGGGGGAGATGGAGACCTGGGCCGCTTGGCCGTGGCAGAGGCGGCGGCTGCTTTTTCCTTTGCTGCCACGGTCGTGCGCCTCGTCTGGCGCACAGGTTGTGGCTGGACCTCTTGCCGCTGTGCAGCCTTGCCAGCCGCCCCCTTGACGGGGACCTCTTCGCGTGAGGTTTTCCGGACTGGCTCGATAGAGCCAACCCGCCAGAGGACACGTCTCTTCTTCCCCGGGACTGGGGGCTCCTCATGCGGCTCCTCTTCAGCTTCCTCTTCAGTTGTCTCCTCGGTTGTCCCCTCAGCAGAAGGGCCCCTGGCAGCGGTGCCGCTGTGTTCCCCGGTAGGCTCCCCCCGCTCAGCAAGATCCTCCTCTGCGCTGGCTTCGTCTTCCACAAAGCCAACGCTGCCGGCCTCCTCGGCAAGGGCTGCCTCTTCCGCCCTGCTGGCAATGTACGCCACCTCCTCATCGGTGGTGGGGCGGATGAGCTGTGTCTCTTCCCGGACGGCCCTCTCCGATAAGTTGTCGAAGAACTCCTGCACCCACTCCGCATCTGGCTCGGCCTAGGTCTTATCAAGGCCATGGGCGTTGAACACCGGCATCATGGCGATGACTGAGGTCAGGGCGGAGTTGTTGCACAAGGGGATCACCCCCGCCGGCAACCTGAACGGCTTGTCGGTCTTGTCGGCCTTGCTAGTCTTGTCGGCCTTGAGCTGGAACAGCTTTTGGCAAAGAGCCACGTGCTGCATCACCGTAAAGTTGCGATTCAGGCCGGGGCGTAGCCTCATGATGTCTGCCGCATTCCGCAACTCCCAAACTGGCCTCCCCTTGTTATGCAAAGGGGCGATGCGGCGGCGGAGGAAGTCGGCCCCAACCATCTCGAGCATGAGCCCGGCGGCTTTGAGGCGATGAATTCTGGTGGTTGCTACTCTGAGCTTCCCATCTTGGGGATCGAGGTCACCCCAATTGCCGCCACGGACCAATTTCGTCTGCCGGGCCATACAGAACGGTTGCGGGTCCTTCTCCATGATCCAGCACCACTTGCCCCGCCATTCGTCCCACTTTTCCTTGTGGGTCCCATCCGGGTACGTCTTCTTGGACAATGCCCTTGGGATCCAGGTGATGCAGCCAGAAAGAGCCCCTCCTGGCTGGATGCGAGGGACGAAGTAGTGGCGGAAGAGCGCCGTATTGGGGACCACCCCGGCGAAGTTCTCGTAGAGGTGGGCGAAGATGGCCATACACGCCACGGCGTTCAGCGTGAAATCCAAAAGATGGAAGCCGAAGGTGTACATGATGTCAATGAAGAAATCCGAAAATGGGGGGCAGAGCCCGCAGTAGAAGTAATCAACGAAGAAAGGGAATTTATCTGGGGCAGGCACGGCGCAATAAGCAGGGATGACGCGGGTGGCAGGATGCCCCGTCGTCTCTCTCCCCCACATGCAAAGCTACCGGTCCCTGAGCGCGCGCGCGTCGAGCGTCCGGGCGAAGACGACATGCTACCTCCGCATCTTCACCAGTTCGCTCTCCGGCACCTCTTCTCCCTCGCTCGCATTGGACGCTCCCTTGCCCTTGCTCGTTTTGGGTGCCATTGCAGCCAAGGGAGGGCGGGGGATCGAGAGCGGTGAGGGCGCGGCGGCGGTGGACGGAGGAGGAAGCTCTGGTCTGGGCTCGAGGAAGAAGAAGACGACGGCGGTTCCTAGATTGGAAAGGGCGAAGGTGGTAAATGAGCAGTGCCTCTGCGGATTCCTCTTTTTATGGGGAAGGCGCGAGGCTGCCTCTTTACTATCCAATGTGAAGGCGTATTCGCAGGCGTGCTGCTGCTGCGACCGTTCCACGCGCGCACCCCATGTCGCAAACTCAATGCCGATCATGGGGAAGCGCGGCAGACGAGATGATTACAGCAGTTAACCCCTGCCACGTGTGCCCGCGCACTGTTTGGGCCTAGCCCAACAACGTGTCACGCCCGCGTGTGTGGCCCAGGCCCGGGGGCTCCTGTCGGTGTACTAAAGTTTGGGCCCCTTTGGTACCCCTTACTTGTGCATGGGCAGTTGCAGCCACGCCGGCGGCAAGGCCTGCCAGGGATAGCT
The DNA here is from genome assembly GCA_011799875.1 of Thinopyrum elongatum. Classification (NCBI taxonomy): domain Eukaryota; kingdom Viridiplantae; phylum Streptophyta; class Magnoliopsida; order Poales; family Poaceae; genus Thinopyrum; species Thinopyrum elongatum. Next base: position 79,374,822 of record CM022298.1, on the reverse strand, counting down.
GGGAGCAAATACGAGGCAACCAAGATGGCATCCAAGCCAGTAATCAGAGAGCAGAAGACAAGCTGAGCCCCCGGCAAAGATTCTTGCTGGGGTGATTTGCGAAGCTTCAGCAAGACCACCACCCTTGAGGTTGAGAGCTCTGACACATCGACAATGTCAAGACCAAGATCCAGGGGCGCCTGCATGGTGGCATGCAGATCTTTGTGAAGAACAGAAGGCAAGTTCCCAGCAAGGCTCTTGCCGGGGACATTTGCGAGGCCACGGCAAGACTCCTCGTCCCGCCACCGCTCCAGCACAGCAACTAGCCCACCAGCCAGGCAAGCACCTACGTGGTGGCATGCAGATCTTTGTGAAGATCCTGCCACCGCTCCAGCGCAGCGGCTGGCCAGTTAGCTTGGCATTTGCATGCCTCGTCATCTTGGGTGCGTGTCAAGACGGCGACGGACGGGATGGGCTCTGTTTCCGTCCCCGATAAAGTTAGGGACACGTAAACAGCGCATTTAATGCGCTTGTCCTAAGACGCCAGTGATAAGCATGTACACTGTAGCTACTTTACACATCCTGTATGCCTGTATGCCACTGTGGTAACCCCTTGGTATAAAAGGAGGCCCAAGGCGATACAGGGAGGGACTTTTGGACTTTCCGGCCTAGTTTGCATGCATAGCAGCTAGCCGAAGCTCAAGAACACTCAATATACACTCAAAGCAGGACTAGGGTTTTACGCTTCTCAGCGGCCCGAACCTGGGTAAAAATTCATTGTGTTGATCGTTAGATCTGCTCTTTGTGCACTCCTCTTTCCCTGCCAATCGTAGAAGGGATCCACGTGATCCCATAGGTGTCGTTTCCCCGACACTAGCCTCTCTAGTACCGCACAACTTTCGCCGGTGCATTAAACCCATCATATACCCTTCCTCAAAACAGCCACCATACCTACCTATTATGGCATTTCCATAGCCATTCCGAGATATATTGCCATGCAACTTCCATTGTTCCGTTTATTATGACACATACCATCATTGTCATATTGCTTTGCATGATCATGTAGTTGGCATAGTATTTGTGGCTTGGCCACCGTTCATATTTTTTATACATGTCACTCTTGATCATTGCGAATCCCAGTACACTACCGGAGGCATTCATATAGAGTCATATTTTGTTCTAGTATCGAGTTGTAATTCTTGAGTTGTAAGTAAATAAAAGTGTGATGATCATCATTATTAGAGCATTGTCCCATGTGAGGAAAGGATGATAGAAGCTATGATTCCCTCACAAGTTGGGATGAGACTCCGGACTTAAAAAAATAAAAAGAGGCCAAAGAGCCCAAAATAAAAAAAAAAGAGGCCAAAGAGCCCAAAAAAATTGAAAAAAAAATAATAGAAAAAGAGAGAAGGGACAATGTTACTATCCTTTTTCCACACTTGTGCTTCAAAGTAGCACCATGTTCTTCATGATAGATAGTCTCCTATTTTGTCACTTTCATATACTAGTGGGAATTTTTCATTATAGAACTTGCCTTGTATATTCCAAAGATGGGCTTCCTCAAATTGCCCTTGGTCTTCGTGAGCAAAGCAAGTTGGATGCACATCTGATGTCTACTACGCAACCTTCTTCTTGTAGACTCATGTTGGGCCTCCAAGCGCAGAGTTTTGTACGACAGTAGCAAATTTCCCTCAAGTGGATGACCTAAGGTTTATCAATCCGTGGGAGGCGTAGGATGAAGATGGTCTCTCTCAAACAACCCTGCAACCAAATAACAAAGAGTCTCTTGTGTCCCCAACACACCCAATACAATGGCAAATTGTATAGGTGCACTAGTTCGGCGAAGAGATGGTGATACAAGCATAATATGGATGCTAGATATAGGTTTTTGTAATCTGAAAATATAAAAACAGCAAGGTAACAAATAGTAAAAGTGAGCAAAAACGGTATTGCAATGCTTGAAAACAAGGCCTAGGGTTCATACTTTCACTAGTGCAAGTTCTCTCAACAATGATAACATAATTAGATCATATGGCAATCCCTGAACGTGCGACAAAAGTCACTCCAAAGTTCCTATCGCGGAGAACATAAGATGAAATTGCTTGTAGGGTACGAAACCACCTCAAAGTTATTCTTTCCGATCAATCCATTGAGCTACTCCTATAAGTGTCACAAACAGCCCTAGAGTTCGTAGTAAAATAACACCATATGACACACATCAATCAAACCCTAATGTCACCTAGATACTCCAATGTCACCACAAGTATCCGTGGGTCAATTATACGATATTCATCAAACAACTTTAGATTCATAATATTCAACCCAACACAAAGAACCTCAAAGAGTGCCCGAAGATCTCTATCGGAGAAACAAGGACGAAAACGTGCATCAACCCCTATGCATAGATTACCCCAATGTCACCCCGGGAATCCGCGAGTTGAGTGCCAAAACATACATCAAGTGAATCAATAGAACACCCCATTGTCACCACGGGTATCCCATGCAAGACATACATCAAGTGTTCTCAAATCCATAATATTATTCAATCCGATAATAGTGAAACCTCAAAGGTAAAACTCAATTCATCACAAGAAGGTAGAGGGGGAAGAACACCATATGATCCAACTATAATAACAAAGCTCGCGGTACATCAAGATCGTGCCAAATCAAGAACACAAGAGAGAGAGAGATCAAACACATAGCTACTGGTACATACCCTCAGCCCCGAGGGTGAACTACTCCCTCCTCGTCATGGAGAGCGCCGGGATGATGAAGATGGCCACCGGTGATGATTTCCCCCTCCGGCAGGGTGCCAGAACAGGGTCCCGATTGGTTTTTGGTGGCTACAGAGGCTTGCGGCGGTGGAACTCCCGGTCTAGGTTTCTTTCAGGGGGTTTCTGGATTTATAGGAATTTTTGGCGTCGGTTTCACGTCAGGGGGGTCCACGAGTCAGCGACAAGGTAGGGGGCGCGCCCTAGGGGGTGGGGGCGCCCTCCACCCTTGTCGTTGACTCGGGACTCTTCTGGCCCAAGTCTTTTGCTTCGGGGGATTCTTCTGGTCCATAAAAAATCACCGTAACTTTTCAGGTCATTTGGACTCCGTTTGATATTCCTTTTCTGTAAAACTCAAAAACAAGGAAAAAACAGAAACTGGCACTGGCACTGGGCTCTAGGTTAATAGGTTAGTCCCAAAAATAATATAAAATTGCATATAAATGCATATAAAACCTCCAAGATGGATAATATAATAGCATGGAACAATAAAAAATTATAGATACGTTGGAGACATATCAAGCATCCCCAAGCTTAATTCCTGCTCATCCTCGAGTAGGTAAATGATAAAAACAGAATTTTTGATGTGGAATGCTACCTAACATATTTATCAATGTAATCTTCTCTATTGTAGCAAGAATATTCAGATCCATAAGATTCAAAACAAAAGTTTAATATTGAAATAAAAACAATAATACTTCAAGCATACTAATAAAGCAATCATGTCTTCTCAAAATAACATGGCCAAAGAAAGTTATCCCTACAAAATCATATAGTCTGGCTATGCTCCATCTTCATCACACAAAGTATTAAATCATGCACAACCCCAATGACAAGCCAAGCAATTGTTTCATACTTTTGATGTTCTCAAACCTTTTCAACTTTCACGCAATACATGAGCGTGAGCCATGGACATAGCACTATAGGTGGGATAGAATATGGTGGTTGTCGAGAAGACAAAAAGAAGGAGGTAGTCTCACATCAACTAGGCGTATCAATGGGCTATGAAGATGCCCATCAATAGATATCAATGTGAGTGAGTAGGGATTGCCATGCAACGGATGCACTAGAGCTATAAGTTTATGAAAGCTCAAAAGAAAACTAAGTGGGTGTGCATCCAACTTGCTTGCTCACGAAGACCTAGGGCAATTTGAGGAAGCCCATCGTTGGAATATACAAGCCAAGTTCTATAATGAAAAATTCCCACTAGTATACGAAAGTGACAACATAGGAGACTCTCTATCATGAAGATCATGGTGCTACTTTGAAGCACAAGTGTGGTAAAAGGATAGTAGCATTGCCCCTTCTCTCTTTTTCTCTCATTCATTTTTTTGTTTTTTTTTGGCTCTCTCTCTTTTTTTTAGCCTCTTTTTTTATTTTGATTGGCTTTTTTTGCCTTTTTATTTTTTCCTCACATGGGGCAATGCTCTAATAATGAAGATCATCACACTTTTATTTACTTACAACTCAAAAATTACAACTCGATACTAGAACAAAATATGACTCTATATGAATGCCTCCGGCGGTGTACCGGGATGTGCAATGACTCAAGAGTGACATGTATGAAAATTATGAACGGTGGCTTTGCCACAAATACTATGTCAACTACATGATCATGCAAAGCAATATGACAATGATGAAGCGTGTCATAATAAACGGAATGGTGGAAAGTTGCATGGCAATATATCTCGGAATGGCTATGGAAATGCCATAATAGGTAGGTATGGTGGCTGTTTTGAGGAAGGTATATGGTGGGTGTATGGTACCGGCGAAAGTTGTGCGGTACTAGAGAGGCTAGCAATGGTGGAAGGGTGAGAGTGCGTATAATCCATGGACTCAACATTAGTCATAAAGAACTCACATACTTATTGCAAAAGTCTATTAGCTATCGAAACAAAGTACTATGCGCATGTTCCTAGGGGGATAGATTGGTAGGAAAAGACCATCTCTCGTCCCCGACCGCCACTCATAAGGAAGACAATCAATAAATAAATCATGCTCCAACTTCGTTACATAACGGTTCACCATACGTGCATGCTACGGGAATCACAAACCTCAACACAAGTACTTATACAATCCACAATTACTCACTAGCATGACTCTAATATTACCATCCTCATATCTCAAAACAATCATAAGGAATCAAACTTCTCATAGTACTCAATGCACTTTATATGGAAGTTTTTATTATATCCCTCTTGGATGCCCATCATATTAGGACTAAATTCATAACCTAAGCAAATTACCATGCTGTTTAGAGAGACTCTCAAAATAATATAAGTGAAGCATGAGAGTTCAACAATTTCTATAAAATAAAACCACCGCCGTGCTCTAAAAAGATATAAGTGAAGCACTAGAGCAAACGACAAACTACTCCAAAAGATATAAGTGAAGATCAATGAGTAGTCGAATAATTATGTAACTATGTGAAGACTCTCTAACATTTAAGAATTTCAGATCTTGGGATATTATCCAAACAGCAAGCAAAACAAAATAAAATGACATTCTAAGAATAGCACACATCATGTGAAGAAGTAAAAACTTAGGCTCAACCGATACTAACCGATAATTCTTGATGAAGAAAGGTGGGATGCCAACCGGGGCATCCCCAAGCTTAGATGCTTGAGACTTCTTGAAATATTAACTAGGGATGCCTTGGGCATCCCCAAGCTTGAGTTTTTGTGTCTCCTTAATTCCTTTTATATCACGGTTTCCCTAAATCTTAAAAACTTCATCCACACAAAACTCAACAAGAACTCGTGAGATGAGTTAGTATAAATCAAATGCAAAACCTTATCATTATCTACTGTAGCAAATCACTAAAACTATTATTTAACATTGCATACTAAATGACTCTGCATATTTAATACTCCTATCCTCAAATAGAATCATTAAACAAGCAAACATATGCAAACAATGCAAACATAACAGCAATCTGTCAAAACAGGACAGTCTGTAAAGAGTGAAATTGTACTCATACTTCTCTAACTCCAAAAATTCTGAAAAATTACCACACTGTATGAAATTTGTTGTTACTCATTGTGTAAAATTTCAATATTTTATGATGTTCTGACTTTCCATAAGAATTCAGACAATGATAGAAAACTTTCTGTTTTCAAAACAGCAACATATAGACATGCAAAATAAGCATGGTAAAGGCTATACTTAACCTTTTTGATTGAACTAAAAGATTAAAAACATTAATCTAAATAACAGCAAGCAAATACTAATAAAATAAAATGACGCTCCAAGCAAAACACATATCATGTGACGAATAAAAATATAGCTCCAAGTGAGGTTCCCGATAATGTTGGAGACGAATGAAGGGATGCCTTCCGGGGCATCCCCAAGCTTAGTTGCTTGGATCTTCCTTGAATATTACCTTGGGGTGCCTTGGTCATCCCCAATCTTAGGGTCTTGTCACTCCTTATTCTCCTCATATCGATATCTCACCCAAAACTTGAAAACTTCAATCACACAAAACATAACGGAACTTCGTGAGATGGGTTAGTATGATAAAACAAATCATTCACTTTGGTACTGTCAAGACAAGATTAAAAATTTTATCACATGATTAATACTGTACCCTATCATTTCTAAAATTTATATTGAGCAATATAAGCCATAGAAACTAGAAAACAAGCAAACTATGCATTGAAAACAGAATCTGTCAAAAACAGAATAGTCTGTAAATATCTGAATTAAGGTCATACTTATGTAACTCCAAATATTCTGAAAAATTAGGAAAATGTAGAAATTTTTTATATCAATCCTCTGTAAAAAATTCAGAGGTTTTACACATTCCATTAAAATATAGGAATGTCTTTACTGGAGGAAAAAGTTTCTGTTTTTGCACAGAATCAAGTCAACTATCAACCACATTATCCCAAAGGCTTTACTTGGCACTTTATTCAAACAAAAGCTATAAAACATGATTACTACAGTAGCTTAATCATGTTAACACACAAAAATATTAGGGGTAAATGTTGGGTTGTCTCCCAACAAGCGCTTTTCTTTAATGCCTTTCTAGCTAGGCATGATGATTTCAATGATGCTCACATAAAATATAAGAATTGAAACATAACGGGAGCATCATGAAGCATATAACTAGCACATTTAAGTCTAACCCACTTCCTATGCATAGGGATTTTGTGAGAAAACAATTTATGGGAGCAAGAATCAACTAGCATAGGAAGGCAAAACAAAGCATAACTTCAAGATTTTCAACACATAGAGAGGAAACTTGATATTATTGCAATTCCTACAAGCATATTTTCCCCCCTCATATTAATTTTCAGTAGCATCATGAATGAATTCAACAATAAAACTATCACATAAAGCATTCTTTTCATGATCCACAACCATAGAAATTTTATTACTCTCCACATAAGCAAATTTATTCTCATGAATAGTAGTGGGAGCAAACTCAACAAAATAACTATCATGTGAGGCATAATCCAATTGAAAATTAAAATCATGATGACAAGTTTCATGGTTATGATTATTCTTTATAGCATACATGTCATCACAATAATCATCATAAATAGCAACTTCGTTCTCATAATCAATTGTAACCTCTTCCAAAATAGTGGATTCATCACTAAATAAAGTCATGACCTCTCCAAATCCACTTTTATCAATATTGTGAAAAGATTCAACACCCTCCAAAATAGCGGGATAATTATTATCTAAAGTTGACACTCTTCCAAACCCACTTTCATCAATATAATCATCATAAATAGGAGGCATGCTATCATCATAATAAATTTTCTCATCTAAACTTGGGGGACTAAAAATATCATCTTCATCAAACATAGCATCCCCAAGCTTATGGCTTTGCATATCATTAGCATCATGGATATTCAAAGATTTCATACTAATAACATTGCAATCATGCTCATCATTCAAAGATTTTATGCCAAGCATTTTATTGATTTCTTCCTTTAACACTTGAGCACAATTTTCCTTCCCATCATTTTCACGAAAGACATTAAAAAGATGAAGCATATGAGGCAACCTCAATTCCATTTTTGTTTGTAGTTTTCTTTTATAGACTAACTAGTGATAAAACAAGAAACTAAAAGATTCAATTGCAAGATCTAAAGATATACCTTCAAGTACTAACCTCCCCGGCAACGGCGCCAGAAAAGAGCTTGATGTCTACTATGCAACCTTCTTCTTGTAGACTCATGTTGGGCCTCCAAGCGCAGAGTTTTGTAGGACAGTAGCAAATTTTCCTCAAGTGGATGACCTAAGGTTTATCAATCCGTGGGCGGCGTAGGATGAAGATGGTCTCTCTCAAACAACCCTGCAACCAAATAACAAAGAGTCTCTTGTGTCCCCAACACACACAATACAATGGCAAATTGTATAGGTGCACTAGTTCGGCGAAGAGATGGTGATACAAGCGTAATATGGATGGTAGATATAGGTTTTTTTAATCTGAAAATATAAAAACAGCAAGGTAACAAATAGTAAAAGTGAGCAAAAACGGTATTGCAATGCTTGAAAACAAGGCCTAGGGTTCATACTTTCACTAGTGCAAGTTCTCTCAACAATGATAACATAATTAGATCATATGGCAATCCCTCAACGTGCGACAAAAGTCACTCCAAAGTTCCTATCGCGGAGAACATAAGATGAAATTGCTTGTAGGGTACGAAACCACCTCAAAGTTATTCTTTCCGATCAATCCATTGAACTATTCCTATAAGTGTCACAAACAGCCCTAGAGTTCGTAGTAAAATAACACCATATGACACACATCAATCAAACCCTAATGTCACCTAGATACTCCAATGCCACCACAAGTATCCGTGGGTCAATTATACGATATGCATCAAACAACTTCAGATTCATAATATTCAATCCAACACAAAGAACCTCAAAGAGTGCCCGAAGATCTATACCGGAGAAACAAGGACGAAAACGTGCATCAACCCTTATGCATAGATTACCCCAATGTCACCTCGGGAATCCGTGAGTTGAGTGCCAAAACATACATCAAGTGAATCAATAGAACACCCCATTGTCACCACGGGTATCCCACGCAAGACATACATCAAGTGTTCTCAAATCCATAATATTATTCAATCCGATAATAGTGAAACCTCAAAGGTAAAACTCAATTCATCACAAGAAGGTAGAGGGGGAAGAACACCAAATGATCCAACTATAATAACAAAGCTCGCGGTACATCAAGATCGTGCCAAATCAAGAACGAGAGAGAGAGAGATCAAACACATAGCTACTGGTACATACCCTCAGCCCCGAGGGTGAACTACTCCCTCCTCGTCATGGAGAGCACCGGGATGATGAAGATGGCCACCGGTGATGATTTCCCCCTCCGGTAGGGTGCCGAAACAGGGTCTCGATTGGTTTTTGGTGGATACAGAGGCTTGCGGCGGCGGAACTCCCGATCTAGGTTTCTTTCTGGGGGTTTCTGGATTTATAGGAATTTTTGGCGTCGGTTTCACGTCAGGGGGTCCACAAGTCAGCGACAAGGTAGGGGGGGCGCGCCCTAGGAGGGTGGAGGCGCCCTCCACCCTTGTCGTTGACTCGGGACTCTTCTGGCCCAACTCTTTTGCTTCGGGGGCTTCTTCTGGTCCATAAAAAATCACCTTAAATTTTCAGGTCATTTGGACTCCGTTTGATATTCCTTTTCTGTAAAACTCAAAAACAAGGAAAAAATAGAAACTGGCACTGGGCTCTAGGTTAATAGGTTAGTAGGTTAGTCCCAAAAATAATATAAAATAGCATATAAATGCATATAAAACATCCAAGATGGATAATATAATAGCATGGAACAATCAAAAATTATAGATACGTTGGAGACGTATCAACACCACTTAGTTTCTTTTTGAGCTTTCATACACTTATAGCTCTAGTGCATCCGTTGCATGGCAATACCTACTCACTTGCATCGATATCAATTGATGGGCATCTCCATAGCCCATTAATTTGCCTAGTTGATGTGATACTTTCTCCTTTTTGTCTTCTCCTCACAACCTCCATCATATTCTATTCCACCTATAGTGCTATATCCATGGCTCACGCTCATGTATTGCGTGAAAGTTGAAAAAGCTTGAGAACATTATAAGTATGAAACAATTGATTGGCATGTCATCGGGGTTGTGCATGATGAAATATTTTGTGTGATGAAGATAGAGCATAGCCAGACTATATGATTTTGTAGGGATAACTTTTTTTGGCCATGATATTTTGAGAAGACATGATTGCTTTATTAGTATGCTTGAAGTATTATTGTTTTTATGTCAATATTAAACTTTTATTTTGAATCTTATGGATCTGAACATTCATGCCACAATAAAGAAGATTACATTGATACATATGTTAGGTAGCATTCACGCTTCATAAATTCTTTCTTTTATCATTTACCTACTCGACGACGAGCATGAATTAAGCCTGGGATGCTGATACGTCTCCAACGTATCTATAATTTATTAAGTATTCAAGCCATGTTTACAACAATTTTATATGGTTTTGGTATGATTTGATTAGAACTAACCCGGACTGACGTTGTTTTCAGCAGAACTACCGTGGTGTCGTTTTTTTTGTGCAGAAATAAAAGTTCTCGGAATGGGCTAAAAATTTACGGTGATTTTTTATGGACCAAAAGAGACCCCCGAAGCACAAGAGCTGGGCCAGGAAGTGGACGAGGAGGCCACAAGCCCTCTAGGTGCGCCCACCCCCCTAGGACGCACCCCTAAGGCTTGTGGGCCCCTCGGGCACCTCCATGACATGAGACCGACGCCAAAAATTCCTATATATATAGAAACCTCCGAAAAGAACCCTAGATCGGAAGTTTCACCGTCGCAAGCCTCTGTAGCGAAGAAAAACCAATCGGGAGCCCGTTCTGGCACCCTGCTGGAGGGGGAAACCATCACCGGAGGCCATCTTCATCATCCCGGCGGTTTCCATGACGAGGAGGGAGTAGTTCACCCTCAGGGCTGACGGTATCTACCAGTAGCTATGTGTTTGATCTCTCTCTCTCTCTCGTGTTCTTGATTTGGCACAATCTTGATGTACCGCGAGCTTTGTTACTATAGTTGGATCATATGGTGTTTCTCCCCCTCTACCTTCTTGTGATAAATTGAGTCTTGCTCTTTAAGGTTTCGTTATGTTAGATTGAGTATTGGATTTGAGAACACTTGATGTATGTCTTGCGATGGGATATCTATGGTGACAATGGGATGTTCTATTGATTCACTTGATGCATGTTTTGGCACTCAACTCGCGGATTCCTGAGGTGACATTGGGGTAATCTATGCATAGGGGTTGATGCACGTTTTCGTCCTACGTTCTTCGATAGAAACTTTGGAGTGATTCTTTGTTGCACGTTGAGGGATTGTTATATGATCCAATTATGTTATCATTGTTGAGAGAATTTGCACTAGTAAAAGTATGAACCCTAGGCCTTGTTTTCAAGCATTGCAATACCGTTTTTACTCACTTTTGTTACTAGTTACCTTGCTGTTTTTATATTTTCAGATTACAAAAACCTATATCTACTATCCATATTACACTTGTATCACCATCTCTTCGCCGAACTAGTGCACCTATACAATTTACCATTGTATTGGGTGTGTTGGGGACACAAGAAACTCTTTGTTATTTGGTTGTATGGTTGTTTGAGAGAGACCATCTTCATCCTACGCCTCCCACGGATTGATAAATCTTAGATCATCACCTTGAGGGAAATTTGCTACTGTCCTACAAAACTCTGCGCTTAGAGGCCCAACACGAGTCTACAAGAAGAAGGTTGCGTAGTAGACATCAGTATACAAGTAGCAGATGATTGCAAGAAGCTTAAATTCCAAGCAGCATTGACAAGCACACGGTCCAAACGCACTAGGGTAGGCGAGCTTCTCTTGTTGGACCAGGTGAACATCCTGTTGTCAATCTGAACATCATCCAAACCGTGCCCCCGGATCCACGAGTTGAAATTTTCCATCATATTCCAATTGATCTGGCCGCGAGACTTCTCATGTGCAAACCTATACATGTTGAAATCTCCCAGGACAATCCACGGGATATCAGATGGCCCTGCTGCATTGTTGACTGCCTCAAAGAAACTTGGTCTTTCACTGCCCAAACACGGTGCATATACGCCAGTAAGCAGAAAAGAGTTGTTGGCTGAGGTAGAGGTCATTTTCAGGGTGACATGGTACTTGTGCAAGGCTACGACCTGACCCAGAACACAGCCAGGATCCTAGGCAACTAGGATTCCCCCGGATGCGCCTTCAGAAAGAGTGACAGCGTGTTCCTTGAGATTCACAGGCAGAAAGGATCTCAACTTGAAACTAGAGAGGGATGGCAGCTTGGTTTCCTGCAAGCAAATAATACTAGGGCAGCAAAGAGGTTATAGTATCACGAACCAATGAGCACTTATCATCCTCACCAAGACCACGGACATTCCTGCTTAGAATCTTTATAGTGTAGTAATGAACTCACAACCCAAAACAGATACAGAGTGACAAAAGCATGCTCATGATAATGCAAGCGGAAGAGGACACTAAAACATTCTTGCTGGAAAGGAAACATACATGATACAGACTGGCATTGAACAAGAGCACTCTGACCCTAAAGCAGAGCAAGCTGCAACAAGCAGACTGACTAAGGTAGCCCAAAGACTGAGAAGAACTGACATAACCTAACAAAGGACTCATAACTGATACAGACTCGAACACCAACGCCCATAGACGCAGACATGTAGCATATGATCTAATCATTAAGGGAACCGAGAGCACGCACAGAAGAAGCAGAGGAGCCGCTGGCAGCAGGGGAGGCCGCTGCATCCCCGGAGGCAGCAGAGGCCGCTCGATTCCTGGCTTGATCAAGGATGGCAGTGGCGTTGAGGTCGCAGCTTTGAGCAATCTGCTTTAACTTGCCCCGAGTCAGGGGTGACGAAGTATCCAGCAGCGGCAGCTCCAGAAGGCCTGCCACGGCCGCCGCCTTCGCCTTCTTACGGCGTGAAGGGAGAGAAAGAGCCGGAGCATCGGGACAGCCTGCTGCTGGAGCCGGATTCGGATGCCGCCGCCTTCCTCTTGGACGCGCGCTCAACCGAGCCCACGAGCATGCCGTCGTAGGCGCGCCTGATGCACGGGCTGCGCCGAGGGGAAGGAACGACCACAGGCAGTGGCGCCTTCTCCTCGTCGCGCTGGTCAGGGCCTGGATCCCTAGCCACCACAGGGGCTGCCCGAGCGGCGTTCTCCGGTGACTGGATCGCCCCCCCCAGATTCAGATCAAAGGCCACAAGAGCTGCCTCGCCTGAAGGAGCGATAGCGGATCTCGGAGGAGGAGGAAGGAACAACTGCAGCGTAGGCTTGGAGAGGTTGAGGTCGATGGCTGGCGGCTCGCGCGGTGGCTCGCGGCAGCTGCAGAAGACTGTAGCCACGTGCAGAGGGAGCGCCGCACATGCCCCATGCTTGAGGTCAGTGGCAATCACCGGCGAGGGTTGACCACTAGGTAGAATCCCAGGCTCGGGTCTTGGAACGCGGCTAAAAGGCCGCGAGCAGATGGGCCGTGAGGTGAGGATCTGATGGGCTCGAAAATGGTCCTGGGTTGGGAACTGTGCCTCCACAGGGAAGGCACCCTCTGCGGAAGAGAGCAGTGGCCCAACCACAGGCAGCAAGCTGACGGGCACATTTTCCATGGGCGGGTACCTGCTTTCGACGGACGGCAGCAGCGGAAGGGTACGGGGACAGAGCCCACCGTCTAGCAGCTTGGGCCAGAAGTTGAAGAGGAGCGAGCGACAGCTTTCCCGAGTCAACGCCTCCTTGAGATAGTCGAAGCAGGGGAACAAGCCGTCGTCCACCGACAACGGCCGCACTGGGATTACGCCCGTAGTGGCCCTGTGGTTGTTCAACTCCAGCTTGAAGGAGAAACACAGGTTCTCCGTGTCGAAGGAGACCGTGACACGCGGCATACGCACATCCGCCGCCAGCAGCGATGAGTTGAGACAGAGGCGGACCTCATCTTCATGCATGATCTGCGCCGCCGTGGGAATGGAGAAGGTGGCGGCCTTGATGAGCTTGGGCTTGGCCGCTAACTTGAGCATGGCAAGGAAGTCGCCCACCGAAGCCATCTCCGGGTGCAGGAACGCCCTGAAGGATCTGTCCGCCATGCCCTCCCCCCCCCCCCCCCGGGTGCCCACGGGCCGCCGAGGATCGAGGATGAGCGTGCCCTTGCCGCCGTGGGGCAGGAGGACGGGAGCCACCAGCGCCCCCGTCGTGCCGGCCAGACGGGCGCGGCAGAGCGATGGGGGCACCAAGCGAGCGGGCGACGTCCCAAATCTCGTTGATGATGACGTCAGCGTAGATGCCGTTTGCTGTCGACGCAGTGAAACGTGAGATGATGAGGGATCTGGTGCAGGGCCTCCACCTTGACTAAGATGAAGATGCTCGAGAACTCGCTGCCATGAAGCCAAGCGTGCTCCATGCGGAACAGGTTGGCGAAGCCGGCAACACTCGCCGCCACCCCCCGCCTGTTCCACAGCTCCAGAAGCATTTTCGCAAGTGAAATGCTCACGACATGGCGGTAGGAGAAGAGGAAAGCGTTGTCCCCCTCGTTGTGCGGCAGGATCCAGATTATGGGATCCCCCACATCCAATGGGCTGGCACGTAGGGCTGCAGCCTGCTCGGACTCCCATTGGAAAACCACAAAAGCCGTACCCACGGCGCAGCCGGCAAACCGCACAGCGGTGATGCCAAGTTGGTGCCGGAAAACCCTCCTGAGTCAGGGTAGGAAGGCAGCTTTCGGGGGTGAGATATTGACTAGGCAAATGAGAGAGTTTTGGTCTGGCACCATGGGGTAGTGCACATCCAGGGAGGAGGGGCGGCCATGCACGACAGGCTCCATGGCGGGGCTCGGTTGGGGCGGGAGGCCAGAAGGCGATGGAGAGGCACCGGTGGTGGGAGGAGAGGAAGGTGAGGAGGTGATGGGGGCGGCCGCAGCAACACTACTACTTAAAGACGCGGGGCTATGGCGATGTGAGGAGCTCAGGAACCTAGAGCTGCATTGAAAGTTAAGGTGGCCAACCAAGCGGCATAACCAGCAGACGCCGGATCCCTGCAATCCCGCCGTCGGTGGCTATAAGACAGGCATCGGAAGCAGCGACGGTGGAGGTCCTTGGCTTTCCAAATCGAGAAAGTGGATACGGTGCAACTCTCGAGGGGTTAGATGGGAGAGAGGCACCCATATTAGAGAGCAGCGCGTCCTTATAGGGGGTATAGCTATGCGCGGGCTGTGGTGTAGGTTGGGAGCCGCGCGCAGTGGTCAGCTGGAACGTCGCCAGCATATTCAAAGGAATCCGAGCGTTGAACGGCTGACGGTTGGCCGGTGGCAGCCTGCACCGGCAGCAAGGATTTGGAAAGGTTAAGCACGCGGATAATTGAGTGCATTCGGGCGTGATCCTGCATGTGTCAGGGCGCCCTCCATGCAGACCGACGGAGGAAACCCCGGAAACCTGGGCACGCGGGGCTGGGGCAATCAAGTGATCACCATCCCGTAGCAGGGACGGGGCGCACGGTGGCCGAGGTCCGAGGAGCGACGGCAAGAGAGAGTTAGCTAACCAGGCCCGTGTACGTGTATCTGAGCATGCATGGGTCGGCCTCACCTCGCGACGTGCGGAAAAGGCCAGGCCAGAAAGTTTTTTTTTTTTTTAATCAAAGAAGGGCTTCCCCCCTTCCGATTTTCTGTTTCCAGGTGCTAACAGAAAGAATGCCAGACCTCCATGGATCGCGGAGC
The DNA here is from genome assembly GCA_011799875.1 of Thinopyrum elongatum. Lineage (NCBI taxonomy): Eukaryota > Viridiplantae > Streptophyta > Magnoliopsida > Poales > Poaceae > Thinopyrum > Thinopyrum elongatum. Next base: position 79,359,304 of record CM022298.1, on the reverse strand, counting down.
ACGATCTCCTTGGCAATGCACTCATGAGCCAGCTGGAAACGGAAGGCACCTCGCTGACAAGGCTGGACACGGTAGCCGTTGGCGTTACCCCCGAACCAACTGACCAGGAGGGCGGCGAAAGCCGTAGGTGAAAACATGATGCCTTCGTTGAGAACGACGGCGAACACGCCGGCCGTCCGGCAATGGCCAGCCACCGCCTCAACAGTGCCGCAGCCATACTTGGCCAGCATGGCATCCTCAAAATCAGAACCATCCATGGATCAAGCCAAGAACCAAGCCAAAGAGACCAGAACTGAACCTAATACTAAGATGCCAGGAATGCAACAAAGGCCGCCGGAGTAGCAGACATGCATCAAGGGGTGGGTTGCAGGCTTGCAGCTCAGAACTGGCACCAAGAAGAGACTAACCTGACCTCCAGAGGAACTATGGTGGGGAAGAAGGAGGAGTGCTGTTGACACCTGAACCGGAACCTCAAGCAGCACGGCGGAGCTCCTTGCGAGGGAACGTCCGTCCTACCCGTCGGCGTAGGACAGGGGTGCGGGTGGACGCCGTGCCCGCGTGGCACACGGCGGTTTGGTGGCCGCCGTCACCGGAGTAGCAGACGACGGTGGAGCTCTCGCCTTCCTAGTTGGTTTTACCCCCTTTTTCTATAGTTAGCTAGTACGTGCTGGATCTTCCGATTTCAGACGGCACAACATACCTCTAACCTTATCTTTCTTTCGTGCCAGGCGAGACAAGATATACAGAGAGAGGAGGCCAGGCGTGCCACAGAAGCTTCACAGAGTCGACGCCGTGGTGAAGCGATGGCACTCATGGCAGAAGCTACGCACCGCCCACAATAATAGCAGCAGTTTTGGCAAAAATGGGACCTTAATTTTAAGAAATTCGTATTTTTTAGGTTTCAATCTTTTCTGAAAGAAATATAAGAGAGGATAGAACACATGACAAGCATTGTGCCCGTTGCAGAGAGACAATGGATGTTCAGCCCGAACAGAGGACACAATATAGTCAAACCCGCCTAGCCCGGCCTCCGGCCAAGGAGATGAGGCTCAGGAAACCTAGACCGTATCACGACCAGCAAAAGGCACCACCAGGCCACAGCTCCAAACTCGACAAGATCAACGTATACCAACATAATACGCCTAGAGATCGGTGAGTGGGCTGCAGGACCCGACCGGCCCGGAGGCAGAAGCCATGGGGGAAGCTTGGGCGAAGTCATACATAGCGCCCCGGATGCCCACACCTTGAGTGGTAGCCTGAGCCAATGCAACCTCCAATATCTTGAAATCCGACATCGCAATGCAACCTCCAATATCTTGAAATCCGACATCGAGGACACCACGCGAACAAAACAACACCTTCAAGAAAGGGAACGACGTCATGGCGCTATACCGGTGTCCGATCCAAAGAATCCGACCTAGAGTTTCCCTTGGTGCTCAAAGGGGGGCACAGATAGAGGCATGGCGGCGCCTCCAATAAGGGGACGACACCCACGAGTGTCGTTGCTGCCTGCATCGGCAAGCCGAGCAGGTATTTCGCCTGGCCTGAGTCCGAGCAATCACAAATTCGGCAGGTCGGGATCTGGAGACAAGGAAGTTAGGACATAGGTCGGAGACGTCGACGTTTGTGTGCCATCTGTGATATGTTCCTTCTGGCTATGGTTGTCAATATAGAACAGAGAGTCGCTCTGTTGGAGACAATCTCGAAAGCTCTGTTGGAGACAATCTCGAAATTCACTGGATTTTGCAACTGAAAAGAAATGTGGCCAAACTGACGCCATGTAGATGTAGTTAAGTTACAAAAAAAAATTATCCGGGGAAAGATGAACGAAGAACCATCATGTCCATCTTGCTCCAGGAGAGCACATCTTCAACAAGTTTCCTTCAACACAAAAAGAAAGGAGGAAACAAAAAGGCCCTAGCAGTACTTCCAACACACTGACTAAAGAACCAAGGATTTTTTTTTTCTTTCATAAGAAGCACTGATGATGATACGCACGGCTATGCAAGTATGCCTGAAATAACATTTCACATGAAGAACAGGTGCAACCTGGTGAAACTTAAAAGTTACAACCACATTGCACGCCGGATAGTAGAAATCAAACAAATGGCATATAGAAGAGATCCACAATAACATTCGAGCAGCAAAAATATGCATTCGCTCAAAGAGCATGACCAAGAGCGGATCACTCATCTGAACGCTGCCATCTGTGCATCTTAACCATGCCAACACTGAAGTAGATTTGGGAGGCAGCGAGGAACAGTAGTAAAAATGTTATTAATGTCATACATCGATACTCCATAGTTCACAACATTAACAAGATGATCAGGACATCATAAAAAGCACAAAATCATGATAGCGACCATCCAAAACGACATGTTTGACTGGTAGTACAGGTAAGAAGAGCTAGGAACAAGAGGCATGCTCCCAGTCCAAGAGAAAAGCAAACCAGAAGTCATGACCTTTCAGGCATGCCCTGTGGAGAATGGATGCTCCTCATATCCTTCTTCCATCATATCATGGCCTGGAATCGGAACAATGCTCTCTTGGAGGCGGTGGTGCGTAAGCGACATGCAGTACTGACTCTTTCCAATGTTCACAATACCTAAGAACTTGCCATCAATATCCCAGCGCAACACATTTTTCTTATTAAACGTGATCAGCACCTCACGCTCGTTTAGCACAACCATATTGTTCAAAGACTGCACCGTTGAATCAAGTGGTCTTCTCTTTTTCTTTTTGAAAGAAGTTAAATAAAGTTGTCTTGATGCCTCTACCATTGACAGGTCAATCCGGTACTTGAAAGCCCAGATTTCAGCCTTGTAATCCTGCATCACCCAGACATCCATAGAAGACCTTTCACTCGAGCTGCACCAGAAAGCAAGCGTCTCCTCCATGTCGAACAACTTCCAGTAACAGTATGGCTGGGAATGGATGGGACCGTGCATCCACCGAAATGACTCCGCTTCTGTGTCAAACACAATAATGTCTACGCCACCTCCCGTAATGTTGACGTAAACACAAAGACCCCAGTGCAGGCTGCCATGGTGGTGAACTGGTGGTGAACGGTATGAAGAGTACAGCTTGCTCAGTAAATCCTGTTCCGCTGAAGGTGATGAGAGTGTTGACATTCTGACACTGACGTGCCTCGGCCTGTCAGATCCCACCGTGAGGACGTATAAGCTGGAGTTAGATAAGTGGTCTGGCCGTGAGACCCAGAGCACCCTATACTCTTCAGTTGAATGGTGGCAGTAGAAACCGGCTATGGTGCTGTACTTCCTCTCAGGCAGCGGCAGGAGAGCACACTTGCGGATGACCGGGTTGCAGATGTAGAACTTGTATCCCCGAGAGACGATAAGGAAGCCATCACAAGCGCATCTGAGGCAATTTTGGGAAAGTGGCTTGTAGCCCGGGAGGAAAGGCCAGAGCTGCTGCTGGTGGAGGGCTTTCACGGCACCGGCATCACGGAGAACAACGAGGCTGGCCGGTCGCCCTTGCCCGTCGACAATGGGGAGCAACGGCTGGCAGCGGCGGTGCTCGAGCATGAATGCAGGCGTGGATGTCGCGCTGCGCCATGACTTGCTGACGGCACGGCAGCGGCCGACGTCCTTGGGCGGCAACCTGATGAGTATCTTGTCAATGATTTCCTCAGGCAGGTCCTCAAGCAGGGTTGCGCCTCTCTTGCCGGGCATCGTAGTGCTCCTTCGAGTCCGGTCAGCTGAAAGGACGCGACAAGCTTTAGTCCTCCGCCCACACGGCTAGCTCCTTCAGAGGGGAGCAGCTTAATATCAAGAAGACAAGCAAGTAAACTGCTGGTAGAAAGCTTAGCTCTTGCATTGAACAGTAATGGAAATTACATGTGTATTTATACCGGACTATCCTATAGCCTGCTCTGGTATTAATGTTGAGGAATTGCTTAATGTTTTCGGTGGGAAACAGGGTTCTTTCCCTTGTCAGTATTTGGGTCTGCCACTTGGGGTTCGTAAGCCGCGGAGGGCCGAGGTGCAGCCGGTTCTGGACAAATTTGCGGGCAGGCTGGCCCCTAGGAAGGGGAGATTGCTTAACAGGTCGGGCAGGCTGATATACATCAACTCCGTGGTTACGGCCACGGCCACTTTTTTCTTGACTGTCTTCCCACCTGACAAGTGGCTGATCAAGAAAATGGACAAGATGAGGAGAAATTTTCTGTGGTGTGCGGACGGCGAATCAGCTGGAGGGAGAAGTCTCGTCAATTGGAAGAGAGTGTGCGCCCCGAAGCGTTTCGGGGGACTGGGTATAAAGAATATTGGTTGTTTCAGCAGGGCCCTTCGCATTCGCTGGGAATGGTTTAGGTGGGCAGAGGAGGACAGGCCATGGAAGGGCACCGAAACACCATATGACGCGATTGATCGACAGTTGTTCTCCTGCTGCACTTGCATAGAGCTGGGAGACGGCTGCACTGCGACTTTCTGGAAAGACCGGTGGTCACAGGGAGAGGCCCCTCAGTTTTTGGCGCCGGATATTTTCAAAATTGCTAGATTCAAAGGTCTCACAGTTAAAGACGCACTTAGTAATGGTCGTTGGATGCAGGGAGTGCAGGCAATGAGCAGCTATGAGCAGCTATGTCAGTTTGTTGGGCTGTGGGAAAAATTGCAATCGGTGTTTCTCACATCTCAAAGAGATAACATCAAATGGGCCATCACTGCCAATGGAAAATACTCTGCGTGTTCTGCTTATGATTTTCAATTCTTGGCCAGGATCGAACAACCCGGGCTTGCTAGCTTTTGGAGGAGCAAGGTTGAGGGAAAGGTGAAATTCTACTTGTGGCTGCTGTTGCAAAACAGAAATTGGACCGCTGATCGGCTGCAGGTGAGAGGTTGGCCGCACAATGCTTCCTGTAGACTTTGTGACCAGGAGCCGGAGTCCGTTGTACATCTCACGCTTCGGTGCTGCTATGCAAAAGAGGTTTGGCACATCCTGCTCGGTGCTAATGACAGGCTGCGTCACACCGTGCTCTCGGCTGCCTCAGTTCCAGACTGGTGGACGATGATTGGTTTGCAAAGTGGTGCAAGGGTGCAGGGAGATGTTACCCTGTCTGCGTACATCGCCTGGCATCTCTGGAAGGAGAGAAATCGAAGGGTTTTTGAGGGTAAGGAGCTGACTCCGCCGGCGCTAGTTAATCTAATCCGCGATGATCTCTCCATGTTGAATGAGGCTTTGAGGCCACCTGCTACTGCCGAGGGGTAGTGCATCTGTGTCTTGTAGTGTTTTTCTTTGCTCCTCTTAGTTGTGTGCCCAGTGGGTACTGTGCAGATGTGTGATATATACCTATCCACTGTAACTTGTACCTCTCTATTCTATCTTCAATGCAAAGGCAGAGCTCCTGCCATTCCCGTCAAATATTTATACCGAACTTGAGACAAGTGCAAGTGCTGGACGTGGGGAGTGGATGCAACCAACTCAAGACTTGGGTCTACTGGAAACAAACTGATGATAAATAGCGAAAACAGAGTGAGTCACGCACGGCTAAACTGAATCATGTATACTGTACTGTACTGAAGCCAAATACACTATAGCCCAACAAAACCTACACGAGGTTTACCCTCGGAGGGTCCAGCTCCGGCGGCGGCGGCGAGCTACGTGCGCATTGCGAGCGTGTTCCGTCGCCTCTAATCTGAGCGCCAACTGCCGATTGTACAGAAAAATGAAGAGGGATAGAGAGGGACGGCGGCGAAGGTGCTCACCTGCGTCGGGGAGGAATGCGGCGGCGAAGGTGTCCGTCGGAGCGAGGCAGAACAGCAGTTCGGTTGGGTGGGTGAAGGGGGCGACGCTTGCTGACCCAGGCAGGGCGGGGGTGTTAAACTGTGACGGGGCTGTGCTCGTCCGCGCTCAGGCCAGGAGGGGTGCTCGAGCTCGAGATGGAAGCCATAGCACGAGGTGCGGACTGCGGAGCGGAGGCGAGCGAGCACGACTCGGACTGCAGGGAATTTTTGTCCAAAAGGACCCCCTCCCGAACAGAATGGACAAAAGAGACCCCCTCCGACGCAAATAAACAAAAGAGACCCCCTGGCACTGGCGGCAGCCCGCGGCGGGTGACACGTGGCCACTGCCGCCACGCAGCCTGACGGCAGGCCCTGCCGCCACCCACCGAGGCGGCCGCCCGGCTGGCACGGGATTCCCACAGTACGCACGGAACGGGGGCTGGTCATGCGGGCCCTGCCGCCCTGTCACGAGGCGGCAGCAGTCCGAGGTCGCGCTGATTCCCACGCATGCATTGATTCCGGTGCCCCGCCCGACAGCTCCCTGCATGCCCGGTCGCTTTGCTGATTGCGCTGATTCCCACGAAAATAAAGCAGATGTTGCTGCTGCTGCACGCGGGAATCAAATACTGCTGCTGCTGTTGCTGCCGACACTGCACTGCAGTGATTTTCCCGCCTAAAATTTTGTCTGTTCGCTCTGGTTTCCCGCCATGACGTTTGTCATATGAGGCACCGAGCCTCTCTTCATTCATCATTCAGTCACACTTGGAACCCCTCCTGCACTTAGTTTTTAGCAGCTATGAGTTTGCCTTGTTCGGATCAAAGCATCAGGCCGAGAAAAATGAAGAGTGCTAGTTTGCCTCCGGGGTTGGAACACCTGCGCTGTTGGTGTGGTGACCTTTGCAAGGTGAAGGAGGTGACGGATTTTTCTAATTGGTTGGGCATGAAGTTTTTCATGTGCGCCAATTATGAGGAAGACCCACCGGTAGCTAGTTCACCGTACGACGGATTTTTCTAATTGGTTGGGCATGAAGTTTTTCATGTGCGCCAATTATGAGGAAGACCCACCGGTAGCTAGTTCACCGTACGACAAGCCTCCGGTATGTAAAGAAAATACATAGTCTGGGTTTTTTGTAGTCTCTTTATTAACATTCTTGTTCTTGTTGTAGTCTTCTCCGCCTCTGTGCATGTACTATCGTTGGATTGACACGGAGATGCCGGCTTGGGCAGTGACTGAGATTCGTGAAAGAAGTCGTCGTGCATGAAATAGTTTGTTCGCGGATGAGCGCCATGAAAAGGCGGAAGCAGAGGAGAAAGCATGGCAAGAGAAAGAGTTACAAAAATACTATGCGAAGCAAAGGCTTTTCTTGGACGATTGGAGGAAGAAAAATCAGGAAGAGGGACGTCGCTTGGCGGAGCTGGAACGTCAGCGAAAGGAAGCTCGTGAGGCGGAAAGACAGAGGAAGAAAGAAAGGGCTCGTGAGGCCAAGGCAGCAGAAGAAGCTGGCGATGAAAAAGGAAAATATCCACGCTGGACTCAGTAGATTTACGTGGTAGTATCTTAAATTTCGCAACCGTTTGTATCTTAATTTCAGCATTTTAATCTAGCTTTATTTCAACAGTTCGATGTATCTTATTTTCAGTTGTACCGTGTTGTAATGAAAAATGTAGCTTGGAATAAAATGTACGAGCTATTGACCGCCATTATTTTTCTCGCCTCATAATTCATATGCAATTATATTTCCTCATACATAGATGTCTCTTACATTGATGGTAAATTCTGGAACTGACATACATAGATAAAATGGGTCTGACACGTACATAGACGAATCTCCCTCTACAACGGGCCTTACGACCGGAAGGCGACAAGCGATTAGGTGCTCGAGTTTTCACGAAGACCGGGGCCGTACACCACCTCGGCCTCTTGCGGCCGCGACTCTGGCATAGGTGGTGGAGTCTGGTATCCTTGTTGAGAACTTGATGCGTAATTGTAGGCGTATGTTTGTGACTCCGGAGGGATATAAGATGAGCCAATAATGTCCTCTCCGAAGAATTCTGTTACTAACCCTAGGACCGGGTCGCCATGATCATGGTTCGCTCTCAGGCTCCCTTTGTTGACCCCATGTTGGGTCTGTTCATCTTCCCATGTACGATCACGTCGTTGTGATCCCTGGCCTGGACTGTAGTAGTCTTGTCCTATATCCTGTTGCATCCCAGAGAACTGTTACAAAAATAAAATCATTGCAAATGAATTAAAAATTTAACCATCAGTACCTGCTGAGATCCCTCGCCTCTAGTGAATGCCCCTTGTCCGCCGTACTGGTTTATCTCTGGCAAACGAGTTTCCTCGGGCATGGAGATCCCTCGCGTGGAGAGATATGGCTGAGATCCCTCACCAAGATCGTGGGATGTGTGCCCAAGAGTAAGCTGCACCGAAGGAGAGCAATGTACTGGCAGAGACGAGTCATGCCGTGGCAATGTCGTCGTACTACTCGAACCCTCCCCTCGCCCTCCGGGAAGGCTCGTACGCGCCTGGCTTGGTCTGGACGACGGCGTCACACTCGGTCTGGCTGACCTCGCTTCTGGCATGTTGTATGCTCCAGTGACAACGTCATCGCCTCTATTGCAGCTCACCCCTCTGCCGAGGTAGTCTAGAATACGCTGGAAGATTGAATTCTTAGGTCGAACGCCCCGTGCCTCCAAGCCTTCCCTCGCCATCGCCGCCACGTCCAACTGCTCCATGGTTGTTAGATGCGTTGGCATCGGAGGTGGTACACCGGTTAGGCGAGTACGCGTGCTCATGCTGTACCACTCCTTGTACGCTTCACTTGTATTTTCATTGTACAGTCTGCATGATTAATTATTCATATTTACATAAAATAGCTTAAATGGCCAAATGTACATGAACGTGTGTATGTACAAAACAAAAATTACCTATATTCTTGCACTATATTTTGTAGCGCTGCATTTTCCCACTCGTGTACCCATCGCCTGTTGTGTGCCCTCCAATCGTAACAAGGCTTGCCACTATCATTCAGCCTTAAAATTTTGAAAGAAGTTGTTAGTTTTGTAAATTAAAAAGACATTAAGTGTTTACGTACATGAGAACTTACTTATGAGTTTTGTCGTCGATATATCTCGAAGGAGGAGGTGGAATAGCCTGATAGAGACCGAATTGTCTCATGACACGTTCTAGGTTGTATGCCTCAACAAACCATAGGCATAGTACGTTGCAGCGAGTCAGCCAGAAGCCACTATCTCTATCCCATTCGACCGGCAATGGTTGACAACCAAAGACCATCAGAATATCTTGCTCAGTCCATGGGTTCCATCTGATTTGGAACTCACTAAGAAGCTCAAACTGCTCGTGGTATACAGGATCCTTGAACAATATTTGTAGCCCATTTTTTTCGTGCGTGTGTCCACCTGCTAGACATAGTTACATTGCCTGCACCGCAGTCGTATGGGGTTATGGGATGTGTGATTTTTGGTCGTCCAACAGGGAGGTATTCCCATGACCACAACTGTAGAAACTCATATGAGACACAAAGTAACGGAGACTTTGTCGCGTACGAAGATTTTTGTGTGGCATCACACAACCCTCTATATGTATACGCAATCATAGCGGAACCGAAGCTGTATTTTGGTTCTAGAGGTAAAGATTCATCTACTATGTTCTGGGCATAGTAGATGAGACCAGGGTGAACAACATCACCATGTGAATTTGGAAACATCGTATCAAAGAGCCACAAAAAATACGCAAACAGATATATTTTCCTCGTCTCCGGATCAGCGCCCCTAGAAATTTGTTTGAAATTCGTGTGAATCCATCCATGTGGGACACCTCGACACGGACCAGTACGCTTTGTTTCTGGCCACATCAGCCTAAGACGGTTTGCGACATCGTCTCGCCAAGATGGTGAGACTGCTGGAGGGACCATTGGCTCACCTCTAATTGGTAGAGCAGTGATCATAGACACGTCTTTAAGTGTAGGTGCAAGCTCCCCACAACGAAAGTGAAAGGTGTGGGTTTCAGGTCTCCACCGGTCAACGAGGGATGTCAAAAGAGAAGGGTCGAGTGTGAATTCGGGTGTGCCAGATGTGAGCTTAGCATAACCAAGTAGTCCATAAGCCTCAAGATGTGCAATTGCATAATCAGGTACTTGGCCATACGTTCGTTATGGTTCGAAGCCTGAAGGTCTGAGGAGGATGATCACGATTTGGGTTTAAGTGAAGGTGGCAACGGTGGTCCTTGTCGTGCTTCTCCAGTAAAAGGACTGGAAGAGCGGCCATGACCTACATAAATAGAAGTAGACAAAACAACATCACGCGTTTTTCAATTTAAATTAAAAGGGAGCTCAATTTAAATTAATTCTCTGAACATAACATCACGATTACAAATAAAAGGTAACATCACAATTACAAATAAAAAACGAGTTCAATTTAAATTAAAATCTGAATAATACATCACGATTACAAATTGAACATAACATGACGATTACATAAATATAGGTAGACAAAACAACATCACACGGTGTTGTTGGCTCGATACGGGCATTCCCTGCGCGAGTGCCCAGCGCACCTGCAAACGTGACAACGCCTTGGTTCTCCCGACTGGCTATGGTCCATGTCATTGCGATGACGCCTAGACTGACGTCGTCCCTTGGGGGTTCTCATCAAGTCGGCGTTAGGAACCCATTTGGGCCCATCTGGCCACAACTGCCTGTAGGGCATATCAACACCCCAGGCCCAGAACTCACCGTTCCAGGTGTTGAACAAATTGTACATGTTGAAGTAGGGCGATATGTATGGTGTGACACTTATTTTTTGATCTGCAGCCGCCCGGAGGACATGACTGCAAGGGTAGCCAAAAAGTTTGGGCTTGTTGCAAGTGCACTCACACGAGGTTGTGCCGAGGGTGACAGCTTGCTTTCTTGCTCCTCTGTGATGACCCCTGACAAACTTGGATCGCACGTTGACTTCCCACTTATTCCTAAATGCGTCCACTTTTCTACTACCATGGCTTTGAGACTTCTCAGCTTTTTCGTCCAAATGTCTTTGCATCTTCTCAAACCATGGCTTGTTTAAATCTACAAGTGCCTTGGCGACATTCACTCTATCTGCAAAGTATGACAGAGTCCGGTTCCAAGTTTCATCAATTAGGGCTGTGATAGGCAGTGCTCGCACCCCTTTAAGAACACCATTGTACACCTCCGACATGTTGCTGGGCATTATACCGTACCGAGCCCCGGTGTCGTGAGCCTGCGCCCACTTGGACAAATCAGGGCAATTCTCGCAGATCCACTGGTTCAAATTTATTGCCGTCCGACGACCCCTCCAGTCTTCTCTCTGCGGCAAGGCTGCTCGCTCGATCTCACCATTGATACCAGCCCAGATCTTATTCATTTTGGCAGTTGTTTTCTGCATGCATATCCTCTTGAATAGCTTGAACCAGTCCTTGTTTTTGAATTTGGAGTAAAAATTTGCTGTCAAATGTCTCATGCACCACCTAGTCTCTAGATCGGGCCACTTCCACTCTGGTTGTTCTGACTGCTTCATTATCTCCAGTGCGCTTAATAGCCCAGTGTTGCGATCAGAGATGATGCAAACGCCTTCGCGATCTTTCACGACCCCCATCTTCAGGAAGATCAGGAACCATAGCCAGCTATCTTTGTTCTCGCTCTCCACTAGTGCATATGCAATAGGAAGAAGCTGGTTATTTGCATCTGCTGCAATCGCCACCAACAGTGTGCCCTTGTACTTTCCAGTGAGAAAGGTACCATCAATGGATAATACTGGGCGACAGTGCATGAAAGCTTGTATAGTCTGGGCGAATGCCCAGAATAAGCGATCGAGGATTAGCTCGTCCGGCTTCATTGGGTTTTTCCGGTCTTTCCGCCAAACTTGAATCCCCCTGTTAGCAGTTGCTATCTGATGAAGCATTCTGGGGGCATAATCATAGGCCTCCTCATAGATTCCATACAACCTCTGGAAAATCTTTTCCTTCGCACGCCTAGCCTTGCTGTAGCTGACAGGGAAGCCAATCTGATCTTCTGCAGTTTTCTGAAGAGCCCTAACACTAATGTTGAGACTTTCCCGCACAACCGTTTCCATCCTCTGTGACACATATTCTGCAGTCACATTGCAGTGAGCTGAAAGAGTCCCGGTTTGCTCACAGCTATGTTCCACTATTCTTGTGATATGCCATGGCTGACATACCCCAGGCTTCAGGCGAGCTAGAACTCTTCCGCGGCAACCCTCCGCGGAATGGATGCAGATGACCTTCAGCTCTTTTTTATCAGACTGCTTCACTCTATGCTGCCGGTGGATGGCGATTGCATAGTCATTCATTGCCTGGTAAGCAGATTTCTTGTCTGGGAAAATCTGCCCAACATCCAGACTTCCCGCTTCAAGGCCAGAAACAGAGTGAAATTCATTGGTCATGCTCATAACCTGTAAGAACTCAGGGTCCATTGGTGCCGCAACCGCCCTCTGAGGAGGAACAGCTTCTTCTTCGTCTGATTCCGAAGAGGCAGAAGAATGACCGTCATCGTCATCATCTAGCGCCTCCGGCAATCCCTCCACGTGTTCGCTGATGTCAACGATCGCAGACCAATATCCCGTGTCATACACTTGCTGTCCGCCTGTCGGTTCCGATGGGCCATCTGTAGGGGCTTTAGTGATGGCCAAATTGACCTCAGGACCGCCGCTACTGCATCCGGCTACATCAGCGACTGCAATGAACTGCACATACACCATTGGTTGTCCAAACATGGAGCAAGATGGATTGCTTGCAAACCTCATGTACGACGCCCATGACTTCTCACCTTCGACCGGCCGCAACACCCAACGACACTGCTCAACGACAAAGGCCTCCATGGTCATTTGCTTTTCACGCAACTCACGGCCAAATGCCGCTCGAATGCGTCTTCTAACTGCCGCATAACCTACTTGGACCATGTCTCTCACTACCACTGTCGTCGACCCGCACATGGACACATCGACCCCGGAAGGACCGTCGCGTACGACATCCCCATAGTACACTAACAAATTTTCCATAGTACCTAACATAATAATACGATCGAAATTTTATTAAAGGTCCTTTAAAACTTGAAATATCATAATAATGGCAACAACTATTTAATATCCGTATTTTCCTTTGCAATAATCAGTTTTTTTAATATCATCGAAATTTAATACAATCAATTTTTTATTATTATTAATCGATTTTAATAACATTTTCATATCACCGATAAAAAATGTTCCTATTATTATCTATCGGTTTGTCTTTTAAATTATTTGCTTAGAGTTTAAACATAACACTACGATAATAATAATATTGTAATATCATATGAGTCAAACATTTCATATCTTTCGATTTTAATAGATTTTTCATAGCATCATATATTAATTGTTTATTTACAAATAATAATACAACAATTTTTCGCAGCATCATTAACATCATTCACAACAGTACAACAATAGAAAAAGATATTCACAAAATTACACGGCGTAATTTATACCTCTGCTACAATATCGATGTCGTTCTGAATGAAATTAAGTGTCACAATAGTTGGACAAAATATCCGTCACCATGAACATATCACCAGTAATATATCAACGGAGTCAACCTATTATCACATGAACAAAAATATTAGCATGTAATCTTAATATACCACTTCCATCTACGGTTTCCTAACTATATAACTTTTTAATATACATACCACATGAAATAACATACCACATGCAATGACCATTTACAGTACACTTTTTTTTCTTAGTTACCATATTAAGAACTTCTTGCATGTCTAACTAAATTGATGCATTGCCACCGTGCATGCACACACAAAAAAAATTACATGTATTCCAAAGATCATACCTCCATCTTCAGCTTCGTACTTGACTTCGCACGGCAAATCCTATTACTGAAGCTCCAAATGACTCCTCAAAAGTGATATAATAATGCCTAAAACAACAGAGATTACATACTTAGTAACTAGTCAAACATAGTAAAATCATCATGCATGCGAACGTAACAAAAAAAATGGATAGATCTTACCTTGATCTATCTTTTCTTCAACTTCGGCATCTTCAAAATCCAACTATAAATCGCAAGTGAAAGTGGCAACTGAGTCAGCTCTTTCTTTGTGTTTTTGAAACTTAGAGAAAGTACGAACGGAAGGCAACCAAAGAGAGTGGAAGTGTGTTTGCACACGAAGCAGCGGCATTCCTTATAAAATGAAGAGGGGGCACTGTATTGTCGGCACAACAGTTAGAAATTATCTACCCACAACCTCGGATTCCAGCATAGTGGCGTCTCATCAGCCGTAGCAACAGCACGGGCTGTCGCGCGTGCAGCAGCAGCACTGGCGAGGAAATATGCAGGGAATCAACACCGGCGTGGGAATCAACTCATGCGTGAAAAGAGCTGTCGGCACTACAGGCCACCGGAATCAACGCATGCGTGGGAATCAGCGCGACCTCGGACTGCTGCCGCCTCGTGACAGGGCGGCAGGGCCCGCATGCCCAGCCCCCATTCCGTGCGTACTGTGGGAATCCCGTGCCAGCCGGGCGGCCGTCTCGGTGGGTGGCGGCAGGGCCTGCCGCCAGGCTACGTGGCGGCAGTGGCCACGTGTCGCCCGCCGCGGGCTGCCGCCAGTGCCAGGGGGTCTCTTTTGTCTATTTGCGTCGGAGGGGGTCTCTTTTGTCCATTCTGTTCGGGAAGGGATCCTTTTGGACAAAAATTCGACTGCAGGAGGAGCCGCGGCGGCGGCGACGGCGAGGCGGATCCCCTTTCCTTCCCTTGGAGAGAGAGAGTGAGTGAGGAAAAATTAGGGTGGGGAATTTCGGGTCGCAGGAGGAGATTTGACTCGGCTCAGTCCTTCTTTTTCGGCTGTCTCTCCTTTTCTCCGCTCCAAACTGGGCCGCGTCCACCCAACAAAACTATCCGGCCCCAAGCTCTCCCTCCACACACAAAGCCTGCTACTCCCACAAGGCAGATCTTATTCGGCGTATAGGTTTCTAAAAAAAAAATCAGCGCATATGTAGCGAGAGCAACTAATTAAGAGATAACCCATTCTCAAAACAAAAAATATACTCCCTCTAAGACAAGAATTTTGGGACGGAGGGAGTATATATTAAGGGGTAACCCTTGCGGAATCCACGGGAGTTGGGGCTCCAACGCCAAGGCCACAACATTGGCTACCTCCACTAGAGGGACATGCAAAAATCAATTGTGGACGCTGGTGTCCAGGGCTGGAAGGTAAAGTAGTCATCAAAGGAACGGACACCATGGTAAAGACGATCAAAGACATTATTTCGCATCCGTAAGCGGCGGTAAAAACTGTTTACGAATAGAGCATCCGGGGCAAGGTAGTCGTCCATCAGCGTCAAATGGTCACGTGCCCCGTAGCGGTTGAGCACTCGATGGTTCTTGACTGATCCCTTGAAATTGAGAACATACTCTTCCACACGCTCCGCGTCTGCAAGAACCACCCGCATTATCACCGTCTCATCCATGTAGTCCTCCTTGTCGGACGAGCCGTCGGACGACTCAACAAAGTGCTCATATATGTACTCCATATCCGAATCAGTTGCTTCAAAGAAGGGACAAAAAATTAGCACAGGCATTTCACTGAACAGTTGTTGGGCATGGTGACTACCGTAGGGGTGGATGGTACCTGTGCGGCGGACGGAGGAGAGGTATGAAACAATTGCAGAGGAGAAACGGCCTGGAGCTCGGGTGTAGCGCCGGAGGAGACAGAGTGGTCGAGTTATATATGGCAAGGGCGTGGCGGGGTGTCCAGGGTGGTGAAGCGGCGGCGGAGGCAAGAGAGGAAATGGATGCAGAGACATATGGGAGGATGGACATTGCGGGGTCCGGGAGGGATTTTGGATGGGTCGAAGGTGTCGAAGTCCTACGTGGCTGCTGTCCGGACTACCGCAGAGCCCCCAAATTTGTTTCGACTTTGCAGGAAAAAGTGCGTCCGGACCGGTCGGCGGACCGATACAAACTCGCGTTGGATGTCTAAACACGGCTGGACCGCATCATGGTCCGCTTTGGAGATGCCCTTAAGAGACACCAGACTAACAAACAAGAGCCAATACTATTTTGCAAACTCCTATTATTAATTCCTTGGGGCAGGATGCTCTTGTTTGGAAACTAACTCCTGCAAGTGATTGTTCTTCAAAAAGTGATTACAAATATTGTTTCAATAATCTTGCTCTACCAGCTAACCAGATAGTTCTCCAATAGATTGTTGGTCTTCTTAATCAGATATGAAAAGAAAAACAGATTGTGCCAAGAGTTCAAACTTTTGCTTGGAAGCTTCTTCATCGAGCTCTTCCCACTAGTAAACGAGCAAGTAAGTTCTCCAAACACATTATGCAAGAGTGTGCTAGATGTGGTACTTTAGAGGATGAAATGCACATGTTTTTTCTATGCCCTTTCTTTAAAGCTGCTTGGTTCTCCTCTCCATGGTTCATCAGAACAGAGTTCATCACCAATTATCATCATTCAATTCCTCAAATAATTCAGGCTTTGCTCACTTCTGCTCATCCACATATCAACATCACTAGTTTATACACTTTTTTATGGTGTATTTGGAAGGCAAGAAATGATGCTCTATTTGGTAGAAAATTTTGCAAACCATCACAAGTGTTTCCTGTAGCTAATGCTATTATGCGGGGCTCTAAGCTGGAAGATATCACGACTCCAGAGAAACAACGCTCCATTTGCTCTGCAAACCAGCTGATTGTGTGCCACAACAAGATATTTTTCGACCTGCAGGTAATGCCATCTTCTGTGATGCGGCCTGGAAAAATAATGAAGATGTCCAATCATCTCTGGCGGGCGTTGGCATCATCATCCAAACTGGAGACAATCAACATTGTCAACAATTGCATGTCTCTGCTTTGTCTCCACCAGCGTCCTCTCCCCTTCAGGTTGAAGTGTTCGGCTTGCATCTTGCTACCATGCTTGCTGAAGTACTTCATATTCAGGAACCACGCTTTTCTTCAGACTGCTCTGTCTTGGTGTCAAAGGCAAATTCCATCTTTAAGGACACAGGTCGTTGAAGCATCAGACCCACACTTGCAGCTATTCAGGTATCCCAGACTTTTCATTGTAGCAGGATAGCTCATGTCAACAGGTTTTTAAATGTGAAGGCACACCATCAGGCAAAGCTAGCTCTCAAAATTCATAATAGGCCTCTAGTTGTCAGGTGTCTTTCTTCAGACACAAGTCTTTGCCCTGGTAGAGATGTTATTTCTAGGTCAAGGTGAATCCATTCACACTCCTCACTGTAAAATGCTGCTGATTAAATAAAAAACTTTCATGTTAAAGAAAACAACACGAGCACACCACCACAAAATACGAAAGGGGCTCCTTGCGGGAGGAGGAATAGAGAGAGACGGCGGTCGCTAATGTGGGCTGGGCCCGCAAGCCCACCACGCACTCGAAGCCCGGGACGGCGGTACTTTGAAATACCTCCGCCTTGGCATGTCTCAAAAAAAAAAACCTCCGCCTTGGCGGCTTGGCGCCCAACGTAACCGCCTCAACCAACAGCTTTCCTCGCCGGAGTCCCCAACAAACCAAGAATCCCTCGCCCTCCCTCCACCGCCACCGCGCAGCAGCCCACCGCCACTGATCTCCAGCGCCGGTGACGATGGACCGCTTCCAGGACGGGCACCACGTGCGGCTGCGGAGCCGCGTGCCGCGCACCTACCTCCACGCCGCCGCCGACGGGGAGAGCGTCACCCTCAGCCAGCTCCGCGCCTCCATGAACGCGGCGTGGGCGGTGCACATCTACAACGGCGACGACGGCCCGTACCTGCTCCTCCACAGCGCCGCCTACGGCCGCTACCTCGCCGCCACGGCCACGCCGGCGAGGCTCGGCCACCGCGGCCTCCGCGCGGAGCTGCGCGACTACGACCAGCCGGAGGTGGAGGCCATCATGTGGCGGGCCGTGGGGTCGGGCTTCGCAGACGACGTCGTCCTGCTCCGCAACGTCGGCGGCCGCTACCTCCGCGCCAACGGCAGGTACCTCCGCTGGAACGCCGGCGTCAGCGTCGACGACAGAGTCAGCTCCATGATGTACTGGGTCGTCGAGCCCATCCCCGCCAGAGAGGACATGCCTGCCCTTCCTGCCCCGCCTCCGGTGAGTTCACCATGACCGACCTGCTTCTTGAATTGCTTTCGGCGATTGAGCAAATTCTGCTTGAACCGTAGTTCAATTCTGTTGTTGCCAAATTTGATTGCGAGCAGCTCTTGATCTCCTGAAAGTAAGCATGGTTCGATCTTTGTGATTCGACTGCAGCTCTTGAAATACCTCCTCGGGGTCATCTACCTGGAGCCGGGATGGCTGATCCGGTTCGTGCGGGCGCTCGGGCACTACCCCGAGGACCCCGAGGCCGACGGCTGGCAGCAGTTCTGGTTCAGGGGGAGGTCCGCGTTTCGCCTGAGGGACGACCTGGGGTTCCTCGTCGGCGCCGGCGTGTACTACCCGAACATCGCCATGTGCGTCCGAGCGGGCCGCCACGGGAGGCTGACCCCGCTCGTCGTCGACCTGCCCCACGGCGGCTATGGCGAGACCCTCGAGATTGTCGTCTTCCTGGCCGACACCCCTGGTGAGAGCCTCTCTTCATGCCTACTTCCTCCTATGTATCTCCTGACTGAAATTGTCTTACCGAAGCTGTTACAGTCTGACAAAAAGGTTACTGAAATTGTTCTAATCTGAAAAACAGTTAACTGAATCTGTTGAAGTCTGAAACTGTTAGGTGTTTTCAACTGTTGAAATTTTGTAGATAAGTAAAAGATGATCTGAAATTGAAACCCCAAATCAGTTGATTCACCTTCTCCATGCCCCAACTTCCTAAGTATCTCCTAATGGTGACAAGAACTGAAAACCGATGGTCTTTGGTTGAATTTTGTTCAGATTTTGGTGCAGATAGATGCTATTTGCTGCATGACCGTGATATTTTGGGGTTTAATTTAGTGGGGTGTTAATCTACTTGTCTTACTAAAATTGCTCTAGTCTGAATCTGTTGAAGTCTGAAACTGTTAGGTGTTAAAACAGTTCACTGAAATTGTTGTAGTCTGAAAAATAGTTAACTGAATCTGTTGAAGTCTGAAACTGCTAGGTGTTGGGAATTGTCTGCAAGTGCTGTAATCTTGTAGGCAAGTAAAATATGACATGTTATTGGGGGAATAAATCATTATCGATCGATCTTGAAACACCAACTCAGTTGATTCGTTTGATTTAGCCAATTTTACTCGCATTGAATAACCTGTGAACAAAACTCAGGTTCCAACAATACTAAATAAATCTCGTTTCTGCACATGAGCTTTATTCAGGTTTTGTACATGAGCTGCAATCTTGGTCTTGTTATTCTTTTTATTTTCTAACCTGATCGTCCTTGGAAAAAGGATATTATGATTCGTTTTGTTATGACTTGGAAAAAGGTAAAAGTAGTTGGATGAAAATAGTAGGTGCCATGTGGATTTATCAAAGCTAGTTGCACATTTATGCCCTTGATTCAGATAATTCAGTTCATCGATTTCACAGTGTTTGCCGCTAGTATAGATTATGGTAGCTGAAAAGCCTAATCAAGTTCAGTCATCTCATTTTACCTTTGAAGAGAAGATACTTAGTTTCTAACCTGTGAATAAAATTCAGGTAGTATCTTACAATAGTGCATAAAATTAATCTCTAGTTCCTTGCACATTATATTGTTTCAGTTTTTTCCTTCTTGATATTGTTATTGATTGTTGGTCTGCTGCCTAATTGGTTCATAATTTCTGCTAATTCAGCATACAATGAGCTGCGACACCCGGATGTCGACGCGGAGTAGAGAAAGATCAGAGCGGGAGTCATGAAAGTTCACCTGTCCACAAGCTTCGCCGCCTCGACGACAGCAGAACTGGACGCTTACTTTTGCCTATATAGATAGATAGATAGATGTTCAAAAACTATCTCTGTTTCTTCTGGTAGCTGAACTTGCTCCGTTCTGGATTCAGAACTGCTGAGAGTGTTGTGCCAATGGCTAAATAATTTTGTAGGTCATTGCAGTGTCGCTCTTTTGACATTCATATCTGAGATGTTATTTCTGGTGTGCTTCATAGAGGATCCTGCAATATTTTTAGATCATGCATTCCGCGTCATTGGAAAATGCAGTGGCTTTGACAATGAGCTAATGGTCCTGCATTCATTTTTTAGACTATGCATTTCGTGTACAAATGGAAAATTTTAGTGTTTTTAGTTGTGCTGCCTTGATAGTATTTTCCTGATAGCTATTGATAGTGTTTTTTTTACTTGTGCTTCCTTGTGTGTTTAAAGTTCTTAATTTCCAGCCTGCATGTACCAGGAAGAACTGTGGCCATGAGTAAAGCGAAAAGGCCTTATGATAGAATTGTACAAAGCTTTAAAAAAAATGATGATAGCACGCTGGAACTTCCCACAGATTCATGCAAGTTTTCCAGATCCAGATATCAGAGATGCTGAGTACCGAAACTCCTTATTCATGGTGTAGTTTGTCACTGTACCCGAATTCTCGTGAAGTCTGTCAGGACACAGATTAACCTGGCTCTTTCGCAAGGAGTTTTGGACTCTGTAAAGAAACGGGTAAACACCATTATACCACATGAAGCGAGGAACCTAGAGAATTAGAAGAAGTTTTAAATACCAAAGCAACAGGCAGGTGGTGTGCACAAACAAGCACTCCTGGGAATTCAACATTTGCAGGCTTATTACTTCACTATGCTGCTCCACAACAGCATACACCTTCTCTGCTAGAAAAAACGAAAGAGTGAAAAATACGCCATGAACTGAAGCATAATATTTTTCCGCACCAGGTTTATCGTACTCAGGTGTACCAGTGTTGCCTAGATTCTACCGAGTAATTTCACGAGCGATGGCCCCCAAACTTTTTTGAAGAACTTGGAAAAAAAAACACATGGTTTGATTGGGTGCAGGGTGCTATTCCATCATGTACAATGAGCCACACAAAAATGGTGATGAGCACTACTATAAAATGTAAATTTAGCAGAAAGCTCTAGCTGGAATTCAATTGACAGAGATTTTCGGAGTTCCCATACAGAACCCATCACATTGGCCTTCACAGTAAAATCATACTACTGCGGATTTTAGTTAAACTGCGAGCGAAGGAAGAGTGGCAGTTCAATAAGCAGACCAAAAGTAAAAACAGCAACTGCAACAAATGCCAAGTCGCTAACTAGATCTTAGAGGCACCGGCTGCAGGAAGACTAAACAAGAACATAACAATATCACTGGAACATGGAGAACTCCGGGCAGCATGAAACACTGTGTGATCAACTTCCGCATAACCTTCCGTCTTGTAATTCCATCGCAAAAAGAGGCTTCCAAAAGATTTGCCACAAATAAGGTTATCTCTCACCTTGAATCAGTGACGACTGACGAGAGACCCCTCCTACACCGAGTTAAGGATCGAGCTCCAAATAGCCTCGAAGCTTGCCTCCTTTCTCATTTGTCAGATGGCCAAAGCAGATAAATAGATCGAAGAGCATATAAAGCTATTTAATTATGCAGCAACAAAACCTCAAAAGATTCAATTGATTTCAATATACAATCTGATCATAAAGTGACAATTGATCATGTCCCAACAAACACATCACAAAATTGCATCGGATTGATCTCGATTAAGAACAAGAACATGGTATTGAAGATCCGGAAAGAGAGAGAACCATCTAGCTACTACTATGGATCCGGTTCGTGCGGGCGCTCGACGACGGGCACTACCCCGAGGACCCCGAGAACGAAGGATGGCGCCAGTTCTGGTTCAGGGGGAGGTCCGCGTTTCGCCTGAGGGGCGACCTGGGGTTCCTCGTCGGCACCGGCATGTACTACCAGAACATCGCCATGTGCATCCAAGCGGGCCGCTACGGGAGGCTGAACCCGCTCGTCATCGACCTGCCCAACGGCTGCTATGGCGGGACCCTCGAGATTTTCGTCCTCCGGGCCGAGACCCATGGTGAGAGCCTCTCTCCATGCCCCAACTTCTTAAGTATCTCCTAATGGCGACAAGAACTAAAAACCGGTGGTCTTTGATTGACACACTTGCTGCACTTTGAGGACCCAGATGATGATTTTCATAGTTCAAGGACCTAGGTGACACCCCTGAAATAGTTTTTTTTTTTTTTTTGAAAAGGAGGAAAGGCCCCCGGCAACCCTGAAATAGTTTAGGGACCTACAATGCACTTCACTCCTGAAAAACAGTTAGCTGAATCTGTTCAAGTCTGAAACTCTTAGGTGTTCGGAATTGTCTGCAACTGCTGCAATCTTGTAGATAAGGAAAATATGATCTGTTATTGGGGGAATAAATCATTATAGAACTTGAAACTCCAGCTCAGTTGATCCACCTCTTTTCAGCCTTAACAGAGAGGAGGTCATATCCGTTTGATTTAGCCACGTTTACTCACGTTGAATAACCTATGAACAAAACTCAGGTTCCAACAAACACTAAATAAATCTCGTTTCTGCACATGAGCTTTATTCAGGTTTTGTACATGAGCTGCAATGTTGGTCTTGTTATTCCTTTTATTTTCTAACCTGATCGTGCTCGGAAAAAAGGCTATTATGATTTGTTTTGTTAGGACCTGAATTTGGGGAGCTGCCTCAAACCATTGCTGTCCTGTAGCAAGATAAAAGTAGTACGTGCGTGCCATGTAGATTTATCAGTCTATGTATGCATGGAAAAAAAATGGTCTGAAGCTAGTTGGGCATTTCTGCCCTTGATTCAGATAATTCAGTTGGTCCATTTCATAACAACTGCCGCTCGTAGAAATTGTGGAAGCTAAAAGGCCAAATCATAATTTTCTAAGCCGTGAATAAAATTCAGCAAGTATCTTACAATAGTGCATAAAATCTTTAGTCCCTTTCACATTATATTTTTTTCAGGTTTTTTTTTCTTCTTGATCTTGTTCTTGATTGTTGGTCTGCCGCCTAATTGGCTCATAATTTCCGCTAATTCAGCCTACAATGAGCTGCGACACCCGGATGTCGACGCGGAGTAGAGAAAGATCGAAGCAGGAGTCTAAAAGTTCACCTGTCCACAAGTTTCGCCGCCTCAGACGGCAGCAGAACTGGACGCCTACTTTTGCCTATAGATATAGCCATATAGGTTCAAAAAGCTCAACAGCTCTGTGTTTCTTCTGCTAGATAAACTTGCTTCGTTCTGGATTCAGAGCTGCTGAGAGTGTTGCACCCAATGGCTGAACAACTTTGTATGTCGTTGCAGTGTCGCTCTTTGATCTGACATTCATCTCTGAGATGTGTGACTGCCACTGGTTTGTAGACGAAGCATTTCACTCTAGGGTTAATTGCAATGACTTGATGATCCTACAATTTTGTTAGTTCATGCATTTCACATAAGCTTCACAAAAATGATAGAGCAGGGCGGCAAATCAAAGACCTATACATACAGTACATCACAAGGGCTGTCATTTGTACAGAACCAACCCAAGCAATGCCATCACAGCGAGGCAGGAAGCGCTTTTCATACAAAACGAGGTTGCCAAATAACCTGCACTCCACCATCAGCGTAGTGCATACCTTCTAGACACATCACCGGAGACCAGAACAAATTATTCATGGTGTACTTTGTCAGGACACAGAAATAGGACGCAAAGCATTTTAGCCACAGACCATGCTTGAGTACCCGAATCCCTGTGAAATCTGTCAAATACCTTGTTCCAGATTGACATGGCTCTTTTGCAACAGTACGCAAAGTATCATTTGCACAGCTCGCTCTCTTCTAAATACTGCCTGTAAGCATCCACCTTGCTTAACAGCTGAACTTGTACAGACAAATCTAAAAAGAAAAGATTTTGATAAGAGAGTAAAGAATATATTATCCTATTCTTTCTTCCTTGAAATATTAAACAACAAACTTCCATTAACTAAGTGCCATAATCCCAATTGTAAGAATAATACTATAACAATAAAGGATTTTAACGGAACGCAAAGGGGAGAATAAAAAAAATTCATAGTGGTGACATGATGCCATCAGGAGCTTACAGAGTTAACAAAAAAAATGGAAGGCCTGAATTATTGCCAGACACAAAGATGATCAAGGATCATTTGTATTGAAAGATCACCGAGTCTTTCACCTACAGATTTAACAGGTACAATGTCCATTTATTTTCTCCGGGCAATACTCTCTTCTTTTTACTTGTCAATTTGGACACTCCACAATCTCCATTCTCCAAAACACACATGTGACAATTTCTTTGTCTAATTATATGTTACGTATTAAAATTTGATGGTAATATCAGTCTCCGAGAACAATATCCAGCCTTGTACAACATTGCTCGCGATAAGAATAATACAATTGTGCAGGTGCTCAGTTCATCCCCGCCAAATATTCATTCAGGCGTGATTTGATTGGCCCCCGACTTATCTCATGGCATAATCTGTTATCCCGTCTGGATTTGATTAGCCTGACACAAGGCCGGGATGTGTTTCGCTGGAACCTTACTACATCAGGGTCTTTCACAGTAGACTCTATGTACCGTGCGCTCACGCATTCTGAGGTACTGGTGAGTAATAACAAGAAGATTTGGAAGGCGAAGAATCCACTAAAAGTTAAAATCTTCATGTGGTACCTTCGTAGGGGAGTTATGCTAACCAAAGACAACCTCGCACGGCGCAACTGGCCAAGGAGTAAGAAGTGTTGTTTTTGTACTCATGACAAGACAACCAAACACCTCTTTTTCCAATGCAAATGCAAGTTTGCATGTTCTATGTGGTTAGTCATCCAAATAGCGTTGATCTATATCCGCCCACAAGTGTTGCCAATATTTTTGGTCGTTGGTTGGACGGTATTTCAAATAGATTCAAAACACTAATAAGGGTGAGAGTATATGCCTTACTATGGTCGCTTTGGCTATGTAGAAATGATTTGGTTTTTCACGACAAAAATATTTCTCCTCTGCAGGTTACTTTCCGTTGTACGCACTCGCTTCATACGTGGTCTACACTACAACGAGCGGAGTACCAACCGTCGTTCAAGGCGGTGTGTACGCGGTTGGAGCAGGTGGCTACGGAGGTTTGTACCCAACATGGGTCATGGGTGTCAACATAATCTCCGGATCGGTCCACCACTCAACATAGTATCTGTCTATAGGATTCTAACATTGCCAACGTTTCGGTTGTTTTCCTTTCTTTTTGTCAGACTTCTGGTGTTTGGCTCTGTGCATCCTACTCCCTCCGTTCCTAAATAATTGTCTTTCTAGAGATTTCAACAAGTGACTATATACGGAGCAAAATGAGTGAATGTACACTCTAAAATATGTCTATATACATCCGTATGTGGTAGTCCATTTAAAATCTTTAAAAAGACAAATATTTAGGAACGGAGGGAGTAGTTATGTAGAGGCCGGGTGCTACTCATAAGGTTTTGTATCCGCTTGATGCTACTTTTTGAGATAATAAAAGCGCCCTTTATTGAAAAAATAAAAAATTGATGGGAAAACAACAGTATGAAAGTACCTTCGGTAATGAATCTACCAATACAATTTTCATACAAATACAAATTGTTTTGTGTGTATTAGTGGTCAGAGATTTGAAAGTTTGACTGCACATTCCAAAGTGAGATACATTGACAACAGAGGCAGTATCACGATTCGTGTTAAAAAAAGAGGTAGCATCACGAATAATAAAGTATTTTGTTGGCATAAACGTTAAGGCACACTGAAGCTATCATTTAGTAAATAACATCGGAATAAAAGAGCGGAACGAACCATGCCTTTAAGTAAGTGCAACTGATGATGTCATTATGTATTAGCCACAGTATATTTTCGAACAAGCTGGTCATATAACGGAAGATGATTCTTAGGAACAAAGACCCCGAACCTGTAAGCAGATGAAAAAAAAGATATATCAAAGGTGTAATAGTTTTATTGTCTGTTAAGTCCTGGGCAGAATGAAATAATGAAGATTACAACACATGTAGTTTTACCATTCAAGAAGTGCGAGTCACCCTGGAGAAGAAAACAGTTTCGCTGTTGCTTCAAGTGGGTCTTTGATGTGCATGGTTTTCAATTTTAAGGCCTTCATAAATTCAACAAACTCTTCGTACTCTGCAGTACTGAGCTTTTCTCGAGCCTAATAAAAATATCGGAAATTAAGGATTATTATCTCATACATGAGTGCAAAGATAAACATCCTAACAAGATAGCACTTACTCGGCAAAGCGCAAGACAAAATCAAATTACAAAGAACAAGCACAAGCAGCATACCAGCTTCAAGAAGGCCAGTACAGTAGTAGATTCCTGGCCTCCACATCTTTCTTGAATAGCCTCATTCTTTTCACATGCTTGTTCAATAGTACTTCTCCTTGATGGAGGTGTAGATTGTTCACCTTGGTATCCAGTTAAATCTCTTGACTCGACATTATGTTTCAACTGTGAAGAAACGTTGTCTGCTATTTTAGCCTTTTTACGTCTCGCAGAAGTATGTTCCTTCAAATGTCCATGCATAGTCGCATTATCAGTCAAATCAACAACATAAGAATTCTGAGACAATTGGCCCCTTGAGGATACGAGTTGTGAAGTAGAGGAACAGCCATGTTTCATAGGAAGGGTAGCACAATTGGCAGAAGTGATGTGGGTAAACTTCATATCATTATTTTTTCTGGTGGTTGCACCCAATGATACTGTAGCTTCCTGGTGCTCATTTACTGCCGTGGCAGGCTAGCAAGAGATATAAGGCTGGTTGTAATGGGGAGTATCATATACTAGTATCATGCATATGATACTAGTGTATGATACTACCTCCCTAATG
Source organism: Thinopyrum elongatum (assembly GCA_011799875.1). Classification (NCBI taxonomy): domain Eukaryota; kingdom Viridiplantae; phylum Streptophyta; class Magnoliopsida; order Poales; family Poaceae; genus Thinopyrum; species Thinopyrum elongatum. The sequence goes on along the minus strand of CM022298.1, from coordinate 79,332,747 downwards.
CATAGTATCATATATTAGTATCATGTAATACTTTATTTATTGTCATGCATGACACATACTAGCATAGCATTTATTATGATACGGTATCATGATATGATACTCAACCCTCTCTTTCTTCATTTAATTCTTTGACACCTCATCAAAATTGCCTAGTTGGCATGCATGATACTAGCTATGATACTACCATTACGACCAGCCTAATACCATCAATAAACCAGAAGTACTAAACGGAATATTGAACATCGATGTGAATGCAAAGGATATAGACAATACCGAGTCAGAAAGAATCTCCTGCGGCAGACATTTGTCTGCAAGCGGTGTAATGCTATCTGCATGTAACAACATTTCCATAGCATATAAACCAGAACTGTAAGAAATGTCCTGTTGTCCATTTCCAATTTTCCATTGTTGCACTGTACAATGTAGACCAACCTATAATCAACATTCAACCATTGGTTTAAATAGTTTTTTTAAGATTAGTGCTGTGCAGCTAGACTGTGTCACCATATTCTATGAATATAAATAAAAGTGGGTTACAAAGATATTCTTTCAGTATCATTCAAAAAAAAAAGTGCTGATTATATCAGTACCTTCTACAGCATAATGATTGTATTTGGTGCCAAAGTCCTGACCTTCCACTGATCTGCTTTCTGGAACAACAGAAGCAAAAGCCTCTTCCATGTTAGGGGGAAGCACGGCAGGATCAAGTTCAAGAGCTCCTTCTGGAATACCTTCTCTTTCAGTTCCCCTCACTGAATGATGAGGGACACAATGTGAAAACATGAGTGTGTGATCCTGATGTATCACTAACGGAGTTGCCTCTTTCGACTGCTTAAATAAGCTAACAAAGCCTTCTATTTTTACAAGCAGCATGACAATGATGCTAGTGCTTGTCGTGAAATCAGAAACAACTTGAACAATTTCATACTAAAAATCTGTGTGCTTGTCAGCATCCGAACGCCAAACAATGTCCCATCACTTGAAAAGGGCCCAAACTTCACCTTTCCTAGGATATATCTCATACGAGTTTCCTGTTTTTCTTTTCACACAGGAAATAATCTGGGAGAACATATTAGTTTCTTTAGCTGTGTCTGACGCTCCATGATTAAAACGTCCACAAGCAACAGGCAGTTCGCCACGTGACCATGCCACTTCTGCTTTATTTGTGGGATCAAATTCCAGCCAAACGAAGTGTACCTTAAACTTTGGGGTCATTTGTACCTTTGTAATCCGAGCATAAAATCTTGGCATACAGCCTTGAGTATCATAGACAGCCCATATCTGGTTGGGCCTAAACTGACTTACATCTCTAAGTTGGTAGAAGTTAAAAAAATCATTACATAATACTTCCACTCTGGCATCATCGGATTCTTCATCAACATCTGTACCTTCTACAGCAGAGAAAGTGTTATGCTCCCCATTCTCTACCACTGGTGCCTTTGCAAAGATCCCTGCATTCATGCATGTACCATGCTGCCTCTCCCCAGCCCCTTTGGATTCCTTGTGAGATTTATTTCCTCCGGACGAACCAGCATATTCGGCTTCAAACTCCGAGCCTCTTACTGACATGCTTTCTGAAACGAGACATGTGAGAGGCTGTTCCAAATTAACGGGAAGTGCTGCAGGATCAAGTTCAAGAGCTCCTTCCTGAATGCCTTTGCTTTCAGTTGCACCCATCAAACGGTATGGGATATAATGTGAGAACCATATTGTGTCATGCTGAGGTATCAGGTATGGAGTAGCCTCTTTAGACTGCATAAATAAGCTAACAAATACTTTTATCTTGACAAGCGGCATCACAATGATGCTAGTGCCAGTCGTGAAATCAGAGAGGACCTGAACAACTTCATACTGGTAGTTCTTTTGGTTGTGAGCATCTGGACTCCAACCAATATCCCATCCCTTGAGAATGGCCCAGACTTCATCTTTCCTAGGATATATTTCATAAGAGTTCCTTCTACCAGTGAATATCGCATGTACAGGATGAGAAAAAGGTTTCGTGTCGGTGTAAATCATAATACCATGGGTGGTGGAAACCCTATAGGTTCCACACCCAACCGTTCGATCTATTACCAATCTTTCCTCCATCTCTCCATCAGGACAAAGTTCAAGCCATTTTGCATGTACCTCATTATTCTCGAGATCAACTTTCTCTATGAAGGCATAGCAATTGGGAAATTTATCTATGTCACTGTAGAGAGCCCAGATCTGCCCAGGTTCAAACTTCTGAAGCAATCTAATTTCTGAAAATACTCCTGCACTTATCCACACCTCAGCAAACTGTTGATCTGGACCAAAAGGAACAGGTTGCTCAGTTAAAGCATGTGCTATAAAGGCCTTCGAGCAATTCTGGCAGTGGACAGCTTTCTTCAAAATTGAATGGTAATACTGATATTTGGTGCCACAAGTGGAACAGCTGGTCCAAAATGTCCGCGGCCTTGCAGAACTTGAGCCTGATAGCTGTTGTTGCTGACATTTATTATCAAGATTCATAGTAGTATGGAGTGAGATATACTACTTCCAGACAACAAAGAACAAGCAATAGACCAAAAAAGGTAGCTTCTCAATCTGCACCAAACAAACACAAAATTATAATTAAGAACTTTCATGAGTACATTCTTAAACAGAAGAGCAGTCAGCGCTTCTTGCTACATAAGGGTGTGTACGCTGGTGCTATCTTAGCAATGCCATCTAGCCATTGTTACCAACACGAAAGACCATTAGCACTCAAAATGTAATGCATATGTTATATAATCTATTTAGGCTTAATCAGATAATTCATAGGCTAAACATGTGGCAGATCAGTTTCAAGAAATATGTGCTGAACTGATCAGAGAGCCCTCCCAGGTCCCAGCAGGGTTCAATTTCCCAGTTAGTCACAACTTAGTTTTCCGGTTGATTCCGGTTAAACCTGTGTCTTCATCTTCTCTTTGTGTCTTTCTCAGTTTTTAAATACTCCCTGAAAACTTCTCCTTTGTGTTTTTGAGGAGGAACCCTTTGACAGGCTGGCTACAATATTGATTTCAAGGTAATGTGCCACAAAAAAAAAATTTAGGACAATTATAACTCCACAGTTGGTGGCTTGTACACTGCCTTCTAATGCACAACAACACGCATTTAGATGTGTGCTTGAGAAGAAAAAGGGATAACGACAACTGATAGCTTAGCAAGATGATAAAAGCACTCCGTCCACTACAAAAGTAAGAAAAAAATAATTATGATCTTCATCAGTGACTTTAGCGAGTGTAATCCCCTAAGTAAATCAGATTTCTCCCTACCTTATGTGCAAGTTTTGTTATACTTCAATTTTTTGCTCAATCACGTACTCCCTCTGTAAACTAATACATGATGTTTTAGGTCACTAAGCACTAAGCAGTGACCTAAAACATCATGTATTAGTTTACAGAGGGAGTATTACTTTAATGATGTAATGCCCGTTTCTTGATTTTTTGTACTAGATAAAGGAAAGGGTCAAGTTATTAGTCTCTCTTTAATGGTTGTCAGCAAGGTTTTTGAGTCACGACTTGTTGAGTCGCCGCGAGCCCTGCGGCTCGGCGATTAGTCGACGAAAGTCGCTGTATAGTCGCGAGTCGCCCTGCTTTTTGGAAAACGACTTGGCGATTAGTCGGCGACTATACAGCGACTAATCAGCAACTCAAAAACCATGGTTGTCAGCTGTCGCCTTGGAACAGACACCTCCCCAAACTCCCAAGTTCTTGTCGCAGTCCAGTTATCACCCCGAAACAACAAATCTGTGCAGTTCACTCATCAGTGACCTGTTCTTCAAGCTCCACTGCGAACGTCCCTTACAAAATCTAAAGCAACTAACTCACCTACATTCATTTTCATTTTGTCTCTTATGCAGTAAGTCTGAATGTGTCTATTTGTTTTTACTTTTTTTCGCTCAAAATCCCCCCCCCCCCCCCCCCCCCCCCCCCCCCCTCCTCTTCCCATAACAGAGAAAAGCTTTGTGGTACATCAGAAGCCCACTTCCACACTGCAGAGGAGACCAAAAGAGATACCAATCCTCTGGCGCGCACGAATCCTGCTATAAAACCCTAACGGGAGTAGAAACCGAGCCCATGTCTAGGAATCGGCGTGACGGATCGACCCAAAATCAGCGCGTGAAAGCGAGCGGCTCAAGTCCCCCCAAACCCTAGCCGACCAAAAGAAGATCCTAGACCCGGTGGCCACGATTGAATCCGGATTTTGCCCCGAAGTTCATCAGCCAAGACGTACGACATTAAATCGAACGCGAGCCTTTTGCTGCCTCAACGCATGCGGGAGGGGAGAAAATGCGAGTACCTCAACGCGAGCCTTGTAGGCGGCCAGGACGATGAGGGTCTCCGGCGAATGGCTGCGGCCGACGCCGACCCCGGCCGACGAGGAAGAGGAAGGGAAAGGGGCGAGTTTTTTTTTCTCTGAGCTGGAAAAGGGTGAGTTTCAGTGGCAATGGGAGTGAGGAGCGACGATGTGGAAGTACTGAAATGCCGGAGATGAACCAACGAAACGAAGGAAGACGAATTAATTTCAGGTCCTACTGCATTATTATTCCTGACTAGTAGAAGAACCCTCGTGCATTGTCACGGGCTTTTAATTTATTTATTTATTGATCGCTTCTTTGAATGTAATTTATATCAAATTTTGCATGTATAGATTTTCGTGATTGTGCATATAATGTAGTATATGATATTTCACATGTATAGAAAAAGTAGCCTACAACAATTGTAAAATAATTTGGCAGGCTCCTTGTTGTCGCCTGTTGTTGGTTGTTGATGTACTGAAAAGGATGAGGAGAAACTACTGGAGAGGAGGGGGGAGGATCTGCTGCAGAGGGAGCAGATCTGCTGAAGAGGAGCCACTCGAGAGAAGGAAGAGGAGATGCGTGTGGATTGGGGGATGTTTCTCTCTTTCTCCCCTCTTACCTGTTGGCGCCAACATCTCTTTTTCCCGCCTGCCTGGCAAGCTCAAGGCATTTAATATGGACTAGGGCGCCTTAGCAGGCGCCTTAAAGTTTAAGGTGCAGGGCGCCCTGACGATTAAGTGTCACCTAGGCGACGTCTTACGGATGCCTTAGAAACAATGAAACCACTGACATTGTACAACCACCGACATTGTATTGCGATAATGAACCCACAGTTTTCTATGCGAATAACAATAAGTCAAGTGTCGCTGTCAAGCACATTGACCTAAAGTACCATGTTATTCAACATAGAATCCAGATCAAACTATTAATCTTAAGCATATCAATATGGCAAGTATGCTTGTGAATCCGCTTACTAAAGGATTACCACCCAATATTTTTCGTGAGTATATAGCTGGCATGGGTCTAACGAAAGCCTTTTGATCCTGAAATTATGGGACCACTAATATAAACCACTCCCCATAAAAGTAATATGTATTTCATTTTTAAATGGGATGTGTGCTATATGTATTGAGGTTCAATGGCATTTGATTGGCTGTTGTAACACCTTACTCTGATATGTCACTCAGATATGTCATTTCTATGAAGAATGGGCAAAAGCTATAGAGCCTAACGATTAAGGGTGAGAATGTTGGAATTGACCTAAAGGCCCAATGGGCTGTAAAGATAAAGATAACATTAAGGGGAGGGGCCATGCACCAATATACGTTTACCTCAACCCAACTTCCCTGATCGGGGACACCGTAACCTACAAGTGGTTTTGGTCCCCTGTCGCCAGCGCACATAAATTAGATTGGGGAGTAGCCGATGCCTACGACCTGACTAGTTCACGTACAGTTTATTCCTGCTCCCCACATCCCTAAAACCCTAACCGATTTGGGGAGCATTGCACGACGGGAAGATCATCTCCAAGCTTTGCCCCTATTCCAGGGCAGTGCCGGTGGCGCTCGGTGAAGGAAATATGCCCTAGAGGCAATAATAAAGTTGTTATTTTATATTTCCTTATTCATGATAAATGTGTATTACTCATGCTAGAATTGTATTGATCGGAAACTTAAATACATGTGTGAATACATAAACAAATACCGTGTCCCTAGTATGCCCCTACTAGACTAGCTCGTTGATCAAAGATGGTTAAGGTTTCCTAACCATAGACATGTGTTGTCATTTGATAATGGGATCACATCATTAGGAGAATGATATGATGGACAAGACCCATCCGTTAGCTTAGCATATTGATCGTTCAGTTTATTGCTATTGCTTTCTTCATGTCAAATAATTATTCCTTCGACTATGAGATTATGCAACTCCCGGATACCGGAGGAATACCTTGTGTGCTATCAAACATCACAACGTAACTGGGTGATCATAAAGATGCTCTACAGGTATCTCCGAAGGTGTTTGTTGAGTTGGTATAGATCGAGATTAGGATTTGTCACTCCGAGTATCGAAGAGGTATCTCTGGGCCCTCTCGGTAATACACATCATAAGCTTGCAAGAAAATGACTAAGGAGTTAGTCATGAGGTGATGTATTACGGAACGAGTAAAGAGACTTGCCAGTAACGAGATTGAACTAGGTATGAAGATACCGACGATCGAATCTCAGGCAAGTAACATACCGATAGACAAAGGGAATAACGTATGTTGTCATAACGGTTCGACCGATAAAGATCTTCGTAGAATATGTAGGAGCCAATATTGGCATCCAGGTTCCGCTATTGGTTATTGACCGGAGAGGTGTCTCGGTCATGTCTACATAGTTCTCGAACCCATAGGGTCCGCACGCTTAACGTTCGATGACGATATTGTATTATATGAGTTATGTGATTTGGTGACCGAATGTTGTTAGGAGTCCTGGATGAGATCACGGACATGACAAGGAGTCTCGAAATAGTCGAGAGGTAAAGATTGATATATAGGACGATAGTATTTGGACACCGGAAGTGTTCCGGGGGGTACCGGGTACATATCGGGTCACCGGAAGGGGTTCCGGGCACCCCGGGCAAAAGATATGGGCCTAATGGGCCAAGAGGGGAAACGCACCAGCCACCAGGGGCTGGTGCACCCCCCATATGGGCCGAACCAAAGGGAGAAGGAAAGGCGGGAAGAGAAAGGAAAGGAGGGGGGGGATTCGGCCTCCCCCTTCCCTTTCTCCCCACTCATCTTTCCTTCCTCCTCCGGTAAATAAGGAAGGGGGGCGGCCTAGGAGGAACCCAAGTAGGATTCGGTCCTACTTGGGGCGCCTCCTGGCCTCTCCCCTCTCCCTCCCACCTATATATATGTGGGGGGCGCCCCTAGCACACACTAGACAATTGCCTAGTCGTGTGCGGCGCCCCCCTCCACCGTTTACACCCTCGGTCATATTTTCGTAGTGCTTAGGCGAATCCCTGCGAGGATCACTTCACCATCACCGTCACCACACCGTCGTGCTGCCAGAACTCATCTACTACCTCGACGTCTTGCTGGATCAAGAAGGCGAGGGACATCACCGAGTTGAACGTGTGCAGAACGCGGATGTGTCGTGCGTTCGGTACTTGATCGGTTGAAGCGCGAAGAAGTTGGACTACATCAACCGCATTGTTTAACGCTTCGCTTACAGTCTACGAGGGTACGTAGACACACTCTCCCCCTCGTTGCTATGCATCTCCATGGATAGATCATTGCGTGTGCGTAGAAAAAAATTTGTTTTCCATGCAACGATTCCCAACAGTGCATCATGAGCCAGGTTTATGCGTAGATGATATGCACGAGTAGAACACAAAGAGTTGTGGGCGGTGATAGTCATACTGCTTACCACCAACGTCTTATTTTGATTCGGCGGTATTGTAAGATGAAGCGGCCCGGACCAACCTTACATGTCCATGTACATAAGACCGGTTCCACCGACAGACATGCAACTAGTTTTGCATAAAGGTGACTGGCGGGTGTCTATTTCTCCTACTTTAGTTGAATCGAATTTGACTGCGGCCGGTCCTTGAAGAAGGTTAAAACAGTAAACTTGATGAAACACCGTTGTGGTTTGATGCGTAGGTAAGAACGGTTCTTGCTAGAAGCCCGTAGCAGCCACGTAAAACTTGCAACAACAAAGTAGAGGACGTCTAACTTGTTTTTGCAAGGCATGTTGTGATGTGATATGGTCAAGGCATGATGTGATATACATTATTGTATGAGATGATCATGTTTTGTAAAAGTTATCAGCAACCGGCAGGAGCCTTATGGTTGTCTCTTTATTGTATGAAATGCAAACGCCATGTAATTGCTTTACTTTATCACTATGAGTTAGTGATAGTTGTAGAAGCAATAGTTGGCGAGACGACCACGACGCAACGATGAAGATCAAGGTGTCGAGCCGGTGACGATGGAGATCATGACGATGCTTTGGAGATGGAGATCAAAAGCACAAGATGATGATGGCCATATCATGTCACATATTTTTGATTGCATATGATGTTTATCTTTTATGCATCTTATTTTGCTTAGTACGGCGGTAGCATTATAAGATGATCCCTTAACTAAATTTCAAGGTACAAGTGTTCTCCCTAAGTATGCACCGTTGCTACAGATCGTCGTGTTGAGACACCACGTGATGATCGGATGTGATAGACTCTACATTCACATACAACGGGTGCAAGACAGTTTTGCACATGCGGAATACTTGGGTTAAACTTGACGAGCCTAGCATGTTCAGACATGGCCTCGGAACACTGGAGACCGAAAGGTCGAACATGAATCATATAGTAGATATGATCAACATAGAGATGTTCACCATTGATGACTACTCCATCTCACGTGATGATCAGACATGGATTAGTTGATTTGGATCATGTATCATTTAGATGACTTGAGGGATGTCTATCTAAGTGGGAGTTCTTAAGTAATTTGATTAATTGAACTTAATTTATCATGAACTTAGTCTTGATAGTTTTGCATATCTATGTTGTAGATCAATAGCTCGCGATATAGCTCCCATATATTTTTGATATGTTCCTAGAGAAAACTAAGTTGAAAGATGATAGTAGCAATGATGTGGACTGGGTCCGTGATCTGAGGATTATCCTCATTGCTGCACAGAAGAATTATGTCCTTGATGCACCGCTAGGTGACGGACCTATTGCAGGAGCAGATGCAGACGTTATGAACATTTGGCAAGCTCGATATGATCACTACTTGATAGTTTTGTGCACCATGCTTTACGGCTTAGAACCGGGACTTCAAAAATGTTTTGAACGCCACGGAGCATATGAGATGTTCCAAGAGCTGAAATTGGTATTTCAGACTCATGCCTGTGTCGAGAGGTATGAGACCTCTAACAAGTACTTTGCCTACAAGATGGAGGAGAATAGCTCAGCCAGTGAGCATGTGCTCAGAATGTCTAGGTACTACAATCGCTTGAATCAAGTGGGAGTTAATCTTCCAGATAAGATAGTGATTGACAGAGTTATCTAGTCACTATCACCAAGCTACTAGAACTTCGTGATGAACTATAATATGCAAGGGATGACGAAAACAATTCCCAAGCTCTTCGCGATGCTGAAATCGACGAAGGTAGAAATCAAGAAAAGGCATCAAGTGTTGATTGTTAACAAGACTACTAGTTTCAAGAAAAAGGGCAAAGGGAAAGAAAGGGAACTTCAAGAAGAATGGCAAGCAAGTTGCCACTCCCGTGAAGAAACCCAAATCTGGACCTAAGCCTGAAACTGAGTGCTTCTAATGCAAAGGGAATGGTCACTAGAAGCGGAACTGCCCCAAATACTTGGCGGATAAGAAGGATGGCAAAGTGATCAAAAGTATATTTGATATACATGTTATTTATGTGTACCTTACTAGTGTTCACAGTAGCCCCTGGGTATTTGATACTGGTTCAGTTGCTAAGATTAGTAACTTGAAACAGGAGTTGCAGAATGAACAGAGACTAGTTAAGGCCGAGGTGACGATGTGTGTTGGAAGTGATTCCAAGGTTGATAAGATCACCATCGCACACTCCCTCTACCTTCGGGATTAGTGTGGAACCTAAATAAATGTTATTTGGTGTTTGCGTTGAGCATAAATATGATTGGATCATGTTTATTGCAATACGGTTATTCATTTAAGTCAGAGAATAATTGTTGTTCTGTTTACATGAATGAAACCTTCTATGGTCATACACCAAATGTAAATGGTTTATTGAATCTCGATCTTAGTGATACACAAATTCAAAATATTGATGCCAAAAGATGCAAAGTTGATAATGATAGTGCAACATATTTGTGGCACTGCCGTTTAGGTCATATTGGTATAAAGCGCATGAAGAAACTCCATGCAGATGGGCTTTTGGAATCACTTGATTATGAATCATTTGATACTTGCGAACCATGCCTCATGGGCAAGATGACTAAAACTTCATTCTCCGGAACAATAGAGTGAGCCAATGACTTATTGGAAATAACACATACCGATGTATGCGGTCCAATGAGTGTTGAGGCACGCGGCGGATATCGTTATTTTCTAACCTTCACAGATGATTTGAGTAGATATGGGTATATCTACTTAATGAAACACAAGTCTGAAACATTTGAAAAGTTCAAAGAATTTCAGAGTGAAGTGGAGAATCATCGTAATAAGAAAATAAAGTTTCTACTATCTGATCGTGGAGGCGAATATTTGAGTTACGAGTTTGGCCTTCATTTAACAATGTGGAATAGTTTCACAACTCACGCCACCTGGAACACCATAGCGTAATGGTGTGTCCGAACGTCGTAATCGTACTTTATTGGATATGGTGCGATCTATGATGTCTCTTACCAATTTACCACTATCGGTTTGGGGTTATGCATTAGAGACAGCTGCATTCACGTTAAATAGGGCACCGTCTAAATCCGTTGAGGTGACACCGTATGAACTTTGGTTTGGCAAGAAACCTAAGCTGACATTTCTTAAAAGTTTGGGGATACGGCGCTGATACATCTCCAACGTATCTATAATTTTTGATTGTTCCATGCTATTATATTATCTGTTTTGGATGTTTTATATGCATTAATATGATATTTTATATTATTTTTAGGACTAACCTATTAACCTAGAGCCCAGTGCCAGTTTCTGTTTTTTTCCTTGTTTTAGAGTTTCGCAGAAAAGGAATACCAAACGGAATAAAACCTTCGCGATGATTTTTCTTGGACCAGAAGACACCCAGGAGACTTGGAGATCAAGTCGGAGGAACAACGAGGCGGCCACAAGGGTGGAGGGCGCGCCCAGGGGGGTAGCGCGTGCCCCCCCTGCCTTGTGGGCCCCCGTGACTCCCCTGACCTAATTCCTTCGCCTATATATTCACAAATATTCCCAAACCACCAGAAGTATCCACGAAAACACTTTTCCACCGCCGCAACCTTCTGTACCCGTGAGATCCCATCTAGGGGCCTTTTTCGGCACCCTGCCGGAGGGGGATTCGATCACGGAGGGCTTCTACATCAACTCTATTGCCCTTCCGATGAAGCGTGAGTAGTTTACCACAGACCTACGGGTCCATAGCTAGTAGCTAGATGGCTTCTTCTCTCTCTTTGATTCTCAATACCATGTTCTCCTCGATGTTCTTGGAGATCTATTCGATGTAAACTTCTTTTTTGGTGTGTTTGTCGAGATCCGATGAATTGTGGATTTATAATCAGCTTATCTATGAATATTATTTGAATCTTCTCTGAATTATTTTATGCATGATTTGGTATCTTTGTAATTCTCTTCGAACTATCGGTTTGGTTTGACGAACTAGAGTGGTTTTTCTTGCAATGGGAGAAGTGCTTAGCTTTGGGTTCAATCTTGCGGTGTCCTTTCCCAGTGACAGTAGGGGCAGCAAGGCACGTATTGTAATGTTGCCATCGAGGATAAAAAGATGGGGTTTACATCATATTGCTTGAGTTTATTCCTCTACATCATGTCATCTTTCTTAATGCGTTACTCTGTTCTTCATGAACTTGATACTCTAGATGCATGCAGGAGTCGGTCGATGTGTGGAGTAATAGTAGTAGATGCATAATCGTTTCGGTCTACTTGACACGGACGTGATGCCTATATTTCATAATCATTGCCTTAGGTATTGTCATAACTTTGCGCTTTTCTATCAATTGCTCGGCAGTTATTTGTTCATCCACCATATTATTTGCTATCTTAAGAGAAGGCTCTAGTGAAATCTATGGCCCCCGGGTCTATTTTCCATCATATAAGTTTCCGATCTACTATTTTGCAATCTTTTACTTTCTGATCTATAAACCAAAAATACCAAAAATATTTGTTTTACCTTTTGTTTAGTTTCATCTATCTCTATCAGATCTCACTTTTGCAAATAACCGTGAAGGGATTGACAACCCCTTTATCGCGTTGGGTGCAAGTTGTTTGATTGTTTGTGCAGGTATTGGTGATTTGTGCGTTGTATTCTACTGGATTGATACCTTGGTTCTCAAACTGAGGGAAATACTTATATCTACTTTGCTGCATCACCCTTTCCTCTTCAAGGGAAAAACCAACGCAAGCTCAAGAAGTAGCAGGAAGAATTTCTGGCGCCGTTGCCGGGGAGATCTATGCCAAGTCAAGACCTACCAAGTACCCATCATAAACTCTCATCTCTTGCATTACATTATTCGCCATTTGCCTCTCGTTTTCCTCTCCCCCCACTTCTAAAATGATTTTCGAAAAGATTTGCCTTTTTCTTCGCCCCTCTTCCGTTCGTCTTCTTTGTTTGCTTTTTGTGTGTTCGTGTGTTGGATTGCTTGCTTTGTCACGATGGCTCAAGAGAATACCAAATTGTGTGATTTTTCCAACACTAGTAAAAATGATTTTATTAGTACTCCGATTTCTCCCGCCACTAGTGCGGAATCTTATGAAATTAATGCCGCTTTTCTGAATCTTGTTATGAAAGATCAATTTTCCGGCCTTCCTAGTGAAGATGCCGCATCCCATCTTAATAATTTCGTTGAGTTGTGCGATACGCAAAAGAAAAAAGATGTGGATAATGATATTATTAAATTGAAGCTATTTCCGTTCTCACTTCGAGATCGTGCTAAAACTTGGTTTTCATCTTTGCCTAAAAATAGTATTGATTCATGGAATAAGTGTAAAGATGCTTTTATTTCGAAGTATTTTCCTCCCGCTAAGATCATCTCCCTTAGGAACGATATTATGAATTTCAAGCAACTTGATCATGAACATGTTGCACAATCTTGGGAGAGGATGAAATTGATGATACGAAATTGCCCTACTCATGGTTTGAATTTGTGGATGATTATACAAAAAATTTATGCCGGATTGAATTTTGCTTCTAGAAATCTTTTAGATTCGGCTGCAGGAGGTACTTTTATGGAAATCACTTTAGGAGAAGCTACTAAACTCCTAGATAATATTATGGTTAATTATTCTCAATGGCATACCGAAAAATCTTCCACTAGTAAAAAAGTGCATGCGATTGAAGAGATTAATGTTTTGAGTGGAGATGGATGAACTTATGAAATTATTTGCTAGCAAGAGTGCTTCTTTGGATCCTAATGATATTCCTTTGTCTACTTTGATTGAAAATAATAATGAATCTATGGATGTGAATTTTTTTGGTAGGAACAATTTTGGTAATAACACGTATAGAGGTAATTTTAATCCTAGGCCGTTTCCTAGTAATTCCTCTAATAATTATGGTAATTCCTACAACAATTCTTATGGAAATTATAATAAGATGCCCTCTGATTTTGAGAATAGTGTTAAAGAATTTATGAGTTCGCAAAAGAATTTTAATGCTTTGGTTGAAGAAAAATTGCTTAAGATTGATGATCTGGCTAGGAACGTGGATAGAATTTCTCTTGATATTGATTCTTTGAAACTTAGATCTATTCCACCCAAGCATGATATTAATCAGTCTCTCAAAGCTATGAGAATTTCCATTGATGAGTGCAAAGAAAGAACCGCTAAGATGCGTGCTAAGTGAGATTGGTTTGTAAAAACGTGTTCTTCTAGTTTTTGTGAAAATAATGATGAAGATCTTAAAGTGATTGATGTGACTCCGATTGAATCTTTGTTTTCCAATATAAATCTTGATAAATATGGGACTGGAGATGAGTCAACTTTAGTTAAAAGGCGTCCCAATGATTCGGAGTTTTTAGATCTTGATGCAAAAATTGATAAAAGTGGGATTGGAGAGGTCAAAACTTTAAGTAGCAATGAACCCACTCTTTTGGATTTCAAGGAATTTAATTATGATAATTGTTCTTTAATAGATTGTATTTCCTTGTTGCAATCCATGTTGAATTCTCCTCGTGCTTATAATCAAAACAAAGTTTTTACTAAACATATCATTGATGCTATGATGCAATCTTTTAAAGAAAAGCTTGAATTGGAAGTTTCTGTCCCTAGAAAACTTAATGATGAGTAGGAACCTAATATTAAGATTAAGATTAAAGATTATGAGTGACATGCTTTGTGTGATTTGGGTGCTAGCGTTTCCACGATTCCAAAAACTTTATGTGATGCGTTAGGTTTCCGTGAATTTGATGATTGTTCGTTAAATTTGCATCTTGCGGATTCCACTATTAAGAAACCTATGGGAAAGATTAATGATGTTCTTATTGTTGCAAATAGGAATTATGTGCTCGTAGATTTCATTATTCTTGATATAGATTGCAATCCTACATGTCCTATTATTCTTGGTAGACCTTTCCTTAGAACAATTGGTGCAATTATTGATATGAAAAAAGGAAACATTAGATTTCAATTTCCATTAAGGAAGGGCATGGAACACTTTCCAAGAAATAAAATTAAATTGCCATATGAATCTATTATGAGAGCTACTTATGGATTGCATACCAAAGATGATAATACCTAGATTTATTTGTGTTTTTATGCCTAGCTAAGGGCGTTAAACAATAGCGCTTGTTGGGAGGCAATCCAATTTTATTTTTGTTCTTTGCTTTTTGGTGCTGTTTTTCAATAAATAATTCATCTAGCCTCTGGTTAGATGTGGTTTTCTGTTTTAATTAGTGTTTTTGCCAAGTAAGACCTTTGGGATGGCTTACGGTGATAGTTGATTTCATCCTGCTGAAAAACAGAAACTTTTGCGCCCAGTCCCAGAATTGTTTAAATTCACTGGAGCGTGGAAAAACTCTGAATTGTTTACACAATATTGGTATACAAATTTCCTATGTTGTCCTAATTTTTCAGCATTTTTGGAGTTACATAAGTATTAGAACAATTCGGATCTTCGCAGACTGTTCTGTTTTTGACAGATTCTGTTTTCTATGTGTTGTTTGCTTATTTTGATGAATCTATGGGTAGTATCAGGGTGTATGAACCATGGAAAAGTTGGAATACAGTAGATATTACACCAATATAAATAAAGAATGAGTTCACAACAGTACCAAAAGTGGTGATTTATTTTCTTATACTAACGGAGCTTATGAAATTTTCTGTTGAGTTTTGTGTTGTGAAGTTTTCAAGTTTTGGGTAAGGATTTGATGGACTATGGAATAAGGAGTGGAAAGAGCCTAAGCTTGGGGATGCTCAAGGCACCCCAAGGTAGTATTCAAGGACAACCAATAACCTAAGCTTGGGGATGCCCCGGAAGGCATCCCCTCTCTCGTTTTCGTCTATCGGTAACTTTACTTGAGGCTATATTTTTATTCACCACATGATATGTGTTTTGCTAGGAGCGTCTTGTATGATATGAGTCTTTACTTTTTAGTTTTCCACAATCATACTTGCTGTACACACCTTTTGAGAGGGACACGCATGAATCGTGATTTATTAGAATACTCTATGTGCTTCACTTATATCTTTTGAGCTAGGCAATTTTGCTCTAGTGCTTCACTTATATCTTTTTAGAGCACGGCGGTGGCTTTAGTTTATAGAAATTATTGAACTCTGATGCTTCACTTATATTATTTTGAGAGTCTCTAAACAGCATGGTAATTTGCTTTGGTTATAAATTTAGTCCTAATAGGATAGGCATCCAAGAGGGATATAATAAAAACTTTCATATAAAGTGCATTGAATACTATGAGAAGTTTGATTCCTTATGATTGTTTTGAGATATAAAGATGGTGATATTAGAGTCATGCTAGTGAGTAATTGTGAATTGGAGAAATACTTGTGTTAAGGTTTGTGATTCCTGTAGCATGCACGTATGGTGAACCGTTATGTAACGAAGTTGGAGCATGAGGTATTTTTTTTGGTTGTCTTCCTTATGAGTGGCAGTCGGGGACGAGCGATGGTCTTTTCCTACCAATCCATCCCCCTAGGAGCATGCGCGTAGTACTTCGTTTCGATAACTAATAGATTTTTGCTATAAGTATGTGAGTTCTTTATGACTAATGTTGAGTCCATGGATTATACGCACTCTCACCCTTCCACCATTGTTAGCCTCTCTAGTACCGTGCAACTTTCGCCGGTACCATACACCCACCATATACCTTCCTCAAAACAACCACCATACCTACCTATTATGGCATTTCCATAGCCATTCCGAGATATATTGCCATGCAACTTTCCACCGTTCCATTTATTATGACACGCTTCATCATTGTCATATTGCTTTGCATGATCATGTAGTTGACATCGTATTTGTGGCAAAGTCACTGTTCATAATTCTTTCATACATGTCACTCTTGAGTCATTGCACATCCCGGTACACCGCCGGAGGCATTCATATAGAGTCATATTTTGTTCTAAGTATCGAGTTATCATTTTTGAGTTGTAAGTAAATAAAAGTGTGACGATCTTCATTATTAGAGCATTGTCCCATGTGAGAAAAAATAAAAAAAATAAAAAAAGGGAGGCCAAAGAAGCCAAACAAAAAAAATGAGAGAAAAAGAGAGAAGGGGCAATGTTACTATCCTTTTTTTCCACACTTGTGCTTCAAAGTAGCACCATGATCTTCATGATAGAGAGTCTCCTATGTTGTCACTTTCATATGCTAGTGGGAATTTTTCATTATAGAACTTGGCTTGTATATTCCAACGATGGGCTTCCTCAAATTGCCCTAGGTCTTCGTGAGCAAGCAAGTTGGATGCACACCCACTTAGTTTTCTTTTGAGCTTTCATAAACTTATAGCTCTAGTGCATCCGTTGCATGGCAATCCCTACTCACTCACATTGATATCTATTGATGGGCATCTCCATAGCCCGTTGATATGCCTAGTTGATGTGGGACTATCTCCTTCTTTTTGTCTTCTCCACAACCACCATATTCTATTCCACCTATAGTGCTATGTCCATGGCTCACGCTCATGTATTGCGTGAAAGTTGAAAAAGTTTGAGAACATCAAAAGTATGAAACAATTGCTTGGCTTGTCATCGGGGTTGTGCATGATTTGAATATTTTGTGTGATGAAGATGGAGCATAGCCAGACTATATGATTTTGTAGGGATAAGCTTTCTTTGGCCATGTTATTTTGAGAAGACATAATTGCCTTGTTAGTATGCTTGAAGTATTATTGTTTTTATGTCAATATTAAACTTTTGTTTTGAATCTTATGGATCTGAACATTCATGCCACAGTAAAGAAGAATTACATGGATAAATATGTTAGGTAGCATTCCACATCAAAAATTCTGTTTTTATCATTTACCTACTCGAGGACGAGCAGAAATTAAGCTTGGGGATGCTTGATACGTCTCCAATGTATCTATAATTGTTGATTGTTCCATGCTATTATATTATCTGTTTTGGATGTTTTATATGCATTAATATGCTATTTTATATTATTTTTGGGACTAACCTATTAACCTAGAGCCCAGTGCCAGTTTCTGTTTTTTTCCTTGTTTTAGAGTTTCGCAGAAAAGGAATACCAAACGGAGTCCAAACGGAATAAAACCTTCGCGATGATTTTTCTTGGACCAGAAGACACCCAGGAGACTTGGAGATCAAGTCGAAGGAGCCACGAGGCGGCCACAAGGGTGGAGGGCGCGCCCAGGGGGGTAGGGCGTGCCCCTGCCTTGTGGGCCCCCCGTGACTCCCCTGGCCTAATTCCTTCGCTTATATATTCACAAATATTCCCAAACCACCAGAAGTATCCATGAAAACACTTTTCCACCGCCGCAACCTTCTGTACCCGTGAGATCCCATCTAGGGGCCTTTTCCGGCACCCTGCCGAAGGGGGATTCGATCACGGAGGGCTTCTACATCAACTCTATTGCCCTTCCGATGAAGCGTGAGTAGTTTACCACAGACATGCGGGTCCATAGCTAGTAGTTAGATGGCTTCTTCTCTCTCTTTGATTCTCAATACCATGTTCTCCTCGATGTTCTTGGAGATCTATTCGATGTAAACTTCTTTTTTGGTGTGTTTGTCGAGATCCGATGAATTGTGGATTTATGATCAGCTTATCTATGAATATTATTTGAATCTTCTCTGAATTCTTTTATGCATGATTTGGTATCTTTGTAATTCTCTTCGAACTATCGGTTTGGTTTGGCCAACTAGATTGGTTTTTCTTGCAATGCGAGAAGTGCTTAGCTTTGGGTTCAATATTGCGGTGTCCTTTCCCAGTGACAGTAGGGGCAGCAAGGCACGTATTGTATTGTTGCCATCGAGGATAAAAAGATGGGATTTACATCATATTGCTTGAGTTTATTCCTCTACATCAAGTCATCTTGCCTAATGCATTACTCTGTTCTTCATGAACTTAATACTCTAGATGCAGGCAGGAGTCGGTTGATGTGTGGAGTAATAGTAGTAGATGCAGAATCGTTTCGGTCTACTTGACACGGACGTGATGCCTATATTTCATAATCATTGCCTTAGATATCGTCATAACTTTGCGCTTTTCTATCAATTGCTCGACAGTAATTTGTTCACCCACCGTATTATTTGCTATCTTGAGAGAAGCCTCTAGTGAAACCTATGGTCCCCGGGTCTATTTTCCATCATATAAGTTTCCGATCTACTATTTTGCAATCTTTTACTTTCTGATCTATAAACCAAAAATACCAAAAATATTTATTTTACCTTTTGTTTAGTTTAATCTATCTCTATCCGATCTCACTTTTGCAAATAACTGTGAAGGGATTGACAACCCCTTTATCGCGTTGGGTGCAAGTTGTTTGATTGTTTGTGCAGGTATTGGTGATTTGTGCGTTGTCTCCTACTGGATTGATACCTTGGTTCTCAAACTGAGGGAAATACTTATCTCTACTTTGCTGCATCACCCTTTTCTCTTCAAGGGAAAAACCAACGCAAGCTCAAGAAGTAGCAGGCGCTTATGTCAAAAGGCTTCAGCCTGATAAGCTTGAACCCGAAGCAGAGAAGTGCGTCTTCATAGGATACCCTAAGGAAGCCATTGGTTACACCTTCTACCACAGATCCGAAGGCAAGATGTTTGTTGCTAAGAATGGATCCTTTCTAGAGAAGGAGTTTCTCACGAAAGAAGTGAGTGGGAGGAAAGTAGAACTTGATGAGGTAATTGTACCTTCTCTCGAATTGGAAAGTAGCACATAAGAGAAAATGGTTCCCGTGATGCCTACACCAACTAGAGAGGAAGCTAATGATGATGGTCATAAAACTTCAGATCAAGTTACTACTGAATTTCGTAGGTCAACCAGAACATGTTCCGCACCAGAGTGGTATGATAATTCTGTGCTGGAAGTCATGTTACTAGACCATGACGAACCTACAAACTATGAAGAAGCAATGATGAGCCCAGATTCCAACAGATGGCTTGAGGCCATGAAATCTGAGATATGATCCATGTATGAGAACAAAGTATGGACTTTGGTGGACTTGCCCGATGATCGGCAAGCCATAGAGAATAAATGGATCTTCAAGAAGAAGACTGACGCTGATGGTAATGTTACTGTCTACAAAACTCGACTTGTCGCAAAAGGTTTTCGATAGTTCAAGGGGTTGACTACGATGAGACCTTCTCATCCGTAGCGATGCTTAAGTCCGTCCGAATCATGTTAGCAATTGCCGTATTTTATGATTATGAAATCTGGCAAATGGACGTCAAAACTGCATTCCTTAATGGATTTCTTAAAGAAGAGTTGTATATGATGCAACCAGAAGGTTTTGTCGATCCTAAAGGTGCTAACAAAGTGTGCAAGCTCCAGCGATCCATCTATGGACTGGTGCAAGCATCTCGGAGTTGGAATATACACTTTGATGAGGTGATCAAAGCATATGGTTTTATACAGACTTATGGTGAAGCCTGTATTTACAAGAAAGTGAGTGGGAGCTCTGTAGCATTTCTGATATTATATGTGGATGACATATTGCTGATTGGAAAACATATTGCTGATTGGAAATGATATAGAATTTCTGGATAGCATATAAAAGGATACTTGAATAAGAATTTCACAAAGCACAAGATCTATAGGGATAGATCGAGACGCTTAATAGGACTTTCACAAAGCACATATCTTGGCAATTTTTTTGAAGAAGTTCATGTGACGACCCCGGCTTAATCGTGCACTAACCATACACGCAAATGCACACGATCAAGCCTAAGGACTCACTTGAAGATATCACAAAACAACTCTAAAACATAATTAAATTCATACAAGCTTTATATTACAAGCCAGCGCCTCGAGGGCTCGAATACATAGCTCGATGGCATACAAGCGTCAGCGGAAGCATCAGATATCTGGGTACAGATATATTACAGAACAGAGAGATAAGCCTTCACAGAGGCTGGGCAAAATAAAATACTACGATCGAAAGGCGTAGGCCGCCTGCCCTGGACCCTCCGATCCTACTCCTGGTCGTCGGTCGGCTCCTTGTAGTAGTAGTACTCGCCGGGCGGGTAGTAGTAGTGGTCGTCGACGGGGGCATCTGTCTCAGGGGCTGCGACATCTGATGGCATCCAATTGAGATATGGGGGAAAAAGAAAGCAAAGCAAACATGAGCACTCATCCGAAGTACTCAGCAAGCAAGGATCTACACTACATATGCAACATTGTCAAAGGAATGGCTGTATATGTGGACTGGGCTGCAGAAATGCCAGAATAGAGAGGGAAAGCCTAGTCCTATCGAAGTCTAGCATCTTCAACATCTTCAGCAGTCTTGCAGCATTAGAAGAGTGCAGATTAACATAAAGTAAAGTAGTAGTAGTATCATCAATCCTCAGCCTGAGATCCTTTCTCGACTCCCTGCGAGAAAGCAATCCCAGAGCCATACTATCCAGTTCATCTCAAGTCACATGTTCTAGTTGTACCGATCGGGATACAACTCCGAGTGTCCGTTACCGTAGGACAGGCTATCGATAGATTAGTTCTTCCCTGCAGGGGTGCACCAAGTTACCCACCACGCTCGCTTAACTCCGGCCGGACACACTTTTCTGGGTCATGCCCGGCCTCGGCTAAGCAACACGCCGCAACCCGACCAAATACTTAACAGAGAGGTCAGCACGCCGGACTAAACCTATGCCCCCAGGGGTCTTGGGCCTTCGCCCCGGGAACTCCTGCACATTACGTTCACGGCCGAGAGCAGACCTAGCAACCCCTTAATACAAGCACAGTTGCGTAACCAGTCCAACTCGGCGCGCGCCGCTCAATCGCTGACGTCCATTAAGCTTCGGCTGAAGTATACGACTCAGAACGCCCATACTATGCCCACGTGATGGTTAGTGCTATCAGGCCAGAGGCCCCTCGGATCAAATATCCAAACCGTTTAGTGGTTTAGGAGCGCGCGGTAACGAGCAGAGACTCACGATCGATGTGACCCCGTCGCCCCGTCTCGAGGACTTGCGGCAAGGGCTAAGAATGCCCGTCCACGCCTCGTAGTTATCTCGCGGGCACCTCTTAGGTCAACCCGACTCCACATCACTTCGCATTCATGCTCGCGCGGGTACCCCTCAGGGCCGACCCGTCTTTAGTATCATGGTTCAGTGTTCAGTCATAGTAACCAAAGTCTCCGTGTGTCTGACACCAAGGGGGAACCCTAAGGAATCACCCTCGATGGAATCCCACTCGATGATATCATCAAGGTGAACGAAGGAGGAATCACCCTCGAGGTCCACTCTTGAACAGTTGCATGACGGCGTCGGTATCGGGGGTGGTGTAGGAGGAATCACCCTCGCTTACCACGACCGATTAACTAACCTACAAGGTTATCATCAGAAGTGCTGACGAGGTATCACCCTCGGCACCCGATAGTAACCCAGTAGTGTCGAGCAATTTAAGGGGGAAGTGACGTGCGGTGCCAGGGTCTGATCTTCGATCCCGCTGCTCGGGTCTTCTGAGAGTCCAGCGGGGCAGTCGGGATAAGTGGGGGTCTCTGTCGGTCTCTACCCAACCCATTCCAAACAGTTTAGGATAACAGGTAATTATCAACAGCAGGTTACAAGTAAACAGGCTATGCAGCAAATATAGGTTACAGTAGCAGCAGTAACTTCTAATGCAAGCATAAGAGAGAAGAGAATGGGAGATATCGGAATGCTCAAAAAGGGGGTGCTTGCCTGTCTGCTCGACGGCAAGGGCAAGGTCGTCAACAGAGTCGTCGGGCTCCTGAGCGGCGTCGGCCTCGGGAGCTACGTCGACGTCTGGGTCTACCGAGAGAGAAAAGGGAGAGAAGAAACAATATAAATACATGGTAACAAAAACAATCACATAGCAAGGCACGGTAATACGCAGTGCAGGGGTGTCCTAGTGCTATGCTAAATGCTACGGACGGAGTGGGAATTTACCGGGAAAGTTTTCCCGGTTCCGAACATCTGTCAGACAGATGAACCGGGGAGGAAAGTTCCATGTTCAGGTGGTTAGGGGCATGTGACAGGTATGAGGAGGGCATATTTGGATTCGTCTTGTTTTTCTGATCGATTTTCATATATAAATTATTTTCATACAAGTTACGGTTTAATTTCTATGAATTTTCAAATTTTAATCAATATTCTGAAATTTACTGGATTAATTTTAATTTGAATTATTAAATAGCTAAATTGATAGGCACACCCAGAAGTGTACCCAGTCAGTGGCTGAGGGACTGACAGGTGGGGCCAGTCAACTGCCAAGCCAGCGGTTGACTGGTCCACGGTTGACTAGTCAAAGGTCTAGTGGGACCCAGCTGTCATACACATTGGTCCAAAACAGATTTAATTGATATCTAACTAAATTAGTTTAATGGCCTAGGGCCCACTGTCATAGACCTAGAGTTAGATTAGCAGGTTTATTTGGGGGTAATTAGTGGCTAATGACTGCCACGTCAGCGGGTTAGTGGGTTGAACAGAGCGCGCGCGCGTGTGCGTGCCCGCCGGCGATAGCCGGAGCGCGGCGGCGCACGGAGCCAGTGCTCCTGGCCACCATTTGGCTCGGGGAAAAGGCGCTACGGGACGGCTGCGAAGCGGCGCATCAATCGGTGGCGTCAGCGCGTGCGGGGGCTGCCGGAAACAGCGGCGGCGACAACGTGCAGCGCCGGCCGGAGACGGAGCTCGCGGGTGACTGCGCTATGGCACGCAAACGGCAACGAGGTAGAGGGGAAAGGGGTGCGGGGCTCACAGCGATGTCGGGGAGCGGCTCGGTGCATCCGGAGGAGGACGAAGGCGAGGGGAATGGCGGCGAGCGCGGGCGGATCCCGTCGAGGGAAAACGGCACGGGCGGTGTTGCCGGTGCTTCCTGGCCTCGTTCCAGTGGCGCAGACGATGTAAGAGAGGGCGACGGAGGTGCTGGTGATGCTCGCGCGGCATGGGGCGGTTAGGGGACGCGGAATCGACGGCGGCGCGTCGGCATCCGCGCGCGGTGAACGAGCCAGAGAGAAAGAGGCGAGCGAGGAGGAAGGGAGAGTGAGCAGGGGGGGAGTGGTTGGCCGTCCCTTATCTTCTCCCGTCGTCCTGGTGGATCCACGCGTCGAGGAGCGGCCGGAGAGAAGGAGCTCGGCCATGGCGAGCGTGACAGCGAGGCGGGGCAGGTGGGGTAGGAGGGAGAAGCTGGGCCGGGCCGGCTGTTGGGCTGCTGGTGAGCGACAGGTAAGGTTCTCTCTTTTTTTCTTCTTCTGTTTTCTTCAATTCATTCTGTTTTGTATTACTTTTGGCGTTAAACTCTTTGTGTAAAATGCACAACTAGTCCCATTAATTATTAGGCATTATACCTCACTGGCACAAAAAGCTTGAGGGTCATTAGAAATCATTTGAATTTTATTTGAATAGAATTGGATTTAAATAACTGATTTAGGTGCTGTTTTAAATAGGATAGGGCCAATTATATGACTCAATTAATGTTGATTTTATTTTTTTATATTTGCTTATGGATTATTTGCAATATCACAATCATTTTGGTTTTGCAGTTTGAGGAAATAACTACTTGACTTTATTTTAAGTTTGAATTTTGCGGCAAAAATATTTCTTAGCTATTTTTCTTAGGGCATGATGGTGATGACTTGTCATGTTTGGAAGGTGATCACTATGGTGTGATGCTGGGGATATTACAAATCTCCTCCACTACAAGAAATCTCGTCCCGAGATTTAAGTGGGAAAGAAAAAGGTAACTTCGGGAGATCTAACCCTTATAGGGTCGATTATCTGATGAACAATTTAGGGGATGTGGCAGAAGTATCTCTCGAGTTGACACTTAAGAAAACATCGAGAGCAAAGGATGAAGGTACAATAGGAAGTTTCAAGTGAATGGACATTCGATCGATACCTGAACAGAGGGTGAGAAGAGGGTTCAGAGTATCGGGAATAGATTATCTCTCAGGGAGTGGACCGTGACAACACACAATGCCAATAGCAAAGGGTACTTCGAAATCAAAGAAGTACAGGAGAGTCAGGTTCCGATCCTGTGGAACTGTGACGAGGATCGATCGAGAGTAGGGAGAACGGTGTCATCTTATCGGTCACGACAACAAGGTATGTCAGAGGATATTCTGTTAGTTATGTCGGTAACTACGTCGGTACCAAGGGCGAGGGACAAAGAGAACCATTTTCCTGCTCGTTTGAACGAGGCGGACCAATCGGCAAAGTTCTCGTCCATCGGTGGTTACCGGAATGTCATCAACAATAATAACAGGGCCTCACTGACAAGGGTGTGCACCGAGGTGTTTACATCAGCAGGGACGTAATTCTGCTTATATCACATAGATCACCAGAAGGTTAAACAAAACAATGGAAAGGAAATGTGATTATCATATTAAACAGAACAATGGAAAGGGAAAGGTGTTTTCACACAAGATTTGGGAGTATATCCTTCCCAAGGGGAAACGGAGCATGGTATACATGATGGGACAGCAAGTTCAAAAGCATTTAGATAGAGGGGCGAGGGAAAATGACGCTATTACCCATGCATCGGTGTTTGGATAATGGATCAAGGCTTTTAATGTTCAAGTTGGTGTTCGGATTACCGCAGTCATGCTTCTAGGCAGCAAGGATGTGGTGTTTCAAGTAGGGGTTGGATCGAATGATCACAAGAGATACAAAGGGACACTTCCAAGATTATCTCGGAACGTAAGGATTAACCAAACAACACCAAGTCTGTGTTGGCAGGAAGTCAAGGGTGTCATCGATGATATCTCAAATCATCGAGGGGCAGGAATGGTATTTCTAGCCATGAACTCAATTGATATCCTGGAAGAGCTCAGAATGTTGATGATGATCACGACACATTTGTCGAAAGATTTAAAGAAGATGAAATCGATCGGCGATGACATCTTAGCCAAAGGGGGAATGAAGCGAAAGGTTATTGAAGCCACGGATTCGACACAATCTCAAAATCAAGCTTGTTGTTCGAGGTGAAATGACAAGATGAGGAAGATCGACGTAAGCTTAGCTCATCGCCGGAAGTTGCTCCGAGCATAAGGACCAGGTAGCACAGTTAAAAGTTGGCGCGATAAAAATATAGCCGATCAGGCTAGGAATGATGTGATGGGGTATTAAACTTCCCAGTAACTGGTACTAGGGGTAATAGCGGAAGGTAAATCAGAGTAGAGGTTGGACGGGTGAAATGATCTGCAGAGGACAAGTATTTAACTTATCCGGGAAATGGAATCAAGGAGGAAATATGGTCGGAACCACGATTGCAAAGGATCAATTCATAGATACAAGATGAACTTGTACCAGGGAAATAATTATTTTTTTACGAGCAGCTTCCATGATAAGTTCTACATCGGGTCCATGGGCATGAACACAAAGGTTCAAGGTCGACTCCCACTTCTTCAATGCATAACTTTTCATTCACTCCTCGTTTTCGAAGAAATTGTAGTGCTGAAGATTTATCTGGTGAAGCACCAGAAGAGTATGACTCGTAGAAGTTTCTGGGTTCTCGCAGATGGCAGAAGCATAGATACAACCCATCGGGACAATTTTACGAATCCATACAACCATCAACCAAAGCAAGGGATGCGAGTTCGAAAGCAGAGTATTGAAGTCAAAGCAGATGATACAATTTACCGGCGGTACTAAATACCGAGGGAAGAGCTCATAAGATGTTTGAATATGAAGGATACTGTCGGATATTAATCCAACAAAAGATCAGGGAGGCGACAAAGGATCTGACATGAGTAGCAGTACTCAACCAGAAGAAGAAGAAATGCAAGGGCATCGGTTTATGGAAACATCTGAATAATCCGACGCTTACATACAGAGGAATTATGGTTTCCAAAATGAAGGATCAGAAGTAGACGCTCTGACCCAAAAGATGAGTAAGTTGAACAGAACTAGATAGACAACTTTAGGGTTCCGTCTTGCAGAGATCTCCACCCATGGTTACGGGACATGTCCTGGTCAGTAGTCAGTCCCAAGTCAATATGGAGAAGGAATGCAATGCCTCTCCGTGGCATGTAAGCAGGGCGGATATACAGACGGTAAGAAGTAGAGAATGCTTCAGTGCCAAAGGCAATATCAATGGGGAAGAAACTGATAAGGTTCTTAAAATAGAAAGGAATTGGTTGGATAATTGTCCACAAAAGGAATCAAGTGATCCGTGAGAACTAACGGGGTAAGGTTTTAACAACTGGTTCCACCTGAGAGTTCCCTGAGGAAGAACGGGAGGCAAGCACATCTGATTGAGGAAATACTTGAATAACTCAAGTACAATATCCAGAGGGTTCACGATTTCCAAAGCCAAAAGTGACAATTAGTTCACCTGGGCAGAGGGACGAGTGATTTGTACATGCTTAATTGGACAATCAATCAATGCTTGATTGGCCGAGAACCAGCTCATGTCCGGAATGGTGACTGAGCCGGAAGGACGGATTCTAGGAATCGACTGATAATTGCGAGCATTCGCACTCATGTTGAATCAATAACACCAAAATGATGGTGTCAAAGGATACGAATGATTATTGCCAGACATATGGAATTAAGCATAAGGCAAACAGGCAAGAATTTCAAGAGCAATAGACTGCAGAGGATTTTCGGGAGCTCAGATAGTCATTCAATGTGTTCTGGAAAGCACTTGAATAATTGGGGATGAACAAATCCCCGATAAATGTTAGGAATTATTTATAGGGATATTCAGACGGAAAGAAACTGCAAGACAGTAGGTTCAAAGAATTCTTGAAATGTCGGATAGTATTTCGATATATCAGATAGAACCCTAGAGTAACTGGAATGAATATAAGAATGACAGGCGTAAGTAGTTACCCATCGGAGTTTATCGGTGGTCAGGAACTGCAAAGCAGTGGCACAGGGTCTCGGGAACTTCGAGGAGTATCCTCGGAGTCTTCTGATGAACCAAGCGATCATCTGGCATGAGGGGCTCTCCGGGAGAAAGCGGTTACGAGAACCTAATGTTGAAGTTAGTAAAAAAATTAACCCGAATAGATGAGTGATCAGAGTCCCAGAGTAAAGACGAGGAATAAAAGATCCTAATACCACCCAGTTGGCGACGTGGGCCCGTAAGCCACACAGCCAAGTTCGTAAAATAGTTTTGGACCACTAGACTCAACTTCGGCCAAGGAGTTGGAAAGGGGATTCCTAGAGGCAGTCAGCTCTGATACCAACCTGTGACGACCCCGGCTTAATCGTGCACTAACCATACACGCAAATGCACATGATCAAGCCTAAGGACTCACTTGAAGATATCACAACACAACTCTAAAACATAATTAAATTCATACAAGCTTTATATTACAAGCCAGGGCCTCGAGGGCTCGAATACATAGCTCGATGGCATACAAGCGTCAGCTGAAGCATCAGATATCTGGGTACAGATATATTACAGAACAGAGAGATAAGCCTTCACAGAGGCGGGGCAAAATAAAATACTACGATCGAAAGGCGTAGGCCTCCTGCCCTGGACCCTCCGATCCTACTCCTGGTCGTCGGTCGGCTCCTCGTAGTAGTAGTACTCAAGGGCGGGTAGTAGTAGTGGTCGTCGACGGGGGCATCTGTCTCAGGGGCTGCGACGTCTGATGGCATCCAATGGAGATATGGGGGAAAAAGAAAGCAAAGCAAACGTGAGTACTCATCCGAAGTACTCAGCAAGCAAGGATCTACACTACATATGCAACATTGTCAAAGGAATGGCTGTATATGTGGACTGGGCTGCAGAAATGCCAGAATAGAGAGGGAAAGCCTAGTCCTATCGAAGTCTAGCATCTTCAACATCTTCAGCAGTCTTGCAGCATTAGAAGAGTGCAGATTAACATAAAGTAAATTAGTAGTAGTATCATCAATCCTCAGCCTGAGATCCTTTCTCGACTCCCTGCGAGAAAGCAATCCCAGAGCCATACTATCCAGTTCATCTCAAGTCACCAGTTCTAGTTGTACCGATCGGGATACAACTCCGAGTGTCCGTTACTGTAGGACAGGCTAGCGATAGATTAGTTCTTCCCTGCAGGGGTGCACCAAGTTACCCACCACGCTCGCTTAACTCCGGCCGGACACACTTTTCTGGGTCATGCCCGGCCTCGGCTAAGCAACACGCCGCAACCCGACCAAATACTTAACAGAGAGGTCAGCACGCCGGACTAAACCTATGCCCCCAGGGGACTTGGGCCTTCGCCCCGGGAACTCCTGCACATTACGTTCACGGCCGAGAGCAGACCTAGCAACCCCTTAATACAAGCGCAGTTGCGTAACCAGTCCAACTCGGCACGCGCCGCTCAATCGCTGACGTCCATTAAGCTTCGGCTCAAGTATACGACTCAGAATGCCCGTACTATGCCCACGTGATGATTAGTGCTATAAGGCCAGAGGCCCCTCGGATCAAATATCCAAACCGTTTAGTGGTTTAGGAGCGCGCGGTAACGAGCAGAGACTCACGATCGATGTGACCCCGTCGCCCCGTCTCGAGGACTTGCGGCAAGGGCTAAGAATGCCCGTCCACGCCTCGTAGTTATCTCGCGGGCACCTCTTAGGTCAACCCGACTCCACATCACTTCGCATTCATGCTCGCGCGGGTACCCCTCAGGGCCGACCCGTCTTTAGTATCATGGTTCAGTGTTCAGTCATAGTAACCAAAGTCTCCGTGTGTCTGACACCAAGGGGGAACCCTAAGGAATCACCCTCGATGGAATCCCACTCGATGATATCATCAAGGTGAACGAAGGAGGAATCACCCTCGAGGTCCACTCTTGAACAGTTGCACGACGGCGTCGGTATCGGGGGTGGTGTAGGAGGAATCACCCTCGCTTACCACGACCGATTAACTAACCTACAAGGTTATCATCAGAAGTGCTGACGAGGTATCACCCTCGGCACCCGATAGTAACCCAGTAGTGTCGAGCAATTTAAGGGGGAAGTGACGTGCGGTGCCAGGGTCTGATCTTCGATCCCATTGCTCGGGTCTTCTGAGAGTCCAGCGGGGCAGTCGGGATAAGTGGGGGTCTCTGTCGGTCTCTACCCAACCCATTCTAAATAGTTTAGGATAACAGGTAATTATCAACAGCAGGTTACAAGTAAACAGGCTATGCAGCAAATATAGGTTACAGTAGCAGCAGTAACTTCTAATGCAAGCATAAGAGAGAAGAGAATGGGCAATATCGGAATGCTCAAAAAGGGGGTGCTTGCCTGTCTGCTCGACGGCAAGGGCAAGGTCGTCAACAGAGTCGTCGGGCTCCTGAGCGGCGTCGGCCTCGGGAGCTACGTCGACGTTGGGGTCTACCGAGAGAGAAAAGGGAGAGAAGAAACAATATAAATACATGGTAACAAAAACAATCACATAGCAAGGCACGGTAATACGCAGTGCAGGGGTGTCCTAGTGCTATGCTAAATGCTACGGACGGAGTGGGAATTTACCGGGAAAGTTTTCCCGGTTCCGAACATCTGTCAGACAGATGAACCGGAGAGGAAAGTTCCATGTTCAGGTGGTTAGGGGCATGTGACAGGTATGAGGAGGGCATATTTGGATTCATCTTGTTTTTCTGATCGATTTTCATATATAAATTATTTTCATCCGAGTTACGGTTTAATTTCTATGAATTTTCAAATTTTAATCAATATTCTGAAATTTACTGGATTAATTTTAATTTTAATTATTAAATAGCTAAATTGATAGGCACACCCAGAAGTGTACCCAGTCAGTGGCTGAGAGGGACTGACAGGTGGGGCCAGTCAACTGCCCAGTCAGCAGTTGACTGGTCCACGGTTGACTAGTCAAAGGTCCAGTGGGACCCAGCTGTCATACACACTGGTCCAAAACAGATTTAATTGATATCTAACTAAATTAGTTTAATGGCCTGGGGCCCACTGTCATAGACCTAGAGTTAGATTAGCAGGTTTATTAGGGGGTAATTAGTGGCTAATGACTGCCACGTCAGCGGGTTAGTGGGTTGAACAGAGCGCGCGCGCGTGTGCGTGCCCGCCGGCGATAGCCGGAGCGCGGCGGTGCACGGGGCGGTTAGGGGACGCGGAATCGACGGCGGCGCGTCGGCATCCGCGCGCAGTGAACGAGCCAGAGAGAGAGAGAGGCGAGCGAGGAGGAAGGGAGAGTGAGCAGGGGGGGAGTGGTTGGCCGTCCCTTATCTTCTCCCGTCGTCCCGGTGGATCCACGCGTCGAGGAGCGGCCGGAGAGAAGGAGCTCGGCCATGGCGAGCGTGACAGCGAGGCGGGGCAGGTGGGGTAGGAGGGAGAAGCTGGGCCGGGCCGGCTGTTGGGCTGCTGGCGAGCGACAGGTAAGGTTCTCTCTTTTTTTCTTCTTCTGTTTTCTTCAATTCATTCTGTTTTGTATTACTTTTGGCGTTAAACTCTTTGTGTAAAATGCACAACTAGTCCCATTAATTATTAGGCATTATACCTCACTGGCACAAAAAGCTTGAGGGTCATTAGAAATCATTTGAATTTTATTTGAATAGAATTGGATTTAAATAACTGATTTAGGTGCTGTTTTAAATAGGATAGGGCCAATTAAATGACTCAATTAATGTTGATTTTATTTTTTTATATTTGCTTATGGATTATTTGCAATATCACAATCATTTTGGTTTTGCAGTTTGAGGAAATAACTACTTGACTTTATTTTAAGTTTGAATTTTGCGGCAAAAATATTTCTTAGCTATTTTTCTTAGGGCATGATGGTGATGACTTGTCATGTTTGGAAGGTGATCACTGTGGTGTGATGCTGGGGATATTACAAATCTCCTCCACTACAAGAAATCTCGTCCCGAGATTTAAGTGCGAAAGAAAAAGGTAACTTCGGGAGATCTAACCCTTATAGGGTCGATTATCTGATGAACAATTTAGGGGATGTGGCAGAAGTATCTCTCGAGTTGACACTTAAGAAAACATCGAGAGCAAAGGATGAAGGTACAATAGGAAGTTTCAAGCGAATGGACATTCGATCGATACCTGAACAGAGGGTGAGAAGAGGGTTCCGAGTATCAGGAATAGATTATCTCTCGGGGAGTGGACCGTGACAACACACAAGGCCAATAGCAAAGGGTACTTCGAAATCAAAGAAGTACAGGAGAGTCAGGTTCCGATCCTGTAGAACTGTGACGAGGATCGATCGAGAGTAGGGAGAACGGTGTCATCTTATCGGTCACGACAACAAGGTATGTCAGAGGATATTCTGTTAGTTATGTTGGAAACAACGTCGGTACCAAGGGCGAGGGACAAAGAGAACCATTTTCCTGCTCGTTTGAACGAGGCGGACCAATCGGCAAAGTTCTCGTCCATCGGTGGTTACCGGAATGTCATCAACAATAATAACAGGGCCTCACTGACAAGGGTGTGCACAGAGGTGTTTACATCAGCAGGGACGTAATTCTGCTTATATCACATAGATCACCAGAAGGTTAAACAAAACAATGGAAAGGAAATGTGATTATCATATTAAACAGAACAATGGAAAGGGAAAGGTGTTTTCACACAAGATTTGGGAGTATATCCTTCCCAAGGGGAAACGGAGCATGATATACATGATGGGACAGCAAGTTCAAAAGCATTTAGATAGAGGGGCGAGGGAAAATGATGCTATTACCCATGCATCGGTGTTTGGATAATGGATCAAGGCTTTTAATGTTCAAGTTGGTGTTTGGATTACCGCAGTCATGCTTCTAGGTAGCAAGGATGTGGTGTTTCAAGTAGGGGTTGGATCGAAAGATCACAAGAGATACAAAGGGACACTTCCAAGATTATCTCGGAACGTAAGGATTAACCAAACACCACCAAGTCTGTGTTGGCAGGAAGTCAAGGATGTCATCGATGATGTCTCAAATCATCGAGGGGCAGGAATGGTATGTCTAGCCATGAACTCAATTGATATCCTGGAAGAGCTCAGAATGTTGATGATGATCACGACACATTTGTCGAAAGATTTAAAGAAGATGAAATCGATCGGCGATGACATCTTAGCCAAAGGGGGAATGAAGCGAAAGGTTATTGAAGCCACGGATTCGACACAATCTCGAAATCAAGCTTGTTGTTCGAGGTGAAATGACAAGATGAGGAAGATCGACGTAAGCTTAGCTCATCGCCGGAAGTTGCTCTGGGCATAAGGACCAGGTAGCACAGTTAAAAGTTGGCGCGATAAAAATATAGCCGATCAGGCTAGGAATGATGTGATGGGGTATTAAACTTCCCAGTAACAGGTACTAGGGGTAATACCAGAAGGTAAATCAGAGTAGAGGTTGGACGGGTGAAATGATCTGCAGAGGACAAGTATTTAACTTATCCGGGAAATGGAATCAAGGAGGAAATATGGTCGGAACCACGATTGCAAAGGATCAATTCATAGATACAAGATGAACTTGTACCAGGGAAATAATTATTTTTTTACGACCAGCTTCCATGATAAGTTCTACATCGGGTCCATGGGCATGAACACAAAGGTTCAAGGTCGACTCCCACTTCTTCAATGCATAACTTTTCATTCACTCCTCGTTTTCGAAGAAATTGTAGTGCTGAAGATTTATCTGGTGAAGCACCAAAAGAGTATGACTCGTAGAAGTTTCTGGGTTCTCGCAGATGGCAGAAGCATAGATACAACCCATCGGGACAATTTTACGAATCCATACAACCATCAACCAAAGCAAGGGATGCGAGTTCGAAAGCAGAGTATTGAAGTCAAAGCAGATGATACAATTTACCGGCGGTACTAAATACCAAGGGAAGAGCTCATAAGATGTTTGAATATGAAGGATACTGTCGGATATTAATCCAACAAAAGATCAGGGAGGCGACAAAGGATCTGACATGAGTAGCAGTACTCAACCAGAAGAAGAAGAAATGCAAGGGCATCGGTTTATGGAAACATCTGAATAATCCGACGCTTACATACAGAGGAATTATGGTTTCCAAAATGAAGGATCAGAAGTAGACGCTCTGACCCAAAAGATGAGTAAGTTGAACAGAACTAGATAGACAACTTTAGGGTTCCGTCTTGCAGAGATCTCCACCCATGGTTACGGGACATGTCCTGGTCAGTAGTCAGTCCCAAGTCAATATGGAGAAGGAATGCAATGCCTCTCCGTGGCATGTAAGCAGGGCGGATATACAGACGGCAAGAAGTAGAGAATGCTTCAGTGCCAAAGGCAATATCAACGGGGAAGAAACTGATAAGGTTCTTAAAATAGAAAGGAATCGGTTGGATAATTGTCCACAAAAGGAATCAAGTGATCCGTGAGAACTAACGGGGCAAGGTTTTAACAACTGGTTCCACCTGAGAGTTCCCTGAGGAAGAACGGGAGGCAAGCACATCTGATTGAGGAAATACTTGAATAACTCAAGTACAATATCCAGAGGGTTCACGATTTCCAAAGCCAAAAGTGACAATTAGTTCACCTGGGCAGAGGGACGAGTGATTTGTACATGCTTAATTGGACAATCAATCAATGCTTGATTGGCCGAGAACCAGCTCATGTCCGGAATGGTGACTGAGCCGGAAGGACGGATTCTAGGAATCGACTGATAATTGCGAGCATTCGCACTCATGTTGAATCAATAACACCAAAATGATGGTGTCAAAGGATACGAATGATTATTGCCAGACATATGGAATTAAGCATAAGGCAAACAAGCAAGAATTTCAAGAGCAATAGACTGCAGAGGATTTTCGGGAGCTCAGATAGTCATTCAATGTGTTCTGGAAAGCACTTGAATAATTGGGGATGAACAAATCCCCGATAAATGTTAGGAATTATTTATAGGGATATTCAGACGGAAAGAAACTGCAAGGCAGTAGGTTCAAAGAATTCTTGAAATGTCGGATAGTATTTCGATATATCAGATAGAACCCTAGAGTAACTGGAATGAATATAAGAATGACAGGCGTAAGTAGTTACCCATCGGAGTTTATCGGTGGTCAGGAACTGCAAAGCAGTGGCACAGGGTCTCGGGAACTTCGAGGAGTATCCTCGGAGTCTTCTGATGAACCAAGCGATCATCTGGCATGAGGGGCTCTCCGGGAGAAAGCGGTTACGAGAACCTAATGTTGAAGTTAGTAAAAAAATTAACCCGAATAGATGAGTGATCAGAGTCCCAGAGTAAAGACGAGGAATAAAAGATCCTAATACCACCCAGTTGGCGACGTGGGCCCGTAAGCCACACAGCCAAGTTCGTAAAATAGTTTTGGACCACTAGACTCAACTTCGGCCAAGGAGTTGGAAAGGGGGATTCCTAGAGGCAGTCAGCTCTGATACCAACCTGTGACGACCCCGGCTTAATCGTGCACTAACCATACACGCAAATGCACATGATCAAGCCTAAGGACTCACTTGAAGATATCACAACACAACTCTAAAACATAATTAAATTCATACAAGCTTTATATTACAAGCCAGGGCCTCGAGGGCTCGAATACATAGCTCGATGGCATACAAGCGTCAGCGGAAGCATCAGATATCTGGGTACAGATATATTACAGAACAGAGAGATAAGCCTTCACAGAGGCGGGGCAAAATAAAATACTACGATCGAAAGGCGTAGGCCTCCTGCCCTAGACCCTCCGATCCTACTCCTGGTCGTCGGTCGGCTCCTCGTAGTAGTAGTACTCGAGGGCGGGTAGTAGTAGTGGTCATCGACGGGGGCATCTGTCTCAGGGGCTGCGACGTCTGATGGCATCCAATGGAGATATGGGGGAAAAAGAAAGCAAAGCAAACGTGAGTACTCATCCGAAGTACTCAGCAAGCAAGGATCTACACTACATATGCAACATTGTCAAAGGAATGGCTGTATATGTGGACAGGGCTGCAGAAATGCCAGAATAGAGAGGGAAAGCCTAGTCCTATCGAAGTCTAGCATCTTCAACATCTTCAACAGTCTTGCAGCATTAGAAGAGTGCAGATTAACATAAAGTAAAGTAGTAGTAGTATCATCAATCCTCAGCCTGAGATCCTTTCTCGACTCCCTGCGAGAAAGCAATCCCAGAGCCATACTATCCAGTTCATCTCAAGTCACCAGTTCTAGTTGTACCGATCGGGATACAACTCCGAGTGTCCGTTACCGTAGGACAGGCTAGCGATAGATTAGTTCTTCCCTGCAGGGGTGCACCAAGTTACCCACCACGCTCGCTTAACTCCGGCCGGACACACTTTCCTGGGTCATGCCCGGCCTCGGCTAAGCAACACGCCGCAACCCGACCAAATACTTAACAGAGAGGTCAGCACGCCGGACTAAACCTATGCCCCCAGGGGTCTTGGGCCTTCGCCCCGGGAACTCCTGCACGTTACGTTCACGGCCGAGAGCAGACCTAGCAACCCCTTAATACAAGCACAGTTGCGTAACCAGTCCAACTCGGCGCGCGCCGCTCAATCGCTGACGTCCATTAAGCTTCAGCGGAAGTATACGACGCAGAACACCCATACTATGCCCACGTGATGGTTAGTGCTATCAGGCCAGAGGCCCCTCGGATCAAATATCCAAACCGTTTAGTGGTTTAGGAGCGCGCGGTAACGAGCAGAGACTCACGATCGATGTGACCCCGTTGCCCCGTCTCGAGGACTTGCGGCAAGGGCTAAGAATGCCCGGCCACACCTCGTAGTTATCTCGCGGGTACCTCTTAGGTCAACCCGAGTCCACATCACTTCGCATTCATGCTCGCGCGGGTACCCCTCAGGGCCGACCCGTCTTTAGTATCATGGTTCAGTGTTCAGTCATAGTAACCAAAGTCTCCGTGTGTCTGACACCAAGGGGGAACCCTAAGGAATCACCCTCGATGGAATCCCACTCGATGATATCATCAAGGTGAACGAAGGAGGAATCACCCTCGAGGTCCACTCTTGAACAGTTGCACGACGGCGTCGGTATCGGGGGTGGTGTAGGAGGAATCACCCTCGCTTACCACGACCGATTAACTAACCTACAAGGTTATCATCAGAAGTGCTGACAAGGTATCACCCTCGGCACCCGATAGTAACCCAGTAGTGTCGAGCAATTTAAGGGGGAAGTGACGTGCGGTGCCAGGGTCTGATCTTCGATCCCGTTGCTCGGGTCTTCTGAGAGTCCAGCGGGGCAGTCAGGATAAGTGGGGGTCTCTGTCGGTCTCTACCCAACCCATTCTAAACAGTTTAGGATAACAGGTAATTATCAACAGCAGGTTACAAGTAAACAGGCTATGCAGCAAATATAGGTTACAGTAGCAGCAGTAACTTCTAATGCAAGCATAAGAGAGAAGAGAATGGGCGATATCGGAATGCTCAAAAAGGGGGTGCTTGCCTGTCTGCTCGACGGCAAGGGCAAGGTCGTCAACAGAATCGTCGGGCTCCTGAGCGGCGTCGGCCTCGGGAGCTACGTCGACGTCGGGGTCTACCGAGAGAGAAAAGGGGGAGAAGAAACAGTATAAATACATGGTACCAAAAACAATCACATAGCAAGGCACGGTAATACGCAGTGCATGGGTGTCCTAGTGCTATGCTAAATGCTACGGACGGAGTGGGAATTTACCGGGAAAGTTTTCCCGGTTCCGAACGTCTGTCAGACAGACGAACCGGAGGGGAAAGTTCCATGTTCAGGTGGTTAGGGGCATGTGACAGGTATGAGGAGGACATATTTGGATTCGTCTTGTTTTTCTGATCGATTTTCATATATAAATTATTTTCATCCGAGTTACGGTTTAATTTCTATGAATTTTCAAATTTTAATCAATATTCTGAAATTTACTGGATTAATTTTAATTTGAATTATTAAATAGCTAAATTGATAGGCACACCCAGAAGTGTACCCAGTCAGTGGCTGAGAGGGACTGACAGGTGGAGCCAGTCAACTACCCAGTCAGCAGTTGACTGGTCCACGGTTGACTGGTCAAAGGTCCAGTGGGACCCAGCTGTCATACACACTGGTCCAAAACAGATTTAATTGATATCTAACTAAATTAGTTTAATGGCCTGGGGCCCACTGTCATAGACCTACAGTTAGATTAGCAGGTTTATTAGGGGGTAATTAGTGGCTAATGACTGCCACGTCAGCGGGTTACTGGGTTGAACAGAGCGCGCGCGCGTGTGCGTGCCCGCCGGCGATAGCCGGAGCGCGGCGGCGCACGGAGCCGGTGCTCCCGGCCACCATTTGGCTCGGGGAAAAGGCGCTACGGGACGGCTGCGAAGCGGCGCATCGATCGGTGGCGTCAGCGCGTGCGGGGGCTGCCGGAAACAGCGGTGGCGACGACGTGCAGCGCCGGCCGGAGCCGGAGCTCGCGGGTGACGGAGCTACGGCATGCAAACGTCAACGAGGTAGAGGGGAAAGGGGTGCGGGGCTCACAGCGATGTCGGGGAGCGGCTCGGTGCATCCGGAGGAGGACGGAGGCAAGGGGAACGGCGGCGAGCGCGGGCAGATCCCATCGAGGGAAAATGGCACGGGCGGCGTTGCCGGTGCTCGCTGGCCTCGTTCCAGTGGCGCAGACGATGTAGGAGAGGGCGACGAAGGTGCTGGTGATGCTCACGCGGCACGGGGCGGTTAGGGGACGCGGAATCGACGGCGGCGCGTCGGCATCCGCGCGCGGCGAACGAGCCAGAGAGAGAGGCGAGCGAGGAGGAAGGAAGAGTGAGCAGGGGGGAGTGGTTGGCCGTCCCTTATCTTCTCCCGTCGTCCCGGTGGATCCACGTGTCGAGGAGCGGCCGAAGAGAAGGAGCTCGGCCATGGCGAGCGTGACAGCGAGGCGGGGCAGGTGGGGTAGGAGGGAGAAGCTGGGCCGGGCCGGCTGTTGGGCTGCTGGTGAGCGACAGGTAAGGTTCTCTCTTTTTTTTTCTTCTGTTTTCTTCAATTCATTCTGTTTTGTATTACTTTTGGCGTTAAACTCTTTGTGTAAAATGCACAACTAGTCCCATTAATTATTAGGCATTATACCTCACTGGCACAAAAAGCTTGATGGTCATTAGAAATCATTTGAATTTTATTTGAATAGAATTGGATTTCAATGACTGATTTAGGTGCTGTTTTAAATAGGATAGGGCCAATTAAATGACTCAATTAATGTTGATTTTATTTTTTTATATTTGCTTATGGATTATTTGCAGTATCACAATCATTTTGGTTTTGTAGTTTGAAGAAATAACTACTTGACTTTATTTTAAGTTTGAATTTTGCGGCAAAAATATTTCTTAGCTATTTTTCTTAGGGCATGATGGTGATGACTTGTCATGTTTGGAAGGTGATCACTGTGGTGTGATGCTGGGGATGTTACAGTTCAAAAATAGATCAGTCAAAGAAAGGGTTCTTGTATGTGTTGCAAGGTGTGAAGTTGAGTAAGACTCAAAACCCGACCACGGCAGAAGATAGAGAGGGAATGAAAGTCATTCCATATGCCTTAGCCATAGGTTCTATAAAGTATGCCATGCTGTGTACCAGACCTATTGTGTACCTTGCCATGAGTTTGGCAAGGGGGTACAATAGTGATCCAGGAGTAGATCACTGGACAGCGCTCAAAATTATCCTTAGGTACCTAAAGAGGACTAAGGAAATGTTCCTCGGTTATGGAGGTCACAAAGAGTTCGTCATAAAGGGTTACGTTGATGCAAGCTTTGACACTGATCCGGATGACTCTGAGTCTCAATCTGGATACATATTGAAAGTGGGAGCAGTTAGCTAGAGTAGCTCCGTGCAGAGTATTGTAGACATAGAAATTTGCAAAATACATACGGATCTGAATGTGGCAGACCCGTTGACTAAACCTCTCTCATAAGCAAAACATGATCACACCTTAGTACTCTTTGGGTGTTAATCACATGGCGATGTGAACTAGATTATTGACTCTAGTAAAACCTTTGGGTGTTGGTCACATGGCGATGTGAACTACGGGTGTTAATCACATGGCGATGTGAACTATTGTTGTTAATCACATGGCGATGTGAACTAGATTATTGACTCTAGTGCAAGTGGGAGACTGAAGGAAATATGCCCTAGAGGCAATAATAAAGTTGTTATTTTATATTTCCTTATTCATGATAAATGTTTATTATTCATGCTAGAATTGTATTGATCGGAAACTTAAATACATGTGTGAATACATAAACAAATACCGTGTCCCTAGTATGCCTCTACTAGACTAGCTCGTTGATCAAAGATGGTTAAGGTTTCCTAACCATAGACATGTGTTGTCATTTGATAACGGGATCACATCATTAGGAGAATGATGTGATGGACAAGACCCATCCGTTAGCTTAGCATATTGATCGTTTAATTTATTGCTATTGCTTTCTTCATGTCAAATACTTATTCCTTCGACTATGAGATTATGCAACTCCCGGATACCGGAGGAATACCTTGTGTGCTATCAAACGTCACAATGTAACTGGGTGATCATAAAGATGCTCTACAGGTATCTCCGAAGGTGTTTGTTGAGTTGGTATAGATCGAGATTAGGATTTGTCACTCCGAGTATCGGAGAGGTATCTCTGGGACCTCTCGGTAATACACATCATAAGCTTGCAAGCAAATGACTAAGGAGTTAGTCACGAGGTGATGTATTACGGAACGAGTAAAGAGACTTGCCGGTAACGAGATTGAACTAGGTATGAAGATACCGACGATCGAATCTCGGGCAAGTAACATATCGATAGACAAAGGGAATAACGTATGTTGTCATAACAGTTCGACCGATAAAGATCTTCGTAGAATATGTAGGAGCCAATATGGGCA
Organism: Thinopyrum elongatum; assembly: GCA_011799875.1. Classification (NCBI taxonomy): domain Eukaryota; kingdom Viridiplantae; phylum Streptophyta; class Magnoliopsida; order Poales; family Poaceae; genus Thinopyrum; species Thinopyrum elongatum. Next base: position 79,292,448 of record CM022298.1, on the reverse strand, counting down.
TCCAGGTTCCACTATTGGTTATTGACCGGAGAGGTGTCTCGGTCATGTCTACATAGTTCTCGAACCCGTAGGGTCCGCACGCTTAACATTCGATGACGATATTGTATTATATGAGTTATGTGATTTGGTGACCGAATGTTGTTCGGAGTCCCGGATGAGATCACGGACATGACGAGGAGTCTTGAAATGGTCGAGAGGTAAAGATTGATATATAGGACGATAGTATTCGGACACCGGAAGTGTTCCGGGGGGTACCGGGTACATATCGGGTCACCGGAAGGGGTTCCGGGCACCCCCGGCAAAAGATATGGGCCTAATGGGCCAAGAGGGGAAACGCACCAGCCACCAGGGGCTGGTGCGCCCCCCATATGGGCCGAACCAAAGGGAGAAGGAAAGGGGGGAAGAGAAAGGAAAGGGGGGGGGGGATTCGGCCTCCCCCTTCCCTTTCTCCCCCTCCGGTAAATAAGGAAGGGGGGGCGGCCGGCCTAGGAGGAACCCAAGTAGGATTCGGTCCTACTTGAGGCGCCTCCTGGCCTCTACCCTCTCCCTCCCACCTATATATATGGGGGGGGGGGGGCGCCCATAGCACACACCAGACAATTGCCTAGCCGTGTGCGGTGCCCCCCTCCACCGTTTACACCCTCGGTCATATTTTCGTAGTGCTTAGGCGAAGCCCTGCGAGGATCACTTCACCATCACCGTCACCACACCGTCGTGCTGCCGGAACTCATCTACTACCTTGACGTCTTGCTGGATCAAGAAGGCGAGGGACGTCACCGAGCTGAACGTGTGCAGAACGCGGAGGTGCCGTGCGTTCGGTACTTGATCGGTTGAAGCGCGAAGAAGTTCGACTACATCAACCGCGTTGTTTAACACTTCCGCTTACGGTCTACGAGGGTACGTAGACACACTCTCCCCCTCGTTGCTATGCATCTCCATGGATAGATCATTGCGTGTGCGTAGAATTTTTTTTTTTTCCATGCAACGATTCCCAACACTCGGAGGGATGCCGCTACCCGCTGCGACAATCTACCCCGAGCCTACATCACGCCTGCATCAAGTAGGCACGACACTTCGCATCAACTACACCAATGGCTGCTTCCATTGGTGGTAAGATCCTAATCCATCTCTCCGATCTATGCAATTAGGTGGTCTAATGACTAGGCTTAAGATCTATCCTACTGGATTAAATCTAACATTTTTCCTTTTGGCCATGTTTGTCAGTATCATGTATCTTATTACGAAGATGCTGATATAGTTACTTTATTTAAGTTAAATGTGTACTTGTGCGGCGTTAGAGCGAGTATATGATAAGATCATTATCAGTTTCATGGCTGGAAACCTGAAAGGCTTGGCTGGCTACCGATGATGAACAATTCATTCTCGGATCGACTGCAAAACTGGAACAGGCCAGCCCTGTTGCGTCGTTGACCTAAAGTACCATGTTATTCAACATAGAATCCAGATCAAACTATTAATCTTAAGCATATCAGTATGGCAAGTATGCTTGTGAATCCGCTTACTAAAGGCTTACCACCCAATATTTTTCGTGAGTATATAGCCGGCATGGGTCTAACGAAAGCCTTTTGATTCTGAAATTATGGGACCACTAATATAAACCACTCCCCATAAAAGTAATATGTATTTCATTTCTAAATGGGATATGTGATATATGTATTGAGGTTCACTGGCATTTGATTGGCTGTTGTAACACCTTACTCTGATATGTCATTTCTATGAAGAATGGGCAAAAGCTATAGAGCCTAACGATTAAGGGTGAGAATGTTGGAATTGATCTAAAAGCCCAACGGGCTGTAAAGATAAAGATAACATTAAGGGGAGGGGCCATGCACCAATGTACGTTTACCTCACCCCAACTTCCCTGATCGGGGACACCGTAACCTACAAGTGGTTTTGGTCCCCTGTCGCCAGCGCATATAAATTAGATTGGGGTGTAGCCGACGCCTGCGACCTGACTAGTTCACATACAGTTTATTCCTGCTCCCCACATCCCTAAAACCCTAACCGATTTGGGGAGCGTTGCACGACGGGAAGATCATCTCCAAGCTTTGCCCCTATTCCAGGGCAGTGCCGGTGGCGCTCGGAGGGATGCCGCTACCCGCTGCGACAATCTACCCCGAGCCTACATCACGCCTGCATCAAGTAGGCACGGCACTTCGCATCAACTACACCAATGGTTGCTTCCATTGGTGGTAAGATCCTAATCCATCTCTCCGATCTATGCAATTAGGTGGTCTAATGACTAGGCTTAAGATCTATCCTACTGGATTAAATCTAACAATTTTCCTTTTGGCTATGGTTGTCAGTATCATGTATCTTATTACGAAGATGCTGATATAGTTACTTTATTTAAGTTGACTGTGTACTTGTGCGGCGTTAGAGCGAGTGTATGATAAGATCATTATCAGTTTCATGGCTGGAAACCTGAAAGGCTTGGCTGGCTACCGATGATGAACAATTCATTCTCGGATCGACTGCAAAACTGGAACAGGCCAGCCCTGTTGCGTCGTTGACCTAAAGTACCATGTTATTCAACATAGAATCCAGATCAAACTATTAATCTTAAGCATATCAGTATGGCAAGTATGCTTGTGAATCCGCTTACTAAAGGCTTACCACCCAATATTTTTCGTGAGTATATAGCCAGCATGGGTCTAACGAACGCCTTTTGATCCTGAAATTATGGGACCACTAATATAAACCACTCCCCATAAAAGTAATATGTATTTCATTTCTAAATGGGATGTGTGATATATGTATTGATGTTCAATGGCATTTGATTGGCTGTTGTAACACCTTACTCTGATATGTCATTTCTATGAAGAATGGGCAAAAGCTATAGAGCCTAACGATTAAGGGTGAGAATGTTGGAATTGATCTAAAGGCTCAACGGGCTGTAAAGATAAAGATAACATTAAGGGGAGGGGCCATGCACCAATGTACGTTTACCTCACCCCAACTTCCCTGATCGGGGACACCGTAACCTACAAGTGGTTTTGGTCCCCTGTCGCCAGCGCACATAAATTAGATTGGGGAGTAGCCGATGCCTGCGACCTGACTAGTTCACATGCGGTTTATTCCTGCTCCCCACATCCCTAAAACCCTAACCGATTTGGGGAGCGTTGCACGACGGGAAGATCATCTCTAAGCTTTGCCCCTATTCCAGGGCAGTGCCGGTGGCGCTCGGAGGGATGCCGCTACCCGCTGCGACAATCTACCCCGAGCCTACATCACGCCTGCATCAAGTAGGCACGGCACTTCGCATCAACTACACCAATGGATGCTTCCATTGGTGGTAAGATCCTAATCCATCTCTCCGGTCTATGCAATTAGGTGGTCTAATGACTAGGCTTAAGATCTATCCTACTGGATGAAATCTAACAATTTTCCTTTTGGCTATGGTTGTCAATATCATGTATCTTATTACGAAGATGCTGATATAGTTACTTTATTTAAGTTGACTGTGTACTTGTGCGGCGTTAGAGCGAGTGTATGATAAGATCATTATCAGTTTCATGGCTGGAAACCTGAAAGGCTTGGCTGGCTACCGATGATGAACAATTCATTCTCGGATCGACTGCAAAACTGGAACAGGCCAGCCCTGTTGCGTCGTTGAGCACAAGCAATTTTTTCGGCAAGTTTCGACGCAACGTTGGAGGCATCAAGACAATCTCGAAATTCGCTGGATTTTCCAACTGAAAAGAAATGTGGCCAAACTGACACCATGTAGTCAAGTTACAAAAATCTTTTATCCGGGGAAAGATGATCAAAGAACCATCATGTCCATCTTGCTCCAGGAGAGCACATCTTCAACAAGTTTCTTTCTACACAAAAGAAAGGAGGAAACAAAAGGCCCTAGCAATACTTCCAACACACTGACTAAAGAACCAAGGATTTCTTCCTTCATAAGAAGCACTGATGATGATACGCACGGCTATGCAAGTATACCTGAAAAACAGTTCAAAAGAAAAGTATACCTGAAAAAACATTTCACATGAAGAACAGGTGCAACCTGGTGGAACTTAAAAGTTACAACCAGATTGCACGCCGGACAGTATAAATCAAACAAATGGCATATTGAACAGATCCAGAATAACATCCCAGCAGCAAAAAGATGCATTCGCTCAAAGAGCATGTCCAAGAGCAGATCACTCATCTGAACGATGACATTTGTGCATCTTAACCATGCCAGCACTGAAGTAGATTTGGGAGGCAGCGAGGAACAGTACTAAAAAGTTATTGATGCCATACATCGATACTTCATAGTTCAGAACATTAACAAGATGATCAAGACATCATAACAAGCACCAAATCATGATAGCGACCATCCAAAACGACATGTTTGACTGGTAGTACAGGTAAGAAGAGCTAGGAACAAGAGGCATGCTCCCAGTCCAAGAGAAAAGCAAACCAGAAGTCATGACCTTTCAGGCATGCCCTGTGGAGAATGGATGCTCCTCATATTCTTCTTGCATCATATCATGGCCTGGAATCGGAACAATGTTCTCTTGGAGGCGGTGGTGCGTAAGCGACATGCAGTACTGACTCTTTCCAATATTCACAATACCTAAGAACTTGCCATCAATATCCCAGAGCAACACATTTTTCATATTAAACGCGATCAACAGCTCACGCTCGTTTAGCACAACCATATTGTCCAAATACTGCACTGTTGAATCAAGTGGTCTTCTCCTTTTCTTTTTGAAAGAAGTTAAATAAAGTTGTCTTGATGCCTCTACCATTGACAGGTCAATCCGGTACTTGAAAGCCCAGATTTCAGCCTTGTAATCCTGCATCACCCAGACATCCATAGAAGACCTTTCACTCGAGCTGCACCAGCAAGCAAGCGTCTCCTCCATGTCGAACAGCTTCCTGTAACAGTATGGCTGGGAATGAATGGGACTGTGCATCCACCGAAATGACTCCGCTTCTGTGTCAAACACAATAATGTCTATGCCACCTCCCGTAGTGTTGACATAAACGCAAGGACCCCAATGCAGGCTGCCATGGTGGTGGACTGGTGGTGAACGGTATGAAGAGTACCGATTGCTCAGTAAATCCTGTTCCGCTGAAGGTGATGAGAGTGTTGACATTCTGACACTGACGTGCCTCGGCCTGTCAGATCCCACCGTGAGGACGTATAAACTGGAGTTAGACAAGTGGTCTGGGCGTGAGACCCAGAGCACCCTATACTCTTCAGTTGAATGGTGGCAGTAGAAACCGGCTATGGTGTTGTACTCCCTCTCAGGCCGCGGCAGGAGAGCACACTTGCGGATGACCGGGTTGCAGATGTAGAACGTGTATCCCTGAGAGACGATAAGGAAGCCATCACAAGCGCCTCTGAGGCGATTTTGGGAAAGCTGTTTGTAGCCCGGGAGGAAAGGCCAGAGCCGCTGCTGGTGGAGGGCTTTCACGGCACCGGCATCACGGAGAACAACGAGGCTGGCCGGTCGCCCTTGCCCATCGACAATGGGGAGCAACGGCTGGCAACGGCGGTGCTCGAGCATGAATGCAGGCGTGGATGTCGCGCTGCGCCATGACTTGCTGACGGCACGGCAGCGGCCGACGTCCTTGGGCGGCAACCTGATGAGTATCTTGTCAACGATTTCCTCAGGCAGGTCCTCAAGCAGGGTTGCGCCTCTCTTGCCGGGCATCGTAGTGCTCCGTGGAGTCCGGTCAGCTGAAAAGACGCGACAAGCTTTAGTCCTCCGCCCACGGCTAGCTCCTTCAGAGGGGAGCAGCTTAACATCAAGAAGACAAGCAGGTATAAACTGGTAGAAAGCTTAGCTATTGCATTGATCAGTAATGGCAATTACAGGGGTATTTATACAGGACTTGAGACAGGTGCAGGTGCTGGGCGTGGAGAGTGGATGCAACCAACTCAAGACTTGGGTGTCTACTGGAAACAGAGTGATGATAACTAGCGAAAACAGAGTCAGTCAGCACGGCTAAACTGAATCATGTACACTCTACTGAAGCCAAATACACTAGAGCCCAACATAAACTACACGAGGCAGGCTTCTGAGACGGCTTTACCCTCGGAGAGTCCAGCTCCAGCGGCGGCGGCGGCGGCGGCGAGCTATGTGCGCATCGCGAGCGTGTTCCGTCGCCTCTAATCTGAGCGCCAACTGCCGATTATACAGAAAAATGAAGAGGGATAGAGAGGGACTGCAGCTGGTCTGGGCCGCGAAGGTGCTCACCTGCGTCCGGGAGGAAGGCGGCGGAGAAGGCATACGTCGGAGGGAGGCAGAACAGCAGCTCGGTTGGGTGAGTGAGGGGGGCGACGCTTGCTGACCCAGGCAGGGCGCAGGCGGGGGTGTCAAACTGTGGCGGGGCCGTGCTCGTCCGCGCCCAGGCCAGGAGGGGTGCTCGAGCTCGAGATGGAGGCCATAGCACGAGGTGCGGACTGCGGAGCGGAGGCGAGCGAGCGAGATCCCGAATGCAGGAGGAGCCGCGGCGGCGACGGCGAGACGGATCCCTTTCCCTTCCTTCGGAGGGAGCGAGTGAGGAATTTCTGGTCGCAGGACGAGATTTGACTCGGCTGAGTCCTTTTTTTTTCGGCTGTCTCTCCTTTCCTCCACTCCAAACTGGGCCTGTGTTTAGGCCTTCCTAAGAGCAACTCCAAAAACAGGGCGATGCTATCTCGCGCGCGAGTGTCGGCACGCTCGGTTTCGGACAGGGTCCCTAATGCTAAAATGGAAAGTGTGCAGCTAAAATGGAAAGTGTGCAGCGCATTCTTTATTGCTTAGGATTAGTTGTAGCATTAAGTTCAAGCGGCCCCCACCCCTCTGAAAATCAGGGGGGGCGATCAAATGTAGATTGGGTTGGGCAATTACCATAATAACTAGAACGTATTATGCATGTTGACCGCGGCATGCACGCACTAGTAATTGCTGTAGGTCTGCTCCTGACGCAAAAGGAAGTGGATCCTGGCATTTAATGCTACTGCTTGTCGGGATGGTACAACTTGCCTGCGGATTTCGTTCGAGCGTTGGCACGCGCGGCCGTAAAAGAGTCATTTCGCTCCAAAAGTTCCCCTGAAAAACTTCTCCTAAAACTGATCTCTACTTCTAGTGCTTCTAATGAAGCAATTGGTAGGATTGCATCCCTCATTTTTGTCCGATTTATTTTGACTGGTTTTTTTTTCGTCCCCTCCCACCCCATGCACGCAGTCCAAAAAAAAACAACCCGCACGAACGACTGCTCCTCCCGATCCCCTAGACTAAACGTCGCTGCCGTCGTGCGATCCCGATCCCCTCGAGTAAACGCGGCCGCCGACCTAACAGAGAAAACGTCGCCGGATCTCGTGCGATCTATCTCGCCGCTGCCTACATACGGGGTCGCCTCCACGGTACGGGATCGCCGCCACGGTACTGGATCGCCGCCGCGGACGTAATCCCACGAGGAGACGCCGCCGCCACCTGCGGTAAACCCAGGGCAGGCCAGTTACAACCCCAGGTCAGGCTGCGACGGCACGGAGGCAATCGCATAACCCAACGACAGGGCGTGGCGGCGTTGCGGCCAGTGGCGAAGCCACACATAAGCTGTGTAGTCCATTGACTACACAACTTTTTGCAAAAGACATCCTACAATAAACATACATCATGCAAAATAACCCTACAAATGCATACGCATGACTACACAAGATTAAATTGACTACACATGGTTGAATTCCTGGCACCGCCACTGGTTGCAGCCAGTGAGGAGCGCCGCTAGGGCGTGCCCTGAATCGAGTAGCACAGGCATGTTCACTTTATGTTCGCTTTGTGTTTGCTTTCTGTAGTCTCAAATCAGAGCAATGATCACTGCAAATTTTATTCGAGAATGTGCAACAAAAGCATGTTGAGAAGTTCGTGTGAACCCTAATTTATTTCTTGAGAAGCAAACTTATTTATCCTTGGTCTGTTTTTTGTGTACTAAGATTGTTCGTTTGTACCCAGCATGTGTGCCTGATGTGCTCTGCCGCTGTGTGTGCTTCCTGCTGATGTGTGTGCTTCCTGACGTTGTTGAGCATGCGTGTGTGTTCGCTGTCGCTGTTTATTAACATTGTCATGCTCTTCTTACTTTTTGCTTAACAATTCATGATCAGTACTGAACATTATTTTTTGAATAGATGCCACTTGAACTTAGTTTTAGCTCTCATGTTGTTGAATGAATCATCAAGTAATGCTTTGCATGGCTTTTATAACTGACGCAATGTTTCTGATTTAATGAGAGCCAATCATGCGTTCCTGGCTTCCCCGGCGGTGCCGACATGGTAGGGCAGGACCCAGTGGCCATCTTTGGCGCCTTCATGGGCTTCGTCAGCACCGACCTCTGCTTCATCATCTACGGCCACGACCCCTTTGCCGTCGGCATCATCTGGCACCTCAGAATGCAAATTAAATGTGTTCATGAAGCGGGGTGTAATTGCGATTTGTGCAATGGGTTCAGAGTGGAAGGGGCTGCCATTCGCGTTCAGTAGGGGCTGCAAGTTCTACCGATATAAGCCCGACTTGCAACGGCAACAACAGATTCAGATGGGGTAAGCTCATTCATTCATTCTCTCAGGAGAAGAGGAACAAATTGATTCAAATTTTGTGTTCTGATCTTTATCTTGCGAGGTTTGTGATCGCATGTGTGGTCGGGACTGCGTGGGACCGGCAACCAATTGCTTGCATCTCTTGCTATATGGTGATGATGACCGGCTCCTATCTACTATCTACTACTCTACTACCATTATAAAAGCACGAAAGGCAGAGATCCAAACAATCTACACCATACACATCTTCACATCCAACGTCTCAGATTGCTTTCATGTTTAGCACCAAGCCACCACCCACGACTTACCGCTAAACACGATCTGCTTGCCTAAAGGAAACCGAATTGCTCGATCCCGACGCCTTCACCTCGACTCCCTGTCCCATCTCCGTAACCGCCCCTCCCACTTCCCCACCCGGAGATCGCCGCCGTACGCACCACCTCACCACGCCGGGATCACAACTTGTTCCTCGCGTCGCCGCCGACCGCTCCACGGCAGGCCCGCTTGTCCGCCCGGAGACTGCCGCCGCACACACCACCTCACCTCACCCGGACTGCCGCCTGTCCGGCTGGAATTCCTCGCGTCACCACCGACCGCTCCACCGCCGGACCAATTGCAGGTGAGGGCGCTCGTCGCCGGCGAGAGGCCCGCGGGAGCCACCGCCGCCGCCGGGGACTTGGACGCACGCGGGGAGGCCGCCGGCGAACGTGGCCGCACGTGAGACAACGGGCGCGCCGCGCTGAACGCCGAACAGCGGTCTCCTCCCTGCTGGCGTACACCTCTCTGTTGCCAGCTCCTCCCTCATCAGGCCCTCTCTGCTGCTCTATCCATCGGTACCTACAAGGTAGCCAGCACGACATCTCTCTTCCCCTCAATCCCTTCTTTCTGTTGTTTGTTTCTTAGATTAATATTTTCTGTAGTTAAACCAATCTGACACATCAATTGCAAATGTTGGGGTTTGTGCATTTTGTGAAGATTATGTTCTTGGAGATGTGGCGCGTGTTCTTACAGATTGCTCAAAACTACTTGTTTATTGGCTTGGAGAATATATATATGTATGGGTTGGATTGCCAATTTACCCTTTGTTTGAGGATAACAGTCTGTTCTCACGTTAGCATACATCTAAACTTCTAAATCCATTTTTAATACATGGTGGTTTGAAGCACCCATCTCTGTTCTGTTTTTGTGTGTATGTATGAGTTTTTCCCTTCTTCTGAAAGAATCATATATGTTGAGTTGACTGGTGGGCAATGCTAGAAATCGCTTGGAAGCTAGAGGAGGTGAGTTCGTGCAGATTACTCAAAAGAACTTTCATCTATCACTGTATTGTAACTCTGACATTTAATTTTTGTTCAATTATCTGTGGTACAACCTAACTATTTGATCTTCGGGATGCTAATTTGTGCACACACACAATAAATACCGATAGCAATGACAATCTTTCCTGTAAAGATCAATACCTGCTACATATGCATTATTTTCTGTGATGATCAATTCCTGCCACACCTACAATTGATCCTGTGATGCATTGCGGAGGCCAGAACGACTTTAATTTTGAATATTTTTTTTAGTTTTGGAGCTGTTTACCCCAGCAATGAAACACAGGTCATCACCCAGTCTGCTCGCACCATCAGCACACACTGTCGCCGCCGACCATTTGTTATCTGGCCGTAATCCCGGCGTCCTCCTCGCATCACCCTGCTGTGGCCAATTGCCTAGATACGCCATCCAAGCGCGTCGGCCACAAAAGCGCTTCATCATGGTCAGGCGCAGGTAGATGACGACAAGCTGCAGAACAACGAGCTGCTCAACAGAGGAGTACCGATGTGACACTCGTCATAGGGAATCAGGAAGGTACAGTGCTGGTACATAATCTTCCTTGGTCGTCACTTTTCTTTCAATCTATGTTCGCCGCATAATGATTCTTGATAGCTCTTCCTCTCATGTATGTTTTCTTTTCAGCATAATCATATCCCAGTGTGTTGTATATTCTTTTCTCGAACGAGGGTCTGCTGCATGGGCAATTGATTTCTCCCTTCTATCTGATTGCCAGTCTGGTGACGACTTTCCGATAATTTGTATGTCTTTTTGGACTGGTCATTACTTTCTGAAATTAAGGTACGGTGATTTGGGAGGAATAGATGTGTATGCACGCTTATTACATTGCAGGATAGTGAATTGTGATCATTTTCCTATTGTGTATACTCTGTTCTACGTAATCAAATTTCCCTTTAGCATCTTAAAGATATTTTTCCACTTCATTCTTGTTACTTTATTTGCAACCTGATTATATGTTGTTTGTGCTCTCCCATTAATGTCTCAGGCCTATTAATCTATATAATAATTGTTCCTGAATTTCTGCAGACTCCCTTGATCACCATATTTATTGGGAAGATACTAGAACAAGACAAAGATAAACTTAGTTTGGGCTATGATGCAACAATAGGTCTGTGCTTTTTAACTGTATTTTAGCTGTTCATTTTGAAGTGCACTAAAAATGTCATGTTTCATATTCCTCCAGCAGAGTAATAATCTTTAGAGGTTCGGTACTTAACTCTTGCATTTTGGTTACTGTAGAGGAGTATTTTCATATGATCAAGGATGGTCCCTGTGAAAGTGATCCAAACTGCACTTCAGGGTGCAGAAAGGTGCAACTTCAGTTCTCTAACCATGTACTTTATGTATGACCATGACAGAAGTAATCAGACTTGTTTGACAATTTGTGTTTCTGTACAATGTTTCTCCACTGATCACAACCATAGAGGTTGCAGATGAACGAAATGGTTTTTGAGGACAGTGCGGCATGATGTTTGCACTTATTAAAAAGTTGTATAGAGTAGTAGGCATGCCTCCTATGGTCAGGTCTATAAGAAATACAAGCATAGTTCGAAGTAAACTGGCCAGAAAACTAAGATTATCTATAAATAAGGATAGAGCCATGGATTACATGATTGCTTTTCGAAACACAACATCAGACGTAGCTGAGCACACCGCTTATGCGATATATTCAGGTTTGTGTAAGTCTTGAACTTCGTATTCATATTAACCCATGTATTTGTTTACTAACGGTAACTGTTTCATCTGATGGTACTGCTATTGTGTCGCACAGAACAAGTACTCTGCTATTGTGCCACACAGAACAAGTACACTGATGATGGCAAGAAGCATAATCTTGCAAACATGTATATCAGTAGTGTATACTACCAAGGTGGCATTGGGTTTGCATAGGTGAGGGAGCCTGCTGGAACTTGGTGCACATTTTCATTAGCAGGTGAGGGAGCCTGTTGAAACTTTATTTTATTTGTCCTTTTGAAAACTGAAACTGGCAAACAGCTCGCCATTGTGTATCATCAAACCTTGAAGCTGGTTAGGTTTCGCATCATAAATAGAGCAGATGTAGCTGGTTCCACACTTGTTGAATAATCGTGGATACAAGCATCAAACACTTGTCGAATTATTCTCGAAGGTGTGTTGCTATCTCGAAGGCGAAGACTAGATGTTATGCTCTTGTGTTTGAACAATATGTAGTTGGCAGCAAGTTTTTTCTTAACAGTGTTTAGTAAACTTGCCCATGTTGTATATAAAATATATACATTTCCATTAAAGTTGCTTCCATATTTTGTTGTTGTAAAAATACATCGGCTCATGGTCACTGAACAAACTCATGTTGACTATTGTCAGGGGAGGTGGAGATGTCGTTATATCGACATCCATAAAAATGAGATCAGAGAACAAGAAAAGCGTTTGTCTTGGTGTTGATGCTTGCCTGAATTTTATTAGGGTGCATGCATTCTGTCAAACAGGATTTGACTGTAAATCTTTGTTCATTACTTCAGGTGTGCATTGAGCATACATGATTTGCTTGACAATAACAATTAATTGGCAAGTTTGGATTATACTCCCTCCGTCCAAAAAAGCTTGTCCTAAACTTGTATCTCAAATGGATGTATCTAGCACTAACTTGGTGCTAGATACAATCATTTGAGGGACATGTTTTTTCGGACGGAGGGAGTATCTAACTAGAAGGACATGGACACTGCTCCATAGACAGGTTTTGATTTTTTGTTCCTAGCTAGAAAGGATACCAACACAAGTGCTCAAGATGATAAATATGTTCACCTACATTTTGAGTGCAAGTTAAATGGATTGTTTTGGGTACATTAGTGGACCTCTCAATTGATTTTTTTATATTACTAGATAATTGCCCTACTTTGCAACAGGGCCATGAATATTTTGTACACTCACTAATTTTTTTGTTGATTCTGTTTAAATATATTCTTGCTAATTAGGATTAAAAGGATGACATTTCTTCAGAGCAGTTGTTCCCCTACTCCATAGATCTGTGGCATTCAACGGAGTTGGTTGAAACGATGGCGTCAAAACATACAGAAGGTTATGGAAAGTAGGATTTGGAAGAAAATAATCTTATTACAATGAATGGATAAACAGTGGATGTACATGAGTACTTAAATGTGTTCTTCAAGATTCATAGAAATAAGAAGGCTACTAATTGTTTGAAATAAGAATGCAATAGGTTTTATGTGAAAAATGAACCTTATCAACACAACAATTCATTTGAAATATTTCTTTACTACTACCATCATATTATCCTTTCATATACACAAGTGGATTTTCATATATGGTTGTAATATTAGTCGAGACGTGCGTTGCACGTGCACGCTTACTAGTTAACAACTAGTTTGCCAAACGATCTACAACTTTCTCACAGCAGATTTTCAACAGCTGCTTTTCCACAGCAGATTTTCCACAACTGCTTTCAGAAATCCACAACCCGACCAAACAGGGCTAAAATCCAATACGTCTGCACCTCTTCGCTTCAGGTGGCCGTGAAGCTTTGACTCCATCCTCACGACACTCAAACCTGTCTTCAGATTGCAACTCTATTATCTTTTCATACCATGATATGCGTGCATGTCTCTTTGGTTCTCAAACAAGAACTACATTTCTTTCAGTTTGCGTTGTAGATAATATGCAGTGTACAGTTGGTAGCAGATTATGATGCAAGTTTGTTTTGTTTTCACTCCAAGCATGATTTTTATGATACATGACGCTACTCTGAGGCTGCTCCTCACTACCAGTCACAGCAAGATGAGGCCCCTGGTGGTCCTCTGAAATTTGTTTCCCTCGATGGTCGAGGCTCGTTTTGCTTTGAAGTCTGATGTACATTTTTTTAATCTCATGTAGGCAGAAGGTATTCCCTCTATACGAAGATGTCTAGCTTGCCTATGCGTTGTAATGTTAATAAGTGCATTCGACCAAACAATTTGTGGACCAAATGAACTTGCTGCGGATACGGAAGAACAAGGCGGCACACAAGGAGTTGCCTGAATTGCAGTGGCAGCGGTGTTGTAATATGTAAGAGTTTTGCATCAGCTTGGTCTCTTTTCTATGCATAAGTCTGATGCATTGGCCTTTGATTATCAGGAATCGAGCTTGTGAAGAACAATTTTGTTCATTTAATGACACACACTTGCAGTAAGTCATTCAGAGATATATTCAGTACATGCTAGGTTGCCAAGCTCAGAGCCACCTGTTATCTCCATAAATTCGCTGAAAGCAAAAATCATTTGCCCATAGCACTACTAGGAAAAGGCCTACTAGTGGCGCACCTGTTTTGGCCATTAATGGCGCACTACAGGTGCGCCACTATCATCACGCCATTAGTAACTAATACTAATGGCGCACTCCTGGTGCGTCATTAGTATACCAGACAGTAGTGGCGCACCAGGAAGTGCGCCATTAGTATGTCCCTTGGTGCGCCATTAGTATGCCTCCCAGGGGGCCATATTTACCTTGTGCTCTGGGTTACTAATGGCGCACTTCTATGTGGTGCGCCATTACTAAGTCAGATAGTAATGGCGCACCACATAGAAGTGCGCCATTACTAACAAATTTTTTTCAAATTTTTTTTAAATTTTTTTTCTTAATCTCGGATCAATATGCTTAATCTCAAGTCAAATCGCACTAAGTGGTCAAACTTCCCGGAAGGTCACCCATCCTCACACTACTCCAGCCCGAGCACGCTTAACTTCGCAGTTCTATCCAACACCAGCATCACCTCACTTAACAAGCACTTGTTGATATATCTATGATATCAATCCTATTAAACCTTGTTGATGTCTAGGACTTTGTTCATGTTCATTAGTGTGATGAAATTTTGAAAAAAATATTTCAAACTTCCCGGTCATATTACGTATCATATTTTGAAAAAAAATTCCAAAAAAAAAATTCAAAACCAATTTTTTTTTCTGTTACTAGTGGCGCACCTAGCAAATGGTGCGCCACTAGTAAGTTTGATTTTTTTTCCATTTTTTCCCCTCTAGATCTTAAAAGCTCCGTATCTTTCGTTCTGTTAGGTTTTTAGGGATTTTGAAAATGTTTAACGGGGTTTCCCCGTTAAATTCGGATGTAACTTTTCGAGTAGATGATTTTTCATATAATTTTTTTTTCATCGGAGTTCGTATGCAAAAGTTATGCCCATTTTACAAATTCTCGAGAGATTTTGCAAAAAAGTCGAAAATTCATGTTTGTAAATTTTGCTAACAACTAGACCACATATCACATGGGAATCTTATTAATTTTTTTTTACATTTCTATCATTTTCTTTTATTTTTTTTGAAACTGAAAAGGCGGTCCACCGCCGGGGGTGGGGGGGGGGGGGTGCATTTGGTGAATAAATTGTAAGACTCAGAAAGTTAGTAATGGCGCACCACGTAACAGGTGCGTCATTAGTAACCCTGTAACCCTGGTTACTAATGACGCACCTGTTATGTGGTGCGCCATTACTAGTTTTGCAAAAAAAATAAAAATAAAATGTTTAGTAGTGGCGCACGAGTGGATAGTGCGCCATTACTAGTCAACTAGTAATGGCGCACTGTACCCAGGTGCGTCATTACTAGTTTTGAAAAAAAAAGTAAAAAAAAATTGTTAGTAGTGGCGCACGGAGTGTGTGGTGCGTCATTACTAGTTAAAACTAGTAATGACGCACCGTGCCCTGGTGCGCCATTTATAGTTTTGGAAAAAAAAATTGCTAGTAATGGCGCACCGTGTGTCTGATGTGCCATTAGTAATGAGGATACTAATGGCGCACCTGTATCTGGTGCGCCACTGCTATATAGTAATGGCGCACCACATACATGGTGCGCCATTAATATCCATATCAGCTATAACCCTTTTCCTAGTAGTGTAGTCATGTGAAACCTTAATCTAGAATTCTTTTTAGTATTTTGCATTGCTTGTGCATTCCTTTTTTATCACTTCTAATAACCTCATTGACTCATATTTCCTATCATCATGTCAGTCCTTGCTCTACAATTTTTTGTTAATATGTTGCACTTCTTGTGCATTTCCATTTTTATCACTTCTAATAATCTCATTGACTGTTTACATCTCATCGTGTTTACCAAGAACACGAGTGATAATTTTATTTTATAAGAATACAAGAGTGATAATTTTATTTTATTTTCTGACATAGTTCTCAATTAGGCTTACAAATATCTTACATTGGCAGTAGTTCTGTCATCAAGCTTATGTAGAATGTATTCCCTAGAATGGTATTTCAGCCATTTCTATTTAGGTGGCATGTGTGATGGCACGTATTTCAGCCATATTGATTTAGGTGGCATGTGTGCTGGCACAAGAAAAAGGAGGGCCCTGAACTGAACTGAAAGGAGTTCAGTTGTGTTTCACTTGATTTCCTGCACCAACTCCTCTAATAATCATTGATGCGTGTTTGTTCGCTCTAATCCACTGAATGAAACCATCTGTCTGGTTTAAACATAATAAACCATCTGTCTGGTCTAAATATTTATGAGTACGCATTCAATTTAATTTATTTGTGCCTATAAACCGATTATAATCTAAACTATGCCAGTACAACAAGTGTGCATTGTAATATGTACTCCCTCCGTTCCTGAATGTAAGTCTTTTAAGAGGTTCCAATGCGGACTACATACGGAGCAAAATGAGTGAATCTACACTCTAAAATATGTCTATATACATCCGTATGTAGTTCTTATTGAGATCTCTAAAAATACTTATATTTAGGAACAAAGGGAGTACAATTTAGTAAACTCATTGCTGTACAATGCCCACCTACTTGAACATTGAATTTTGCCTCCTTTCCAGAATACATTCTTATTCATGGAGTTTCCTGGGAGTGACTACTTTACGGTGCTTCTTTTTCAGGCTTACAGTATTTCAGGCTTACGGTGCTTCTTTCACATCTACTTTAGATTTTTGGGCATCCTTGTACTATTATCATATGAGATTTGCATAATTATTTTGAGATGGGGAGAACTGCAACTATGGTAGCCAACTGCCATAGTCAATATATATGCCTCTGAAATTGCAGGAATAATAAATGTGACCACCATCAGACATGTCTGTTTTAGTTTCTCTAACCTCCAACAAATCTTAAGACCATAAATGGGAGCCAAATTCACCTTCATTTGAATAAGCACATGCCCACATTCACCTTTTATAAGAACAATCATCTTCTAAAAAAGGCCCCCCATGTGGGGCATCATCAATACATGCCTCCATGAACCGGTGCATATACTACTCAATATATTTCACTTTGGTATTTTGGTACGTCTGAAAGTAGTACCTTTTCTAGCATATGAGAGTTTATAGGACAGGTTTTGATAATCCATGTACAAAAAGAACGTTTTTAACAAAAAGAGAGATTATGTTTATACTTCATTATGGATCATATACATATATAATGTTACAGATAATTCCATTGCATGTGAATGAACAGAACATTGAGAATGGCGCCAGAAAAACCATGGAAGCGAACTCCTTTTGCTGATATCACAAATTTTGTGCCATGGTCCATAAAAAGAACGAGTGCAGGTGTGTGTTCCGATCCAGTAAATTTTCTTCATGTGCCACACAAGTGGAGATGACTCTGCTTTTTTACCATGATCTTGAGAGGTACAACTTTATCTAGGTTCTATATGTTCATAGATACGCTGAACCCTAATAAAGATGCAACTAATATAACATCTTATATTGTCTTTTAGTTATGAACTTTATGACAATAATGACTCTCAAGTTCAGCAAGAGCTCGTACAAAAGATAGGGAAAGTGTTTAAGACTATACTAGAAGAGGTAATTACTTCTCTCGGTTCATAGTGCCTTTTTTTTTGCTGATATCTCTTGGGTTTTGATTTCTTGTAACATCTATATGCACACAGACTGGCAAATTAAGGGAAGAAACCAAGGCAGGCATTTCTATAGCTAAGTCCATTGCAATCATTTTGGATAGAAATCCACATTTGGCAAAAGGTCTTGATATATGCCTTGGTCACAGGTCTAAATGTTATAAGCATGGCTCCCCACATCCAATTTTTCAGGCCATGGAGCTTCTTTACCTAACATGGCCAAGAAGACCGCAGAATCCATTGACCATAGTATAGAGCCGGTTGGATACATATCTGCAGAATGCATGTAGTGTGTGTGTGTGTGTGTGTGTGCGCGCGCGCGTGCGGGCGTGCGCGCGTGCGTGTGTGTGTCACCTTTCTCTTCGTAAGTCACCTATTCGGTTGTAATGCTTCGGAAAAGTGAACATTTTAACACTTTTTTGTAATGATGATAAATCTAATTCCGTCTGATGATCACGAAAAAACAGCATCTGACATCATACTCTTATTATTATTATCTTGTCCTCTGTTATGTCCCTAAAATAACATGATGATATCTTGATTTTTCTGCTATGAAGAGATGATATTATAATTGACTTCCCTATCTGATTGTGTCAATATCATCAAACCAATCACAATTCCTGATTTTCTATTGTTTGCATATGTGAATAAGTTCACTTTTAGTCTGTTTGCTAACTTGATAATTGCCTTCTTACAACTCATGGTGGATCTGAGTATGAAAGTGTGATCAGGCACAAATATGAAAGAACTAGGAAACAAACAGTGCACTGTACTTCATGTGTGCATTCAGAGGAACTGATTTTTACATGCAGCAACAAGTTATAAAACTGAGGTTAACATTTTAAAGTTATATCTAATTGCTCAGCAAGGACTACGATACATGATACATCAGTAGTATGTACTTGAAGTGTCCATCAGCAATATTTTGTTTCGATACATCAGTTTAGCACATTGACCTGAGATTATGTGGGATGTTCACTTGTCCCGTCAATAATTATGTGGACACATATGGGCCTTCCACTTATATTATGCGACATATGTGGATGTGGATGGGTGTTGTGGTTGGTCTGTTCAGTTACGGCTGTCTGGGCAGAAAAATTTCTCTACTTTAGAGAGAGTGAAAAATTGCATTTTCTTAGAGATAGCTTTGCAGCAACTGCGTGACAAATGTGATAAGCAATCCAAACTATTCAAGAAGGGATGGCTTTGCAGCAACTTGCATGAACGAGCGGTTCATATTTTTTTGTCGTAATACATTTTTTTGCTTAGGATAGAAGTGTAAATGCATTAATTTGTTGCTTCAAGAGTTAATAATGGACACGATGGCGTATTAGTTGCCAACAATGGACATCATTTTTTCATGGTAATGCATGACATTAAACTGTATGTTACAATGCAGCAATTGCTCATGAGACATCAAATCTGTCTTCTTAGCTTGAGGGGTGTCACGAGTGACACACGCCTCCTTTCCCTTTACGGCGGTGGTGGATCAGCATGAACACGGGGGAGGGCCGAGGGGGGGGGGGGGGGGGGGGATTATGGCGGAGAGCGGGACAGTGACGAGGGAATCCTCCTTGGCGGTCTGTGGGGAAGTATGATGTGAAGGAGACAGGACGCCATGGCGAAGGTGAGGTGGGCATCATCAGGTTTTACAGGAAAGAGCTCTAGCAAGAAATGTCTCGCTACAGCTGGAAACAAAGCGGGAAGGGGAGGGTCTGGCATGAAAAGAGAAGATTGCATCGTGGGGTGGGATTTTTATGTTGAGCCCGGGTGTTAGAGATAACATGGCAGATAGTCTGAACAACCGCATTTCTGTGCCCCATATTGTCTGGATTTGGGGCATCCTAGACTGTCCAGATGGTTGAATTTTGAGAGGCGGGTGTTTGATGTCCAAACATGCGTGGACGTATGAGGAAGGAATGAGTTTCGACCTTTGAGACAACCTTAATAACTTGTTCGATTCATTTGTATACATTGTAGTCCATGGCAACGCACGGGCGTTCTACTACTAGTTTTTTTGGGTCTTTTTGTAAAAGTTAGGAAAAGTTTTCTGAAAGCAATTTTTGTAACTTTCTCTAAATTCAATTTTATTTTATTTTTAATTACACAAAAATAGACAATTGGCTCGGACTCTCCAGTAGTGACACACATGACGGTGGCCTTGTGGCGGCCGCCAGCGAGGGGCGGCGGTGGCATGGGCGTGGCGGCGCGGGTGACGGCGGCACAGGTGTGGCCGCCGGCGGTGTTCCGGCAGGAGGTGGTGGATGGCCGTGGCAGCATTCCGTCGGCATTTACGGGAAGTTGGGGGCAAAAAAAGCCTCTCCAGCGGTACCCATAAAGTGGCCATAACTACGGGAAGATGATCGTCCCATAAATCGGGGGGGGAGGGGGAGGGAAGAAAATGTCATTTTTACGGAATCCTGTGTAAAAGTTATGGCCACTTTTACAGGAGCTGTTGGAGAGGGTTTTCTGCTCCAACTGCACATAAACGCTAATTTTTTTGGAATACGGGAGCTGTTGGAGTTGCTCTAAAACCGGCCGGAAAAAAGCCAAATGGGTCGGCCAACGAGGCGTGTGGGAGGGTATGCGTTTGATCACTATTCCACGACCTACGCGGGGAATAGAGGACACTCCTATGTCTCGGTTAAATGGGAGACCAAATTGGGCCGGCCCGAGGGGACATAGGCGTTCAACGCCTTTTTCTTCTCCCTTTTTTTTTGCATTCTATTGTTGTTTTATTTTTTCCTTCTTTTGCTTGTATTTTGAAACATTCTAAATATATCTATTACAAAAGTGGCTTTATATAGAAAATTTCAAAAATGTTTCTAGTGCATATCAAAATTGTATAATGTGTACGAAAAAATCGATATCAAAACATATATATGAAGAAAGTTAATCATGTATTTGAGAAATGTTAAACATCTACATTAAAAAGTTCCTGATGTATACAAAAAATGTACAATGTTTATGAGAAAGTAGATATAAAAAGTATATATTTAAAAAATGTTAACCATATATCTGCAAAATGTTAACATATAAATATAAATGTTCTTGATGTATACAGCAAATGTATAATGTTATGCAAAAAAAAGTAGACATGAAAATATATCTTTTCAATTAATCATGTATTTGGAAAATCTCAAAAGTGTATATAATGTATTTATGATATAAAAATGTACAATGTGTATGGATAAAATAACGTAAAAAATATAAGTCTTTCAAAAATTTAATCATGTATTTGAGAAAATGTTAAACAAGTATATGTAAAATTTTCCTGATGTATGAGAAAATGTACTTTATTATAGAAAAAGTAAACATAAGAAATATAGTTTAAAGTTAATCCTATATTTGGACTATGTTAACATCCTATATAAAAAATATTCCCAATCTATGCAAAAAATGTACAATATGTATGAAAATATAGACATAAAAATATATGTTTTTTAAATGGTAATCATGTAATTTAAAAATGTAATGTGTATACAAAAAAAGTTTCTGATGTATACACGAAAGTGTATGTAAAAAGTTGAAATCAAAAGAAAGAAAAGCAAATAAGCTTGTGAAAACTGAGAAAGAAACAAGGAAAAACATAGAAAAAAGAAAGCAAAGAAAAATTAGTAAAAAACATGAAAGAAATGAAGAAAACAAAGAAAAACAGAAAAACCGAGAAAAAAGGTAAAGAAACAAAAGAAAAAAACGAAGGAAAAAAAAAAGAAATTTTGGACCAAACCAATGCGTGGAACCGAGCGAGCGAGCAACCTTTCTTGTTAGAAACTGCACCCTTTTTGAAATTCAATGATCATCGGGATACAGATAGTGTCGGGCAAAAAATTTAGCTACACATGGTGCCCGGTAGAAAGAGAGGTTGCCCCCTTGGCAAGCATATGAGTCTCTCCATTGTGTTGATGTCCCTCATGGATGAATTGGAGGTCCCTTAATGCAGTCTGAAGCTACATAGGCATAGTCTAAGCAAAAGTCCAAAGCTAGTGCTTCCTTACATGCTCGCGCTTCAAGTGATGCCGGATCAACAAGTCCCTCAAAAACGACGTGAGCGCGAGCAAACGACCTGAGCTAATGGGACCGGCCCTATATGTGCGCGCCTTCAGACAAGTCGGATGTTATTCTTGCTGTAAGCGAGATATAGCATTCGCGGGGAATAGTATCCGTCGCCCCCTCGTATGGGCCTGTGCGGGAGGAGATGGCCCGGAAGCCCACCTTGAGCCTAAAGAAAGCCTGGGACAGCGGCACCTTGTTAAAAACTTGAAATACTTCCTCGCCTTGGCGCCCAACGTAACAACCTCAAACACTGTGACGACGTGATAAAGCTTCGGAGTTTGTCTCAAAGAAAAAACCAATAGCTGTCGCCCTGCAATTTGAGGTGGGGTCGGGCTGTCAGGTTCGACGTGACGGGCATGCCCGGGCACCCCCATATTCGCCCCATATTTGAGCTGCATATAAGGGGTGCCGGTCAGTCCGAGCATTTGAGACGCCCGTCTGGGTCAAAATTTAGCGACCGGACAGTGGCCTGGCGGCCCGTCCGGGCGTATGAGGCAAGTTTGAGGCGCCCGGCTGTAGATGCTCAATGGATATGTAGGTGGAACATTAAATTGAAAAGGTACATCATTCCTTTTTTTTTAGAATAAAGGTACATCATTCCTCCATGGGACTCGTGGGAACAGAGAGATAGGGTGGGCTGGGCCAAGGAAACGGCCTGCAAGCCCACCTCGTACCCAAAGGCCGGGACGGCGGCACCTTGAAATACCTCCGCCTTGGCGCCCAGCGTAACCGCCCCAACCAACAGCTTTCCACGCCGGAGTCCCCAACAAACCAAGAACCCTCCCCCTCCCTCCACCGCGCAGCAGCCCACCGCCTCCGCCCTCCAGCGCCGGCGACGATGGACCGCTTCCAGGACGGGCACCACGTGCGGCTGCGGAGCCGCGTGCAGCGCACCTACCTCCACGCCGCCGACGACGGGGAGAGCGTCACCCTCGGCCAGCTCCGCGCCTCCATGAACGCGGCGTGGGCGGTAAACATCTACAACGGCGACGACGGTCCGTACCTGCTCCTCCACAGCGCCGCCTACGGCCGCTACCTCGCCGCCACGGCCACGCCGGCGAGGCTCGGCCTCCGCGCGGAGCTGCGCGACTACGACCAGCCGGGGGTGGAGGCCATCATGTGGCGGGCCGTGGGGTCGGGCTTCGCGGACGACGTCGTCCTGCTCCGCAACGTCGGCGGCCGCTACCTCCGCGCCAACGGCAGGTACCTCCGCTGGAACGCCAGCGTCAGCGTCGACAACAGCGTCAGCTCCATGATGTACTGGGTCGTCGAGCCCATCCCCGCCAGAGAGGACATGCCTGCCCTTCCTGCCCCGCCTCCGGTGAGTTTGCCATGACCGACCCGCTTCTTGATACCTCTTCTTCTTGAATTGCTTTCGGCGATTCAGCGAATTCTTCTTGAACCGTAGTTCAATTCTGTTGTTGCCAAATTCTTCCTGAACATAACCATCTTTGTGATTCTGTTCCATCTTTGTGATTCAACTGCAGAATCCCCCATACGGATACCTCCTCGGGGTCATCTACCTGGAGCCGCGACGGCTGATCCGGTTCGTGCGAGCGCTCGACAACGGGCACTACCCCGAGGACCCCGAGCACGAAGCCTGGCGCCAGTTCTGGTTCAGGGGGAGGTCCGCGTTTCGCCTGAGGGACGACCTGCGGTTCCTCGTTGGCGCCGGCGTGTACTACCGGAACATCGCCATGTGCGTCCGAGCGGGTCGCTACGGGAGGCTGACCCCGCTCGTCGTCGACCTGCCAGACGGCGGCTATGGCGAGACCCTCGAGATTGTCCTCATCCGGGCCGAGACCCCTGGTGAGTGAGAGCCTCGATCTCTCCATGCCCCAACTTCCTAAAGTACAGTATCTCCTAACGTACGGTGACAAGAACTGAAGACCGATGGTCTTTGGTTGAGTTTTGTTCAGATTGTGGTACACATCTATATTTTTGGGTTTCATTTAGTGGGGTGTTAATCTACTTGTCTTACTGAAGCTGTTACTGAAATTGCTCTAGTCTGAATCTGTTGAAGTCTGAAACTGTTAGGTGTTAAAACAGTTCACTGAAATTTTTGTAGTCTGAAAAATAGTTAACTGAATCTGTTGAAGTCTGAAACTGCTAGGTGTTGGGAATTGTCTGCAACTGCTGTAATCTTGTAGATAAGTAAAATATGAATGTTATTGGGGACATAAATCATTATGGAACTTGAAATTGCAACTCAGTTGATTCGTTTGATTTAGCCAACAATACTAAATAAATCTCGTTTCTGCACCTGAGCTTTATTCAGGTTTTGTACACGAGCTGCAACCTTGGTCTTGTTATTCCTTTTATTTTCTAACCTGATCGTGCTTGGAAAAAGGATATTATGATTCGTTTTGTTATGACTTGGAAAAAGGTAAAAGTACGTAGTTGGATGAAAATAGTAGATGCCATGTTAATTTATCAAAGCTAGTTGCACATTTCTGCCCTTGATTCAGATAATCCAGTTCATCGATTTCATAGTATAGATTATGGCAGCTGAAAAGCCAAATCAAGTTCAGTCATCTCATTTTACCTTTGCAGAGAAGATACTTATTTTCTAACCTGTGAATAAAATTCAGGTAGTATCTTACAATAGTGCATAAAATCTTTAGTTCCTTGCACATTATATTGTTTCAGTTTTTTTTCTTCTTGATGTTGTTATTGATTGTTGGTCTGCCGCCTAATTGGCTCATAATTTCTGCTAATTCAGCCTACAATGGGCTGCGACACCCAGATGTCAACGCGGAGTAGAGAAAGATCGTAGTGGGAGCCCTGAAAGTACACCTGTCCACAAGTTTCGCCGCCTCGACGACAGCAGAACTGGACGCCTACTTTTGCATAGATAGATAGATAGATATAGGTTCAGAAAACTCTTTCGTTTCTTCTGCTTGCAAAACATGCTCCGTTCTGGATTCAGAACTGCCTATAGTGTTGCTTCCAATGGCTGAACAATTTGTAGGTCCTTGCAGTGTCGCTCTTTTGAGATTCATCTCTGAGATGTGATTTCTGGTGTGTTTCGTAGAAGAAGCATTTCACTGTAGGGTTTATTGCAATGAGTTGACAATCCTGCAATATTTTGAGATCATACATTTCACGTCACTGGAAATGCTTTGGTTTTGACAATGAGTTAATGGTCCTGCATTCATTTTAGACAAATGGATCGTGCAAATGGAAAATTTAGTGGGTTTTTTCCTGAGAGCTATTGATCGTGTTTTTAGTTGTGCTGCCTTGGGTATTTAGAGTCCTTAATTCCTGACCTGCACAAGTGCACATACCAGGAAGAACTGTGGCCATGAGTAAAGCGAAAAGGCCTTATGATAGAGCTGTACGAAGCTTTTAAGAAGAAGAAAAAAATGGTGATAGCACACTGGAACTTCCCATAGATTCATACAAGTTTTTCGAGAAAACGCAAAGACTTTGCGTTTCTTTTCATTGAAAAGTGGGGGAGCAGTTTACATGCCTCCTAGGAGGTGATTTGCAGGTTATGTTACAATGATCTTAGTGTACATCCCAGGTGCTGGGGATCACCAATCGAAGGCTTGAAGCCCATAATGCGGCCTCTGCTTTGATGTGCTCTGTTAGTTGGTGGACTGATTGCTGATCCCCTTCGAAGACACAAGCGTTTCGTTGCTTCCAGATCATCCATCCCGTCAGAAGCGTTGCGGATGCCAGCCCCTTGCGAAGTGGCTTGGGGGTTACCGCCTTGGCAGCATGCCACCAGTCGGAGATGGAAGCGTCCCGGTCAGGTGGCCTGCACGTCATCCTCAGCCAGGCAAGGATATCATGCCACACTTGCCTTGAGAAGGGGCATGTGACAAGCAGGTGTTGCATCGTCTCTGGTTCCTGATCGCAAAGGACGCAACGGGGGTGGTGCTGCAGGCCACGGCGTTGTAGTCTCTCGGCAGTCCAGCATCTATCCAGCTTCATACAAGTTTGCCAGATCATATGCAGCCATGCCATCACGGCGAAGCGAAAAGCGCTTTTCATACAGAACAACGTCGCCTCGGGATCGCCACTCATGCAAAACCCTCACACACGGGAGGGACCGATTCAATCTCTCTTTTATAGAGAGACACTGAAAACAAGAACAACTTATTCATGGTGTAGTCTGTCAGGCTACTGAACATGCTTGAGTACCCGATTTCTCGTGAAATCTGTCGGGATCAGCAGATGCAAAGATTGTATGCTCGATGCTGCGATTTAACTATGGACTGTGACCATACGTGCTGCCTTGCTGGGATCTGAGATTTATGCTTATAGAAAAGGACAGGAGCAGGGCATGAACAATCTAATGCAGCTAAGCTACTAGAATTCAACAAAGCAGTCTGCCAAGATTGTGAAACTATATTTTTAGTGATCAAATTTATACTCCCTCCATCCCGAAATAAGTGTCTCAACCTTAGTACAACTTTGTACTAAAGTTAGTACAAAGTTAAGACACTTATTTTAGGACGGACGTAGTAGTTTGGAAGGAAAAAATATGCATGTTGTATGTATGCAACTGAAAATCATGCAATGTATAAGAAGCATAATTATGCAATACATATGCAAATGGCATGTCCTGTTCCTCCCTGTGTGCAGGCCGTAGCATGCCAAGTTCTGAATTTTACACAGAACATATATGCAAGCTTTGTGTGCATCAAGCAAATAAGAGAATCTGAATGCATTCAGAATCCGTAGGCAAAACATACTTATGAAAGTTAGAATTTTAATTGGAAGCACTTAATGTTTGCCCACGATCCTGGTCGTGTCGCTTCGGTCAAATTCGAGCTTAAAACCAGAACATAAACAAAGTCGCAAATCTTGGTGTTCATCTCACGGTCCAGTAAAATGTTACTGGCTTTCAGGTCTGTATTACTCTCAAGCGAGAGGGCTTGTGCAAGTAGAGAAGCCCGTGTGTGACCCCATTGATTATATGGAGGCGCTGCTCCCAGCTCAGCATTGGCCGATCCTTTCGCACTAGGAAAAAGTAATTCGATGCTTTAGATTGTGTGAGAATTCCTTTAGGCTCTAGCCCGTAAGAAATCCTTTAGCCTCCTTGATTACTACAGTACATTCAAGCAAAAGGAAGGCGGGCTCAAATGTGGAACCAGTAGCAACCAAAGTGCATCGTGTGTTTTCCAAGTTTTGGTTTCCTCCAATGTCTCAGATATTCAAATCGCACAAATATTGTATGTACATGAACTAAGTCCTATGATGAACCGAAGTCTTAGATGGTACTCATATATATATATATATATATATATCTACTAGTGTCCACTTTCCCTCACACAAATTGCCAGCTCCAACCACCAAGCATTCATCTTGTATGCATGTCTAGAACAGGGGTGCCATGTCTTTCAATTACCCGTGACATATCTACTCATTATATGTAGAGAAAGAAGTTTTTTTTTGGCATCTCTTTTCCATGAGCTTCTCTTTCATTCTTCATATGATTAGGTGTCCACATATGTTTTGTAAGCTCTGCAAGTTCATAGGTTTCTCCTTCTCTTCTCCTCCATTTGTTGTTTTCTGACAAATGGTGAATTATATTAACTCAAAATAAAGCATCAAAAGGATGTAAAAACAACGAGCACACACCCGGCCTCTGCATGAGTAGGATGGAGTAAAAACCAAAAGAACCTCTGAAATGCCAATTCCGGATGCTCCGACAGTCCCACGCCGTCCTCATGCTCCGTCGTTCTCGTCTGTGGCGCAGCATCCATTGGAGAAACATACTCATCGCTGCCGTCGGATTTAAAGATCCAAGATCCCATCGAGCATACATCATTACATCTTTTGGTATGACCAGTGCTATCACCTTGTTCACATAATTGTGGAATTCCATTTTTATGGAAACCTGGATGAAATGTTGTTGAGCCCATCAACAACATACTTATTTTCTCCATAATTTTGTTGAACATTAAGTTAGTGTTGGAAACTTTTGAAAGCATTTCTTCATGCTAGCTCATGGAGCATATGTTTGGATGAAAGAAGTGACTTCCTCTAATTCATGTGCATTCGATGCAAGTTGCCGCAGTGAATTTGAGAAAAGTTTGTTATGCTTCCTCTGGAATCATTCCAAGCTAGTCATGCATGTGCAAAGTATACCATGGTTTGGTAGATTAATTATCTCCACTCCATATGTATTCCGTAGCACACCAAGCCACTGATTGATTTGTTCAAGGAGAAAAAGTTCCTTTCTAAGACCCGGGGCTTATGCAAGGACTTCGATATCCTCGATGATCGTTCCCCACCTGAACTCGGTAGCGTTTTATTATAAGACTACCACGTGGTCATGCTTGTCTGGGACAGCGTGTTCACATGTGTGTAGCAGATCCAGCTCAAGTTTTGGAACTTACTATCGTAGTTCATCTCCCGAGAATCTCGCAACGTTATCTCGTCGATTTGTGTTGCAATCCTTCCTTTCAGACATGATGAGTCTGGAAATATTCCGTTACCAACCAGATCTGAATCTCAGGCAGATATTATGGTTGGAGCTATTCCAAGATCTATGATGTAGGTCCCGACAAGGTTGATGTTCTGGCTGACACACCTAGCCTGGAGAGTTATCATTGTAGTATCTTGATTGAGCAATTTTACCATCTTTCTACATGAGGATTTCATGCGACTTATTCTAGAAGTTGCTCCCTAGGAATTCATGTGCTCCCAGTTCCTTCGATTTTGCTATAATCATTCGAATAGTGGAATCACTTTCTCCTGATGAGCTTCTCCCCAGTTACTAGAATCATTCCCAGCATTTGCATTTTGTTCCCAGCCTGCACCTGCCGTGGTGCCATCCTACCATGGGTTCCACCCATTTCCGGTGATAAGCAAAAATCATCCATTACGTTGTCTTCAACAAGGTAGTCCACATCATTCATCCTAGTCCGACTATGTCATTCTCTGGAACTCCTTCAAATGTTCGATTGTGATTGCCTTAGGCTGGTTTAGAGGATTTTATTGATCTCTGTATCAAAAGTAATTCTTTTTGCCACTTAAGGAAATAACTCTATGAGTCACCTCCTCTAAGGTGTCTCGTTATGGTATCATGGCAACTCAAATCCTCGCTACGTTGACAACCGTTCACCACCTTGTTAAGCGTGAAATTGTTGTCTACCTAGTGAACCTTCGTCATCTGCTTCACTCCATCCCTTTGGATGTGTGCTTCGTGTCTCAGCTCGAGAGATGTTGCTATGTCTCATTCCATGAGCTGATCCTGAGTTGTTCGATCTTCGAGAAGATCAATCCTTCTAGAGTTTTCCCTTTCCTCTCGTTGTCATGTTAGTTGGAGTTCTCAGAGCAAGACATCGAGACAAAGATGGTGATCGGATCAACGTTCTTATGAGATGCAACCTGGATTGTGAAGATTGTGTTAGTTTGCGTTCCCCTTTCATTTTACCCTACGCTTGAATCTCGGGGCGAGATTCTTTTGAGTAGGGGTGAGTTGTCACATCCCTAGTTCTGGCTAGGCCAGTTTCATGTGTGCATCATGTTTAATTTCAAATGAAGTTGAAATGGGGATGACAGAAACCCCCAGCACATCTTAAACCAACTAGGGTTTACTAAAATTCTTTTCAATGAACCTGAAATGCCCTTCTAAAATGTTCATCATCTTTGCCTTGGTCTAGTATCTCTGACAAAAATGGTGCACACTTTTCTAGGACATCATAAGGTCACTGGATTAAATCATATGTTATTTGCATTTGGACATTTAAATGCTATAAAATATTTTAAATGTCCAAATAATCATAAACTGAAATGTTCCACGTTGGATATACTCTATACAGTGGGCATGAGCAGTTTGGTGATTTTTGAAAGTGCTTAGGTATTTTTAGAAAAGCCACAAAGTTGCAGAAAAATAGAAAACAGGATTTAAAAGAGAAAGAGAGAGGACTTACCTGGCACACCAACCGGCCCACCACTGTAGCAGCCCAGCTGGGCAAAGTCAGCCCAGCCCACCACCGCAGCCCCTCTGTCGCCTTCCTCCTCGCGCCAGTAGGCAGGGGCGCGTGCCCGGCGCGCGCAGCCACACGCCGGCCACCTCCACCCTGCCTGCGTGCTTCCTCGTCGCCCTGGATCTCCCTCACGACGCCACGCATCCCCCTGGTCGCCTCTCACTCTCTCTCGATCTCGACCCCCTTCTCTGCTCTCTCTCCCTCTCTGCCCGAGCGGAGCTTGTCGCCGCCGCTCGCTGCCCGCGTAGCCACCGCCTTCCCCTCGCCCTCTCTTCGTGTCCGGGTGCTCCGCCTCGTCGTCTGCATCGTTCTTGACGAGCCAAGCGACCAGGGACGCGTTGCATCGCCGCCATCATCGTCGTCTTCACCTCCGGCCGCCCGAGATCGCTGTCGTTGTTCCGGCCGCACCAGTGCATCCCCGAGCTCGCGCACGACGCCATCGAGACCGCTGTGAGCTCTCCTCCGTTTCCTCTCCTTCCCCGTGCTCGATTTCGTGCCGTAACCCTGCTAACCATCGAACCCGCGAGCACCACGCCGCCGGTCATGTCGCTGCCGTGGCCAGGGCCACCGCAGCTCACACCCGCGCACGTCACCGCACTCAGCAACCTCCCAGAAGACCAACGCCGCCGCCCACAGCTCCTGCCGTGCCCCGCAGCACCCCGCGTGCACCTGGCCGTGCTCCGGCCGCCGCCCCGAGCTCGTTTCCGGCGAGCTCAGGCCACCCCCGCCTCTCCCGCTTGCTCCAGAAGACGCGAACGAGCCCTGGCTCCTCGCCCGTTGCCTCCGCCGCACAAATGGTCGCCGTAGCGACGAACCCGACGCGCTCCGCCGCGTTCGGCCTCGCCGGCGACTAACCGCCGGTCAAACTGGTCAACCGCGTAATTAACCCCCTCCCTGTGACACTGACAGTGGGTCCCGGTGCCCTAATCCTTTAATTAGATTAGAAATAACCCCCTGTTTAACATAGTGCCACTGACGTGTGGACCCCACATGTCAGATTTGACCTGGACGGCGCCTGTTGACCTGCTGACATCAGCATGACCTAATGCTGATGCAGTAATACATTTTCTGGATTTATTAATAATCAGGAAATTCCAGAAAATGCCCAAAACTTCTAAAATTCATAGTAATTCAACCGTAATTCCAAATGCAAAGATTTATATATGTTTTTGGATCAGAAAAATCCAATCTATCCATCTGTACCATTTGCATGCATGTTTGAACAACCTAAGGTTGCTGTATATGGCAATTTGCATATTTGGCATTTAAATAAGCACATATGAAGTTTGAATTTGAACCCTTGGTTCAAACCAACTTCATTTAAATTATTGCTAGTTGCATTAGCTCAAACCACAGCATATTGCCATGTCATGATCATGCATCATATTGTTGCATTGCATTGATTGTGTTCTTTCTTGTTTGCCGGTAATTGTCCCCTCTCAGTAGACGACGTTCCAACGATGAGATCGATGACACCGATGAAGAGCTATATTATCTTCAGAAGTGCCAGGCAAGCAAAACCCCCTTGTTCATTCCGATACAATCCCACTCTCTCGCTCCTGCTCTCTTGTACTGCATTAGGACAACATCGATTCAACTGTTACATGCTGCGGTAGCTGAACCCCTTTTCCTCTGCATGACCTGTCATTGCCACAGTAAATAGATGAAACCCACTAGCATGAGTAGGAGTTGTTTGAGCCCTGATGTGCCTACTCATTCATGCCTGTTTGTTATGCCTGCTACTGCTTAGAGTTGAGTCGGGTCTGATTCATCGGGAATGAGTTGGAATGGTGATGAACATGTCCTACTGTGTGTGAGCTAAGTGTGTGAACACGATTTGGTAAAGGTAGCGGTGAGAGGCCATGTAGGAGTACATGGTGGGTTGTCTCATTGAAACCGTCCTCAGGAACTGAGTTCTGTGTTTGTGATCCATGAACAGTTACTACCACACGTTGGGCCCTGAAATATGACCCCGCTCGACTTATTAACCGCCCCTGTCCTCTGTCCAGGAGTTGCAACTAGTTTCTGGTGTTTGTAGGATATGTGTTGGAGGCCGTGCTTAGCGCTGACCCTAGGGGTGGGCTATGTTGCGGTAGATACACCGTGGCCCGGTGTACCGAGCGCCCGTTTGGTGTCTCGGGAACCCTGCACACATCGTTTGGGGCTGTGAGTGAAACCCCGGCCGGATCTCCTCGCGGATGGAACCCGAATAGGCGATAAACCTGGACTAAAGACTTGTGTGGTTAGTTAGGTCGTGGTCTACACCCACGTCGACTTTCACTTGAAGTCTGCCGAGCACATGTCGTGTGCAGACGCTAAGTGGTGGAAACATGTGTGAAGAAGTACACCCCTGCAGGGTTAATATGATCTATTCGAATAGCCGTGTCCGCGGTAAAGGACTTCTGGGTTGCCTGTACAGTTCATAGACAAGTGAAAGTGGATACTCTAAAACTCGCAAGATAAGCGTGAGTGCCATGGATGGCGTTCTCGTAGGGAGACGGGAGCGGATCCATAGTGGTGTATTGATATGGTGAATATGTGGACTCGTGTGCGCCACCTCAAAAGAGTTACTTGCTGTCGTAGTTCAGGTTAGCCACTGAGTCAAAGCTGGCCTGCTGCAGTTAAACTCCACCACCCCCTTTGTTGATACCGATGCATATATAGTTAGTTCTGATGTAAGTCTTGCTGGGTACATTTGTACTCACGTTTGCTTAATTTATGTTTTTGCAGAGAGACTCAGTCTCGCTAGTAGTTCCGCGTGGACTTCGACGTTTAGCTTGTTACCTCAGCTACGATCTTGTGCCCTCGACAGGATCTGGTAGATAGTCGGGCTTCTCAGCCTTTTTCACTTGTAGATGTCTGTACTCAGACATGATAGGCTTCCGCATGTGCTTTGACTTGTATGCTCTGAATGTTGGGTCATGAGACCCATGTTTGTAATACTTGGCTCCTCGGAGCCTAATGAATAAATACTCTGAGTCGTAGAGTCTTGTTGTGATGCCATGTTGTATTTGCCCATATCCAGCATATTGTGTGTATGATTGAAATGCTTGGTATGTGTGGGATCCGACAACCTAGTTGTTTATCCTTGGTAGCCTCTCTTATGGGGAAATGTAGTCTTGTGCTTCCATGAGTCATAGTAGTCCGCTACAGCCCGGTTCACCGGAGTCCTGCTAGCCCAGCACTACTGCTCCGGAACACTTAGACTGGCCGGCATGTGTCCTTCCTCGATCCTGTGTCTGTCCCTTCGGGGAAACGTCACGCGGTGTCTTTCGGAGTTCTGTTAGCCTGCTACAGCCCGGATTCCCGGAGTCCTGCTAGCCCAGTTGTTACAGCCCGAATTCACTCGCTGATGACCGACACGTTCGTTGCTGGGTCATGTATGCCTGTCCCCGTAAGTTAGTGCCACTTTGGGTTCACGACTAGTCATGTCGGCCCGGGTTCTCTGTCATATGGATGCTAGCGACACTATCATATACGTGAGCCAAAAGGCGCAAACGGTCCCGGGCCATGGTAAGGCGACACCCGTGGGAATACCGTGCGTGAGGCCGCAAAGTGATATGAGGTGTTACCGGCTAGATCGATGTGACTTGGAATCGGGGTCCTGCCTGCCAAAGGGGAAACAGAACCTAGAGAATTAGAAAAAGTATTTTTTTTGTGCGAAGACATCAGTCCTCGGAATTCAACACTTGCAGGCTCATTACTTCAGTTTGCTGCTGGTCCACAACATCATACACCTTCTCTGCTAGGCAAAACGAAAGAGCGAAAAAAAAATGCCATGAATTGACACATAATATTTTTCCTCGCCAGGTTTATCGTACTCATGAGTACCAGTGTTGCCGGGATTCTACCGAGTTACTAAATTTCATGAACGCTGTCCCCCAAACTTTGCTGAAGAACTTGGAGAAAATGCGATCTCAGCAAAATGAAAAACCCACATGGTTTGGTTGTGCAGGGTGCTACTCCATCAATAGTGATCTCACACCTGAATTGCTTGTACCGTCAATGGCATGCACAATGAGCCACACAAAAATGATGATGCGCACTACAATAAAATGTAAATCCAGAATCCAACAACAACAAAAACAACAACAACAACAACAAAGCCTTTAGTCCCAAACAAGTTGGGTAGGCAGATCCCATCCAGAATCCATCACCGTTAAATCATACTACTACGGGTTTTAGTTAAATTACAAGCTAAGGAAGAGTGTCAGTTCAATAATCGGACCAAAGTAAAAACAACAGCTGCAACAAATGTCAGGCCTCTAACTAGATCTTAGAGGCACCGGCTGCAGGAAGACTAAACAAGCACATCATAACATCACTGGAACATGAAGAACTCCGGGCAGCATGAAACACGGTTTGATCAACTTCCGCACAACCTTCAGTCTTGTAATTCCTTCGAAAAGAGGGCCATCCAAAGAGCCACCATGAACAGGGTTATCTCACATTGAATCAATGCCGAGAAACCTCTCTGGCACCGAGAAAGGATCGAGCTCCAAACAGCCTCGAAGCTTGCCTCCTTTTTCATTTGTGAGATGGAAGCGAGGGATCTGGTGAGAGAACTTTAAGTACTCATCCTCACATATCGTTTCCACAGATGGCTCTCTTCTAAATACTGTCCTGTGACCATCCACCTTTCTCAACAGCTTAACTTGTATGGACGAATCAGTATGGGTTAATATCTCCACCAATTCATAGTCACAATTTTTAAAATCGCGCGCAGTCCATCCAGCCCTCCAGTCCTTGTAAACGGCCCAGATCTCACGAGGAAGAGGAATAATTTCAAATTCTTTCTCTCTACCAGTTGGTCTACTACATACAGGATGAGAAAATGATTGTGTACCAGTGTAAGTCTTAATAGCATCATTTTCACCGGAAACCGTAAAGATTCCACAGCCAACAGGGCGATCTTCGTTGACCAATCTTTTCTCCTCCTCTCCCCGAGGAGAGACATCAAGCCATCTCACTTGTACTTTATTATTCTTGAGATCGACTTTCCTTATGCCGGCATAGTAATTGGGGAACTTATCTATATCATTGTAGAGAGCCCAGATTTGCCCAGGTTCGAACTTGTCAAGCAATCTCATTTCTGTAAATTCATGGAATTCAGATTCAGCACATTCAAATTCTGCCTGGATAATATCATCAGATTCCTCATAAACATCAGTACTATCTTGTACAGCAGATTGAGTGTAACTGCTTTCAGGTACAACAGAGGCAAAAGCATCTTCCAAGTTAGGGGGAAGTGCGTCAGGATCAAGTTCAACAGCTCCTTCTGGAATGCCATCTCTTTCAGTCCCCTCCATCCAATGGTAAGGGACACAATGTGAAAACCTTAGTGTGTTATCCTGCGGTATCACGTACGGGGTTGCCTCTTCCAACCCCGTAAATAAGCTAACAAAGCCTTTTACTTTTACGAGCGGCATGGCAATGATGCTAGTGCTTCTCGTGAAATCAGAGACAACCTGAACAACTTCATACTTAAAATCTGTCTGGTTTTCAGCGTCCGAACTCCAGCCAATGTCCCATCCCTTGAAAAGGGCCCAAACTTCACCTTTCTTAGGATATATCTCAAACGAGTTTCTTGTCTTGCTTTTCTCATAGGAAATGATCTGGGAGAAGATGTTAGTTTCTTTAGCTGTGTGTGATGCTCCATGCTTAAAACGTCCACAAGCAACAGGCAGTCCCTCCCGTGACCATGCCACCTCTGCTTTATTTCTGGGATCAAATTCGAGCGAAACAAAGTGTACCTCAAACTTTGGGGCCCTTCTTACCTTTGTAATTCGAGCATAAAATCTTGGCATACAGCATTGACTATCATAGACAGACCAGATTTGATTGTGTTTAAACCGACTTACATCTCGAAGTTGGTCGAAGTCAAAAAATTCAGGACATGATACTTCCGCTTGCGCGTCGGCAGATTCTTCAGCAACTTCCATACCTTCTCCAGCAGATGGAGTGTTATGGTCTCTGTTCTCTACCACCGATGTCTTTGCAAAGATCCCTGCGTTCATGCATGTAGCATGCTGCCTCTCCCCAACCCCTTCAGATGCCTTGTGAGATTTATTTCGCCT
Organism: Thinopyrum elongatum; assembly: GCA_011799875.1. NCBI lineage: Eukaryota > Viridiplantae > Streptophyta > Magnoliopsida > Poales > Poaceae > Thinopyrum > Thinopyrum elongatum. The sequence goes on along the minus strand of CM022298.1, from coordinate 79,256,636 downwards.
GGACGAACCAGCATATGCGGCATCAAATTCTGAGCCTTTTACTGACCTGCTTTCTGAAACAACACGAACAAGAGGCTGCTCCAAGTTAAGGGGAAGCGCAGCAGGATCAAGTTCGAGAGCTCCTTCTGAAATGCCTTCACTTTCAGCTGCACCCATCAAACGGTATGGGATACAATGCGAGAACCATATTGTATCATCCTGCCTTATCAGATATGGAGTAGCCTCTTTAGACTGCATAAATAAGCTAACAAAGACTTTTATCTTGACAAGCGGCATGACAGTGATGCTAGTGCCAGTCGTGAGATCAGAGAGGACCTGAACAACTTCATACTTGTATTTCTTTTGATTGTGAGCATCTGAGCTCCAACCAATATCCCATCCCTTCAGAAGGGCCCAAACTTCATCTTTCCTAGGATATACTTCATAAGAGTTCCTTCTACCAGTGAATATCGCATTTACACGATGAGAAAAGGATTTCATGTCAGTGTAAATCATAATACCATCGGTGGTGGCAACCCTATAGGTTCCACACCCGACAGTTCGATCTCCTACAGTTTTTTTCTCCAACTCTCCATCGGGGCAAACTTCAAGCCATCTTGCCCGTACTTCATTATTCTCCAGCTCAACTTTTTCTATGAAGGCATAGCAATTGGGATACTTATCTATGTCACTGTAGATAGCCCAGATCTGCCCCGGTTTGAACTTCCGAATCAATCTAATTTCTGAAAATACTCCTGCATTTTTCCACACAGATTGCTCTGGACCAGAAGGAACAGGTTGGTCAGTTAAAACATGTGTTACAAAGGCCTTCGAGCAATTTTGGCAGCGGACAGTTTTCTGTGAAATTGCATGGTGGTACTCATATTTGGTGTCACAAGCTGGACAGATGGTCCAAAATGTTTGTGGCCTTGCGGAATTTGAGCCCGATAGCTGTTCTTGCGGACATGTATTATGGAGATTCATGGTAGTATGGAGTGAGGTATACTACTTCCAGACAACAGATAACAAGCAATAGACCAAAAAGGTAACTTGTCAACCTGTACCAAACAAACAAAAAATTATGATCAAGAAATTTCATGAGTACATTCTAAAACAGAAGAACAGCATGCATTTTTTGCTACATAAGGGTGTGTACAATGGTGCTATCTTAGCAATGCCACCTAGGATAATTGCTGACTTCGAAGAGAGAGAAATGAGAAAAAAAGGTTTGTCTTCTCCAGCTAAGAGATGATCTCTTAGTAAGGAAGATAAGACAATTCTATCCATTTTACAAGATGTCATCTCTTAGTTACAGGTGTTCTAATTTAATTTTAAACATCCCACAAATTTAGGAGCATGCAAAGATTAATTGCTAGAGATGGCACTAAGAGATAATCCACTGCATCATATGTTTTTGTCCTCTCTAAATGACATGCATGGTATAAGGTAAGACCCTCTTATCGACGATTGTACATGCCTAACAAACAACCAAAGAACAATGCTCACTTTCTTGCGACCCTAACATAACAAAATTAACTCAAAAGGCAGCAATCTCATAATTTTTAGCACTGTTACCAACATGAAAGACCATTAGCACTCAAAATGTAATGCATGTGTTTAGACTTCATTAGATGGTCCATAGGCTAAACGTGTGACATATCAGTTTCAACAAATATGTGTTGAACTGATCAGAGAGCACTCCCAGCAGGGTTCAATTTCCCAGATTCTAGATAAATCCTGCAAACCCCCAGAAGTGAGTAACAACTTGGTTTTCCAGTAGATTCTGATTAAACATGTCTCTTCATCTTCTCTTTGTATCTTTCCCAGTTGTTTTATTGTCCTTCAAACATTATCCGTTGTGTTTCGAGGAGGAAACCTTTGACAGGTTGGCTACAATACTGGTTTCAAGGTAATTTGCCAAAAAACAAATTAAGCACAATTAAAGCTCCACAGTTGGTAACTTGTACTTTGTGCCTTCTTTGGCGCCTAATGCACAACGACACGCAATTGTATGCGTGTTCGAGAAGAAAAAGGGACAACGACAACTGATAGCTTAGCAAGATTATAAATCGATCCACCCGCTACAAAAGGAAAAATAATAATGTTCATCTTCATCAGTGACTTCAGTGAGTGGAATACCTTAATACATCAGATTCCTCTTGACTATAAACCCATCTCAAAATGCTCCTCACCCTGCCCCGAGTCATCCCCAGGGGGCGACTCGAGCAGTTCCCAATCCCCTCGCCGCCGTCGCGGGTCGTCATTGCCGGCCAAAGGCCCGGCGTCAGTTGGCGGCGGCGGGACGGTCTCGCAGCCCACTCTCCTTCCCTTATATCTCCCCTCTCTCCCCCTAACCCTAGTACAGGTTGCCGCCGGTGGGGCTTTCTCATCGTGCCTCGAAGGTTGGCCGCCTCGGGCGGAGGTGCTCGCGACCAAGAGGGCAAGCGTTGTGCCTCGCCTTGGACTGGGGGCTCATCGACATGGAGCCTGCCTCGGCACAGGGGCCGGTGGGGCTCTCCGGCCGATTCGGGGTCGCAGCCGTGGGGGTTGTGGATGCCGACCACCTCGCGGCGTAGTCACGGCCAGGGGCACCGGTGGCTACCTCACCACACCTAGGGCCAGGGGCACCGGCGGCTACCTCACCACACCTAGGGCCAGGGGAACCCGCGGCTACCTTGCCCCACCTTGGGCCAAGGACGGGTTGCCCGAGGTGCCCGCGCCGACCCTGCCCAGATCTGGGGCGGTTGAAACGGGTGGTTGGCCATGGCCGCCGTCTTTTGCTTGTGGGTAGTGTGTTCCCATCATCGGGTGGTTTCGCCTTGCTTGGTCTCGTTGCTGGTAGGTGGGGGTCTCCAGAGGGGGTCATCGTATGTCTTCTCTGACGGGCATATCCATGTCGGACAACTGTAAGGCTAGGGAGTGGGGTTACTTGGATGTCGGGGCGGCAGCTCCAGGTGGTGGTCCATTTGCTTTGCCTTTCATCGGGTTTCTTGGAGGCGGCGAGTGATGTGGCGGTGGGTGATCTTGGTACTGGTGGTGCTTCGACTATGGTGGCTCCCAGATCCTACTCTGGAGGTCTGTTTTGGTGGCGACAGGCCGACCCTTAGGGTGGGTTGGTGCTCGTGATTCCTCCTGTAGCATGGGTGAGAGGCTCTGGGCGAAAAATTTGCGCTTTGGCGCCAGCGACGACGATGCTCGTTGGTGTCACGTCCCTCTTGAGGGCGTCATGTGGTCCCTCTCCCTGCGCCAGAGTTCCAGGTGAAAACCCTTGACCACTCTTCGGTCTCGGCGACATATTGCGTCGTCACTCTCTTGAGGCATTGACGTGGAGTCCAGGATCCTTCCGGTCGTGCCACGTCGTTATCTACGGGCAACTTTGGATCCTATCTTGAAGCTTCTTTGACTCTAGCTTGAGGCAGTCTCGCTTGCCTCCTCATCTTTTGCACGGGTCCTTGTTGGCACCACTCGTGGTCCTCGCTATCCGCAGGCAGGAGTGGCGTTGCACGCTCAAAAGTGGGAGGGCAGGGGGCCCCAACGATAGCTTGGTGTGAGCGGTGCATCGAGGTCCAGCGGTTTTCCAAGGTGGCCCGGTCACTTTTCTTGTCAGTAGTCTAGGTCATGTTGTGGTAGGGTGTGGTTGCTCCTGTACTTTTGCTTTTTACCTATGATCTGCTTTGTAAGAGGGTCTCCTTATAGCCTTATACCAGTTCCTCGAAATAGGCTCGCTCCCCGCTTTACATATAAAGCACACATCACAGTACATGGTCGAACGATACAAAGTTGTGAGGCGACCCTCTTACAAAGCAGATCCTGGGATAACCGGACAACATACACGCACGTGACTATGTTGTTGAGCAATGACACAGGTAGGCCTGCAAACTATGCCATGACAACGCCCTTAGGAGGGGGAACGACACAAAGCGTCGTCGCCGTCGAGTCCAAGAAGAACAAGGGCTTTCACCCAGAACCCTGGCACGGAGAGAAGAACCACAACGACGTCCTCAAGAGGAAAGCGGCACTCATGGGTGTCATCGCCGTCGGCGCAAAAGCGCGGAGCTTACGCTCGGCAACTCACCCGTGCTACCATGAGGCACCCAAGACATCCGCGACGAGGACAAACCTTCAGGTCCGAATCTGGGCGTCTCCATTGCCAATAACGAAGGGGGGCCCGAGTCACCTGTCGTTACACCCCTCGTCGCCCATACGACCAAGAGACATAACCACCACCGTAGCCATGATGCCCACCGTAGAGCCAACCATGTGGACCGCCGTCCCAGAGCCGACGCCCCGGCATCCATGACCCTAAACACCGCCAACCGCCCGCTTCACAACGCACCACCCACAATAGGAAGAGTGGAAGGCCTCTCCTTCTACTCCTAGCCCGGCATCAGCCAGGGGGTCTGGGTCGACACCTCCACTGTAGGAGGTATCCACACCTACGTCCCCAGTCGGTCTCGATGGACCGAGGGGGACACAACCCGGTAACTGCCGACGGCTGGCGCCGAGCGGGGATCCCGCACGCGGCCACATCCGTAACCATCGGCGCCGATCCGCCCGGCGTTGCAGCAGCGCCATGAGGGTCCAACTCGGACCGACGTCACGAACCCGCAGGCAAAGAAGGCATAACGGGCAAGCTAGCACCATCGCGGACACGGTCGGCCCCTGTACCTGCACGCCGCAGAATGCCATCCACCGCCACATACTAGATTGGAGCCGCTTGTGGAAGCCAGCCGTCAACGACCCGGATCATGCCGACACTAACTCAAGACAGCCTTGCCGCTCCATCGCCACCGTGTCGGGCTCGCGCCATCCCGTCGGAGCCAAACCGGACCAGCACCAACAGCACACGCCCGCCGCACCCTGTGCATCTAGCCCTACACCGCACACCATACTCCCAGCGCCAAATCTGGCCAGAAGCCTGCCCGCAGTCACCCGAGGATAACGCACCGCACCAGCCCCTGGCAGCCGGACCCCAAGCAGCCTCTGCACCAGAGCGCCATCAGGGAGCATACGCACCAAGGCACCGCCGGCGGGAGCCCCGCGTCGCCAGCGACATCGGCGGCAAGATCTGGCCGAGCCAGAGCGAGCCGGCACCACCACCACGAGGGCGCCTCGCGCGCAGCCCTCCACGCCCTGGCTGGGCACGGTAGGGGCAGCATGCCTGCAGACCCCGCCACCAGCCACCAGTCACCGCGCCCTGCCGCCGGCGCGCCACCATCGCCCGAAGCAGACGCCCCGTGCAAGCCTCCAACGCGCGAGGGGAGAGGGAGCCCCGCCGCCACCTACGCCGACCGGGCCGCCACCTGTGTTGCTTTATATATAAAGCGGGGCCGAACCCTTTTTTTGCTAATACATCAGATTTCTCTCTACCTTCTTTCCTAGTTCATTTATACTGCAAATTCTTCATTGTTCAATCATGTATTTCTTGAATGATATAATGCCCACTTCTTGATTCTTTTTGCTAGATAGAAGGAACAGTGAAGTTTTGGTCTCTAACTATCTGCTGAGTCCATTTTACACCCTCAAATCCAAAACCGCTTAATTTACTTCCATGAATATACAACTGCAAATAACCCCATTAACCTAAATACCTTGTTTTTCACTGATATCAACATCCTATTAGGCGGTATATGATGAGGTGGTATTGTTGTCAGCTATCGGCTTGGAACAGACACCTCCCAAATTCCAAGTTCTTGTCGTAGTCCAGTTATCACTCCCAAACTACAAATCTGTGCAGTCCACTCATCAGTGACCTGTGTTCTTCAAGCTCCACTGTGAACCTCCCTTAAAAACTTTAAAGCAATTAAGCAGCCCACCTCCATTGGCAAAGTAGTTGTCTACATTCATTTGCACTTAACCTCATCACCAACCACGCCAGCTACTGCTGCTTTTTGCTACTTTCTATAAGTTAGGTAGGTTGAGTGAAAAATTCTGATAGTCGATGGATGTAAAATAAATGATTCTGTCATGTAAAATAGAGTTAAAGATACTACTACTCCGTCCGGGTTTACACGTCCGGCGAGCCAGCAGCCACGTATGATTTTTCAAGGTCACTAGATGTACACAGTTGCTTTCCTCGATCTCACCGCTGGATGTGCGCTTGATTGGTTGGGTCATGCATGCTGTTAGCGGCATGCAAAAATCTTAACAGGCAACTGGCTGCGCGTTGTAAATGCAAAAGCGAACCATGCAGTCAGCTCCATGCAAAACTGCTAGCGATTTGGTTGGCTGTTGCTATTCTCTGAAATTACGCATCGTTGGTCCTTGAGTTTTGGTTAATAGGCCCAATAAACCCGAGTGGAGGGAGTGCAAGCAAGGCCAAAAGGATACTAGATGTCATAATACGCGGACGAATTAAATGCAAAAAAAGAATTTGCAGCAATAAATATTTTCTAACAAGTTTTACAACTTTTTCTTCATATATTTACTACTATGAAGCATAACAATTCACAATGTTTACAGCTTGCAAGAAAGTTTCGATGATACTAAAAGTACATATAACTTCTCTATTTTGTACTGCATCAAACCATAAGCTTTTCAGATCCAGAAAATAGCATGGCAATGTAAAAGATACAAGGCACATATTTAACAAAAGCCTGAATCAAGAGAACATATTTTCTGCACAAAGCAATGTGGTTAATAAAGCAAGCCAACGATGTTTCCAATAAGGTGACTTTAAGTTCACTAGAGGATTAGTGAAATATTTTTACTATAATCAGTGTCATATTATACAAAGAAAAAAAAGTAAAGTGAACAATCACAACATAACCGGCTAGGATCTAAACTACAATGAAGGAATCAAAAGAAAACACAACAGATCACTTTATTCAAAATATACTGGAATCTGAGAGCTTTTGTAATTAAGGTACGACGCTATTAACTAATATCAGAAGGCCCAAGGCAATATCTTGGCATGCAGTGGAATAATATTATGTAGTCATGACTCATGACAAATAAGCAGATGCATAGAAAATAAAATTCTTTAGAATTTAGCCAGCATGTAAATTAGGCCAGGAAAATATTGAGCGTGTCCAGTTGTACATGTGTGAACCAAAAAATGATAAAGTTTGTAAACGGACAAAACAAAAGTTCGTACTTACCACAGATCATCATGACAGGCAGGAGAGCATGAGCTTGGTACTGTCTGCAGAAATATTTGTCTCATTAATGTTTGTTTTCAACTTACCACTATGCTCATAATCGTACAAACATAAAAAAAATGCTATGTGCAACCACCAACAATATGATTCTTATTATTATTTGGCTCCTTCTCAATACAAAACAGGGAAAGGAAGCTAAAGGGAAAAATAGAATAGTTCTCAGTATCACTCTTGGTATTTTTCAATAAACAGAGGCAAAAGCTTTGCCTTGTATCATTAATTAAGAAGGTTGTTGACTGATTAATCAGAGGAAAACCGGGCAAAACCTAGAGTCAACTGCTGTACAGATAAATAAAAACTATAATTTGATAGCAAAACAAGGAACGCATTCAGTATTCAAGCTAAAAAGGCAACACAACCTTTTTTCTCAAAAAATTTCCCCTTTTTTGCAATAACAGAGAAAAAGCATTGTACATCTGAAGCCCACTTTCACACTGCAGCGGCATGCTTGCCAAAGGAGGTACCAATCCTTTGGTGCATAGGAGTCCTGCTAAAAGACTAACGACAGAAGAAACTGAGCCCATGGCTACGAGCCTAGTAATCGGCGTGAGGGAGCAACCCAAAATAGCGGGCGAAAGGGAACAGCAGAAGTTCCCCCAAGGCCCCAAACCCTAGCAGATCGATAAAAAATAATATTCTGGATACCCAAGACGGTGGTATTCTGGCGTTCATCAGCTCCAAACCCCAGTGGATTGAATCTGAATTTGCCCCAAAGTTCATCAGTCAAGATGTACGCTATTCCGTCGCAAACAAAAAAGGGAAATACTAACGAGCTGACGTACCTTCAGCAGCACATACTTACCACTACGGTCATAATCGTCCAAACTTAAAAAATAAATGCTACATGGAACCACCAACCAATATGATTCTTACTGCTATTTTGCTCCATCTCAATACAGAAAGGAGAGGAGGCTAAAAATAGAACAGTTTTCAATGTTGATATTTTTCAGGAAACAAAGACAAAAGCTTTGCCTTGCGCCATTAATTAAGAAGGTTGTTCCCTGATTAATCAGAGGAAACCCAGGCAAAACCTAGAATCAGCTTCTGTTTGTTTCTGTCCAAATGAACAGCGAAATAAAAACTCTAATTCAACAAGGAAATAATGAATGCATTGAATATTCAAGCTAGGATAACACTACAAAAGTATTTCCCCCATTTTTTTGCTCAAAAAATGTTTTCACTGTTTGCTGCTACAAAAATTCCCCACTTCCGCACTGCGCAGGGCAGGTCCTGAGATTTCGGGGGCCCGGGGCAAGAAAACGCAGAGGGGCCCTAAGGCCACTTTTTTTTTTTATTTGAAGTGCAAATAAGAACTCAATTCACTATAATTTGTGGTTTCTTATCACCTCAACTATCCAAAAAGCCGTGGTCATAGACATTGTGAAACTTGGTCGCTCTTGTCAATCTACACATTTTTTTTGTATTAGGTGAATTAGTAACACTTTCGTGCCTACTCAAATTATTATCATCATATGATTTTTCACTATAGGTTGTTCTTCAACACTGGAATTCCTAGCAGTAGAAGAACTTATATATCTCCCGCAAAAAAAAAGAACTTATATATGTTTAAGACAAAATGTCAATATCTCCTTTCTGGAACTCAATCAATTCATACGTATGACTTCCTAGTTTTATGGATACTTTCTAGCTAACATGTTTCTAAATTAACAATAATTTTGCTAATTAGAAAACCAAGCATATGATACAACAAATTTAGAATAGTGGTAATTCAACTAAGAAAAGAACAGTGCTAATGAAATAAAAAATGCTAAGAAAGCTAGTATGTAACAAGGTACGTGGATATGGCTAGAAAATTAGAAATTGAATGATTTTCTGCTGCTTGCGAGTAATCAATAAAATTCCAAATTCCTTTTTTCTAATCGCAAATCAACACAAGAGATATATACGAGGATGAACTTCACCAAACGAATGAACAATCTGACAATATTACAGAAAGAGGAGATTTTTGTTGAAGATGAAGTTGATTCGAATCTGGCAAATCGCATTACCTACTTTCACTAATCACGCCTAACAGCCAAAATCAAAATTAGAAGACGCGGATGGGGCATTGGTGCGCAGTCGACCTTGGCATGGCTGATTCCTTGCCCAAATTGGACTGCGGCGTGCGGCAAGCTCGTAATTAGTCCATCTGTCGATCGATCTATTATATGGCTATACATCACGCACGTACACTCAACAAAATCACGCATTCACAGCGAGCGAACATCCAGCCATCGGGGGCCCGGGGCGGCCGCCCCTCTCGCCCCCCCTTAGGGCCGGCCCTGGCCCTGCGGCGGCATGTTTCCCGAAGTAGACCAACAGAGATACCAATCCTCCTTTGGTGCATAGGAGTCCTGCTAAAAGAAAGCCTAGCGGAAGAAGAAAGAAATTGGGCCCATGTCTACGAATCGGTGTGACGGAGCAACCCAAATAAGATCCTGGATATCCAGCTCAGTGATATTCTGGTGTTAATCAGCCCCAAACCCTAGCAGATTGAATCCAGGTTTGCCCCAAAGTTCATCAGTTAAGATGTACGCTATTCCGGCACAAACAAAAAACCGAAATACTAATGAGCTGACATTGTTGGCTCAGCAGCATATACTTTTGGCACAAAACAGAGTAACTAACATAGTCGAACTTAAAGCATAAGGGACCAGAACAAATTCCGTACATAGATGTAACCGTCAGTGTCCTTCAAATTGGCAGAATAATTTAACAAAAGCCTGAATCAAAAGCACTTATGTTTTGCACAAAGCAGTGTGGTTAATAAAACATGCCAACAGAGTTTCTAATGACTAATGACTTCAAGTTCACCAGCGTTTCCCAAAGGAGATACCAATCCTTTGGTGCATAGGAGTCCTGCTAAAAGACTAACGACAGAACAAACTGCGCCCATGGCTACCAGCCTAGTAATCGGTGGTATTCCGGCGTTCATCAGCCCCAAACCCTAGCGGATTGAATCCGGATTTGCCCCGAAGTTCATCAGTTAAGATGTACGTTATTCCGGCGCAAACAAAAATGGAAATACTAACGAGCTGAAGTTCACTCGGAAGCACATACTTACCACTACGGTCATAATCGTACAAACTTCAAAAATAAATGCTACATGGAACCACCAACCAATACGATTCTTACTGCTATTTTGCTCCATCTCAATACAGAAAGGGAAAGGAGGCTAAAAATAGAATAGCTTTCACTGCTTTGCCTTGTGTCATTAATTAAGAAGGCTGTTGCCCGATTAATAGGAGGAAACCCGGGCAAAATCTGGAATCGACTTCTGTTTCTTTCTGTACCAAATGAACACATAAATAAAAACTCTAATTCAACAACGAAATAATGAATGCATTGAATATTCAAGCTACAAGATAACACTACAAAAGTATTTCCCCCAAAAGAATTGCTCAAAAAATGTTTTCACTGTTTTCTGCTACAAAAATTCCCCCCTTTCCCCCACTTCCACACTGCAGCGGCATGTTTCCCGAAGGAGACCAACAGAGATACCAATCCCACTTTGGTGCATACGAGTCCTGCTAAAAAAAAGCCTATAATAACGGAAGAAGAAAGAAATTGAGCCCATGTATACGAATCGGCGTGACGGAACAACCCAAAATCAAGTCCCCCCAAACCCTAGCCGCTCAAAAAATAGATCCTGGATATCCAACTCTGAATCCGGATTCGCCGGCCCCAAAGTTCATCAGCCAAGACGTACACAGTACTATTCAATCAAACGCGAGCTTTTTGTTGCTTCAACTCAAGGCATGCGGGACAGCAGAGGAGACAGTGCGATTACATACCTAATCGTCAGCGGCCGGTAATGCTCGAGCGCGACGACGAGGGCCTCCGCGAATGGCAGCGGGCGATGCCGACGAGGAAGAGGAGAGGAGGGAAAGGAAGGAGCGAGGGTTTTCCTCAGTAGCAGGGGAGGAAGTGAGGAGGGAGAGATGTGGACGGCAGGGGACCGAGGAAGGAAAACAAAACTAATTTCGGGTCAACAGGTCAGTCAGACTCAGACCCCTCTCTTTCTCTGCTGCAAACACACGCACACACAGCGTGACCCTCCTAGCCATTTTTTACAACCCTGCGCTGCCGTGAACGCAAAATTTTTTTTTGCAGGTGATAAACGCACTTAATTTCAACCACTCTACTGACCCCAAAAAAATATTGAGGGGTGCCTACTAAGTACTTTTTTTTGGCGAAATTACTAAGTACTAATCTTTTTTTTGCGGGGTTACTAAGTACTAATCCATTGTGTGGAATAAAGTTTTCTTCCCGCTCATGCCCGTTTCATCCAAACGACGCCGAAGGTGGGGCCGCTAGGCAAAGCCCTGTGCAACAGACGGCTGAGTCCAATGTCGAAGTCCTCTCCCTCCCCAAGCCCGAGTGTGTCATCGCCGACTGGCGCATTCTTTGTAGCCTGTTGGAGGAGCTCTGGCTTGGAGAGAGGGTGTCGTCACCAGGTGCAAACACCGACTAGTCATACATAGGACTTTCATCGAATAAAGTTTTCCACAGAATTGGAGAAGGGGAACCTTTCACTCAAGTTTGGACGTTGTCCACCTCCATTCCTCGCTCCCGCCAATTTCGGTTTGAACGTTTCTGGGCCTTCTGCCCATCCTGTCACCAAGCGTGCCAATCCAAAGGCCCCGCACGTAAGTCTACTTCTGCCATTCTAGCCCGCACCCTTCAAACTTGCCGCTCCCGCCTAAAATGTTGGTCCAAATCCATAAGCCCAGCCTACATAAGAGAGAGCGCTGCAAACACATCATTAACCTCCTTGATGCTAAAGAAGAACAATGATCTCTCACCACTTCCAAGATCAACCTTATGAAAGTAGTGAAGCTCGGTCTTCAAAGAGCCATCCGCCATAGAATGCTCCTTTTAAAACAACGGGCAAAAATCAGATGTGCCATTTTCGACGACGAGAATACGAAGTTTTTCCATGTCTCGGCGTCCCAACATTTAATGAAAAAACTGATCAATGTGCTTCACAACCAGGGCACAGACTACTTCCCGCACGATCACAAATCACTCATTCTTAAAAAGCATATCAAGACCTGCTAGGCACGCACCCCCTCTTCCAGAATTTTAATCTCCTTGACATCTACCATGTACCTATCCCTAACTCAGGCATCTCAACCTGCCTTTCAACGTCGATGAGATCAAAGAAGCGTTCTCCACATGAACCCGAATGCCAGCCCTGGCCCCGATGGCTTTGGCCCCGCATTCTACAAACACTTCTGGCCTAGTCTCAAACATCTTATAACCCCCTTTTTTTGAGACTTTGCAAACTCGACTTCTTCTACTGAACGTTTCAACTGCTTGGTCATGATCGTTCTGTCTAAAAGAGAGAAGGCACGCACGACTAACATGTTCCGACCTATAGCCATCCAAAACTGTCCCATTAAAGCCATCGCTAAGCTACAAATGAACAGATTAAAACAATGCACCCCCCTACTAGTCCATGGTGACCAAACGAGATTTATTTCTAGCAGATGCATCGCCGAGAATTTATCTGAACTGCTGCCACAAGCGCAAAGCCAAGACCATGGTGTTCAAACGCAATTCTATATCATGGCAGTCCCTCCTTCTTATCTTCCGTCAGTGCGGCTTCCCCACTCGCTTCTACCCTTGGATAGAAGGCATTCTCACCTTTGGCAAAAAAATTGTCCTCCTCAACAGCGTCCTTGGTGACTGGATCCCCTACAAGAACAACCTACGATAGGGCGATCCTTTTATCACCTACACTTTATCATTTTAGTTGATGTCTTACAACAAATGATGTTGAAAGCGACCAACCCGTCGGAGAATAGCTTGTGCCATCCGGTATACCCCTGATCTCCCTCCATCTGTTCTTCAGTATGTGGACGACACCCTAATCATCGCTCATGCCTCCTCTAACGCAGCTCTCCAACTGAAACATATCCTTGATGATTTTGTTTCCTCCACCAGGCTCAACATAAAATTTAGCAAGACAACGTTTGTCTCGTTACATGTTGACAGCAAAATCGTTGCCTCGATCGCCAAAACCCTTGCTTGTGCCACCTCTAACATCCCCAAACTTACCTTGGCCTACCTCTCTCGCCACATAAACTTCCATCCCATAATCACAAACTGCATGAGCTATCTCCTTGGGTGGTGTGCCAAATTGTTGTCGCATACCAACAAACTTGTCTTAGTTTCTTCAGTTTTAGACTCACTTGCAACATATTTTATGTCAGTCTTGAACTTCCAAATAAATGATCAAAGCTTTGGATGCTATTAGGAGAGCCTTTCCTAGGCTATAGAAGAATCGTGTACTAGGTCCAAATGCCTTATTGAGTGGAAATATGTTTGCGAACCTAAGGAATTTGGTGGTCTTAGCATAATAAACCAAGCTACACAAAATAATTGTCTACTTATGAAGCTTGTCTACAAATACCCTAACACATACCCAGTGGCGAAGCCAGAAATTTTCTGGAGTCTGGGCAAGTTTGAGCCTTAGGGTGAAACAGAAGTCAGGTGTTTGGATGTACAACATATAAAATATCACCAAGCTTCTGAAGCACAAATTATATTGTATATGTTGGATATCAGGAGGATACTCATAAATTTCTGCCTGTTTCCTAAAACACACTCAATCTCATTTGGATTAAACTCATTCGCAACGTTAGGTGATGGTTGTGGTTCTACTTTGTTTCTGATTACATCTTATCCACATTTGGAGTGCTTGATCTATTAACCACAAACCTCCTCGTCTCTGAAATTATGATTTAAATTTCGAAGTTAACATTAACTATTTAGAATGAATATTTGGACAAAAGGCTACATTCATGAAGTCATGATCGTCACCAATGACCAATTACCCACACCCAGACCTTAAAATTTGAGCCCTAACAAGTCTATCAATCTTCAGATTAGTTAGCAATCTCATCTAATTATGAATGAAGGGATAATTAAGCAGATTATGATGCAAATCGTTCCTTGAATATAGGAAGGATTCGTTAAGGCTCCACAGCCGCCAGGCATGCGCTCACGCCAGCCTCCACTCGTCGTCGGTCCGTCTCCGTCTCTCACATCGACAGAGGATACCGTCATCTAAAACAAGAATAGCCGAATAGACAGGGTCGTAGGGACGTGTCCGAGCGACTGTTCAGGGGCCCCTAAACTGGTCTTTAAGCTTGGCTCCATCTTGGGCCATCTGAGTTGCACGTTGTCTTCAGTCATCGGCTTGAAACTGGTTGACGATGTCATCAAGCCTGTACTCATCATCATCAATACAATCAAAGCATGACGTAGGGCTTTACCTCTTCGAGAGGGCCTGAACCTGGGTAAATAGTATCCCCTTCGTCTCCTGTTACCTGTCGATCCGAGTTCCACAGCTCGGGGCCCCCTACCAGAGATCTGCTGATTTTAATACCAACATTGGTGCTTTCATTGAGAGCCCCACTGTGTGATCGAAAAAGATCAATGGAAGCATTGGTTAAAGGGAAAAGACTTCATGGCATGGCATCCCCGCCTGAATCTCCCATCAACAGGTTGCACCTCCTCCATCAAGAGCCAAGGCGTGATAAGCTGGAGTCAACTCCCGAGCCTTGCTCTTCTTCCCCCATGATACATCTCCAACGTATCTATAATTTTTTATTGTTCCATGCTGTTATATTATCAATCTTGGATGTTTTATATTCATTTTATAGCAACTTTATATCATTTTTGGGTCTACCTGCCCAGTGCCAGTTGCTGTTTTTTGCTTTTTTTTACTTCACAGAATATTAGTACCAAACGAAGTCCAAAATGCCACGAAACTTTTTGCTGATTTTTTTCTGGACAGAAGACAACTTGGGAGCCAAGGAAGTGCCCGAGGGGAGGCCCATGGGGCCCACAAGGCACCAGGGCACCCTAGAGGCCCCTTGCGAGGCCTGGTGGGTAGTGGGGCCCACAGGCCACCTTGATACGTCTCCAACGTATCTATAATTTTTGATTGTTTCATGCTATTATATTATCTGTTTTGGATGTTTTATATGCATTAATACGCTATTTTATATTATTTTTGGGACTAACCTATTAACTTAGAGCCCAGTGCCAATTTCTGTTTTTTTTCCTTGTTTTTGAGCTTCGCAGAAAAGGAATACTAAACGGAGTCCAAACGGAATAAAACTTCACGATGATTTTTCTTGGACAAGAAGACACCCAGGAGACTTGGAGTTCAAGTCAGAAGAGCCACGAGGCAGCGACAAGGGTGGAGGGCGCGCCCAGGGGGTAGGGCGTGCCCCCTACCTTGTGGGCCCCTCGGTGACCCCCTGACCTAGATCTTCCTCCTATATATTTGCAAATATTCCCAAACCACCAGAAGCATCCACAAAAACACTTTTCCACCGCCGCAACCTTCTGTTCCCGTGAGATCTCATCTTGGGGCCTTTTCCGGCACCCTGCCGGAGGGGGATTCGATCACGGAGGGCATCTACATCAACTCTATTGCCCTTCCGATGAAGCATGAGTAGTCCACCACAGACCTACGGGTCCATAGCTAGTAGCTAGATGGCTTCTTCTCTCTCTTTGATTCTCAATACCATGTTCTCCTCGATGTTCTTGGAGACCTATTCGATGTAATCTTCTTTTGCGGTGTGTTTGTCGAGATCTGATGAATTGTGGATTTATGATCAGCTTATCTATGAATATTATTTGAATCTTCTCTGAATTCTTATATGCATGATTTGGTATCTTTGTATTTCTCTTCGAATTATCGGTTTGGTTTGGCCAATTAGATTGGTTTTTCTTGCAATAAGAGAGGTGCTTAGCTTTGGGTTCAATCTTGCGTGATTTCACCCAGTGACAAAGTAGGGGTAGCGAGACACGTATTGCATTGTTGCCATCGAGGATAAAAAGATGGGGTTTACATCATATTGCTTGAGTTTATTCCTCTATATCATGTCATCTTACTTAATGCGTTACTCTGTTCTTTATGAACTTAATACTCTAGATGCAGGCAGGAGTCGGTCGATGTGTGGAGTAATAGTAGTAGATGCAGGCAGGAGTCGGTCTACTTGATACGGACGTGATGCCTATATTGCATAATCATTGCCGTGGATATCGTCATAACTTTGCGCTTTTCTATCAATTGCTCGACAGTAATTTGTTCACCCACCGTATTATTTGCCTTCAAGAGAGAAGCCTCTAGTGAAACCTATGGCCCCGGGGTCTATTTTTCATCATATTAGTTTCCGATCTACTATTTTGCAATCTTTTATTTTCAGATCTATACACCAAAAACCCCAAAAATATTTTATCTTTTGTTTATCTATCTCTATCAGATCTCACTTTTGCAAGTGACCGTGAAGGGATTGACAACCCCTTTATCGCGTTGGGTGTAAGTGTTTGATTGTTTGTGCAGGTATTGGTGATTTGCGCATTCTTCTCCTACTGGATTGATACCTTGGTTCTCAAACTGAGGGAAATACGTATATCTACTTTGCTGTATCACCCTTTCCTCTTCAAGGGAAAAACCAACGCAAGCTCAAGAAGTAGCAGGAAGAATTTCTAGCGCCGTTGCCAGGGAGATCTACGCCAAGTCAAGACATACCAAGTACCCATCATAAAACTCTCATCTATTGCATTACATTATTCGCCATTCGCCTCTCGTTTTCCTCCCCCCCCACTTCTAAAAAGATTTTCGAAAAGATTTGCATTTTCTCTCTCCGTTCTCTTGTTTGCCTAAGTCCGTCTCTCTATCGCTATGGCCGATTCAAAAAGGGCTAAGGGTTTTCTCCCGAATTTTAATGCTTTGGATAGCCCCTCTGTCCTTTCTAAGCTTATAAATAATGATGCTTTGGAAAGACCTTCCGGGGTTGTTAAGGAAAATTTAAACAATTTTGATGAAAATGATCCCAGAATTTTTCGTTATTTGCTCGATGAATCTTTGAAAGATGCTTGAGATAGATTATTGAGGATTCAAGCTAGCCATGTGCCTCAATATCATATTGAGATATACTTGAAAAGCTTTTATGCTGGTTTGCCTCTTTCTCTTAAACAAGTTTTGGATTCTATATTTGAAAATGGTTTTCTTGGAGGAGATGCCTTTGATACTTATGAAAAGATGAAAACCATATTCGGGCACTCCAAGGGTGAGAACATTGAATCAGCTACTCTTATGTGCTTTTATCAAAATGAAATAATCAAAGAAATAAAGGCTAGTTTCGATACAAATTTTTGAAGTGTGCTTAATCTTTCTTCCACTATTAATGGCCATGTGCTTTCACAATATAGAAAGATAAATACTTAGATATATGGACAAGAAAATCTCTCTTCACTACCAAAAGGGAGAAGATGACAATACTTAGATCTATGTTTTATGCCTAGCTAAGGGCGTTAAACAATAGCGCTTGTTGGGAGGCAACCCAATTTTATTTTTTTTCTTGCTTTTTTGGTTCTGTTTTTCAATAAATAATTCATCTAGCCTCTGGTTAGATGTGTTTTTGTGTTTTAATTAGTGTTTGTGCCAAGTAAGACCTTTGGGATGGCTTACGGTGATAGTTGATTTGATCTTGCTGAAAAACAGAAACTTTTGCGCCCAGTAACAGAATTGTTTAGATTCACTGGAGTGTCTGAATTTTTTTACACAAGATTGATATATAAATTTCCTATGTTTTCCTAATTTTTCAGAATTTTTGGAGTTACACAAGTATTCGAAGTATTCAGATTGCTACAGACTGTTCAGTTTTTGACAGATTCTGTTTTTCTTGTGTTGTTTGCTTATTTTGATGAATCTATGGGTAGTATCGGGGGGTATGAACCATGGAGAAGTTGGAATACAGTAGATATTACACCAATATAAATAAAGAATGAGTTCACAATAGTACCAAAAGGGGTGATTTATTTTCTTATACTAACGGATCTCATGAGATTTTCTGTTGAGTTTTGTGTTGTGAAGTTTTCAAGTTTTGGGTAAGGATTTGATGGACTATGGAATAAGGAGTGGCAAGAGCCTAAGCTTGGGGATGCCCAAGGCACCCCAAGGCAATATTCAAGGACAACCAATAGCCTAAGCTTGGGGATGCCCCGGAAGGCATCCCCTCTGTCGTCTTCGTCTATCGGTAACTTTACTTGAGGCTATATTTTTATTCACCACATGATATGTGTTTTGCTTGGAGCGTCTTGTATGGTATGAGTCTTTGCTTTTTAGTTTTCCACAATCATCCTTGCTGTACACACCTTTTGAGAGGGACACGCATGAATCGTGATTTATTAGAATACTCTATGTGCTTCACTTATATCTTTTGAGCTAGGCAATTTTGCTCTAGTGCTTCACTTATATCTTTTTAGAGCACGGCGGTGGCTTTATTTTATAGAAATTGTTGAACTCTCATGCTTCACTTATATTACTTTGAGAGTCTCTCTAAACAGCATGGTAATTTGCTTAGGTTATGAATTTAGTACTAATATGATGGGCATCCAAGAGGGATATAAGAAAAACTTTCATATAAAGTGCATTGAATACTATGAGAAGTTTGATTCTTTATGATTGTTTTGAGATATGAGGATGGTGGCATTAGAGTCATGCTAGTGAGTAATTGTCGATTGTATAAAAACTTGTGTTGAGGTTTGTGATTCCCGTAGCATGCACGTATGGTGAACCGTTATGTAACGAAGTTGGAGCATGATTTGTTTATTGATTGTCTTCCTTATGAGTGGTGGTCGGGGACGAGCGATGGTCTTTTCCTACCAATCTATCCCCCTAGGAGCATGCGCGTAGTACTTTGTTTTGATAGCTAATAGACTTTTGCAATAAGTACGTGAGTTCTTTATGACTAATGTTGAGTCCATGGATTATACGCACTCTCACCATTCCACCATTACTAGCCTCTCTAGCACCGCGCAACTTTCACCGGTACCATACACCCACCATACACCTTCCTCAAAACAGCCACCTTACCTACCTATTATGGCATTTCCATAGCCATTCCGAGATATATTGCCATGCAACTTTCCACCGTTCCGTTTATTATGACATGCTTCATCATTGTCATATTGCTTTGCATGATCATGTAGTTGACATAGTATTTGTGGCAAAGCCACCATTCATAATTTTCATACATGTCACTCTTGAGTCATTGCACATCCCGGTACACAGTCGAAGGCATTCATATAGAGTCATATTTTGTTCTAAGTATCGAGTTGTAATTCTTGAGTTGTAAGTAAATAAAAGTGTGATGATCATCATTATTAGAACATTGTCCCATGTGAGGAAATCAAAAAGAGAGAGAGAGAGAGAGAGGCCAATGAAGCCTAAATAAAAAGAAAGAGGCAAAAGAAGCCATTCAAAAAAATGAGAGAAAAAGAGAGAAGGGGCAATGTTACTATCCTTTTTCCACACTTGTGCTTCAAAGTAGCACCATGATCTTCATGATAGAGAGTCTCCTATTTTGTCACTTTCATATACTAGTGGGAATTTTTCATTATAGAACTTGGCTTGTATATTCCAACGATGGGCTTCCTCAAATACCCTAGGTCTTCATGAGCAAGCAAGTTGGATGCACACCCACTTAGTTTCTTTTTGAGCTTTCATAAACTTATAGCTCTAGTGCATCCGTTGCATGGCAATCCCTACTCACTCACATTGATATCTATTGATGGGCATCTCCATAGCCCGTTGATACGCCTAGTTGATGTGAGACAATCTCCTTCTTTTTGTCTTCTCCACAACCACCATATTCTATTCCACCTATAGTGCTATGTCCATGGCTCACGCTCATGTATTGCATGAAAGTTGAAAAAGTTTGAGAACATCAAAAGTATGAAACAATTGCTTGGCTTGTCATCGGGGTTGTGCATGATTTGAATATTTTGTGTGATGAAGATGGAGCATAGCCAGACTATATGATTTTGTAGGGATAGCTTTCTTTGGCCATGTTATTTTGAGAAGACATGATTGCTTTATTAGTATGCTTGATGTATTATCGTTTTTATGTCAATATTAAACTTTTGTTTTGAATCTTATGGATCTGAACATTCATGCCACAATGAACAAAATTACATGGATAAATATGTTAGGTAGCATTCCACATCAAAATTTTTGTTTTTATCATTTACCTACTCGAGGACGAGCAGGAATTAAGCTTGGGGATGCTTGATACATCTCCAACGTATCTATAATTTTTTATTGTTCCATGCTATTATATTATCTGTTTTGGATGTTTTATATGCATTAATATGCTATTTTATATTATTTTTGGGACTAACCTATTAACCTAGAGCCCAGTGCCAGTGACTATTTTTTTTCCTTGTTTTTGAGCTTCGCAGAAAAGGAATACTAAACGGAGTCCAAACGGAATAAAACTTCACGATGATTTTTCTTGGACAAGAAGACACCCAGGAGACTTGGAGTTCAAGTCAGAAGAGCCACGAGGCGGCGACCAGGGTGGAGTGCGCGCCCAGGGGGGGTAGGGCGCGCCCCCTACCTTGTGGGCCCCTCGGTGACCCCCTGACCTAGATCTTCCTCCTATATATTTGCAAATATTCCCAAACCACCAGAAGCATCCACGAAAACACTTTTCCACCACCGCAACCTTCTGTTCCCGTGAGATCCCATCTTGGGGCCTTTTCCGGCACCCTGCTAGAGGGGGATTCAATCACGGAGGGCATCTACATCAATTCTATTGCCCTTTCGATGAAGCGTGAGTAGTCCACCACAGACCTACGGGTCCATAGCTAGTAGCTAGATGGCTTCTTCTCTCTCTTTGATTCTCAATACCATGTTCTCCTCGATGTTCTTGGAGATCTATCCGATGTAATCTTCTTTTGCGGTGTGTTTGTCGAGATCCGATGAATTGTGAATTTATGATCAGCTTATCTATGAATATTATTTGAATCTTCTCTGAATTCTTATATGCATGATTTGGTATCTTTGTATTTCTCTTCGAATTATCGGTTTGGTTTGGCCAACTAGATTGGTTTTTCTTGCAATAGGAGAGGTGCTTAGCTTTGGGTTCAATCTTGCGTGATTTCACCTAGTGACAAAGTAGGGGTAGAGAGACACGTATTGCATTGTTGCCATCGAGGATAAAAAGATGGGGTTTACATCATATTGCTTGAGTTTATTCCTCTACATCGTGTCATCTTACTTAATGTGTTACTCTGTTCTTTATGAACTTAATACTCTAGATGCAAGCAGGAGTCGGTCGTTGTGTGGAGTAATAGTAGTAGATGCAAGCAGGAGTCGGTCTACTTGATATAGACGTGATGCCTATATTGCATAATCATTGCCTTGGATATCGTCATAACTTTGCGCTTTTCTATCAATTGCTTGACAGTAATTTGTTCACCCACTGTATTATTTGCCTCAAGAGAGAAGCCTCTAGTGAAACCTATGGCCCCCAGGTCTATTTTCCATCATATTAGTTTCCGATCTACTATTTTGCAATCTTTTATTTTCAGATCTATACACCAAAAAACCCAAAAATATTTTATCTTTTGTTTATCTATCTCTATCAGATCTCACTTTTGCAAGTGACCGTGAAGGGATTGATGATACGTCTCCAACGTATCTATAATTTTTGATTGTTCCATGCTATTATATTATCTGTTTTGTATGTTTTATATGCATTAATATGCTATTTTATATTATTTTTGGGACTAACCTATTAACCTAGAGCCCAGTGCCAGTTCCTGTTTTTTCCTTGTTTTTGAGTTTCGCAGAAAAGGAATACCAAAGGGAGTCCAAACGGAATGAAACCTTCGCGATGATTTTTCTTGGACCAGAAGACAACCAGGAGACTTGGAGATGAAGTTGGAGGAGCCATGAGGCGGCCATAAGGACGGAGGGCGCGCCTTGGGGGTAGGGAACGCCCCCCACCCTTGTGGGCCCCCCGTGACCCCCCTGGCCTAATTCTTTCGCCTATATATTCCCAAATATCCCCAAACCACCAGAGGCATCCACGAAAACACTTTTCCACCGCCGCAACCTTATGTACCCGTGAGATTCCATCTAGGGACCTTTTTCGGCACCCTGCCGGAGGGGGATTCGATCATGGAGGGCTTCTACATCAACTCTATTGCCCTTTCGATGAAGTGTGAGTAGTTTACCACAGACCTCTGGGTCCATAGCTAGTAGCTAGTTGGCTTCTTCTCTCTCTTTGATTCTCAATACCATGTTCTCCTCGATGTTCTTGGAGATCTATTCGATGTAATACTTTTTTGCGGTGTGTTTGCCGAGATTCGATGAATTGTGGATTTATGATTAGCTTATCTATGAATATTATTTGAATTTTTTCTGAATTCTTTTATGCATGATTTGATATCTTTGTAATTCTCTTCAAACTATCGGTTTGGTTTGGCCAACTAGATTGGTTTTTCTTGCAATGGGAGAAGTGCTTAGCTTTGGGTTCAATCTTGCGGTGTCCTTTCCCAGTGACAGTAGGGGCAGTAAGGCACGTATTGTATTGTTGCCATCGATTATAAAAAGATGGGGTTTTCATCATATTGCTTGAGTAATTCCTCTACATCATGTCATCTTACTTAATGCGTTACTCCGTTCTTTATGAACTTAATACTCTAGATGCATGCTGGATAGCGGTCGATGTGTGGAGTAATAGTAGTAGATGCAGAATCATTTCGGTCTACTTGACACGGACGTGATGCCTATATTCATGATCATTGCCTTAGATATCGTCATAATTTTGCGCTTTTCTATCAATTGCTCGGCAGTAATTTGTTCACCCACCGTATTATTTGCCATCTTGAGAGAAGCCTCTAGTGAAACCTATGGCCCCCGGGTCTATTTTCCATCATATAAGTTTCTATTTTCCATCATATTAGTTTCTGATCTACTATTTCTGCAATCTTTTACATTCCGATCTATAAACCAAAAATACCAAAAATATTTACTTTATCTATCTCTATCAGATCTCACTTTTGCAAGTAACCGTGAAGGGATTGATAACCCCTTTATTGCGTTGGGTGCAAGTTGTTTGATTGTTTGTGCAGGTATTCGGTGATTTGTGCGTTGTCTCCTACTGGATTGATACCTTGGTTCTCAAACTGAGGGAAATACTTATCTCTACTTTGCTGCATCACCCTTTCCTCTTCAAGGGAAAAACCAACGCAAGCTCAAGAAGTAGCAGGAAGAATTTCTAGCGCCGTTGCCGGGGAGATCTACGCCATGTGACTCCTATTCAATCTTTGTTTTCCAATATAAATCTTGATAAAGATGGGACTGGAGATGAGTCAACTTTAGTTAAAAGGCATCCTAATGATTCGGTGTTTTTAGATCTTGATGCAAAAATTGATAAAAGTGGGATTGGAGAGGTCAATACTTTAAGTAGCAATGAACCCACTCTTTTGGATTTCAAGGAATTTAATTATGATAATTGTTCTTTAATAGATTGTATTTCCTTGTTGCAATCCATGTTGAATTCTCCTCGTGCTTATAATCAAAACAAAGCTTTTACTAAACATATTGTTGATGCTATGATGCAATACTTTGAAGAAAAGCTTGAATTGGAAGTTTCTATCCCTAGAAAACTTTATATGAGTGGGAACCTACTATTAAGATTAAGATTAAAGATTATGAGTGCCATGCTTTGTGTGATTTGGGTGCTAGCGTTTTCACGATTCCAAGAACTTTATGTGATGTGTTAGGTTTTCGTGAATTTGATGATTGTTCTTTAAATTTGCATCTTGCGGATTCCACTATTAAGAAACCTATGGGAAGGATTAATGATGTTATTATTGTTGCAAATAGGAATTATGTGCCCGTAGATTTCATTGTTCTTGATATAGATTGCAATCCTACATGTCCTATTATTCTTGGTAGACCTTTCCTTAGAACGATTGGTGCAATTATTGATATGAAAGAAGGAAAAATTAGATTTCAATTTCCATTAAGGAAGGGCATGGAACACTTTCCTAGAAAGAAAATTAAATTTCCATATGAATATATTATGAGAGCTACTTATGGATTGCATACCAAAGATGACAATACCTAGATCTATTTGTGTTTTTATGCCTAGCTAAGGGGTTAAACAATAGCGCTTGTTGGGAGGCAACCCAATTTTATTTTTATTCTTTGCTTTTTGGTTCTGTTTTGCATTAAATAATTCATCTAGCCTCTGGTTATATGTGGTTTTGTGTTTTGATTAGTGTTTGTGCCAAGTAAGACCTTTTGGATGGCTTACAGTGATAGTTGATTTGATCTTGCTGAAAAACAGAAACTTTTGCACCCAGTCCCAGAATTGTTTAGATTCACTGGAACAGGAAAAAACCCGGATTTTTTTTTAAAAAGGATTGATATACAAATTTTCTCTGTTTTCCTAATTTTTCAGAATTTTTTGAGTTACATAAGTATTAGAACAATTCAGATCTTCGCAGACTATTCTGTTTTTGACAGATTCTGTTTTCTATGTGTTGTTTGCTTATTTTGATGAATCTATGGGTAGTATCGGGGGGTATGAACCATGGAAAAGTTGGAATACAGTAGATATTACACCAATATAAATAAAGAATGAGTTCACAACAGTACCAAAAGTGGTGATTTATTTTATTATACTAACGGAGCTTATGAGATTTTCTGTTGAGTTTTGTGTTGTGAAGTTTTCAAGTTTTGGGTAAGGATTTGATGGACTATGGAATAAGGAGTGGCAAGAGCCTAAGCTTGGGGATGCCCAAGGCACCCCATGGTACCCGGAAGGCATCCCCTCTTTCGTCTTCGTCTATCGGTAACTTTACTTGAGGCTATATTTTTATTCACCACATGATATGTGTTTTGCTTGGAGCGTCTTGTATGATATGAGTCTTTGCTTTTTGGTTTGCCACAATCATCCTTGCTGTACACACCTTTTGAGGGGGACATGCATGAATTGTTATTTGTTATAATACTCTATGTGCTTCACTTATATCTTTTGAGCTAGGCAATTTTGCTCTAGTGCTTCACTTATATCTTTTTAGAGCACGGCGGTGGTTTTATTTTATAGAAATTAATGAACTCTCGTGCTTCACTTATATTATTTTGAGAGTCTTTAAACAGCATGGTAATTTTCTTTGGTTATAAATTTAGTCCTAGTTTGATAGGCATCCAAGAGGGATATAATAAAAACTTTCATATAAAGTGCATTGAATACTATGAGAAGTTTAATTCCTTATGATTGTTTTGAGATATGAAGATGGTGATATTAGAGTCATGCTAGTGAGTAGTTGTGAATTTGAGAAATACTTGTGTTGAGGTTTGTGAGTCCCGTAGCATCCACGTATGGTGAACCATTATGTGACGAAGTTGGAGTATGAGATATTTTTTGATTGTCTTTCTTATGAGTGGCGGTCGGAGACGAGCGATGGTCTTTTCCTACCAATCTATCCCCCTAGGAGCATGCGCGTAGTACTTTGTTTCGATGACTAATAGATTTTTGCAATAAGTATGTGAGTTCTTTCTGACTAATGTTGAGTCCATGGATTATACGCACTCTCACCCTTCCACCATTGCTAGCCTCTCTAGTACCGCGCAACTTTCGCCGGTACCATACACCCACCATATACCTTCCTCAAAACAGCCACCATACCTACCTATCATGGCATTTCCATAGCCATTCTGAGATATATTGCCATGCAACTTTCCACCGTTCCGTTTATTATGACACGCATCATCCTTGTCATATTGCTTTGCATGATCATGTAGTTGACATCGTATTTGTGGCAAAGCCACCGTTCATAATTCTTTCATACATGTCACTCTTGATTCATTGCACATCCCGGTACACCGCCGGAGGCATTCATATGGAGTCATATTTTGTTCTAGTACCGAGTTGTAATTTTTTGAGTTGTAAGTAAATAAAAGTGTGATGATCTTCATTATTAGAGCATTGTCCCAAGTGAGGAAATAAAAAAAAGGCAAAAAAAGAGGAGGAAGGCCCAAAAAATGAGAGAAAAAGAGAGAAGGGGCAATGTTACTATCCTTTTACCACACTTGTGCTTCAAAGTAGCACCATGATCTTCATGATAGAGAGTCTCCTATGTTGTCACTTTCATGTACTAGTGGGAATTTTTCATTATAGAACTTGGCTTGTATATTCCAACGATGGGCTTCCTCAAATTGCCCTAGATCTTCATGAGCAAGCAAGTTGGATGCACACCCACTTAGTTTTCTTTTTGAGCTTTCATAAACTTATAGCTCTAGTGCATCCGTTGCATGGCAATCCCTACTCACTCACATTAATATCTATTGATGGGCATCTCCATAGCCCGTTGATACGCCTAGTTGATGTGAGACTATCTCCCTCTTTTTGTCTTCTCCACAACCACCATATTCTATTCCACCTATAGTCACTAGTGCAGAATCGGGGTATTGTTCCGGTTCGTAAGGCCCTTTAGTGTCGGTTCTGGAACTGGCACTAAAGGGTGGGGACTAAAGCCCCCCCCCCCTTTAGTCCTGGTTCAACACGAACCGGGACCAAAGGCCCGCCACGTGGCACGAGCCCGCGCCGGGGGGCTGTTGACCAAAGGTTTAGGGGTTTATGGGTTTATGATTTATTTTTCATTTTAGTTTTGTGTTTTCCATTTAATTCTTTTTCATTTCAAACATATTTTACGCTACAACATATTGTACACGTTATGCATATATATAAATAGAATTTCTCGTAGAACCGATCATATATATATATATATATATATATATATCATCGAATTTCTAGCACTCCATTCACATACACATGTATATATATACAATTTGGCATATACAATTTCTCCTACAATTTGCAGATCATTACATGGAGACATTACAGCTTGTAATAGTATTCTCCGTTGGGATCTATGACCTGGTCAAGCAAAAATCCTGCTATTTCCTCTTGAATTGCTCATACGCGATTCTCTGGTAGAAGCTTATCCCGCATCTCCCTCATCTTTAAAGAAGGAGATCAATATGCATGTATTAGTTGTGTGTGTATATATTAGATAATGATGTAAAAATTGTGAATAGTGTTCTGGCAAACGTACCCATTGGTGTCTATCATTTCTGCTTCTTTTGGACGTCATCATGCGAATGTTCTCGCAAACGTAGTATGCACATAAATCAGTCCCCGACGCCTACTTCAGGGCCTTTACGAGAGTAGAATTCAATCAGATAATAATTAATCAAGCATGATAATGGTATTGAAACTAGAATTAAAGAGATGCACGGACGTAGCTAGCTAGTACTACTTAATTACCTTGGGTCGCACCCATTTCAGCTGTTGTTTCCATGGGCCTTGAACCTGTTTGATGAACTTTTCCCAAGCCCTGCCCGCCGGCAAAGAAAATGAATAAAGGAGTTATTAATTAGTTGATATCAGGAAATGACGAACTAAAGAGGCCGACATATAGTTCGATAATGATTGAAATTACCTGTCGACCATCCCCCTCACGATTGTGTAGTCTTTAACGTCTTTAAGTAGTGAGTCCAGTACTTGAACTCTTCCCTAGTCAACTTCAATGATTAGCAGGATCCAGTGAAAACTGCATGCGCACACGTTTGTATAATTAAGCGGGCATGTGCATAACTCATCAACTACACTTATTAACATCTAGTAAGCAAAAACAGAATTTGTAGTACAAGACAGTGTCACTCACCCGAAGTTGTAAGGAAGTAGTATGTCTGGTTGGGTATTTAGTCGCTTAAAAAACTCTAGTAAGCTTTTCTCTGTGTCTTTTCTCGACCATTCTTGTGACCATGTCTCTTGATTAATGGTATTTGGGTCAATGAACCCAATGCCATAGCGTCCAACTTTTTTCATTTCATAGATCTTCATTCTGCATAATACCACAGAAAATAATATAGTGAGGATAATTACAGGTAATGATCAACGAGCACTACAGCTAGCTAGAGACTTAAATTACAGAAAGAAATCACTTACAGACAATAGCAACTGACGATAGATTTGTCGAGTGCGTCTTGATTGAATAACTGAAACAGTTCTTGAAACTCAACCCACAGAGCTTTTTCATGGAAGTAATGCTCTGGCTTGACTCTCACCATGAGGGACTCTCGATCGGTAGTCTTGGCTTCTCTCATGTACCATTCATGCAATTCATACATTCTCGTTGATAGACGCTTGATCTTCTCAGGCTTGACCAGAGGTTCGCCGCGAGCATATTTCCGTTTTAGTTCCTCCTCTTTAAACGTTTCCATGGGCTCAATCTCTAGGAGTTGATAAACAGTGACACCGACCTCTTCAGCCATCCTTCTATGATCGTCGGTTATTACCAGCTGATCGGCGCCGGTACTCACATGTGTTGGTACAATGAGCGAGGGGATTAATTGCACCGCCTGTTCTCCCAGCTGGGGAACAGTTTTCTCGCTTTTTTTGTCAGCTGCTTGGCTCGAGCTCGAGCTCGACTCCTTTTTTTGTGCTTGATATGACTTGATTTGGCGCTCATAGTCTGAGTCCCTATGCTTGGGAGCTGGTGGTTCAGCCATACGAATAAAGTGGTCAATGACATGCTCAGGTACTTTCTCCTCTGGCGGCGGGGGCAGTTTCGGTCCAAAATGGGCCTTCACTTGGGCCCTCACTTCGGCTTCGTTTTCCTCTTCAGTCAGGTCGTAAGGCAACCTCAGATGAGGCTTGAGGCTTGGACCAAATCTGTATTTCTTGCCTCTTGTTGTACCGCTAGCCGCCGTAGCTGCAGCGCCTCTCTTCCGCTGTTGCTTAGGCGGCGGAGACGGCTGACGCGGTGCCTGACTTGGAGGAGGAGTCGGCTGACGCGGTGCCGGACTTGGAGGAGGAGGAGGAGGCTGACGTGATGCCGGACTTGGAGGAGGAGGAGTGGACTGACGCGGTGCCGGACTTGGAGGAGCAGGAGTCTGCTGAGGCAGTGGCTGACTTGGAGGAGCGGGTGTCTGCTGATGCGGTGGCGGACTTGGAGGAGGAGCCGGCTGACGTGGTGTCGGTGGCCTTGGAAAGATGATGCAATCCTTTCTCCATAGAATGATACGATGTATGGCCTCTCCTAGTGTGCGCTCGTCGTCACCTCCAGGAATGTCAAGCTCTAGCCCCGAATATTGTGCCACCACTTCATCAACCCCGACACGAGCATAGCTAGCTGGAACCGGATTGCAATGGAAGGTTGCTTCAGGGGGATTTGTATAAGCAACGCCGTCCGCCACCTTCATGGATATGCTCCTCATTTTAAAGTGTAGCTCACAAGTTGTCGTTTCTATTATATCATCCACAGGGTATCTATCCAGCAGTGCATCATCGCCCGGGGCGGAACCCACGCTGCTTCTCGGCATGGATGGGACGGTGCTATCCAATGCTGGATCTGCTAGCTGCTGCCGCTGCTGAGACCCCCTTTCCTGGCTAAGTGAGTCGATCTGCTGCTGCTGCCGCTAGAAAGCGAGTGCCAACTCCGAGTGCCAGTCTGCTTCCTGCTTCCTCTGCTCCTCCTCCAGCTTCCTCTTCTTCTCCTCCTGCTGCTTCTTTCTCGCACGGCTTCTGTAGTCAGCGTTCCAGTCCTCAAACCCCTCAAACCACGGATGAACGCCTTTGCCTCGTGTTCTTCCCGGGTGTTCAGGATTCTTCAGGGCGCGCGTAAGCTCGTCGTTCTCTCTATTGGGCGTGAACACCCCCGTTCGAGCCTCTTCTATTGCAACAAGTAAACTAAGGTCGGCTCCTTTAAGACTTGCTCGCAACAAAACCTCGCCTGTCTTTGGGTCCAACGTCCCCCCATGCGCATAGAACCAAGTCCTAGGCCTGGGGGGCCAGCTCAATGTAACTGGAGTGACCCGTGCATCCATCATCTATTGCTCAGCGAGATCCCACTTAGGCCGAGCCACCTCATAGCCACCTGGCCCCAGCTTATGGTGCCACTGCTTTTTGGCGGCATTAATCTTGTTTATTCTCGACCGTTCCTGAGCTACTTCCGATTCCTTGAATTTCATGAAAGTGTCCCAGTGATCTCTTGCCTTCTCCAGTGTTCCCTTGAATTCTGGAGTCTTCATTCCGGCATTAACGTACGCGGCCCATATACTTTTCTTGTGGTTGTTGAATGCTATCGCCATCTTCCTAAGAGCAGCATTCTTGACTTTCTCCACATCTGCATCTGTGAAATGATTTGGTAGGGTGAAATGTGACATGAGAGATTCCCAAAGCCGATCTTTTGCTCTTTGGTCGACAAAAGTAACATCTGGATGTCCCTTTGCTGGCCTTTTCCATTCTTGAATGGAGATCGGGATTTGGTCCCTGACAATAACTCCGCATTGACGAATGAACTTGCTCGCATTCTTCTTAGGTTTGCGCGGTTCACCATTAGGTTTGATGGCATCGATGTTGTACTTTACGCCATCCTTCAACTTTTTGGCCGGGCCTCGAACTGTCCTGCTGCTTGTAGAAGATTTGCTCGATCCGAAGGGCTGAAAGAAGAAAGATCGATTCTTTAATATATATACAAATCAATTAAAACACGTGATGATCACCAGATGCCTGCTTATATAAATATACCTCGCCGGTCTTTGTTATTTCAAGAACAACATTTCCTTCGTCATCATAGTTCTCGATTTCATCTATTCGTTCGTCTTCATCAAATATCATACCCTCACCGGTAGGGTTCAGATATTGCGAGCCGTCATCTTCTTCAATCTCATCTGGGCGAGGGGAGCGTATGATGTCGAACATGGCCTCTTCTCCTTCTCTGTCGGTATTGTCCATAGCTTTTATTTAACTAATCCAGAAGAAAGATAAAACAATTTAGTATTCAAATTAGAATGCATGCATGCAATCAATAAGGAAAAACTGAATCATAGTAGATAATATGCATCTCGAATAATCCAGATAATTGATATGCATCATCGAATATAATCTTGAATACATCGTCTCGAATATTATCGAATAATATAATCTTGAATACATCGTCTCAAATATTATCTTGAATACATCACTAGCTAATACAGATTGAATACTATCGAATAATCTAGTTCACTCGCGTTGGACACCCAAAGAGAAGGAACCATCATAGGATCATAGCTCGGGTGAGATCCTTGATGAACCTGCCAGGTATTGGAGAACCTGACGTCCAACGCAACCATGTAGCGACGGACGTGCTCGTCCTCCTCCCTGACACGGTGATGTACCACCTCCACGGGGTACGCCAGCCTCCGCACCGAATGTGGCCCACACGCCCGCCACCAATGAAGCTCCGGGTCGACGACGGGATCCGGGTTCCTCACCAAGATGCGCGCCCCTGAAGGTAGCACCTCCCAGTGCCAGCCCGGCGGATCCCAGTCCCGAACATGGTGCCTCTGAAGCAAGACGTCGTCACGAACGGGTCGACAATGAGGATGCGGGCTGGGTATCGTTGACGTCGAGAACAAATTCTATGCAAATGTAACATTTTTTAAATGCTTGGATTGTGATTTCTTAATATACAAGGAACCTTTAGTCCTTGGCTAGGAACAGGATTCAGAATCATAACAGATTCTCTTAACCTTTAAGGGATTTAACAAAATGGCGCCATTCTGGATGTGCAGAAAATGGTCCATATTTTTTCTGATCTCATCTACCCTTCTATATGTCACGTTGTCTAGTGTCAAAGGATTCAAGAAAACCATGACTTCATCATTAGCCGGAAGTAACAGGCGCATGATGGTACGAAGCTCTCCAAAGTTGTTTTGGAATGGAGTCCCGGATAGGATAATTAGCTTTTTGGTACGAAGTTCAGCAAGAACCTTCCGAATATCGCTATTTGGAAGGCCTTTGCTGAAATTCATACCAAAAAGCGAATTATTCTATCAGGAACTCCGTTCCAAAACAACTTTGGAGAGCTCGTACCATCATGCGCCTGTTACTTCCGTCTAATGATGAAGCCATAGATTTCTTTAATACTTTGACAGACAACGTGACATATAGAAGGATATATAGATGAGATCAGAAAAAAAATGGATCAACTTGTGCACATCCATAATGGGGGCATTCTTGATAAATCCCTTATTAAGACTATAAGAGAATCTATTGTACTATACATACATATACTAATTAATTGCAAATACATAACAAACTTTTGCAAATACAACATTAAAATATGCAACTTTTGCAAATACTAATTGCTATACATTGGATCAAATGTCAAAATTCCTCAACTTTTATATATCTAACATTTCAAAATTCTTATATATCTAACATTTCTATGTGAAGATTCCTCTCAAATGTCAAAATTCCTCAACTTTTATATATCTAACATTTCAAAATTCTTATATATATCTAACATTTCAAAATTCTTATATATCTAACTTTTATACATTGGATCATATGTTAAAAAAAATGTCAAAATTCTTGCATCTATGTCAAGATTCCTCTCAAATGTCAAAATTCCTCTCAAATGTCAAAATTCTTGCATCTATATATATTGGATCAAAAAAAACATTCATCTAGAATTTATATATATCTAACATTTCTATATAACTAAAAGTATAAAAAACTAAAAAACATTCATCTAACATTTATATATATCTAACATTCATCTATCTAACATTTCTATAACTAAAAGTATAAAAAACATAAAAACAGAAAATAAGAATGTGTATGTGTGTGTGTGTGTGTGTGTGTGTGTGTGTGTGTGTTCATATGCATGTGTGTGTGTGTGCGGGCTCGATGGGAGGGGCGGCCATGGCGGCAGGGGCTCACAGCGGGGCGACTGCCGGCGAGGCGAGGCGAGTCGTCAGCGACGGCGACGGCGCGCGAGGTCGAGGAGGGGCGGTGCGACGGGGGCGGCGACGGCGTGGCCGGGCGGCGCGTCGGGGGCGTCGACGGCGTGGCCGGCGCGTCGGGGGCAGCGACGGCGTCGGGGGCGGCGATCTCCTCTGTATGTAGTGGTCGAAGAGACGAAGTAGCAGAGGGAAAGTGAAAAAATTTCAAGTGCTGCTTATATAGGAGGGACCTTTAGTCCCGGTTGGAGCCACCAACCGGGACTAAAGGTCAGGCCAAGCGGCAGGAAGCCAGGCCTTTAGTCCCGGTTGGTGGCTCCAACCGTGACTACAGACCCACCTTTAGTGACGGTTGGAGCCACCAACCGGGACTAAAGGTTGCTGCCAGGCGAGGGGCGCGGTGGATGTTTAGTCCCACCTCGCTAGTTGAGGGGCGCCTCGACCTGTTTATAAGCCCCGGCGCGGGCACTGCATTGAGCTCCTCTCTAATGCAGGCCTTCTGGGCCTACCTCTGCTGCGCTGCCCTGGTGGGCCTATTGGGCCTTGCGGGCCTGCATCCTGGCCCAACTACAGGTTGGGTTTCTAGTCGTATGCAGGCCGTTGTGGCCGAGTAGGCGGGCTTTTTTTAAATTTATTTATTTTTCTTTTTTTGTTTTCTGCTTTATTTATTTTCGTTTATTTTGAGTTGTTTTTTGCTTTATTTAGAGTTTCTTTGTGAATCTTTTTTGCTTTAGGTAAAAAAATTATAAACTTTCTGTTAGTGCCAGTAGTTTTAAAATTTGAATGGTTTAAATTTGAATTATTTGAAATTTGTGTGAATCACTAGTATGTGAATAACTTTACTTTAAAAATAGATTTTTTAGTGATTATTTTTTCTTCTGTTTAATATTACTGTGTTTTATCATTATATTCAATTTGGTAATACTTAGGTTATTTAAAAAAATGAAATGCCTTTGTAACAGATGAGTTTTCGTCCGAAACCCTGATACTTCGAAAGAGATTGTCCATTTTGTACACGAAGTGCATCCAGTTTTTGCCGTAACCCTCTCAACTTTTTAGCACATGCTATGTTGGTGAAATGATGATACCATGCCAACTTTCAACCTTTTCAGAGTTCATTTGTAGTGCTTTTCAATTTCAGGGTCATTTAGCTCAAAAAAAATCAGTAAATGCATGAAAAATAGCAAATGAAGTAAGATAGGGGTGAAAATTGATGATGTGGCTTTGAATCATGCATACTGACCGCACAAAAAGTCTGGAGTTGAAATAAGTAAAAAAAAAATGAAATGCCTTTGTAGCAGATGAG
Source organism: Thinopyrum elongatum (assembly GCA_011799875.1). Lineage (NCBI taxonomy): Eukaryota > Viridiplantae > Streptophyta > Magnoliopsida > Poales > Poaceae > Thinopyrum > Thinopyrum elongatum. The sequence continues at coordinate 79,222,564 of CM022298.1, read as the reverse complement.
TTTTTGTCCGAAACCCTGATACTTCGAAAGAGATTGTCCATTTTGTACACAAAGTGCATCCAGTTTTTTTCGTAGCCCTCTCAACTGTTTAGCACATGCTATGTGGATGAAATGATGATACCATGCCAACTTTCAACCTTTTCAGAGTTCATTTGTAGTGCTTTTTAATTTCAGGGTCATTTAGCTAAAAAAAATCAGTAAATGCATGAAAAATAGCAAATGAAGTCAGGTAGGGTTGTAAATTGATGACGTGGCTTTGAATGGTGCATACTGAACGCACAAAAAGTCTGGAGTTGAAATAAGTTAAAAAAAATGAAATGCCTTTGTAACAGATGAGTTTTCGTCCGAAACCCTGATACTTCGAAAGAGATTGTCCATTTTGTACACGAAGTGCATCCAGTTTTTGCCGTAACCCTCTCAACTTTTTAGCACATGCTATGTGGGTGAAATGATGATACCATGCCAACTTTCAACCTTTTCAGAGTTCATTTGTAGTGCTTTTCAATTTCAAGGTCATTTAGCTCAAAAAAATCAGTAAATGCATGAAAAATAGCAAATGAAGTCAGAAAGGGTTGAAAATTGATGACGTTTGTCCGAAGCACATAAGTACATGTTTCAAATGCCAAAACACATAAGCACCCTAACTATTACAAAGATTCCCTCCGGTTTGTCCAAAGTGGGACTTTCCTGATATATAAGTCCGGAAACTCACTAGAGAAGAAAGTGATGACAGTGAAGCCGGTCACATCCCAGAGTGGGATCTTTGGGTGTAAATTTTTTTCTTCGTGTGTGTCCCTTTGCGCCGTAACCATGGACAATCTTCATCATTTAACTGGATGCTCGGGTCAATATTCACTGTGAAGGGAGCTATTTCATGAAACTTTTCATAATCTTCTGACATGTCTGTCTTGTCATCCACTCCCACGATGTTTCTTTTCCCTGAAAGAACTATGTGGCGCTTTGGCTCATCGTATGATGTATTCGCTTCCTTATCTTTTCTTTTTCTCGGCTTGGTAGACATGTCCTTCACATAGAAAACCTGTGTCACATAATTGGCTAGGACGAATGGTTCGTCTGCGTACGCAAGATTGTTGAGATCCACTATTGTCATTCCGTACTGCGGGTCTTCCGTTACCCCGCCTCGTGTCAGATTGACCCATTTGCACCGAAACAAAGGGACCTTCAAACCACGTCCATAGTCAAGTTCCCATATCTCCTCTATGTAACCATAATATGTGTCCTTTCCCCTCTTGGTTGCTGCATCAAAGCGGACACCACTGTTTTGGTTGGTGCTCTTTTTATCTTGGGCGATCGTGTAAAATGTATTCCCATTTATCTTGTACCCTTTGAAAGTCATTATATTCGAAGATGGTAACTGGGACAGCAAGTACAGGTCATCTTCAACAGCGTCGTCATGCATAACACGTGTCTGCAACCAACCGGCGAAAGTCCCTGTTTGTTCACATGTAATCCAGTTGTCAGACTACTTCGGGTGTTTGGAGCGTAGAATATTCTTGTGTTCCTCGATATACGGAGCCACCAAGGAGGAATTTTGTAGAACTGTGTAGTGTGCTTGAGTGAGAGAATGCCCGTCCATACATATTATTTGTTTCGGTCCTAGCGTGCCATTTCCACCCAGTCTGCCCTTATGCCGCGATTTAGGAACACCAATCGGCTTAAGGTCAGGAATAAAGTCAACACAAAACTCAATGACCTCCTCATTTTCATGGCCCTTGGAGATGCTTCCTTCTGGCCTAGCACGGTTATGAACGTATTTCTTTAAGACTCCCATGAACCTCTCAAAGGGGAACATATTGTGTAGAAATACAGGACCCAGAACGGCAATCTCTTAGCATAGGTGAACTAGGACATGCGTCATGATATTGAAGAAGGATGGTGGGAATACCAACTCGAAACTGACAAGACATTGCACCAAATCATTCTCTAACCTTGGTATGATTTCTGGATCATTTACCTTCTGAGAGATTGCATTGAGGAATGCACATAGCTTCACAATGGCTAATCGAACTTTTTTGGTAGAAGCCCCCCTCAATGCAACCGGAAGCAGTTGCGTCATAATCACGTGGTAGTCATGAGATTTAGGTTCTGGAACTTTTTCTCTGCCATATTTATTATTCCCTTTATATTCGACGAGAAGCCAGATGGGACCTTCATACTGAGCAAGCATTCGAAGAAGATTTCCTTCTCTTCTTTGGTAAGAGCGTAGCTGGCATGACCCTGATGTATGCCGTCTTTTCCGTGCATACGTTGCTGGTCCTCCCGTGCCTCCGGTGTATCTTTTGTCTTCCCATACACGCCCAAGAAGCCAAGCAGGGTCACACAAAGATTCTTCGTCACGTGCATCACGTCGATTGCAGAGCGGACCTCTAGGTCTTTCCAATAGGGTAGGTCCCAAAATATAGATTTCTTCTTCCACATGGGTGCGCGTCCGTCAACGTCATTCGGAATAGATTGTCCGCCAGGACCCTTTCCAAAGATTACCATTAAATCCTTGACCATATCATGTACATCATCACCAGTACGGTGGCGAGGCTTCGTCTGGTGATCTGCCTCACCTTTGAAATGCTTGCCTTTCTTTCTTACGGGATGCCTGCTCGAAAGAAATTGACGATGTCCCAGGTACACATTCTTCTTACAATTATCCAAATATATACTGTCGGTATCATCCAAATAGTGCGTGCATGCGCGGTATCCCTTGTTTGTCTGTCCTAAAAGGTTACTGAGAGCAGGCCAATCATTGATGGTCACAAGCAGCAACGCATGTAGGTCAAATTCTTCCTGATTGTCCTCATCCCATGCACGTACACCTTTTTCATTCCACAGCTGTAAGAGTTCTTCAACTAATGGCCTTAGGTACACATCAATGTCGTTGCCGGGTTGCTTAGGGCCTTGGATGAGCACTGGCATCATAATGTACTTTCGCTTCGTGCACAACCAAGGAGGAAGGTTATACATACATAGAGTCATAGGCCAGGTGCTATGATTGCTACTCTGCTCCCCAAAAGGATTAATGCCATCTGCGCTTAGACCAAACCATACGTTCCTTGCATCATCTGCAAAGTCCCTCCACTTCCTCTTGATTTTTCTCCACTGTGACCCGTCAGCGGGTACTCTCAACTTCCCGTCTTTCTTACGGTCTTCTTTGTGCCATCGCATCAACTTGGCATGCTCTTTGTTTTGGAACAAATGTTTCAACCGTGGTATTATAGGAGCATACCACATCACATTGGCAGGAATCTTCTTCCTGGGGCGCTCGCCCTCGACATCACCAGGGTCATCGCGGCTGATCTTATAGCGCAATGCACCACATACCGGGCATGCATTCAAATCCTCGTACTCACCGCGGTAGAGGATGCAGTCATTAGGGCATGCATGTATCTTCTGCACCTCTAATCCTAGAGGGCAGACATCCTTCTTTGCTTCGTATGTACTCTTGGGCAATTCGTTGTCCTTTGGAAGCATCTTCTTTAACATTATCAGCAACTTTCCAAATCCCTTGTCAGATACACCATTCTCTGCCTTCCATTGCAGCAATTCCAGTGTGGTTCCCAGCTTTTTCTTGTCAGCTTCACAATTTGGGTACAATGATTTCTTGTGATCCTCTGCTACTTCTTGAGCTTGCGTTGGTTTTTCCCTTGAAGAGGAAAGGGTGATGCAGCAAAGTAGAGATAAGTATTTCCCTCAGTTTGAGAACCAATGTATCAATCCAGTAGGAGACAACGCGCAAATCACCGAATACCTGCACAAACAATCAAACAACTTGCACCCAATGTGATAAAGGGGTTGTCAATCCCTTCACGGTTACTTGCAAAAGTGAGATCTGATAGAGATAGATAAACGATAAAGTAAATATTTTTGGTATTTTTGGTTTATAGATCGGAAAGTAAAAGATTGCAAAATAGTAGATCGGAAACTAATATGATGGAAAATAGAAACTTGTATGATGGAAAATAGACCCGGGGGCCATAGGTTTCACTAGAGGCTTCTCTCAAGATAGCAAATAATATGGTGCGTGAACAAATTACTGCCGAGCAATTGATAGAAAAGCGCAAAGTTATGACGATATCTAAGGCAATGATCATGAATATAGGCATCACGTCCGTGTCAAGTAGACCGAAACGATTCTGCATCTACTACTATTACTCCACACATCGACCGCTATCCAGCATGCATCTAGAGTATTAAGTTCATAAAGAACGGAGTAATGCATTAAGTAAGATGACATGATGTAGAGGAATTAACTCAAGCAATATGATGAAAACCCCATCTTTTTATCCTCGATGGCAACAATACAATACGTGCCTTGCTGCCCCTACTATCACTGGGAAAGGACACCGCAAGATTGAACCCAAAGTTGGCCAAACCAAACCGATAGTTCGAAGGGAATTACAAAGATATCAAATCATGCATAAAAGAATTCAGAGAAGATTCAAATAATATTCATAGATAAGCTGATCATAAATCCACAATTCATCGGATCTCGGCAAACACACCGCAAAAAAGTATTACATCGAATAGATCTCCAAGAACATCGAGGAGAACATGGTATTGAGAATCAAAGAGAGAGAAGAAGCCATCTAGCTACTAGCTATGGACCCGTAGGTCTGTGGTAAACTACTCATGCTTCATCGGAAGGGTAAAAGAGTTGATGTAGAAGCCCTCCATGATCGAATCCCCCTTTGACAGGGTGTCGGAAAAGGTCCCTAGGTAGGATCTCACGGGTACAGAAGGTTGTGGCGGTGGAAAAGTGTTTTCGTGGATGCCTCTGGTGGTTTGGGGATATTTGGCAATATATAGGCGAAAGAATTAGGTCAGGAGGGTCACGGGGGGCCCACATGGGTGGGGGGTGCACCCTCCGTCCTTGTGGCCCCCTCGTGGCTCCTTCGACTTCATCTCCAAGTCTCCGGTTGTCTTCTGGTCCAAGTAAAATCATCGCGAAGGTTTCATTCCGTTTGGACTCCGTTTGGTATTCCTTTTCTGCGAAACTCAAAAACAAGGAAAAAACAGGAACTAGCACTGGGCTCTAGGTTAATAGGTTAGTCCCCAAAATAATATAAAATAGCATATTAATGCATATAAAACATCCAAAACAGATAATATAATAGCATGGAACAATAAAAAATTATAGATACATTGGAGACGTATCAAGCATCCCCAAGCTTAATTCCTGCTCGTCCTCGAGTAGGTAAATGATAAAAACAGAATTTTTGATGTGGAATGCTACCTAACATATTTATCCATGTAATTTTCTTTATTGTGGCATGAATGTTCAGATCCATAAGATTCAAAACAAAACTTTAATATTGACATAAAAACAATAATACTTCAAGCATACTAACAAGGCAATTATGTCTTCTCAAAATAACATGGCCAAAGAAAGCTTATCCCTACAAAATCATATAGTCTGGCTATGCTCCATCTTCATCACACAAAATATTCAAATCATGCACAACCACGATGACAAGCCAAGCAATTGTTTCATACTTTTGATGTTCTCAAATTTTTTCAACTTTCACGCAATACATGACCGTGAGCCATGGACATAGCACTATAGGTGGAATAGAATATGGTGGTTGTGGAAAAGACAAAAAAGGGAGATAGTCTCACATCAACTAGGTGTATCAACAGGCTATGGAGATGCCCATCAATAGATATCAATGTGAGTGAGTAGGGATTTCCATGTAATGGATGCACTAGAGCTATAAGTTTATGAAAGCTCAAAAATAAAACTAAGTGGGTGTGCATCCAACTTGCTTGCTCATGAAGACCTAGGGCAATTTGAGGAAGCCCATCATTGGAATATACAAGCCAAATTCTATAATGAAAAATTCCCACTAGTATATGAAAGTGACAACATAGGAGACTCTCTATCATGAAGATCATGGTGCTACTTTGAAGCACAAGTGTGGTAAAATGATAGTAACATTGCCCCTTCTCTCTTTTTCTTTTGTTGGGCCTTCTCTCATTTTTTTGGCCTCTTTTTTTTCGTCTGGAGTCTCATCCCGACTTATGGGGGAATCATAGCCTCCATCATCCTTTCCTCACATGGGACAATGCTCTAATAATGATGATCATCACACTTTTATTTACTTACAGTTCAAGAATTACAACTCGATACTTAGAACAAAATATGACTCTATATGAATGCCTCCGGCGGTGTACTGGGATGCGCAATGAATCAAGAGTGACATGTATGAAAGAATTATGAACGGTGGCTTTGCCACAAATACAATGTCAACTACATGATCATGCAAAGCAATATGACAATGATGATGCGTGTCATAATAAACGGAACGGTGGAAAGTTGCACGGCAATATATCTCAGAATGGCTATGGAAATGCCATAATAGGTAAGTATGGTGGCTGTTTTGAGGAAGGTATATGGTGGGTGTATGGTACCAGCGAAAGTTGCGCGGTACTAGAGAGACTAGCAATGGTGGAAGGATGAGAGTGCGTATAATCCATGGACTTACATTAGTCATAAAGAACTCACATACTTATTGCAAAAATCTATTAGTCATCGAAACAAAGTACTACGTGCATGCTCCTGATGACCCACAAGTATATGGGATCAATTGTAGCCTTTTCAATAAGTAAGAGGGTCGAACCCAACGAGGAGCAGAAGTAAATGACAAGTGGTTTTCAGCAAGGTAATGTCTGCAAGTGCTGAAATTGTAAGTAACAGAGTAGTTTGATAGCAAGATAATTTGTAACGAGCAAGTAATGGTAGTAGCAAAAAAACTGCAGCAGGGTAGCCCAATCCTTTTGAGGCAAAGGACAGGCCAAAACGGTCTCTTATGATAAGCAAAGGGTTCTTGAGGGTACACGGGAATTTCATCTAGTCACTTTCATCATGTTGATTCGATTCGTGTTCGCTACTTTGATAATTTGATATGTGGGTGGACCGGTGCTTAGGTGCTGTTCTTACTTGAACAAACCTACTACTTATGATTAACCCCCTCGCAAGCATCCGCAACTACGATAAAAGTATTAATAATAAATTCTAACCATAGCATTAAACTTTTGGATCCAATCGGTCCCTTACGGAATAGCGCATAAACTAGGGTTTAAGCTTCTGTCACTCTCGCAACCCATCATCTAATAACTACTCCACAATGCATTCCCTTATGCCCAAATATGGCGAAGTGTCATGTAGTCGACGTTCACATGACACCACTAAGGGAATCACAACATACATACTATCAAAATATCGAACATGATTACTTGCAACATGATTTTTCCCGTGACCTCAAGAACAAAAGTAACTACTCACAAATGATAAGCATGCTCAAGATCAGAGGGGTATTAAATAGCATAATGGATCTGAACATATAATCTTCCACCAAATAAACCATATAGTAATCAACTACAAGATGTAATCAACACTACTAGTCACCCACAAGCACCAATCTATAGTTCCGGTACAAAGATTGAACACAAGAGATTAACTAGGGTTTGAGAGGAGATGGTGCTATTGAAGATGTTGATGGAGATTTCCCTCCCCAAGATGGCAGAGTTGTTGGTGATGATGATGACGATGATTTCCCCCTCCGGGAGGGAAGTTCCCCCGGCGGAATCGCTTCGCCGGAGGGCAAAAGTGCTCCTGCCAAGTTCTGCCTCGAGACGGCGGTGCTCCGTCCCGAAAGTCCTCCCCTTATTTTTTCTAGGTCAAAATGACTTATATACCAGAAGATGGGCACCGGAGGTGGGCTGGGCTGAGCGCAACCCACCAGGGCGCGCCTGGGGGGCCAGGCGCGCCCTGGTGTCTTGTGCTCACCAGGTGGCCCCCCTCCGGTGATTATTTGCTCCAGTATTTCTTATTTATTCCATAAAAAAATCCTCGTGAAATTTCAGCTTATTTGGAGTTGTGCAGAATAGGTGGCCTGACGTAGCTTTTCCAGGTCTAGATTTCCAGCTGCCGAAATTCTCCCTCTTTGTGTGTACCTTGCATATTATGAGAGAAAAGGCATTAGAATTACTCCAAAAGGCATTATTATGCATAGAAACATCATAAATAATAGTAGGTAAACATGATGCAAAATGGACATATCAACTCCCCCAAGGTTAGACCTCGCTTGTCCTCAAGCGAAAACCGAAATCGAAAAACATGTCCACATGCTTAGAGAGAGAGGTGTCGATAAAAACAAAATACGGACATAGAAGCATCATGTGAATTATTATAACAGCAACAAACTTTAACATAAAACTTTTATCATAGAACTTTTATCATAGACTTCTCATAAATAAGTAACAATTCATCACACTATCGGAGTATAAAGCATAAACTCTATTGGAAACCAACAAACTATGTTCTCAGTCAACTTTGCAACTACAATTCATCATCTTTTCAGGAAGGGTCACGTATCGGAGCCTTTAGGCAAGTCCACATACTCAACCATCATATAGTCTTCTATGATTGCTAACACTCACCGCATACACATGAGCAAAACGTTTCAACCAGACACATAGAAAGATAGGGGCTTATAATTTCGCCTCCCAACGTATTCACCTCAAGGGTGATGTCAACAATAATAACTCATGCTACCCATATTCAACTGGACATATGTGCCTAGATCTTTCCTCACCACATGATGCTTGCCAAAGGAGAAAAATAAAAAAGGAATAGAGAGAAAAACTTTGACTCTTGCATAAAAGTAAATACATATAAGTAAAAGATAGGCCCTTCGCAGAGGGAAGCAGAGGTTGCCATGCGCTTATTTGTTTGTATGCTCAACCCCTTAGTGCAAAAGAATGTCACGTTATATTGCCCCTTGTCATGGTAACCTTTATTATGCAGTCTGTCGCTTTTATTCTTCACCATCACAAGTTCGTACAATGCTCAATTTTCTCTTACACTAAATGATCTCACACTTTTAGAAGCAATTTTTATTGCCTTATTGCACCGATGACAACTTACTTGAAGGATCTTACTCAATCCATAGGTTGGTATGGTGGACTCTTGAAAATAAGATTTGGGTTTAAGGGTTTTTGGGTGCACAAGTAGTATCTCTACTTAGTGCGGAATTTTTGGCTAGCAAAGATGGGGGGCAAGCACCACATGTTGAAGGATCTATGACAATATAACTTCTATGTGAATATGAACAAACCTAAATTATTAAGTTGTCTTCCTTGTCCAACGTCAACAATTTTGGCATATAATATTTTGATGGGGGCTCACAATCACAAAAGATTTCGAGGATAGTGTATTTGCATGTGAGTCTTCTCTTCCCTTATTAATTCTTTCATGAGTTGCATCATTGACCAATGCTATGTTTGTCAATCTCTAATAAAATTTTCTACTTATACTTTTCTTTATATGATGTCATTACCTACCATAAGATTAGCATATGATCTTTTTCATTTATTTCCTTTCTTTTTATCGAAACATGAAAGTAAAGAAAACAAAAACTCAAACTAAACTTTATTATATATCTTGCACACGATTACAAGGATAGATCACTAGGCAAACTCTTGAAAAGAAAGGATCGAACTAAACTTTTATTCATCTAAAGCAAAAGATAACTATAGATCGAACTAAAATAAGTAAAGGCAAAGGATAGTGGGTGTGATACGATACCGGGGCACCTCCCCCAAGCTTGGCGGAAACCAAGGGGAGTGCCCTGTAACACCCCCAGATCTTTACTCTGTCATTAACCTAGACAACATGCCTTGTCATCATGATTATCATCATCAAATTGCATTTAAGAAATAATCCAATTCAATTCAAAATTCAAAATGCAAGACAAATAATTATTTCATCAAACATCAAAACGAAAATGTTCATAATGTTGTAAATAATCTCAAGGCAATTATAAAATTGGAACCAACCTTAACAAAATTCCCAAAAATGCCCCTGGATTTTATTTTGGTGGTCCAACAACATTTGTCTTGACTTTTTCAATTTCTAAAAATACCTAGCCACTTCCAAATGCCCTGAAACATTTTGTGGCATTGACAAAATTCTCAAAGTATTTATGCGGCCTAGTCCCACATTTATCAAAAGTGTTTTGGCAGCCCTAATTATTTCTATACAGCTTCTGTTAATAAATAAAAAAGAAAAGCAGAAAGGCAGAAAAATAGAAAAGGGCATAGGCTTACCTGGCACTGGGCCGAAGCCACAGTGCGGCCCAGGTAGCCCAGCAGGCCTCCCCCACCTACCTCGCCTCGGTGTCGTCCTCCCCATGGTCGACCGCGCTCACGCCGGCCATCGCTCGACACCGCAACGCAGCGGGCGCCGCGAGGGGATAAGGATTGTCCCGTTCCTCCCCCTGGCCATCCTCTTCCACTTCCCCCTCGCTCCGCTCGCTCTCCTCCCTCCTCTCGCTCGCTTCCACCGCCACCGAATGGAGCCGTTGCCGCCCGTCTTTGCCGTGGCCACCGGTCAGCCCACGCCGAGCCAGCTCGTCCAAGCGCTGCATCGTGGTCATCTTCGTCATCCGCAAGGAGCAGCTCGAGCAGGAGATCACCATAGCTCCGGGATCGAGCCGCCCCTTCTCTGCACCGCCGCACGCCTCGCTTTGATTCACCACCGCCAGCTCCTCCCCGACCCACCGGACCTCACCGTCGCCACCACTGTGAGCCCCAGCTCCCCCTCGACCTCCCCTTGCCTTCCACCATGCCCCGTAGCCATCCCGTCGTCGAGCTCAGCTCGCCGCGCTCCCTGGACATGAGCGGCTGTGCCCGGCCGCGCCTCCGCGTGTGCCCGCTTGCGCGTAGCCGCGCTCTAGCTCGCCCACGCTGTCGCCTCTCCACAGCCGCCAGTGCCCGCATGTGCCTTCACGCGCCCGCCTGCCGCCGCGCTCCGCCCGCTGCTGCTGTTGCTTCTGCTACGGCCACTGCTGTTGCTCGTTGGCTCCTGCTGCCTGCGGCGGCGTTGCGCCATCGCCGTCGCTGCTGCCGCTTGCGTGCACCCACACACGCCAGCGCGCGTGCCCGTGCACCCACTGCCGCACGCATGCGCTCGCACCGCCCGCAGCCGCTGCTGACCCCGTGCGCCGCTGCACTCTAGCAGTAGCTAGCTTTTGTGCTACTGGGCCATTTAGCTCTCTGGACCGCCCCAAAACGACAGCTAATCAAGTGCTAATATGAGTAAAAATAATATATGGAGAAAGTACACTTGACAAACTTCATTTTACCCCACTAGACCAAATCCATTTGATGCATGGATTAAATCCTATGAAATTCACAAAATGTTATATTCTGTTAACGGAAGAAACTGAAAACAGCGTTATTATGCTAGCTACTTTAGAGCTGTTAATGATCAAGCTAGTGAACTCTAACATGGATGCAATTGACCCTGTCATGTAGACCACAGAAAATTGATCAAGATTGATATAGGACACTAAGCCATTGGATGAACAGAACACTAGCTACAATCTCTGGAAAACAGTCAAGTGACGTTCAAAAACTGAGGACTTCGCCAATTTTCAGGAATTCTAGAATATTGTTTAAAACTTTGAAAATTCTTAGAAATTAAACCGTAGCTCAGATCGAAAAAATTTATATATGAAAGTTGTTCAGAACGACGAGACGAATCGGAATACGCTAACCACATGCCTGTCAGGTGCCCCTAACTACCTGAACATGGAACCGTCCCCTCCGGATCATCTGTCTGACAGACGACCGGAACCGGGAAAACTTTCCCGGTAATTTTCCTCCCCTTCCATAGCACTCAGCATTGCACTAGGTCACCTCTGCTCTGCGTATCGCCATGTATTGTTTTGTGATTGCTTTTATTTGCTGTGTATTCATTTGTTTCTTCCCCCTCTTCTCTCTCGGTAGACCCTGACACCGACGTAGTCCCGGAGACCGACGCAGCTCCGGAGGTCAACTACGCCCCTGACGACCTGACACTTGCCGCAGAGCTTCCAGGCAAGCACCCCCCTTTTGAGCATTCCGATATTGCCCATTCTCTTCTCTCTTATGCTTTCATTAGAAGTTACTGCTGCTGCTGTTATCCTATTTCTGCTGCATAGCCTGTTTATTGTAACCTGCTATTGTTACCTACCTGCTTATCCTAAACTGTTTAGTATAGGTTGGGTAGAGACCCAGCTGAGACCCCACTTTATCTCGACTGCCCCGCTGGCTCATCAGAAGACCCGATCAACGAGATCGAAGACCAGGCCCTGGCACCGAACATCACCTCCCCTTAGATTCTCGACACTACTGGGTTACTATCAAGTGCCGAGGGTGATACCTCATCAGCACTTCTGATGATAACCTTGTAGGTTAGCTAAGCAGTCGTGGTCAGCGAGGGTGATTCCTTCTACACCACCCCTGATAACGACACCGTCGCGCAACTCCTCAAGTGTGGACCTCGAGGGTGAAGCCTCTTTAGTTCACCTTGATGTTTACGTCAGGTGGGGATCCAACGAGGGTGATGCCTCGGATTCCTTCTTGATGTGGTAGCCACATGGATGCCTTTACATTAAGGTTGATACTGTTTACTCTGGATAAAGACGGGTTGGCCCTGAGGGGTACCCGCACGAGATTATGATGAGAGTGCTATGGAGTCGGGTGGACCTGGATGGTGCCCGAGAGCTGAACACGAGGCGTGGCCGGGCATTCTTAGCCCTTGCCGCAAGTCCTCGAGACGGGGTGATGGGGTCACATCTTTCGTGAGTCTCTGCTCGTTACCGCACCACCAACACACTACGGTTTGGATATTTGATCCGAGGGGCCTCTGGCCTGATAGCACTAACCATCACGTGGGCATAGTATGGGCGTTCTGCATCGTATACATCAGCCGAAGCTTATTTGACGTCAGTAAGGAGCGACGCACGCCGAGTTGGACTGGGAACGCAACCGCGCTTGTATAAGGGGTTGCTAGGTCTGCTCTTGGTGGCCCCATAACGTGCAGGAGTTCCTGGGGCGATGGCCCAAGACCCCTGGGGGCATAGGTTTAGTCCGGCATGCTGACCTCTCTGTTAAGTTTTCGGTCGGGTTGCGGCGTGTCGTTTGGCCGACGCCGGGCATGACCCAGAAAAGTGTGTCCGGCCGGAGTTAAGCGAGCGTGGTGGGTAAGTTGGTGCACCCCTACAGGGAAGAAAACATCTATCGATAGCCTGTCCTACGGTAACGGACACTCGAAGTTGTATCCCGATCGATACAACTAGAACATGACACTTGAGATAATAACTGGATAGTATGGCTCTGGGATTGCTTTGTCACAGGGAGTCGAGAAAGGATCTCTGGGCGAGGTTGATGACACTACTATTACTTTACATTATGTTAATATGCACTCTTCTAATGCTGCAAGACCGCTGAAGATGCTGAAGATGCTAGTCTTTGATAGGACTAGGCTTTCCCTCTATTCTGGCATTTCTGCAACCCAGTCCACATATACATCCCCTCCTTTGATAATGTTGCATATGTAGTGTAGATCCTTGCTTGCTGAGTACTTCGGATGAGTACTCACGTTTGCTTTGATTTCTTTTTTTTCCCATATCCTTTTGATGCAATCAGTTGGCGGAGCCCCTGAGACAGCTGCCCCTATCGACGACTACGGCTACTACTACTACCCTCCTGGCGAGTACTACTACGAGGAGCCGGCTAACGACCAGGAGTAGGTTCGGAGGGTCCCTGGTAGGAGGCCTGTGCCTTTCGATCGTAGTGTTTATTTTGCCCCACCTTGTTAAAGGCCTATCTGTTCTGCTGTAATATCTGTACTCAGATATCTGATGCTTCCGCTGACACTTGTATGCCATCGAGTTATGTATTTCGAGCCCTCGTGGCCCTGGCTTGTAATATAAAGCTTGTATGACTTTATTTATGTTTTAGAGTTGTGTTGTGATATCTTCAAGTGAGTCCTTAGGCTTGATCATGTGCATTTGCGTGTATGATTAGCGCATGATTAAGCCGGGGGCGTCACATGCCCATACTCGATACTCAGTTTTCTTTTCACTACTAGGGAAAAGCCTAGTAGTATCGCTGGTTTAGTGCCTACTAGTAGTGCGGGGCCACGCGCTACTAGTAAGGCGCTACAGCTATTCCTTATCAGTAGCGCGTGTAACACACGCTACTGCTAAGACATATAGCCGTAGCGTGTATTGTTTCCAGCGCTACTGCTAATCTAACTAGTAGTAGCGTGCTTCCTGTCCAGCGGTACTAGTATTCTGTTTTTCATTTTTTTATTTTTAGTTTATTTATATGCTGTTTTACAAATTTTGATACAGTACCAATTAAGAGGTTGTTATATCATTATATCCATGATGAATTAATATATCATTGTGAAGAAGAAACATGGATTAGATTCATTTGGATGAATCAACAGTTGAATTAGGACGACTTTTGGTCACTTTTGATCCATCCACATGAATCTAATCCGCGTTCCTTCCACCAATGATATAATAACTAATCATGATCATAATAACAAATCATCATGATAATCATGATCAACATCATCATCATATTAATATAAAAACTCTTGCATCATATCATCACCAACAACACTAGCTAATAATCATCATAGTCATTACCACCAACACTATTTAATCATCATAGTCATAGTGTCGCTATCTAATCACCACCAACACTAGCTAATAATAATCATCATAGTCATTACCACGAACACTAGCTATTTAATCATCATAGTCATAGTGTAGCACATCATCATCTTCAAACTCATTGTAGCTAGCTAATCACTCCTGCTTCTCTCTCTCAGGTAAAATAGCATAAAACATGTGTAGCACTCCTGCTTCATCATATTGGAGAATGCTGATGAACCTGTCTCCTAATTGTGGGCTGCGCTTCTGATTGCTACCCCTTAGTACTTCTTTGCTGCGATCCTTCACAATTTTGCTCCAGTCATTGACTATTAAGACTTGCTCGCTTCGAGAAATGATGAATGCACTCATGTGCAATGCAGGATATCTTGGTCGTAAGCTAACCATTGTCATGCGACCTTTAGGCTCGATCCAACGAGGCACAACACTCATCGGGAGTCCCTGTTGAAGAACATCCTAGTAACATACTTAGCAATGAAGTTTAGCTTAAAAAATAATGTATGCAAAAGATGCACTGAGGACAAATAGTAAAAATCTTACCATCTTTCCTAAATAGATGTGACCGTAGTTCAATACGCACACTAGTGGTCACACGTTTTGAGTACTAATATCTCGAAGTCCAGGAAAATAACCTGTCTTGACAGTATCAAGATCCTCAAGCCATGAAACATAATGACCTATCTCCTCGCAGTTTAGTTCAGCCCCGGGACAGTAGTAGGTGCTGTCTACCAAGCGCTGGACATGTTTTCTTGAATGGAAATAAGCTATCAATAAAAATTAGTTGTCAACTATTTTTAAATAAACAATATAAATTACTTAATAAATATGGTTGAGAAACTCACATAATGGTAGAACTGGAGGTGTCTGCACATCGACCCAGATGTCGATATTACCTTCAATTTCATCTTCCGGACAAAAATATCAAAGGTGATAAGCATATTAGGCTCAAATGCATAAGCCTTGAATAGTGCTCTCCAATTTTTGCATTCAAAATAGGAGTAGGTGTTTGCATTCTATAATTTTATGGTAAAAGTATAACCATGCTCGGTCCTCAAGTGAACTCTCTTTACCTCCATACTTTCCATAGTACTGAAATCAATCTTATCCAAGACATAAATTCTTGCATGGCAGGGGATACGCTAGTAGAATAGTAAAAAATTAAAATTATAAGTTGAAGCAAAAGAAGCAGAAGTCATGCTTAATTAGAAAAAAGACTTGTCATTGTGACTTACTGTATCCACTTCGAAGTTCTCATCCAGCACGATGCTGAAGTGCCTACCACCAACTAGGTGAGGCCTGTCGCACAGGCCGCGCTCGTCTTCGCAGTATTTGCACATAACGAATTCCCTTTCGTCGTCAGACATTTCCTATGTTCATAGTTGAAACATTAATTGAAAATCGATCTAAGGCAACTACCAGGAAACTCAACACACAGATCACTATTACTCAATATGCAACGGGTTGACTTTATGTCTGTCGAGTCTTCCTTCCTAAACTCTCGTGTCACGTATATGGTAGGCACTCCCTCTCTGATATTGTGACCGTCGGTGATGGTCGCTACTCCTCCTTTCCCTAGTGCATTACAAATATCTAGCACAAGGAAAAGAAGGAGAAGCGACCCCCACGACAACAGTCGGCATTCTTATTCTCTCATATATGGTGGAGACTCTCCCTCACTGATTTTTTGACTGTCATGTATGGAGCCCCGACAGACTTAAAGTCAACTCGAAATGTCGTTTAATTCTCTTTCTAGCAAATCCGGGGCACTCGATATTTCCTACATATTCTAGCACAAGCCATGCTTAAATTCACGGAAAAATCCAGCATGACCTTTGCTAAAATAGGACACATCGAGCGCCTGAAATTTGCTGGAACGGAAATGAATCAACACTCCAGCAAAACATAGGCCACTCAGAAATGAATCAACACTTCGCACATGAGCATAAACTGGTGCTCATTGCATTTCAATGGTTCAATATTGACAAAAACATTTCAATATATCTTATAACCCGAACATTTCATTTGGTTAAGAAGCATAACTAAATACCCTAGTTCTACTCTATTCAACACCGAGGAGTGGAGAAGGAGGAAGTGGACTTTTAGCTCACCGACTCGGGTGTAGAGAAAGTAGAGGTAGCTCGGATGACGATCACTCCAAGGAGACACGACTCTACAAAGCTTGCATATTCCACCGAGTAAAATTTTAATTAGATCATCAAATCTCATATAGCATTCTTTGATGACAAAGTGATAATGACATAAATTCAACTAGTTCAACTAAGCACTTACTAGAAACAAACTAGTTCTATTAATTTTCTTACTAAAAATAAACTAGTTCTATAGTAAAATTTTAATTAGATCATCAAATCTCATATACCTAAATTTTCCTACTAAAAATAAACTAGTTCTATTAATTCAACTAGTTCAACTAAGCACTTACTATAAATAAAAATAATTAATCTTCTTACTAAAAAATAGTAAAAAAAAACTACAGTATACAAGAATAGTAAAAAACAGTTTAGGGTTTAGGAGAGATGGAGGGAAGAGGGGGTGGGAGGAGGGAGGAGGGAGGAGGAGGAGGGAGGAGAGAGGAGGAGGGGGAAGAGGAGGAGGGAGGAGAGAGGAGGAGGGGGAGGAGGGCTGCCGGCGGAGGGATTGGCCAGAGGAGAAGGAAGGAGGGAGGAGGGGGCGGCCGGAGGAGGAGGGAGGGGCGCGGTAGGGAGGAGGGAAGAGGAGGAGGAGGGAGGTGAGAGGAGGAGGAGGGAGGAGGAGGGATGGAGGGACTACCTCAGTGGAGGAGGAGCAGGAGCGTCGGCAGCGGCGGGCGACGACGGTGGTCGGGGAACGGCGGCGGTGGCGGACGACGGGGGGTGCGGGGGAGCGAGAGTGAGAGTGGAAAGGGAGAGTGGGGGCGGCCGGTAGGGGAAGATCGTATTGAACTTAGCAGTAGCGCGCATTAGGATAAAGCGCTCCTGCTAAACTCCATGGCAGTAGCGCTTTTAACACGAGAAGCGCTACTGCTATGCCTGTAGTAGTAGCGCCTTCTGCAAAACGCGCTACTGCTAAGGCTAAGCATGTAAAATAAAAATAAAAAATACATTGGTCATCAATGATCTTTTTGTGTAGAATCTAAATTGTCAATAGGAATCTTCCCCGGTTTAAGAACCGGCGAAGATTCCTATTGCGGCCACAGATCCTACACATAGAGTTCAATGAAGACCAAGTGGTTGTGATGGTTAGAGAAGTAACGTATTTAAGGTGGTAAACACCCTGTTCGCGGAGCGAGGTGGGACTAAACTTATTTACAACGAGTGGACTAAACTTAGCAGCAGCGTGGGTTGGCGAAAAGCGCTGCTGCTAAGTTCAATAGTAGTAGCGCTGTTACAAAACCGGCGCTACTACTATACCTAGTCTGGCGGCAACGTCATGGCAATTGTAGTTGTAGCGCGATGTTTTACTAACGCGCTACTGCTAAGTAGCAGTAGCGCCTTATTTTAAACCGCGCTGCTGGTAAGATTTTGTGTATAAGGTTTTCCCTAGTAGTGTTTGGTGATGAAGAAGGTGGTGGTGATGAAGTAGAGGCGATCTTGTCCTCGGGTTTCCATGGCAGAGGTCCACCATCATAAGAGGAAGAATGAGTCTCACGGGTCCTGCAACTGGCAGCCAAACTCATACCTTTAAACCTCGCCTCATATTCAAAGACTTGGTTTTGGAGATTGTAGATCTGGCTTTGGAGGAAGTTGATTTGCTCATTGAGGGTGAAGACGATGTCCTTCATGGACTTGCCATCCACCTTGAGATCACGGGTAAAGTCCGTGATCATGAGGTGATTGGCATTGAGTCCACGCTCCACCATCCCCTTGCACCAGAAGACTTCCTGCTCCATAGCTTCAAGCCTGGCCTCCATGGTTCCCGTTCCCTTGGGTCCTTGCACATCGTGGATGTGAAGCACCCCCTCATGCATCTGGATGACTTGAGGGTGCTGCACCACCTCCCGCAAATATGGGTTGATGATGTTCTTGAAGAACTTGTCCTTGGAGGAGCTTGAAGCGGCCATGGTAGATGGGATCTGTCAGGAAACAACAAGGAAAAGAAAAAAAAAGATTTCTCCGTGATACGGTGGTCAATAGGTTTTGGGGGTATATAAAGATTTTTTTATCTTGGGAAACAAGCAAACAGAAGGAAAACGGAGTCCGGAAGGTACCCGAGGTGGGCAAAACCCACCTGGGCGCGCCAGGCACGCCCTGGTGTCTTTTGCCCAGCAGGGTCGCCTTCCTGGTAGTTTCTTATTTTCCTAATTTTCTAAATATTCCAAAACTGACAAAAAATATTTTTGCGGATTTTTTGGAGTTCGTTTACTTACCGTATCACGTACCTCCTCTTTTTCACGATTCTGGAGTGTTCCGGAAGGTTTCTTTTATGTGTTCTTCCGGTGTCATAGTTTGGATAACATTGCTTTCAACATTAATGGGCGTACCGGAGATATAATGCTTTATTCGCTGCCCATTAACAACCTTCGGGTTAGTACCTTCGGCATTATTTATATTGATAGCTCCAGACCGATAAACCTCCTTGATAACATAGGGTCCTTCCCATTTGGAGAGGAGTTTTCCTGCAAAGAATCTGAAACGAGAGTTGTACAAAAGAACATATTCCCCAACTTTGAACTCACGCTTTTGGATTCTTTTATCATGCCATCTTTTAACTTTTTCCTTAAATAACTTGGCATTTTCATAAGCTTGGGTTCTCCATTCGTCTAATGAGCTAATATCAAATAACCTCTTTTCACCGGCAAGTTTAAAATCATAGTTGAGTTCTTTAATTGCCCAATATGCTTTATGTTCTAACTCAATAGGCAAATGACAAGCTTTTCCATAAACCATTTTATAAGGAGACATACCCATAGGATTTTTATATACTGTTCTATAAGCCCAAAGTGCATCATCTAATTTCTTAGACCAATTCTTCCGGGACCTATTGACAGTCTTTTGCAAAATTAATTTTATTTCTTTATTGCTAAGTTCAACTTGACCACTAGATTGAGGATGACAGGGTGATGCAATTCTATGGTTAACATCATACTTGGTAAGCATTTTACGGAAAGCACCATGAATAAAGTGTGAACCACCATCAGTCATTAAATATCTAGGGGCTCCAAACCTTGGGAAAATAACTTCCTTAAGCATTTTAATAGAGGTGTTGTGATCAGCACTACTGGTTGGAATAGCTTCTACCCACTTAGTAACATAATCAACAGCAACCAAAATATGTGTATACCCATTAGAGGAAGGAAAAGGTCCCATGTAATCAAAACCCCAAACATCAAATGGTTCAACAACAAGTGAATAATTCATAGGCATTTCTTGACGCTTACCGATATTACCTATTCTTTGACATTCATCACAAGATAAGACGAACTTACGAGCATCCTTGAAAAGAGTAGGCCAATAAAATCCAGACTGCAATACCTTGTGAGCAGTTCTGTCCCCCACATGATGCCCTCCATAAGCTTCGGAGTGACATTTCCAAAGGATTTGTCCCTGTTCATGCTCAGGTACACAACGTCTAATAATACCATCTACTCCTTCTTTATAAAGATGTGGGTCATCCCAGAAGTAATGTCTTAAATCATAGAATAATTTTTTCTTTTGTTGTTATGTAAAGCTAGGTGGTAAATTTTTAGCAACAATGTAATTAGCATAGTCAGCATACCAAAGAGTGTTATGAGAAACATTTATTGCTGCTAACTGCTCATCAGGGAAACTATCATCAATAGGTAGTGGGTCATCAAGGACATTCTCCAACCTAGACAAGTTATCAGCAACGGGGTTCTCTGCTCCTTTTCTATCAGTGATATGTAAATCAAATTCCTATAGCAAGAGAACCCATCGAATAAGCCTAGGTTTAGCATCTTTCTTTTCCATAAGATATTTAATAGCAGCATGGTCGGTGTGAACAATTACTTTTGAATCGACAATGTAAGATCTAAATTTGTCACAGGCAAACACCACTGCTAGAAATTCTTTTTCAGTAGTAGCATAATTTCTTTGAGCACTGTCTAGAGTCTTACTAGCATAATGAATAACATTTAGTTTCTTATCAACTCTTTGTCCTAGAACAGCACCAACAGCATAATCACTAGCATCACACATAATTTCAAAAGGCAAGTTCCAGTCAGGTGGTTGAACAATAGGTGCAGAAATTAAGGCTTTCTTGAGTGTTTCGAAGGCTTCTAAACAATCATCATAAAAAACAAAAGGAACATCCTTTTGGAAAAGATTTGTAAGGGGCCTAGAAATTTTAGAAAAGTCTTTGATAAATCTCCTATAGAAACCAGCATGACCTAAGAAACTATAAATACCTTTGATATCTTTAGGACATGGCATTTTCTCAATTGCGTCAACCTTAGCTTTGTCCACTTCAATGCCTCTTTCAGAAATTTTATGGCCCAAAACAATACCTTCATTAACCATAAAGTGGCACTTCTCCCAATTCAAGACAAGATTTGTTTGCTCGCATCTCTGCAAAACTCGATCCAGATTGCTTAAACAATCATCAAAAGACTTCCCATAAACAGAAAAGTTATCCATGAAAACCTCAACAATCTTTTCACAAAAGTCAGAAAATATAGCAGTCATACATATTTGAAAGGTAGCAGGTGCATTGCATAAACCAAAAGGCATACATCTATAAGCATAAGTTCCAGAGGGACAAGTGAAAATGGTCTTTTCTTGATCAAGTTGAGAAGCAGGTATTTGTGAAAAACCAGAATATCCATCAAGGAAGCAAAAATGTTTAGATAATCTTTCTAGCATTTGATCAATAAAAGGTAGAGGGTAATGATCTTTTTTAGTTGCTTTGTTTAATTTTATAAAATCAATTACCATTCTATAGCCTGTAACAATTCTTTGTGGAATAAGTTCATTCTTATCATTAGGAACAACAGTAATACCTCCTTTCTTAGGGACACAATGAACATGACTTACCCATCTACTATCAGCTATAGGATAGATTATACCTGCTTCCAGAAGTTTTAATATTTCCGTTCTTACCACTTCCTTCATCTTCGGATTTAACCGACGTTGGTGATCAATAATGGGTTTAGCATCAGGTTCCATATTAATCTTGTGCTGACATAGAGTGGGACTAATGCCCTTTAAATCATCAAGAGTATATCCAATAGCAGCTCGGTGCTTCCTAAGAACTTTCAATAATCTTTCTTCTTCATGTTCTGAAAGGTTAGCACTAATAATAACATGATATATCTTCTTCTCATCAAGATAAGCATATTTCAAAGTGTCTGGCAATTGTTTTAATTCAAACACAAGATCACCTTTAGGTGGAGGAGGACCTCCTAGAGTTTCAATAGGCAGATTGTGTTTAAGCAGAGGTTGTTGTTCGAACAAGATTCTATCTATTTCATTTCTTTCATGCATATGCAAATCATTTTCATGGTCTAGCAAATATTGTTCTAAAGGATCAGTAGGAGGCACAGCAATAGAAGCAAGACCAATAATTTCATCCTTACTAGGCAATTCTTTTTTATGAGGTTTTCTACTAAACTTGGAAAAATTAAACTCGTGAGACTCATCACCAAAGCTGACACCGACAGTTTGTTTCTTACAATCTATTTTAGCATTAACAATGTTCAAGAAAGGTCAACCAAAGATAATGGGAAAAAAGTCATCTTGTGGGGAACCAAGAACAAGAAAATCAGTATGATATTTTATTTTCCCACACAAGACTTCAACATCTCTAACAATCCCAAGTGGTGTGATGGTGTCTCTATTAGCAAGTTTAATAGTAGCATCTATTTTTTCTATTTCAGCGGGTGCTATGTCATTCATAATTTCTTGATATAAGGTAAAGGGAATAGCACTCATGCTAGCACCTATGTCACATAAACCATGATAACAGTGATCTCCTATTTTAACTAAGACAATAGGCATGCCAACAACGGGTCTATGTTTATCCTCTTTATCAGGTTTGGCAATTCTGGTAGCTTCATTACAGAAGTAAATAACATGCCCATCTATATTTTCTTCCAGGAGATCCTTAACCATAGCAACACTAGGTTCTACTTTGATTTGTTCATCAGGTTTAGGTGTTCTAATATAGCTTTTGTTAACCACAGTTGTAACTTTAGCATGTTCCTTTATCCTAACAGGAAAAGGTGGTTTCTCAATATAAGCAGTAGGAACAACTGGATCAACATTATAAATAATAGTTTCCTCTTTAGCTAGTGCCGGTTCTTTAATTTCTTCTTTAATAGGTGGGTGATATTTAAACCACTTCTCCTTAGGGAGATCAACATGAGTAGCAAATGATTCACAAAAGGAGGCTACTATCTCAGAGTCAAGTCCATATTTAGTGCTAAACTTTTGAAAAGCATCGGTATTCATAAAAGATTTAACACAACCATACTTAAGCTTAATACCTGACTCTTTACCTTCATCGAGTTCCCAATCTTCAGGGTTGCATTTAATTCTTTCCAAAAGATCCCACCAGAATTCAATAGTCTTCTTTATAAAAGAACCAGCACAAGAAGTATCAAGCATGGATCGATCATTATAAGAAAGCCGAGCATAAAAATTCTGGATAATAATTTCTCTTGAGAGCTCATGATTGGGGCATGAATATAACATTGACTTAAGCCTCCCCCAAGCTAGAGCGATACTTTCTCCTTCACGAGGCCAAAAATTATATATGTAATTCCGATCACGATGAACTAGATGCATAGGATATTTTTTTTGGTGAAACTCCAATTTCAATCGATTCCAATTCCAAGATCCAATATCATCGCATAGCCTATACCATGCCAATGCTTTTCCCTTCAAAGATAAAGGGAAAACCTTCGTCTTAACCTCATCTCCGGGTAAACCTGCAAGCTTAAACAATCCACAAATTTCTTCCACATATATCAAGTGCATATCAGGATGTTCTATTCCATCTACTGCATAAGGATTAGCTTGCAGTTGTTCTATCATACCCGAAGGAATTTCATATTCAATATTTTCAGTAGGTGCAGTAGGTTGAGGGGTAACTAATTGTGGTTCTAGTCGAGGTGAAGATACCCCGAACAAACCCCTCAAAGGATTGTTTTCCATAGTAACAAGTGACAATAAACTTCAGCACGTAGTAATAATTTTTTCTTACAAATTTGCACTTACCAAGAGCGCTTCACTCCCCGGCGACGGTGCCAGGAAAGAGCCTTGATGACCCACAAGTATATGGGATCAATTGTAGCCTTTTTGATAAGTAAGAGTGTCGAATCCAACGAGGAGCAGAAGGAAATGACAAGTGGTTTTCAGCAAGGTAATGTCTGCAAGTGCTGAAATTGTAAGTAACAGAGTAGTTTGATAGCAAGATAATTTGTAACGAGCAAGTAACGGTAGTAGTAACAAAAGTGCAGCAAGGTATCCCAATCCTTTTAAGGCAAAGGACAGGCCAAAACGGTCTCTTATGATAAGCAAAGCGTTCTTGAGGGTACACGGGAATTTCATCTAGTCACTTTCATCATGTTGATTCGATTCGTGTTCGCTAGTTTGATAATTTGATATGTGGGTGGACCGGTGCTTAGGTGCTGTTCTTACTTGAACAAACCTCCTGCTTGTGATTAACCCCCTCACAAGCATCCGCAACAATGAGAAAAGTATTAAGAATAAATTCTAACCATAGCATTAAACTTTTGGATCCAATCGGTCCCTTACGGAATAGCGCATAAACTAGGGTTTAAGCTTCTGTCACTCTCGCAACCCATCATCTAATAACTACTCCACAATTCATTCCCTTAGGCCCAAATATGGTGAAGTGTCATGTAGTCGACGTTCACATGACACCACTAAGGGAATCACAACATACATACTATCAAAATATCGAACACATATCAAGTTCACATGATTACTTGCAACATGATTTCTCCCGTGACCTCAAGAACAAAAGTAACTACTCACAAATGATAATCATGCTCAAGATCAGAGGGGTATTAAATAGCATAATGGATCTGAACATATAATCTTCCACCAAATAAACCATATAGTAATCAACTACAAGATGTAATCAATACTACTAGTCACCCACAAGCACCAATCTATAGTTCCGGTACAAAGATTGAACACAAGAGATGAACTAGGGTTTGAGAGGAGATGGTGCTGTTGAAGATGTTGATGGAGATTTCCCTCCCCAAGATGGGAGAGTTGTTAGTGATGATGATGATGATGATTTCCCCCTCCGGGAGGGAAGTTCCCCCGGCGGAATCGCTCCGCCAGAGGGCAAAAGTGCTCCTGCCCAAGTTCCGCCTCGAGACGGCGGTGCTCCGTCCCGAAAGTCCTCCCCTTATTTTTTCTAGGTCAAAATGACTTATATACCAGAAGATGGGCACCAGAGGTGGGCTGGGCTGAGCACAACCCACCAGGGCGCGCCTGGGGGGCCAGGCGCACCCTGGTGTCTTGTGCTCACCAGGTGGCCCCCCTCCGGTGGTTATTTGCTCCAGTATTTCTTATTTATTCCATAAAACATCCTCGTGAAGTTTCAGCTTATTTGTAGTTGATTAGAATAGGTGGCCTGACGTTGCTTTTCTAGATCCAGATTTCCAGCTGCCGGAATTCTCCCTCTTTGTGTGTACCTTGCATATTATGAGAGAAAAGGCATTAGAATTACTCCAAAAAGCATTATTATGCATAAAAACATCATAAATAACAGTAGGTAAACATGATGCAAAATGTACGTATCAGCTCCTAGGGGGATAGATTGGTAGGAAAAGACCATCGCTCGTCCCCGACCGCCAGTCATAAGGAAGACAACCAATAAATAAATCATGCTCCGACTTCATCACATAACGGTTCACCATACGTGCATGCTACGGGAATCACAAACCTTAACACAAGTATTTCTCAAATTCACAACTACTCACTAGCATGACTCTAATATCACCATCTTCATATCTCAAAACAATCATAAGGAATCAAACTTCTCATAGTATTCAATGCACTTTATATGAAAGTTTTTATTATATCCCTCTTGGATGCCTATCAAACTAGGACTAAATTTATAACCAAAGAAAATTACCATGCTGTTTAAAGACTCTCAAAATAATATAAGTGAAGCATGATAGTTCATTAATTTCTATAAAATAAAACCACCGCCGTGCTCTAAAAGGATATAAGTGAAATACTAGAGCAAAATTGCCTAGCTCAAAAGATATAAGTGAAGCACATAGAGTAATCACGATTCATGCGTGTCCCTATCAAAAGGTGTGTACAGCAAGGATGATTGTGGCAAACTAAAAAGCAAAGACTCATATCATACAAGACGCTCCAAGCAAAACAAATATCATGTGATGAATAAAAATATAGCCTCAAGTAAAGTTACCGATAGACGAAGACGAAAGAGGGGATGCCTTCCGAGGCATCCCCAAGCTTAGGATCTTGGTTGTCCTTTAATATTATCTTGGGGTGCCTTTGGCATCCCCAAGCTTAGGCTCTTGCCACTCCTTATTCCATAGTCCATCAAATCCTTACCCAAAACTTGAAAACTTCACAACACAAACCTCAACAGAAAATCTCATAAGCTCTGTCAGTATAAGAAAATAAATCACCATTCTTGGTACTGTTGTGAACTCATTATTTATTTATATTGGTGTAATATGTATTGTATTCCAACTTTTCCATGGCTCATACCACCAGATACTACCCATAGATTCATCAAAATAAGCAAACAACACATAGAAAACAGAATCTGTCAAAAACAGAACAGTCTGCGAAGATCTGAATTTATCTAATACTTCTGTAACTCCAAAATTTTCTAAAAATTTAGGAAAACGTAGGAAATTTGTATATAAATCCTGTGTAAAACATTCAGGGTTTTTCCATGCTCCAGTGTATTTAAACAATTCTGTGACTGGACACAAAAGTTGCTGTTTTTCAGCAAGATCAAATCAACTATCACCGTAAGCCATCCCAAAGGTCTTACTTGGCACAAATACTAATTAAAACACAAAACCACATCTAACCAGAGGCTATATGAATTATTTATTGCAAAACAAAACCAAAAATCAAAGAAAAAATAAAATTGGGTTGCCTCCCAACAAGCGCTATTGTTTAACGCCCTTAGCTAGGCATAAAAACACAAATAGATCTAGGTATTGTCATCTTTGGTATGCAATCCATACGTAGCTCTCATAATAGATTAATATGGCAATTTAATTTTCTTTCTTGGAAAGTGTTCCATGCCCTTCCTTAACGGAAATTGAAATCTAATATTTCCTTCTTTCATATCAATAATTGCACCAATCATTCTAAGGAAAGGTCTACCAAGAAAAATAGGACATGTAGGATTGCAATCTAAATCAAGAACAATGAAATCTACGGGCACATAATTCTATTTGCAACAATAAGAATATCATTAATCCTTCCCATAGGTTTCTTAATAGTGGAATCCACGAGATGCAAATCTAAAGAACAATCATCAAATTCACGGAAACCTAACACATCACATAAAGTTTTTGGAATCGTGGAAACACTAGCACCCAAATCACACAAAGCACGGCACTCATAATCTTTAATATTAATCTTAATAGTAGGTTCCCACTCATCATACAGTTTTCTAGGGATAGAAACTTCTAATTCAAGCTTTTTTTCAAAAGATTGCATCATAGCATCAACGATATGTTTAGTAAAAGCTTTGGTTTGATTATAAGCATGAGGAGAATTCTACATGGATTGCAACAAGGAAATACAATATATTAAAGAACAATTATCATAATTAAATTCCTTGAAATCCAAAAGAGTGGGTTCATTGCTACTTAAAGTTTTGACCTGTCCAATCCCACTTTTATCAATTTTTGCATCAAGATCTAAAAACTCCGAATCATTGGGACGCCTTTTAACTAAAGTTGACTCATCTCCAGTCCCATATTTATCAAGATTTATATTGGAAAACAAATATTCAATAGGAGTCACATCAATCACTTTAAGATCTTCATCATTATTTTCATGGAAACTAGAAGAACACATTTTTACAAACCAATCTCATTTTGCACGCATCTTAGCGGTTCTTTCTTTGCATTCATCAATGGAAATTCTCATAGCTTTGAGAGACTCATTAATATCATGCTTGGGTGGAATAGATCTAAGTTTCAAAGAATCAACATCAAGAGAAATTCTATCCACGCTCCTAGCCAAATCATCAATCTTGAGCAATTTTTCTTCAACCAGAGCATTAAAACTCTTTTGCGAAATCATATTTTTTTAACACTGCTCTCAAAATCAGAGGACATCTTATTATAATTTCCATAAGAATTGTTGTAGGAATTACCATAATTATTAGAGGAATTACTAGGAAACGGCCTAGGATTAAAATTGCCTCCATACGCGTTATTACCAAAATTGTTCCTACCAACAAAATTCACATCCATAGATTCATTATTATTTTCAATCAAAGTAGACAAAGGCATATCATTAGGATCAATAGAAGTACTCTTGCTAGAAAATAATTTCATAAGCTCATCCATCTTTCCACTCAAAACACTAATCTCTTCAATCGCATGCACTTTTTTACTAGTGGAAGATCTTTCGGTATGCCATTGAGAATAATTAACCATAATATTATCTAGGAGTTTAGTAGCTTATCCTAAAGTAATTTCCATAAAAGTACCTCCCGCGGCCGAATCTAAAAGATTTCTAGAAGCAAAATTCAATCCGGTATAAAATTTTTGTATAATCATCCACAAATTCAAACCATGAGTAGGGCAATTTCGTATCATCAATTTCATCCTGTCCCAAGATTGTGCAACATGTTCATGATCAAGTTGCTTAAAATTCATAATATTGTTCCTAAAGGAGATGATCTTAGCGGGAGGAAAATACTTGGAAATAAAAGCATCTTTACACTTATTCCGTGAGTCAATACTATTTTTAGGCAAAGATGAAAACCAAATTTTAGCACGATCTCGTAGTGAGAACGGAAATAGTTTTAATTTAACAATATCATTATGCACATATTTTTTTCTTTTGCATATCGCACAACTCAACGAAATTATTCAGATGGGATGCAGCATCTTCACTAGGAAGGCTGGAAAATTGATCTTTCATAACAAGATTCAGAAAAGCGGCATTAACTTCATAAGATTCCGCACTAGTGGCAGGAGCAACTGGAGTACTAATAAAATAATTGTTATTGGTGTTGGAAAAGTCACACAATTTGGTATTCTCTTGAGCCATCATGACAAAGCGAGCAATCCAACACACAAGCACACAAAAAGGCAAACGAAGAAGACGAACAGAAGAGGGGCGAAGAAAAGGCAAATCTTTTCAAAAATCGTTTTAGAAGTGGGGGAGAGGAAAACAAGAGGCGAATGGCGAATAATGTAATGCAAGAGAAGAGAGTTTATGATGGGTACTTGGTATGTCTTGACTTGGCGTAGATCTCCCCGGCAACGGCGCCAGAAATTCTTCCTGCTACTTCTTGAGCTTGCGTTGGTTTTTCCCTTGAAGAGGAAAGGGTGATGCAGCAAAGTAGAGATAAGTGTTTCCCTCAGTTTGAGAACCAAGGTATCAATCCAGTAGGAGACAATGCGCAAATCACCGAATACCTGCACAAACAATCAAACAACTTGCACCCAACGCGATAAAGGGGTTGCCAATCCCTTCATGGTTACTTGCAAAAGTGAGATCTGATAGAGATAGATAAATAATAAAGTAAATATTTTTTGGTATTTTTGGTTTATAGATCGGAAAGTAAAAGATTGCAAAATAGTAGATCGGAAACTAATATGATGGAAAATAAAAACTTATATGATGGAAAATAGACCCGAGGGCCATAGGTTTCACTAGAGGCTTCTCTCAAGATAGCAAATAATATGGTGGGTGAACAAATTACTGCCGAGCAATTGATAGAAAAGCGCAAAGTTATGACGATATCTAAGGCAATGATCATGAATATAGGCATCATGTCCGTGTCAAGTAGACCAAAATGATTCTGCATCTACTACTATTACTCCACACATCGACCGCTATCCAGCATGCATCTAGAGTATTAAGTTCATAAAGAACGGAGTAACACATTAAGTAAGATGACATGATGTAGAGGAATTAACTCAAGCAATATGATGAAAACCCCATCTTTTTATGCTCGATGGCAACAATACAATACGTGCCTTGCTACCCCTATTGTCATTGGGAAAGGACACCGCAAGATTGAACCCAAAGCTAAGCATTTCTCCCATTGCAAGAAAAACCAATCTAGTTGGCCAAACCAAACCAATAGTTCGAAGAGAATTACAAAGATATCAAATCATGCATAAAAGAATTCAGAGAAGATTCAAATAATATTCATAGATAAGCTGATCATAAATCCACAATTCATCGGATCTCGGCAAACACACCGCAAAAAAGTATTACATCGAATAGATCTCCAAGAACATCGAGGAGAACATGGTATTGAGAATCAAAGAGAGAGAAGAAGCCATCTAGCTACTAGCTATGGACCCGTAGGTCTATTGTAAACTACTCACACTTCATCGAAAGGGCAATAGAGTTGATGTAGAAGCCCTCCGTGATCGAATCCCCCTCCGGCAGGGTGCCGGAAAAGGTCCCTAGATGGGATCTCATGGGTACAGAAGGTTGTAGCGGTGGAAAAGTGTTTTCGTGGATGCCTCTGGTGGTTTGGGGATATTTGGGAATATATAGGCGAAAGAATTAGGTCAGGAGGGTCACGGGGGGCCCACAAGGGTGGGGGCGCGCCCTACCCCCCTGGGCATGCCCTCTTTCCTTATGGCCGCCTCGTGGCTCCTCCAACTTCATCTCCAAGTCTCCTGGTTGTCTTCTGGTCCAAGAAAAATCATCCCGAAGGTTTCATTCCGTTTGGTATTCCTTTTCTGTGAAACTCAAAAACAAGGAAAAAACAGGAACTGGCACTAGGCTCTAGGTTAATAGGTTAGTCCCAAAAATAATATAAAATAGCATATTAATGCATATAAAACATCCAAAACAGATAATATAATAGCATGGAACAATCAAAAATTATAGATACGTTGGAGACGTATCATCCTCTAACATGCGCTGCAACTTCAGCCTCTCCTTTTCACTTGCGCAGTTTCTCTTTGCATCGGCAATGGTCCGACCAAGATCATCAGCGGGCTCATCTGATGCCTCTTCTTCAGCTTCTACCCGCATTGCCGGCTCAGCTTCATCCCCCATTGTTGTACCATCATATTCAAGGAACCCATTGTGACGCCCCCGGCTCAATCGTGCACTAATCATACATGCAAATGCACATGATCAAGCCTAAGGACTCACGGGAAGATATCACAACACAACTCTAAAACATAAATAAAGTCATACAAGCTTTATATTACAAGCCAGGGTCCTCGAGGGCTTGAATACATAAGCTCGCATACAAGCATCAGTGGAAGCATCAGATATCTGAGTACAGATATGAAAGAAAACACAGATAGGCCCTTAAAAGGCGGGGCAAAAGAGAACACTACGATCGAAAGGCGCAGGCCTCCTACCTGGAACCCTTTGAACCTACTCCTAGTCGTCGGCCAGCTCGTAGAAGTATCCACCCTCGGGGTAGTAGTAGCGATCGTCGGCGGGGGCAGCTGTCCCAGGGGCTCCGTCATCTGGTTGCACCAAAATGATATGGGGAGAAAAAGAAATCAAAGCAACCATGAGTACTCATCCAAAGTACTCAGCAAGCAAGGATCTACACTACATATGCAACATTATCAAAGGGGGGCTGTATAAGTGGACTGGGCTGTAGAAATGCCAGAATAGAGAGAATGCCTAGTCCTAGCGAAGACTAGCATCTTCAGCAGTCTTGCAGCATTAGAAGAGTGTAGATTAGTACAGTATAAAGTAGTGGTGTTATCAGCCTCACCCAGAGATCCTTTCTCGACTCCCTGCGAGAAAGCAATCCCAGACCCATAGTATCCATTTCTCATCACAAGTAATCAGTTCTAGTTGTATCGATCGGGATACAACTCCAAGCGTCCGTTACCGAGGATCCGACTATGCATAGTTTAGTTCTTCCCTGCAGGGGTGCACCAACTTACCCACCACGCTCGCTTAACTCCGGCCAGACACACTTTCTGGGTCATGCCCGGCCTCAGCCAAACAACACACCGCAGCCCTACCTAGAGCTCAGCAGAGAGGTCCCCGCCGGTCTACATCATAAGCACTCAGGGGTCTTGGGCCATGGCCCTATGCACTCCGGGTCGTTGTGTGCAGGGTGGATACCAGCACCGCCTCGGATGGTCGGCACAATCTAACCATTCCACAATGCTGAACTGGACGTCTGTCAGAGCTTTTGGCTGATGCCACGATGCAGAGTACCCATATTTATTCCCGCGTGATGGTTAGTGCTATCGGGCCAGAGGCCCACTCGAATCAAATATCCAAATCGTTAGTACATTGGGAGTGCGGTAACGAGCAGAGACTCATGATCGATGTGACCCCGTCGCCCCGTCTCGAGGACTTGCGACAAGGGCTAAGAATGCCCGGCCACGCCTCGTATTCATCACTCGGGCACCATCCAGGTCAACCCGTCTCGCAAAAGACTGTCGGGAACTTAGGTCCACCTCTACTGGGCGGTACCGTCTGTCCCTCCAGTCCTGCAGTAAAAGTAACTCCCTCGGGTCCCCCTCGGGGCCGACCTATCTCTATCAAGGTTCAAGGGTAAAATCACAGTAACCGTGTGTCCATAACATCAGGGGAATCCGAGGTATAACCCTCGATGGATGCCCACTCGATGTAACCGTCAAGTTGATCTTAGGAGGCATCACCCTCGAGGTTCACACTTGAAGTGTTGCGCGACAGGGTCGTATCGGAAGTGGAGAAGGAGGAATCACCCTCGATGACCACGACCAAATATCTACCCTACAAGGTTAATATCAGGAGTGCTGACGAGGTATCACCCTCGGCACTCAATAGTAACCCAATAGTGTCGTACAACTAAGGGGGTGATGTGCGGTGCCGGGGTCTGGTCTTCGATCACGTTGATCAGGTCATCTGATAATCCAGCGGGGATAACTGGGGACCAAGTGGGGTATCTGGTGGGTCTCTACCCAGCCTATACTAAACAGTTTAGGATAAGCAGGTAAGGTTTCAATAGCAGGTTACAATAAACAGGCTATGCATCAGAATAGGTAAAGCAGTAGCAGCAGCAATTCTAATGCAAGCGCAAGAGAGAAGAGAATAGGTGATATAGGCATGCTCAAGGCGGGGGGGTGCTTGCCTGGTTGCTCGGCGGCAAAGGCAAGGTCGTCAACGGTGTCGTCGGGCTCCTGAGCTGCGTCGGTCTCGGGGACAACGGCGGTGTCGGGGTCTACCGAGAGAGAAGAGGGGGAGGAAACAAATAAATACACGGCAAACATACACAACACGAAGCAGGCTAAGCTAACGTGCAGCGCATGGTTCCCTAAAAGCATGTCTAAACCATTTATGTTATTTTAGGATTAAAGTTGGATTTATTAACCGGTAGGTATGCACTATTCATCTATCAAAAACAGGCTAAAAGTTGCGGGTTCACCTCCATAGAGGGTTCCGACATAGAAACAGATGGCATGGTTGGATTCGTCTCGTCGTTCTGAGCAACTTTCATGTACAAAGTTTTTCGATCTGAGCTACGGATTATTTTATATGAATTTCTAAATATTTTAGCATTTTCTGGAATTATTCTAATTACTAAATTCGAATTTAAATAGTAGAAGAAATTGCTATGTGTACCCAGTTTTGTACCCAGCTGACCATCACAGAGGCTGACCAGTGGGCCCATTGACTGGGTCAAAGATCCAGTCAGCAGAGGCTGACATGTGGGCCAGCCTGCTGACTCAGCAGCTGACTGCGCCGGCCCTATCCATTTAAACAGTGGGCCGGACCCACCTGTCATTCTCAGTAGTTTAATCAGTGTTTATCTCTAACTAAACATAGTTAATTAGGTGTGGGCCCCATTAGTCAGTGACTATTTAGTGATTAAAACTAATTAACAGGTTAATTAACATTTCATTTATTTATAAAACTAGTTAATTAGCATGGAGCCCACATGTCTGTGGCCCACGGTGCACAGTCAGCAGTTGACCCAGTCAACTGGGTCAACTGGGACCCGTGGGGCCCGCGGTCAGCGGCACTGAGGTGGGGCCCGGCCGTCCACGTCGGACGCCGGCCACCGGAGCTCTTCGGCGAGACGAAACGACGGCGACAACTCCGGCGAGCTCGGATTTGGCTTGTGGGGCATCATTTCGGGCGCGGTTAGGTGCTCTGTAACGGCCACTCGATCCCACGCACGCCAGTGGCCTCGGTTTGTCGTGGGGAGGGCTACAACGTCGACGGTGACCACTGTGGCGGACGCCAGAATCGGGCATCGATCGGGCTTGGGCAAAACGGCGACGGGAGGAAGTGCGGCTGCCCGCGTTCGACTCCTAGCAGCACACTGAGCACACCGGAGTGCTCAGTTGTGCACGAAAACAACTACAACGACGGCGGCATCGATTGCGACGGAGCTCAGCTCAGGTGATCGCGGCATGGCGTGCTAAGGCTGAAACCAGAGAGAGAGGGAGCAGAGGGGAACTGGCCAGGCACTCACTGGGAGGCGCACGATGGCCGGTGAGAGCTTAGGAGCACGGGGTTGCTGCAGATCGAGGCGAGGCAGTGCAGTTGGCCGGCGGAGGGGATCGAATCGATCCGGTTGCTGCGGTGTTCGCCGGCTCCAACGACTTGTCGTAGAGGGTGGAGATGGCCACGACGGTCCCTCTGGACAACTTGAAACGGTGAGTGGTGGCTGGAGGCCACGGCAATGGCGAGCGGTGGCGACGGCTCTGTTCGGTGGGCTCCTGAACGAGCGAGAGAACGAAAGAGAGGGGATCGAGAGGGAGCTAGGGTTTCCAGGGGGGCTCCTGGGGCTTCTTTATCCACGGCGAGCGCGGCGACGCGCTGTCGAGCAAGGGGGGGGGGGCAGGCGCGGCGGCTACGGTGGAGATGACAGCGCGCGCGTGTGAGCAGTAGGAAGGGGAAGGGGGAGTTGGGCTGGGTGACTCAGGCCTAGTAGCTGCGGGCTTTTTTCTTTTCTTTGTTTTTGCTTTGTTTTCTATTTTCTTTTCTATTTTGCAAATAGTTTGGCCACTAGATGACTTTTGAAAAATAGGTGACTTAGCTTATTAAATATGGTGCATTATTTGCCATTGCCAGGAATTGGTTTGAAGCCACAGTAATTTCATTTGGATTTTAATTAAATGAATATGGATTAAATACTTATGTTTTGTTGCTGTTAGAGTCACTTAATTAATTTAGTAAATGTTGATTACAATTTTAGAATTGTCTCTGGATTATTTACAATATTATGAACATTTTAGTTCCTGGATTTGAACAACTTTTATTTTCACTTTAAATTAATTTGAAGTTTGAATGAGGAGTTTGAAATGCAATGTGATGCAAATGATGAATAGGCACTATTAATCTTGCTGACATGGCTTTAACTAAGGGTGATCACTGTGGTTAATTACATGGGGTGTTACAATTCTCCTCCACTAACAAGAATTCTCGTCCCGAGAATTAAGAAGAAGACTGAACGAAAGCGGGGTATTCTTGGAAGTTCTTTCGAAGAAACGTCCGGAAAATCTCAAACGACTAGAATGTTTTCGATCCCCTCAAGCGGAGAAGCGTTCAACGCATTCAAGGTGTATATTTTAGCCTCAGCATTTTGAGTTATTTGGGCACGGTAATTCGCTAACCCAGCTGTTGGGTGCATGAGATGTACAACTTTAGTGGCACAATTGATTGAAGCGTAGTGAGCCTTGAACCAATCCATTTCGAGGATGATGTCTATGGTGGGAGATTTGAAGATGATGGGTGAGGCAAGGAACTCCAATCCTTTAAGTTCTACGGTAACATTAGGTGCTATCACATCAGCATGACAATGACCTTCGGGAGTTTTAACGACTAACGAAGTATGTATCTTCTCATAATGAGTGCCATGCATGAATGCAAATTTTCCAGAGATGAATGAATGTGATGCTGCTGAATCAAATAAAACAGAAGTAGGTACTGAGTTAACGAGAAGGGTACCCATCATAGTGGCAGGTTGATCCTGGACTTCTTCAATATCAATGTTGTAAGCGTGTCCACGACCATGAGCAGCAGACCCAATATTATAGTTGCGGGCCTGATTGTTGCCACGGCCAGTACGAGGGAAAGCCAACTGATTCTGAGTCTGGCGGTAGTCCTTAGCAAGGTTGCCTGATTTGCGAGAATTGAAGCACATACCATCTTCAGGACGAAGAGGAGCATTGGGTGGAATACATGGTGTAGTATAATTGTTCCTTGGCGCAGGGGCAGCTGGACGGAACACGTTGTTGGGAATCCAGACTCGACGCTTCTGTGCTGAGCCCGAAGATGAGCCAACATCATGATAGCGCTTCTGCGACTCCTTATGCTTCATTTGAGCAGTCTCAAGCAGAATAGCCTTGTTCACAAGAGTGGTAAAGTTGGTGAAGTCTTGAGCAGCAAGTGCAAGCTCGATGTCTGGGTGGAGTCCATTACGGAACTTCTCTTGTCTACGGGCATCCGTGGCGATGTCTTCTTCAGCATAGCGGGACAGGTCAAGGAATTCCCGCTGATAAGCTTCGACAGTCTTGTTGCCCTGAGTGAGGTTGCAGAACTGGGTTTTCATCCGGTCCATGATTCCTTGAGGAATATATCGGGCACGAAAAGCAACCTAGAACTCAGGCCAAGTAACGACTGTTCCAGCAGGCAGTGTACGTTTGTGTGTCCCACCATTGAGCAGCGGGACCCTTTAAGAAAAAGGACGTGAAGGCGACAAAGTTGGCAGGGGAGACATTTGCAGACTCCATCTCATGAGTGATGTCGCGAATCCAGTCATCAGCATCCAGTGGCTTCTCAGAGTTGCGGAAGTGAGTGGGGTTAAGTCGCATAAATTCCGGCAGAGTTATTGAAGGAGGGTTCTGGTTCTGGTTGTTCTGTTGCGGGAACTGACCCATAATCCCAGTCATGAACTGACGGTTTAGCTCGAACTGTTGCATCATAGCTGCCATATAATCTGGCGGTGGTGGGCGTTCAGGGGCACGACGATGACCACGACCACCTGGTCTAACCATCCTGCTATGTTTCGACAAGGGTAGTTCAGTAAAAGCATTTGCGGGTGTTTAGAGACAAGCATGATGTATCACGACAATAATTAAGCAGTGTACTAGATACTTAACAGTAGTCAATTAAGACATACAGATCCATACACAGAGTCGGGTACATGCGGACAGCATAACTGCGCAAATTTAAAAGCTAGACATGCTAGGCGGCGCGCAGGCACGCGGTAAAGAAGTACACCACGAGACATAGCAAAGGCTACATCAACGTCAGAAAGATCCACTGAAACGGGGTAACTGCAAGTGCGGACGACGAATGTTCGTCGCGGAAGGATCCTCCGCTCCATGTGCACTCTGATGCAGAACCCGGTCTCGAGCTGAAAGAAGAGGTCCACGTGTAGGTTTGTGTCCTCTAACAGCAGGCTAATCAATACCAGTATACATCTGAGTCCTGCGTGGGTAAAGGATGTGCTCCGGATGTATCCCTGCATGAACAGCTGGTAGCAACTGCGTCATAGCATCGTAGAGACGTGCTTGAGTGGCAAACAACTCGACGGCAAGAGCCCGAACAGTGCGATCCAGAGCCTGAGTGCACTGAATCAGAACATGCGGGTCGTAACGACGATGCTCGTACGGGGCATAGCTAGCTATGTAGTATCCAGTAGCATCTCCAGCAGGGGCATACGGAATGTATCGGAACTCAGAGGCATCCAAGGTAACGCTGGACTCTCCTCGGAGACGTGCGACAGCAGAGTAGGCGGCATCATGGACTGCCATCTCAATCGTCACGCCGATACCGTGAAAAAGGTGCAGCTCAGTGTCTGAGTCATCGCGCTAATCATAGACACGAACATCAGCATGGTACTGCTCCTGGTTGAACTCGCGGTAATCCTCGTAGACCATGTACTGGGGGTACCAGCGGTAGCCCAGTCTGGTCAGGAGGGCGATCAGGATAGCTGGAAAACCAGGGGCATCATGAGCCAAAGTGCGAAGCACAAGCTGTGTCGTAGGGCATGGTGGAAACAAACGATCCATCTAAAACAGAGGAAATTCAGGATTGTCAAATGACAATGAGAAGTATAATACAACTCGGAGAGAAAGGTTAAACAAAACAATGGAAAGGAAAATGATTATCAGACTAATCAGATCAATGGTAAGGAATTAAGCACAGGTATCCAGCTCTCCGGGTAGACGAGATTTACGAGATCCTAAGTGTCGGCGTTAGTAAAATTCATTTAACCCGAATAGAAGAGAGATTAGAGTCCCAGAGTAAAGACAAGAAATAAAAGATCCTAATAT
Organism: Thinopyrum elongatum; assembly: GCA_011799875.1. Taxonomy (NCBI): domain Eukaryota; kingdom Viridiplantae; phylum Streptophyta; class Magnoliopsida; order Poales; family Poaceae; genus Thinopyrum; species Thinopyrum elongatum. The sequence goes on along the minus strand of CM022298.1, from coordinate 79,184,647 downwards.
CACCCAGTTGGCGACGTGGGCCCGTAAGCCACACAGCCATGTTAGTAAAACAGTTTTGGACCACTAGACTCAACTTCGGCCAAGGAGTTGGAAAGGGGGTTACAACAGGCAGTCGGCTCTGATACCAACTTGTGACGCCCCCGGCTCAATCGTGCACTAATCATACACGCAAATGCACACGATCAAGCCTAAGGACTCACGGGAAGATATCACAACACAATTCTAAAACATAAATAAAGTCATACAAGCTTTATATTACAAGCCAGGGGCCTCGAGGGCTCGAATACATAAGCTCGCATACAAGCGTCAGCGGAAGTATCAGATATCTGAGTACAGATATGAAAGAAAACACAAATAGGCCCTTAAAAGGCGGGGCAAAAGAGAACACTACGATTGAAAGGCGCAGACCTCCTGCCTGGGACCCTCCGAACCTACTCATGGTCGTCGGCCAGCTCGTAGAAGTATCCACCCTCGGGGTAGTAGTAGCGATCGTCGGCGGGGGCAGCTATCTCAGGGGCTCCGTCATCTGGTTGCACCAAAAGGATATGGGGAGAAAAAGAAAGCAAAGCAACCGTGTGTACTCATCCGAAGTACTCAGCAAGCAAGGATCTACACTACATATGCAACATTATCAAAGGGGGGGCTGTATAAGTGGACCGGGCTGTAGAAATGCCAGAATAGAGAGAAGGCCTAGTCCTAGCGCAGACTAGCATCTTCAGCGGTCTTGCAGCATTAGAAGATTGTAGATTAGTACAGCATAAAGTAGTGGTGTTATCGGCCTCACCCAGAGATCCTTTCTCGACTCCCTACGAGAAAGCAATCCCAGAGCCATAATATCCATTTCTCATCACAAGTAATCAGTTCTAGTTGTATCGATCGGGATACAACTCCGAGCGTCCATTACCGAGGATCCGGCTATGCATAGTTTAGTTCTTCCCTGCAGGGGTGCACCAACTTACCCACCACGCTCGCTTAACTCCGGCCGAACACACTTTCTGGGTCATGCCCGGCCTCAGCCAAACAACACACCGCAGCCCTACCTAGAGCTCAGCAGAGAGGTCCCCGCCGGTCTACATCCTAAGCACTCAGGGGTCTTGGGCCATCGCCCTGTGCACTCCGGGTCGTTGTGTGCAGGGTGGACACCAGCACCGCCTCGGATGGTCGGCACGATCCGACCGTGCCACAATGCTGAACTGGACTTCCGTCAGAGCTTTCGGCTGATGCCACGATGCAGAGTACCCATATTTATTCCCACGTGATGGTTAGTGCTATCGGGCCAGAGGCCCACTCGAATCAAATATCCAAATCATTAGTACATTGGGGGTGCGGTAACGAGCAGAGACTCACGATCGACGTGACCCCGTCGCCCCGTCTCGAGGACTTACGACAAGGGCTAAGAATGCCCGGCCACGCCTCGTATTCATCACTCGGGCACCATCCAGGTCAACCCGTCTCGCAAAAGACTGTCGGGAACTCAGGTCCACCTCTACTGGGCGGTACCATCTGTCCCTCCAGCCCTGCATTAAAAGTAACTCCCTCGGGTCCCCCTCGGGGCCGACCCATCTCTATCAAGGTTCAGGGGTAAAGTCACAGTAACCGTGTGTCCATATCATCAGGGGAATCCGAGGTATCACCCTTGATGGATACCCACTAGATGTAACCGTCAAGTTGAACTTAGGAGGCATCACCCTCGAGGTTCACACTTGAAGTGTTGCGCGACAGGGTTGTATCGGAAGTGGAGAAGGAGGAATCACCCTCGATGACCACGACCAAATATCTACCCTACAAGGTTAATATCAGGAGTGCTGATGAGGTATCACCCTCGGCACTCGATAGTAACCCAGTAGTGTCGTGCAACTAAGGGGGTGATGTGCGGTGCCGGGGCCTGGTCTTCGATCACGTTGATCGGGTCATCTGATAATCCAGAGGGGGCAACTGGGGACAAAGTGGGGTCTCTGGTGGGTCTCTACCCAACCTATACTAAACAGTTTAGCATAAGCAGGTAAGGTTTCAATAGCAGGCTACAATAAATAGGCTATGCATCAGAATAGGTAAAGCAGTAGCAGCAGCAATTCTAATGCAAGCACAAGAGAGAAGAGAATAGGTGATATAGGCATGCTCAAGGGGGGGGGTGCTTGCCTGGTTGCTCGGCGGCAAAGGCAAGGTCGTGCAGTGCAGGGTTGCCTAAAAGCATGTCTAAACCATTTTAGTTATTTTAGGATTAAAGTTGGATTTATTAACCGGTAGGTATGCACTATTCATCTATCAGAAACAGGCTAAAAGTTGCGGGTTCACCTCCGTAGAGGGTTTCGACATAGAAACAGATGGCATGGTTGGATTCGTCTCGTCGTTCTGAGCAACTTTCATGTACAAAGTTTTTCGATCTGGGCTACGGATTATTTTTTATGAATTTCTAAAGATTTTAGAATTTTCTGGAATTATTCTAATTACTAAATTCGAATTTAAACAGTAGAAGAAATTGCCATGTGTACCCAGTTTTGTACCCAGCTGACCAGCACAGAGGCTGACCAGTGGGCCCATTGACTAGGTCAAAGAACTAGTCAGCAGAAGCTGACATGTGGGCCAGCCTGCTGACTCAGCAGCTGACTGGGCCTGCCCTATCCATTTAAACAGTGGGCCGGACCCATCTATCATTCTCAGAAGTTTAATCAGTGTTTATCTCTAATTAAACATATTTAATTAGGTGTGGGCCCCATTAGTCAGTGACTATTTAGTGATTAAAACTAATTAACAGGTTAATTAACATTTCATTTATTTATAAAACAGTTAATTAGCGCGGGGCCCACATGTCTGTGGCCCACGCTGCATAGTCAGGAGTTGACCCAGTCAACTGGGTCAACTGGGGCCCATGGGGCCCGCGGTCAGCGGCACTGAGGTGGGGCCCAGCCGTCCACGTCGGACGCCGGCCACCGGAGCTCTCTGGCGAGCCGAAACGACGGCGAGCTCGGGTTTGGCTTGTGGGGCATTGTTTTGGGCGCGGTTAGGTGCTCTGTAATGGCCACTCGATCCCGCGCACGCCGGTGGGAAGGGCTACAATGTCGACGGCGACCACCGTGGCGGACGCCGGAATCGGGCATCGATCGGGCTCAGGCAAAACGGCGACGGGAGGAAGCGCGGCTGCCCGCGTTCAACTCCTAGTAGCACACTGAGCACACCGGAGTGCTTAGTTGTGCAGGAAAACAACTACAGCGACAGCGGCATCGATTGCGGCGGAGCTCAGCTCGGGCGATCGCGGCATGGCGTGCTAAGGATGAAACCAGAGAGAGGGAGCAGAGGGGAACTGGCCAGGCGCTCACCGGGAGGCGCACGATGGCCGGTGAGAGCTTAGGAGCGCGGGGTTGCTGCAGATCGAGGTGAGGCAGTGCAGTTTGCCGGCGGAGGGGATCGAATCGATCCGGTTGCTGCGGTGTTCGCCAGCTCCAACGACTTGTCATAGAGGGTGGAGATGGCCACGACGGTTCCTCCGGACAACTTGAAATGGCGAGTGGTGGCCGGAGGCCACGGCAATGGCAAGCGATAGCGACGGCTCTGTTCGGTGGGCTCCTGAACGAGCGAGAGAACGAAAGAGAGGGGATCGAGAGGGAGCTAGGGTTTCCAGGGGGGCTCCTGGGGCTTCTTTATCCACGGCGAGCGTGGCGACGCGCTGTCGAGCGACGGGGAGGGGGGCCAGGCGCGGTGGCTGCGGTGGAGACGACAGCGCGCGCGCGTGAGCAGTAGGAAGGGGACGGGGGAGTTGGGCCGGGTGACTCAGGCCCTGTAGCTGCGGGCTTTTTTTTTTCTTTGTTTTTGCTTTGTTTTCTATTTTCTTTTCTGTTTTGCAAATAGTTTGGCCACTAGATGACTTTTGAAAAATAGGTGACTTAGCTTATTAAATATGGTGCATTATTTGCCACTGCCAGGAATTGGTTTGAAGCCACAGTAATTTCACTTGGATTTTAATTAAATAAATATGGATTAACTATTTCTGTTTTGTTGCTGTTAGAGTCACTTAATTAATTTAGTAAATGTTGATTACAATTTTAGAATTGCCTTTGGATTATTTACAATATTATGAACATTTTAGTTCCTGGATTTGAATAACTTTTATTTTCACTTTTAAATTAATTTGAAGTTTGAATGAGGAGTTTGAAATGCAATTTGATGCAAATGATGAATAGGCACTGTTAATCTTGCTGACATGGCTTTAACTAAGGTTGATCACTGTGGTTAATTACATGGGGTGTTACACCCATGGCCAGGATAGCTGTCGTCGTCCTCTTCTTCTTCATTGTCTTCCATCATAACCCCTCTTTCTCCGTGCTTGGTCCAAACATTATAGTGGGGCATGAAACCGGACTCAAACAGGTGGACGTGAATGGTTTTTGACTTAGAGTAATTTTGATCATTCTTACAGCCAGCACATGGACAACACATAAAACCATCCGCCCGCTTGTTTGCCTCAGTCGCAAGCAAAAAAGTACGCACACCATTAATGAAATGGGGAGAGCATCGGTCATCATACATCCATTGCCGGCTCATCTTCATTACACAGCACCGAAAAGACCAAATTAATACAAGTTCATACATAAAGTTCATACACACTTATTCTCATAAAACAACATACAAACTCTCTAGCTAAAGCATTTAAATGCAACAACAAATGCGATCAAGATCGCAACTAAGGTAACAATTGATCCAACAGCATAATGATACCAAGCCTCACTATCAATGGCATATTTTCTAATCTTTCTAATCTTCAAGCGCATTTTCTCCATCTTGATCTTGTGATCATCGACGACATCGGCAACATACAACTCCAGATTCATCTTCTCTTCTTCAATTCTTTTCAATTTTTCTTTCAAATACTCATTTTCATTTTCAACTAAATTTAACCTCTCGACAAGAGGGTCGGTTGGAATTTCCGGTTCACATACCTCCTAGATAAAAATATCTATGTCAACTTGATGGGCATAATTTGTCATAAACACGAAATGCAACAAATAGTTATAAAAGAGAATATACCACATCCGAATCATAAACCGGACGAGGGCCGACGGGGACGGATATCAAAACCATGGCTCTATGTATAACAAACAACGTACGGGTAAGAAAATTATACAAGTAACTATATATCTAAATCACACAAACATGACTTTTTTATATAAAAAATATAAGAACAAGAGGCTCACCAAGGTGGTGCCGGCGACGGGACGGTGTGGGCGATCGACGGTGGTTAGGACAGGGACGGGAAGGCACCAAGTAAACCACACCTACATATGCAAACTAAGAGTTAATTTGAGCTCAAATTGCATATAAATCAAATAAACTACCACATATAACTACTCCCAAACTAAAACCCACAAATCACTATACTTATAGAGCATTGCAAGAGCTAATCTAGCAATGAGAGATGAAAGGATAAAGTTGCTAACCTTTGTGATCACTTGGATGGATGGGGGGCCTTCAAATCTTGACAAATTTTGGCAAAATGAAGGATGAGCTCGAGCAATGGGGAAGAACAGAGGAGAGGAAGGAATGAAAGGGGACCTTCAAATTTTGGCAAAAATGAAGGATGAGCTCGAGCAATCTGTTTTGGATGTTTTATATGCATCAATATGCTATTTTATATTATTTTTGGGACTAACCTATTAACCTAGAGCCCAGTGCCAGTTTCTGTTTTTTCCTTGTTTTGAGTTTCGCAGAAAAGGAATACCAAATGGAGTCCAAATGGAATGAAACCTTCATGATGATTTTTCTTGGACCAAAAGACAACCAGGAGACTTGGAGATGAAGTCGGAGGAGCCACGAGGCGGCCACAAGGACGGAGGGCGCGCCCAGGGGGTAGGGCACGCCCCCCACCCTTGTGGGCCCCCCGTGACCCTCCTGACCTAATTCTTTCGCCTATATATTCCCAAATATCCCCAAACCACCAGAGGCATCCACGAAAACACTTTTCCACCGCTGCAACCTTCTGTACCCGTGAGATCCCATCTAGGGACCTTTTCCGGCACCCTGCCGGAGGGGGATTCGATCACGGAGGGATTCTACATCAACTCTATTGCCCTTCCGATGAAGCGTGAGTAGTTTACCACGGACCTACGGGACCATAGCTAGTAGCTAGATGGCTTCTTCTCTCTCTTTGATTCTCAATACCATGTTCTCCTCGATGTTCTTGGAGATCTATTTGATGTAATACTTTTTTGTGGTGTGTTTGCCGAGATCCGATGAATTGTGGATTTATGATCAGCTTATCTATGAATATTATTTGAATCTTTTCTGAATTCTTTTATGCATGATTTGGTATCTTTGTAATTCTCTTCGAACTATCGGTTTGATTTGGCCAACTAGATTGGTTTTTCTTGCAATGGGAGAAGTGCTTAGCTTTGGGTTCAATCTTGCGGTGTCCTTTCCCAGTGACAGTAGGGGCAGCAAGGCACGTATTGTATTGTTGCCATCGAGGATAAAAATATGGGGTTTTCATCATATTGCTTGAGTTAATTCCTCTACATCATGTCATCTTACTTAATGCGTTACTCTGTTCTTTATGAACTTAATACTCTAGATGCATGCTGGATAGCGGTCGATGCGTGGAGTAATAGTAGTAGATGCAGAATCATTTTGGTCTACTTGACACGGACGTGATGCCTATATTCATGATCATTGCCTTAGATATCGTCATAATTTTGCGCTTTTCTATCAATTGCTCGGCAGTAATTTGTTCACCCACCGTATTATTTGCCATCTTGAGAGAAGCCTCTAGTGAAACCTATGGCCCCCGAGTCTATTTTCCATCATATAAGTTTCTATTTTTTATCATATTAGTTTCCGATCTACTATTTCTGCAATCTTTTACTTTCCGATCTATAAACCAAAAATACCAAAAATATTTACTTTATCTATCTCTATCAGATCTCACTTTTGCAAGTAACCGTGAAGGGATTGACAACCCCTTTATTGCGTTGGGTGCAAGTTGTTTGATTGTTTGTGCAGTTATTCGGTGATTTGTGCGTTGTCTCCTACTGGATTGATACCTTGGTTCTCAAACTTAGGGAAATACTTATCTCTACTTTGTTGCATCACCATTTCCTCTTCAAGGGAAAAACCAACGCAAGCTCAAGAAGTAGCAATTGACAACCCCTTTATCGCGTTGGGTGCAAGTGTTTGATTGTTTGTGCAGGTATCGGTGATTTGCGCGTTCTTCTCCTACTGGATTGATACCTTGGTTCTCAAACTGAGGGAAATACTTATCTCTACTTTGCTGCATCACCCTTTCCTCTTCAAGGGAAAAACCAATGCAAGCTCAAGAAGTAGCACCCCTCTCCACCGCCTATCTGCTCTATAAATACTCTAAAATCCCCAAAACCCTAGGGGGGCAGAGAGATCGGAGTTTCCACCGTCGCAAGTTCCAGAACCACGAGATCCAATCTAGAGGCCTTTTCTGGGACCCTGCCGAAGGGGTCAACGATCACGGAGGGGTTCTTCATCAACACCCTTGCCCCTCCGATGATGCGTGAGTAGTTTACCACAGACTTACGGGTTCGTATGCAGTAGCTAGATGGCATCTTCTCTCTTTTTGATCTTCAATACAATGTTCTTAGAGATCTATTTGATGTAACTCTTTTTACGGTGTGTTTTTTGGGAACCAATGAATTGTGAGTTTATGATCAGTTCTATCCATGAATATTATTTGAGTCTTTGTTGAACTCTCTTATGCATGATTCTTATAGCCTCGTATTTCTTCTCCAAAACTTTGGTTTGGTTTGGCCAACTAGATTGATTTTTCTTGCCATGGGAAGAGGTGCTTTGTGATGGGTTCGATCTTGCGGTGTTCTCACCCAATGATAGAAGGGGTAGAGAGGCACGCATGTATCGTTGCCATTAAGGATAAAAATATGGGGTCTATTCCTACATGAATAGATCTTGTCTACATCATGTCATCATTCTTATTGCATTACTCCGTTTCTCCATGAACTTAATACACTAGATGCATGCTGGATAGCAGTCGATGTGTGGAGTAATAGTAGTAGATGCAGGCAGGAGTCAGTCTACTAATCTTGGACGTGATGCTTATATATATGATCATTGCCTTGGATATCATCATAATTATTTGCTTTTCTATCAATTGCTCGACAGTAATTTGTTTACCCACCGTATGGTATTTTCTTGAGAGAAGACTCTAGTGAAATCTACGGCCCCCGGGTCTATTTCCTATCATATTGTTTTCAGATCTATTAATCCAAAGATCCAAAAATACCTTGCTGTACTTTTTCTTTATTTATTTTATTTTGTGCTTTTGTTAGATCTATTTATCCAATCTCATACAATTTAATCTATCTCAATACCTAGGAGGGATTGAAAACCCCTCTTACGCGTTGGGTTGCAAGTTTTTGTTATTTGTGTGAAGGCACTAGTAGAAAACAGGGCTTTGGTCTAGGCCAGAAAAGGGCATTAATCCCGGTTCTCCTACGAACCGGGACCAATGGGTGCATCAGTCACAGTTCATGAGGCCAGGGCGCCGGCCGGGCCAGGGTCCTGGTTCATCTGACCCCTTTGGTCCTGGTTCCAGACACGAACCAGGACCAAAGGGCCTCGCTCCTGGCACAGCCCCTTTAGTCCCGGTTGGTGGCCGGGACTAAAGTTTTGCCTACATATATCCGCACCCTCCCATCTCCTCTGTTTTTTGGCCGTGGAAGGGTGTGGGAGGTGTGCTGCTCTCTGTTTTCACCTCCTATGCACATGAGGTGTTCGATGAAATGCCGGAGCCACACTTAAGCTTTCTCCTCTCCAAGCTCCATTTTCCCCAAGATTTGTCTAGGTTTGGCGGTGCACCAACTACACAAGTGTTCTAAAAGGTTAGCTACTTCATCCTTTCATCTCTCACTGCTAGTTTAGCTCATTTCAAATTCTCTAGAAGTAGAGTGGTTTGTGGGTTTTAGTGTACGAGTGTATGTGGGAGTTCTTTTGATTAGATGCACAATTTGAGCTCACATTAACTTCTTAGAGTCTGCACATGTGTAGGGTGTCGTCCCGTCCCCGTCCTCACTGTCCTCGATCGCCCGTGCCGATCTCCTCGCCGGTACCACCGTGGTGAGCCTCTTGTTCTTATCTTCTTTTTAAAAGAAAAAATTCTTACTTGTATGATTTAGATAGATATACTTGTATAAATTTCTTACTTTTATTATTGTTTGTTATTATATAGTGCATGGTTTTGGTATCCGCCCCCGTCGGCCCTTGTCCGGTCTATGATTCGGATGTGGTATATTATATTTTATAACTATTTGTTTCATTTAGTGTTTATGACAATTATGCCGACCAACGTGACATAGATGTTTTTATCTAGGAGGTATGTGAACCGGAAATTCCAACCGACCCTCTTGTCGAGAGGTTAAATTTAGTTTAACAAGAAAACGAGTATTTGAAAGAAAAATTGAAAAGAATTGAGGAAGAGAAGATGAAATTGGAGTTGCATGTTGCCAATGTCGTCGATGATCACAAGATCAAGATGGATGCAATGCGCTTGAAGATTAGAAAGATAAAAATATGCCATTGATAATGAGGCTTGGTATCATTATGTTGTTGGATCAATTGTTACCTTAGTTGCGATTATGATCGCATTTGTTGTTGCATTTAAATGTTTTAAATAGTTGTATGTTAGTTTCAATGTATGTTTTAATTAGATGCTCTAGAGAGCTGTATGTTGTTCTATGAGAACTATGTATGAACTTTATGTATTTATTTTTTCAGTAATAACATTTGATCACTACTGTACTTTGGTTTTAATGTGATGATGAACTTGCATTAATTTGGTCACTTCTCTATTCATGATGTTCTGTAATGGTTTTTGATACACTTAATTATATAATGCATGCAGATGAACCGGCAATGGATGTACGGTGACCGACGCACCTCCGAGTACATTGAGGGCCTGCATAATTTTCTTGAAGTGGCTGAGGCAAACAAGCAGAATGGTTTTATGTATTGTCCATGCCCTATCTGTGGGAATACGAAGGATTACTCTGACTCGAAAACCCTTCACATCCACCTGCTTGAGAAGGGTTTCATGCCACACTATAATGTTTGGACCAAGCACGGAGAAAGAAGGGTTATGATGGAAGACAACGAAGAAGAAGAGGATGATGACAACTATCTGCCCCCTGAATACGGTGATACTGCAACGGGGGAAGCTGAAGATTAAGAGGAACCAGATGATGTGCCCGATGATGATCTTCGCCGGGTCATTGTTGATGCAAAGAGACAATGCCAAAGTGAAAGGGAGAAGTTGAAGTTCGATCGCATGTTAGAGGATCACAAAAAAGGGTTGTACCCAAATTGCGAAGATGACAACACAAAGCTCGGTACCACACTGGAATTGCTGCAATGGAAGCCAGACAATGGAGTATCTGACAACGGATTTGGGAAGCTACTAAAAATAATGAAGAAGAGGCTTCCAAAGGATAAAGAATTGCCCGACAGTACGTACGAAGCAAAGAAGCTTCTATGCCCTCTAGGATTGGAGGTGCAGAAGATACATGCATGCCCTCATGACTGCATCTTGTACCGCGGTGAGTACGAGGATTTGAATGCATGCCCGGTATGCGGTGCATTGCGGTATAAGATCAGACAAGATGACCCTGGTGATGTTGAGGGCGAGTGCCCTAGGAAGAGGGTTCCTGCCAAGGTGATGTGGTATGCTCCTATAATACCATGGTTGAAACATCTGTTCAGAAACAGAGAGCATGCCAAGTTGATACGATGGCACAAAGAAGACCGTAAGAAAGACGGGAAGTTGAGAGCACCCACTGATGGGTCGCAGTGGAGAAAAATCAAGAGAAGGTGGGGGGACTTTGCAGGTGACGCAAGGAACGTATGGTTTGGTTTAAGCGCAGATGGCATTAATCCTTTTGGGGAGCAGAGCAGCAATTATAGCACCTGGCCCGTGACTCTATGTATATATAACCTTCCTCCTTGGTTGTGCATGAAGCAGAAGTTCATTATGATGCCAGTGCTCATCCAAGGCCCTAAGCAACCCGGCAACGACATTGATGTGTACCTAAGACCATTAGTTGAAGAACTTTTACAGCTGTGGAATGGAAAAGTTGTACATGTGTGGGATGAGCACAATCAGGAGGAATTTGACCTACATGTGTTGCTGTTTGTAACCATCAATGATTGGCCTGCTCTTAGTAACCTTTTAGGACAGACAAACAAGGGATACCATGCATGCACGCACTGTTTAGATGACACCGAAAGTATATATTTGGACAAATGCAGGAAGAATGTGTACGTGGGACATCGTTGATTTCTTCCGACCAACCATCAATGTCGAAAGAAAGGCAAGCATTTCAAAGGTGAGGTAGATCACCGGAAGAAGCCCGCCCTCCGTACTGGTAATCACATACTTGATATGGTCAATGATTTACAAGTAATCTTTGGAAAGGGTCCGGGCGGACTATCTGTTCCGAATGACGCTGAGGGACGCGCACCCATGTGGAAGAAGAAATCTATATTTTGGGACCTACCCTATTGGAAAGACCTAGAGGTCCGCTCTGCAATCAACGTGATGCACGTGACGAAGAATCTTTGTGTGAACCTTCTAGGCTTCTTGGGCGTGTATGGGAAGACAAAAGATACACCGGAGGCACGGGAGGACCAGCAACGTGTGCACGAAAAAGACGGCATGCATCCAAAGCAGTATGAAGGTCCTGCCAGCTAAGCTCTTACCAAAGAAGAGAAGGAAATCTTCTTTGAATGCCTGCTCAGTATGAAGGTCCCGTCTGGCTTCTCGTCCAATATAAAGGGAATAATAAATATGGCAGAGAAAAAGTTCCAGAACCTAATGTCTCATGACTGCCACGTGATTATGACGCAACTGCTTCCGGTTGCATTGAGGGGGCTGCTACTTCTTGAGCTTGCGTTGGTTTTTCCCTTGAAGAGGAAAGGGTGATGCAGCACAGTAGAGGTAAGTATTTCCCTCAGTTAAGAACCAAGGTATCAATCCAGTAGAAGAAGAACGCGCAAATCACCAATACCTGCACAAACAATCAAACACTTGCACCCAACACGATAAAGGGGTTGTCAATCCCTTCACGGTCACTTGCAAAGGTGAGATCTGATAGAGATAGATAAATAAAAGATAAAATGTTTTTGGGTTTTTTGGTATATAGATCTAAAAATAAAAGATTGCAAAACTGTAGATCGGAAACTAATATGATGGAAAATAGACCCAGGGGCCATAGGTTTCACTAGAGGCTTCTCTCATGAAGGCAAATAATATGGTGGGTGAACAAATTACTGTCGAGCAATTGATAGAAAAGCGCAAAGTTATGACGATATCCAAGGCAATGATTATGAAATATAGGCATCACGTCCGTGTCAAGTAGACCGACTCCTGCCTGCATCTACTACTATTACTCCACACATCGACCGCTATCCAGCATGCATCTAGAGTATTAAGTTCATAAAGAACGGAGTAACGCCTTAAGTAAGATGACATGATGTAGAGGAATTAACTTAAGCAATATGATGAAAACCCCATCTTTTTATCATCGATGGCAACAATGCAATACTTGTCTCGATACCCCTACTTTGTCACTGGGTGAAATCACGCAATATTGAACCCAAAGCTAAGCACCTCTCCCATTGCAAGAAAAACCAATCTAGTTGGCCAAACCAAACCGATAATTCGAAGAGAAATACAAAGTTATCAAATCATGCATAAAAGAAACTACAGAAGATTCAAATAATATTCATAGATAAGCTGATCATAAATCGACAATTCATCGGATCTCGACAAACACACCGCAAAAGAAGATTACATCGGATAGATCTCCAAGAACATCATGGAGAACGTGGTATTGAGAATCAAAGAGAGAGAAGAAGCCATCTAGCTACTAGCTATGGACCCATAGGTCTGAGGTAAACTACTCACGCTTCATCGGAAGGGTAATAGGGTTGATGTAGAAGCCCTCGTGATCAATTCTCCCTCCGACAGGATGCCGAAAAAGGCCCCAAGATGGGATCTCACGGGAACAGAAGGTTGCGGTGGTGGAAAAGTGTTTTTGCGGATGCCCCTGGTGGTTCTAGAATATATGTGAATATATAGGAGGAAGAGCTAGGTCAGGGGAGCCCCGAGGGGCCCACAAGGTAGGGGGCACGCCCCCCCATAGGGCGCGCCCTCCACCCTTGCCGCCGCCTCGTGGCTCTTCTGACTTGGACTCCAAGTCCCCTGGGTGTCTTCTGGTCCAAGAAAAATCATCGTGAAGTTTTATTCCGTTTGGACTCCGTTTGGTATTCTTTTTCTGCGAGGCTCAAAAACAAGGAAAAAACATAAACTGGCAATGGGCTCTAGGTTAATAAGTTAGTCCCGAAAATAATATAAAATAGTATATTATTGCATATAAAACATCCAAAACAGATAATATAATAGCATGGAACAATAAAAAATTATAGATACGTTGGAGACGTATCAAGCATCCCCAAGCTTAATTCCTGCTCGTCCTCTAGGAGGTACATGATAAAAACAGAATTTTTGATGTGGAATGCTACCTAACATATTTATCCATGTAATTTTCTTTATTGTGGCATGAATGTTCAGATCCATAAGATTCAAAACAAAAGTTTAATATTGACAAAAAAACAATAATACTTCAAGCATACTAATAAAGCAATCATGTCTTCTCTAAATAACATGGCCAAAGAAAGTTATCCCTACAAAATCATATAGTCTGACTATGCTCCATCTTCGTCACACAAAGTATTCAAATCATGCACAACCCCAATGACAAGCCAAGCAATTGTTTCATACTTTTGATGTTCTCAAACCTTTTCAACTTTCACACAATACATGAGCGTGAGCCATGGACATAGCACTATAGGTGGAATAGAATATGGTGGTTGTGGAGAAGACAAAAAGAAGGAGATGGTCTCACATCAACTAGGTGTATCAATGGGCAATGGAGATGCCCATCAATAGATATCAATGTGAGTGAGTAGGGATTGCCATGCAATGGATGCACTAGAGCTATAAATTTATGAAAGCTAAAAAAGAAACTAAGTGGGTGTGCATCCAACTTGCTTGCTCACGAAGACCTAGGGCAATTTGAGGAAGCCCATCATTGGAATATACAAGCCAAGTTCTATAATGAAAAAGTCCCACTAGTATATGAAAGAGATAACATAGGAGACTCTCTATCATGAAGATCATGGTGCTACTTTGAAGCACAAGTGTGGAAAAAGGATAGTAACATTGCCCCTTCTCTCTTTTCTCTCTTTTTTTTGTTTGTCTTCTTTGGCCTTTTTTTATTTGGGCTTCTTTGGCCTCTTTTATTTTGATAACCTCACATGGGACAATGTTCTAATAATGATGATCATCACACTTTTATTTACTTACAACTCAAAATTACAACTCGATACTAGAACAAAAGTATGACTCTATATGAATACATCCGGCGGTGTACCGGGATGTGCAATGATCAAGCGTAGCAATTGACATAAAAAATGGACAAGCCATGTAAACATCAAGCTACTATCTTACGATCATGCAAAGCAATATGACAATGATGGAGCATGTCATAATAAAACGGAACGGTGGAAAGTTGCATGGCAACATATCTCGGAATGGCTACGGAAATGCCATAATAGGTAGGTATGGTGGCTGTTTTGAGGAAGGTAAAAGTTGGGTGTATGGTACCGGTGAAAGTTGCGCGGTACTAGAGAGGCTAGCAAAGGTGGATGGGTGAGAGTGCGTATAATCCATGGACTCAACATTAGTCATAAAGAACTCACATACTTATTGCAAAAATCTATTAGTCATCAAAACAAAGTACTATGCGCATGCTCCTAGGGGGATAGATTGGTAGGAAAAGACCATCGCTCGTCCCCGACCGCCACTCATAAGGAAGACAATCAATAAATACCTAATGCTCCAACTTCGTTACATAACGGTTCACCATACGTGCATGCTATGGGAATCACAAACTCCAACACAAGTATTTCTACAATCCACAATTACTCACTAGCATGACTATAATATCACCATCTTTATATCTCAAAACAATCATAAGGAATCAAACTTCTCATAGTATTCAGTGCACTTTATATGAAAGTTTTTATTATATCCCTCTTGGATGCCTATCATATTAGGACTAAATTCATAACCCAAGAAAATTACCATGCTGTTTAGAAAGACTCTCAAACTAATATAAGTTAAGCATGAGAGTTCAACAATTTCTATAAAATAAAACCGCCGCCGTGCTCTAAAAAGGTATAAGTGAAGCACTAGAGCAAAATTGCCTAGCTCAAAAGATATAAGTGAAGCACATAGAGTATTCTAATAAATCACGATTCATGCATGTCCCTCTCAAAAGGTGTGTACAGAAAGGATGATAGTGGCAAACTAAAAAGCAAATACTCAAATCATACAAGACGCTCCAAGCAAAACACATATCATATGGTGAATAAAAATATAGCCTCAAGTAAATTTACCGATAGACGAAGACGAAAGAGGGGATGCCTTCCGGGGCATCCCCAAGCTTAGGCTCTTGGTTGTCCTTGAATATTACCTTGGGGTTCCTTGGGCATCCCCAAGCTTAGGCTCTTGCCACTCCTTATTCCATAGTCCATCAAATCTTTACCCAAAACTTGAAAACTTCACAACAGAAAACTCAACAGAAAACTTGTGAGATCCGTTAGTATAAGAAAATAAAATCACCACTTTTGGTACTGTTGTGAACTCATTATTTATTTATATTGGTATAATATGTACTGCATTCCAACTTTTCCATGGTTCATACCCGCTGATACTACCCATAGATTCATCAAAATAAGCAAACAACACAAAGAAAACAGAATCTGTCAAAAACAGAACAGTCTGCAAAGATCTGACTTGTTCTAATACTTATGTAACTCCAAAAATTCTGAACAATTAGGAAAACAGAGGAAATTTGTATATCAATCTTTTGTCAAAAATTCAGGGTTTTTCCATGCTCCAGTGTATTACTAAAATTCTTTGACTGGACGCAAAAGTTTCTGTTTTTCAGCAAGTTCAAATCAACTATCACCGTAAGCCATCCCAAAGGTCTTACTTGGCACAAACACTAATTAAAACACCAAAAAACAATTACTACAGAGGTAATAATGTGTATTTTATTCAAAAACAGGAGCAAAACAAAAATAACAAAAATAAAATTGGGTTGCCTCCCAACAAGCGCTATTTTTTAACGCCCTTAGCTAGGCATAAAAACACATAGATCTAGGTATTGTCATCATTGGTATGCAATCCATAAGTAGATCTCATAATAGATTCATATGGCAAATTAATTTTCTTTCTAGGAAAGTGTTCCATGCCCTTCCTTAACGGAAATTGAAATCTAATGCTTCCTTCTTTCATATGAATAATTGCACCAATCGTTCTGAGGAAAGGTCTACCAAGAATAATAGGACATGTAGGATTGCAATCTATATCAAGAACAATGAAATCTACGGGCACATAATTCCTATTTGCAACAATAAGAACATCATTAATCCTTCCCATAGGTTTCTTAATAGTGGAATCCGCAAGATGCAAATTTAAAGAACAATCATCCAATTCGCGAAAACCTAACACATCACATAAAGTTTTTGGAATAGTGGAAACACTAGCACCCAAATCACACAAAGCATGGCACTCATAATCTTTAATCTTAATCTTAATAGTAGGTTCCCACTAATCATAAAGTTTTCTAGGGATAGAAACTTCCAATTCAAGCTTTTCTTCAAAAGATTTCATCAAAGCGTCAACGATATGTTTGGTAAAAGCTTTATTTTGATTATAAGCATGAGGAGAATTCAACATGGATTGCAACAAGGAAATACAATGTATCAAAGAACAATTATCATAATTAAAGTCCTTGAAATCCAAAAGAGTGGTTTCATTGCTACTTAAAGTTTTGACCTCTCCAATCCCACTTTTATCAATTTTTGCATCAAGATCTATAAACTCCGAATCATTGGGACGCCTTTTAACTAAAGTTGAATCATCTCCAGTCCCATCTTTAACAAGATTTATTTTAGAAAACAAAGATTCAATAGGAGTCACATCAATCACTTTAAGATCTTCATCAATATTTTCACAAAACTCCGGTTTAGCGGCCATCTTATTTACCAAAGTGGTTTGTTTATCAGAAATTTGGCCAACTAAATTTTCAAGATGAGCAAATTGAGATTTAAGACCATAGAATTCCTTAGACATATCATCGAGCTCTTTATTCATATATTCATAAAAGTTTTCTGCTCCTTGAGCTCGTTTCTAAAGAAACTATTATGCTCAAATTGTAAGGACATGAAGCTCCTAGTATTATTTTCAATTTCTTCCAACTTCCTATAGTAAGGATCAAAGTTCTTGGGTTGAGCCATAGAGGAAGGCTAACACAGGAGCAAACAAAAAAGACGAACGGAAGAACGGCGAAAAAAGGCAAATCTTTTCTAAAATCATTTTAGAAGTGGGGGAGAGGAAAACGAGAGGCAAATGGCGAATAATGTAATGCAAGAGATGAGAGTTTTATGATGGGTACTTGGTATGCTCGACGTAGATCCCTCCAACAACGAAGCCAGAAATTGGCAAGTCGATGAGAGACTAGTCTTGACTTGGCGTAGATCTCCCTGGCAACGGCACCAGAAATTCTTCCTGCTACTTCTTGAGCTTGCGTTGGTTTTTCCCTTGAAGAGGAAAGGGTGATGCAGCACAGTAGAGGTAAGTATTTCCCTCGGTTAAGAACCAAGGTATCAATCCAGTAGGAGAAAAATGCGCAAATCACCAATACCTGCACAAATAATCAAACACTTGCACCCAACGCGATAAAGGGGTTGTCAATCCCTCAACGGTCACTTGCAAAGGTGAGATCTGATAGAGATAGATAAATAAAAGATAAAATATTTTTGGGTTTTTTGGTATATAGATCTAAAAATAAAAGATTGCAAAATAGTAGATCAAAAACTAATGTGATGGAAAATAGACCTGGGGGCCATAGGTTTCACTAGAGGCTTCTCTCATGAAGGCAAATAATACGATGGGTGAACAAATTACTGTCGAGCAATTGATAGAAAAGCGCAAAGTTATGACGATATCCAAGGTAATGATTATGAAATATAGGCATCACGTCCGTGTCAAGTAGACCGACTCCTGCCTGCATCTACTACTATTACTCCACACATCGACCGCTTCCAGCATGCATCTAGAGTATTAAGTTCATAAAGAATTGAGTAACGCCTTAAGTAAGATGACATGATGTAGAGGAATTAACTCAAGCAATATGATGAAAACCCCATCTTTTTATCCTCGATGGCAACAATGCAATACTTGTCTCACTACCCCAACTTTGTCACTGGGTGAAATCATGAAAGATTGAACCCAAAGCTAAGCACCTCTCCCATTGCAAGAAAAACCAATCTAGTTGGCCAAACCAAACCGATAATTCGAAGAGAAATACAAAGATATCAAAACATGCATAAAAGAATTCAGAGAAGATTCAAATAATATTCATAGATAAGCTGATCATAAATCCACAATTCATTAGATCTCGACAAACACACCGCAAAAGAAGATTACATCGGATAGATCTCCAAGAACATCGAGGAGAACATGGTATTGAGAATCAAAGAGAGAGAAGAAGCCATCTAGCTACTAGCTATGGACCCGTAGGTCTGAGGTAAACTACTCACGCTTCATCGGAAGGGCAATAGGGTTGATGTAGAAGCCCTCCGTGATCGATTCCCCCTCCGGCAGGATGCCGGAAAAGGCCCCAAGATGGGATCTCACGGGAACAGAAGGTTGCGGCGGTGGAAAAGTGTTTTCGTGGATGCCCCTGGTGGTTCTGGAATATATGTGAATATATAGGAGGAAGAGCTAGGTCAAGGGAGTCCCGAGGGGCCCACAAGGTAGGGGGTGCCCCCCTAGGGCGCGCCCTCCACCCTTGCCACCGCCTCGTGGCTCTTCTGACTTGGACTCCATGTCCCCTGGGTGTCTTCTGGGTCAAGAAAAATCATCGTGAAGTTTTATTCCGTTTGGACTCCGTTTGGTATTCCTTTTCTGCGAGGCTCAAAAACAAGGAAAAAACAGAAACTGGCACTGGGCTCTAGGTTAATAAGTTAGTCCCAAAAATAATATAAAATAGCATATTAATGCATATAAAGCATCCAAAACAGATAATATAATAGCATGGAACAATAAAAAATTATAGATACGTTGGAGACGTATCAGGGGCTTCTGCTGGAAAACGTTCGATTAGCCATTGTGAAGCTATGTGCATTCCTCAATGCAATCTCTCAAAAGGTAATCGATCCAGAAATCCTACCAAGCTTAAAGAATGATTTGGTGCAATGTCTTGTCTGTTTCGAGCTGGTGTTGCCACCATCCTTCTTCAATATCATGACGCACGTCCTAGTTCATCTAGTCGACGAGATTGCGATTCTGGGCCCTGTATTTCTACACATTATGTTCCCCTTTGAGAGGTTCATGGGAGTCTTAAAGAAATATGTTTGTAACTGTGCTAGGCCAGAAGGAAGCATCTCCACGGGCCATCAAACAGAGGAGGTCATTGGGTTTTGTGTTGACTTCATTCCTGACCTTAAGCCGATTGGTCTCCCTCAATCGCGGTATGAGGGGAGACTGACTGGAAAAGGCACGCTAGGAGCGGACTCAATAATGTGTAGGGACGGCCATTCTTGGGCTCAAGCACACTACACAGTTCTACAAAATTCTACCTTGGTGACCCTGTATGTCAATGAACACAAGAATATTCTGCGCTCCAAACACCCAGAGCAGTGTGATGACTGGATTACATGTGAACACATCAGGACTTTCGGCAGTTGGTTGCAAACACATCTCATGGGTAACACCACTATTGCAGATGAGCTGTACTCGTTGGCCAGGACACCATCTTTGACTGTATTGACTTACAAAGGGTACGAGATAAATGGGAAAACATTTTACATGAGCGCCCAAGATCAAAAGAGCACCAACCAAAACAGTGATGTTCGCTTTGATGCAGCAACCAAGAGGGGGAAAGGACACATATTATGGTTACATAGTGGACATATGGGAACTTGATTATGGACATGATTATAAGGTCCCTTTGTTTCGATGCAAATGGGTAAATCAGTCAGGAGGTGGGGTACAGGTAGACCCACAGTACGGAATGACAACAGTGGATCTGAACAATCTTGGGTACACAGACGAACCATTCGTCCTAGCCAATGATGTGGCACAGGTTTTCTATGTGAAGGACATGTCTACCAAACCGAGAAAAATAAAAGATAAGGAAGCGAATACATCATACGATGAGCCAAAGCTCCACATAGTTCTTTAAGGGAAAAGAGACATCGTGGGAGTGGAGGGCAAGACAGACATGTCTGAAGATTATGAAAAGTTTCATGAAATTCCTCCCTTCAAAGTCAAGGCTGACCCAAGCACCCTGTTAAATGATGAAGATTATCCATGGTTACAGCGCAATAAGCAAGGGACACACGCGAAAAAAAGTGAAGACTTTCTCTCCACAACTATTCTGATGACGTCTTTGATCTAGAATATCACTTTAGTTACATGTGAAGAAATAAAATGCCTTTTGTAATAGATGAGTTTTCGTCCGAAACCCTGATACTTCGAAAGAGATTGTCCATTTTGTACACGAAGTGCATCCAGTTTTTGCCGTAACCCTCTCAACTTTTTAGCACATGCTATGTTGGTGAAATGATAATACCATGCCAACTTTCAACCTTTTTAGAGTTCATTTGTACTACTTTTCAATTTCAGGGTCATTTAGCTAAAAAAATCAGTAAATGCATGAAAAATAGCAAATGAAGTCAGAAAGGTTGAAAGTTGATGATGTGGCTTTGAATGGTGCATGTTGAATGTACGAAAAGTCTGGAGTTGAAATAAGTTAAAAAAATGAAATGCCTTTGTAACAGATGAGCTTTCGTTCGAAACCCTGATACTTCGAAAGAAATTGTCAATTTTGTACACGAAGTGCATCCATTTTTTGCCGTCACCCTCTCAACTTTTTAGCACATGCTATGTGGGTGAAATGATGATACCATGCCAACTTTCAACCATTTCAGAGTTCATTTGTACTGCTTTTCAATTTCAGGGTCATTTAGCTAAAAAAATCAGTAAATGCATGAAAAATAGCAAATGAAGTCAGAAAGGGTTGAAAATTGATGACGTGGCTTTGAATGGTGCATGTTGAACGCACAAAAATTCTAGAGTTGAAAAAAGTTAAAAAATGAAATGCCTTTGTAACAGATGAGTTTTCGTCCGAAACCCTGATACTTCGAAAGAGATTGTCCATTTTGTACACGAAGTGCATCCAGTTTTTGCCGTAACCCTCTCAACTTTTTAGCACATGCTATGTTGGTGAAATGATAATACCATGCCAACTTTCAACCTTAGAGTTCATTTGTACTATTTTCAATTTCAGGGTCATATTAGCTAAAAAAATCAGTAAATGCATGAAAAATAGCAAATGAGTCAAAAGGTTGAAAGTTGATGATGTGGCTTTGAATGGTGCATGTTGAATGTACGAAAAGTCTGGAGTTGAAATAAGTTAAAAAATGAAATGCCTTTGTAACAGATGAGCTTTCGTTCGAAACCCTGATACTTCGAAAGAAATTGTCAATTTTGTACACGAAGTGCATCCATTTTTTGCCGTCACCCTCTCAACTTTTTAGCACATGCTATGTGGGTGAAATGATGATACCATGCCAACTTAACCATTTCAGAGTTCATTTGTACTGCTTTCAATTTCAGGGTCATTTAGCTAAAAAATCAGTAAATGCATGAAAAATAGCAAATGAAGTCAGAAGGTTGAAAATTGATGACGGGGCTTTGAATGGTGCATGTTGAACGCACAAAAATTCTAGAGTTGAAAAAAGTTAAAAAATGAAATGCCTTTGTAACCGATGAGTTTTCGTCCGAAACCCTGATACTTCGAAAGAGATTGTCCATTTTGTACACGAAGTGCATCCAGTTTTGCCTAACCCTGTCAACTTTTTAGCACATGCTATGTGGTGAAATGATGATACCATGCCAACTTTCAACCTTTTCAGAGTTCATTTGTACTCTTTTCAATTTCAGGGTCATTTAGCAAAGAAGAAACTAAATAGCAAAAAAAGAATGAATTAAAAAGCTTTTATAAAACTCTAATAGCAAAAAGAATGAACTAAAAAGCTTTTAAAAAACTCTAATAGCAAAAAGAATGAACTAAAAAGAATCAATTAAATATAATATTCTTCAATAGCCAAAAAGAATAAAAAACAAAAGAATCAAAATAATATTAACTAAAATAGCAAAGTATTTATTTGTTAAAAACTTTAATAGTAAAAAGAATTTTCATAAAGTATTCTTTGTTATGAACTTTAATAGAAAACTAAAAAACTTTTATAAAACTCTAATAACAAAAGGAATCAATAAAAAATAAAACTTATGCAACTAAAATTATATAAAATTTATGCAACTTAAATTATATAACTAAAAATAACATATGCAAAAAATAACATTAAAAATTAAAAAACATAACAAATGCAAAAAATAAAAAAGGCCCACCTACTTGCCACCACGGCCTGCATACGACTAGAAACCCTAGAAATGGGCCAGGATGCAGGCCCGCAGTGCAAGCAGGCCCAACAGGTCATCAAATAGGCATGTACTGCCTGCAGTTGAGAGGAGCTCGAGTGGGTAGTGGCAGCAATGCTTATAAACCACTCCGAGCCCCTCTCAACTAGCGAGGTGGGACTAAACTTGTGGATGCGGTAGCAAAGGGCTTTAGTCCCGGTTGGTGGCTCGAACCGGGACGAAAGGGGGCCCTTTCGTCCCGGTTGGAGCCACCAACTGGGACTAAAGGGCTGGCTATATAACCAAACACTTGGGATTTTCCCCCAATTTCTCACATTCTCCCCCGACGCCAACGCCCTGCGCCCCGACGTCGCCAGGCTGCTCCGCCCGCTCCTTGTCGTCGTCGATGTCGCCGTCCCTGCCCCGACGCCGGCCGCTGCTCCCTGCCCCGACGCCATCCCCCGCTCCCCTCGCCGCGCCCTGCCTCCTCGTCGCCGTCGCCGCGCCCCTGCCTCGTCACCGTCGCCGCGCCCCTGCCTCATCGCCGTCGTCGCGCCCTGCCTGCTCGTCGCCGCCCCCAGTGAGCTCGCCGCCCCTGCCCCCTCTGTATAGATGTTTTTGTTAGATAATTTTGTCTGTAGTAAATATAGATGATATGATGATGATGATGATATATAAATGATTTTCATTATGGTGATATATAGATTAATTTTTTCTGTTGTAATTTTGTTAGATAATTTTTTTCTGTTGTATATATAGATGATATGATGATGGTATATAGATGATTTTCATTATGGTCATATATAGATTATTTTCATTATGGTGATATATAGATTATTTTTTCTTTAGAATTTTTCTGTAGATGATATGATGATGATGATGATATATAGATGTTCTTTGATTGTGATGATAGATGATGATTTTTCTGTAGTAACTTGGTCAATTTTTTGTCTTTAGAATTTATTTAGAGTTCATTTTGATGTTCATTGTGATGTATGAAAACTTGGTCAATTTTTTTCTGTAGCTCCTCGTCGCCGCCCCCGACGCTGAGCCCCCGACGCCGAGCCCCCAACGCCGGCCACCGCTCCCTGCCCCGACGCTGAGTCCGCCGATCTTTAGCTCATGTGAACATATTCCCATTGGTTTTTTTTGTTCATAGAAATTAGTGCGAAATTTTTGTTCATATAATTTTTTTGTTCATGATGATCTTGCTAAAACTCATATTAAGTTTGATATTGTTTTTCTATAGACTTGGTTAAAATTTACTAAGGTTAATTATGGAGAAAGAGAGTAAGAACTCATATATTCAAAATTTACTCCCGGTCCGCTCGCCCGACCAACTCTCGAGGCCACCCAAACCCTAGAAGAAAGAGCGTTGTCGATCTCCTTCGCCCTCCCGCCCCTACCCGTTTGTCGAAGGTGGCGGGTGGGGTCTTATATATAACGCTACCACAATAATATCGATTTATTCGGTAGGCGGCATAGGTCAATGGGGTAGAATGGATAGTTCGATCTCTTGCATAACGATTGTCGTAACTCTCTCGGGAATTCAACATATCCCCGATAACTTCGACATTAGGGGGGGGGGGGGGGTCCGCAAAGTATCCTCGACGACCACTAATCCATCTCTCATGTTTGTATATCCCCATGTTTGCCACTAATTCATCTCTCATGTTTGTATATTGCCATGTTGTAATATGTGCAGAAACTATGGACAGAGACTTAGAACAAGAAGAGTTGTTGGGGGATATAATCTGTGACAGAGGTGATCCCTTGTCATTTATCAACGACACCAATGGTCAGGAAGGAGAGGATGATCGCTCCGGTGATCCAACAATGGAGGAGGAAGGAGATCATGACGGCTCCGATGACCGAATAGCGGAGGAAGGAGATCATGATCACGGCTCCGATGACCGAACGGAGGAGGGAGCCTTAACTGTTGCAAACTCCGGCGAGGTATATATATATAATTAAGCCTGTGCTGACTTGATGCATTAATTGTTTTGTATGCACATATATTAACGCTTCTTTCTTCTTTTAGCCCTCCGGATCGAGCCAAACTTCCGTAAGGAGACGAGGCCCGAAGAGAAGGTTGCGCCAGGATGAAAGGTTCACGATCACAGAAGTCGCGAAAGATGGCCAACCGATTGCTCCCAAGCGGACCAAGGACACATTTGTACATCAGTGCGGAGTTGTTGTTAGGGACAGCGTCCCGATCAGCATCCAAGAATGGAATAAGAAGAAGGACCTTGAAGTTTCTTATGTCCAGGATAGACTGAAAGATGATCTTTGGACCTCGCTGATGACAAATTTCAGCCTACCGCGAGAGGAGGATCCGAATAACCCAGTTATAGAGCGAAAGGTCAAGGCGTTTGCTCTTAAGAAGATTGCAGCACTATTCAACACCTGGAAGAAAGAGTTGAACAAAAAGTTTGTCGAGAAAGAGGAGACTCCAGAATTCATCGGTCGATATGAGAAGATAAGAGATCACTGGCCCACATTTGTGGCCTACAAGATATCGGAGAAGGGTAAGCAACGGTCACTGACAAACAAGCAAAATGCTGCAAAGAAGAAGTATCACCATACCACGGGGTCAGGTGGCTACAGCAAAGCCCGGCCATTATGGGACAAAGCTGAGCAAGACTTGCTTGCTAAAGGGGTCCAACCAGCGACATTGCACTGGCCAGATCGGTCAAGGACTTGGTTCTTCGAGGTTGGGGGAACTTTGGACCCAGAAACAGGGAAGTGTGTTTGGACGAACGAGCAACTTGCAATACCCATTCGGAAGTTGAGAAAGCAATCAAGGCAGCGCAGGAAGGTACGTTCATTCCGGACAGAGAGAAGGACGAGCTGACAGAGGCCCTTGGGAATCCTGAACACCCTGGATGAACACGAGGCACATCAGGCTCCGTTCCGTGGGTGCATGGGTTTCTCGACAGCGGTGGTTATAGAAGCCGAGAGAGAAAGAAGAAAGAGGAAGCAACCGAAATGCAAAAGCTCAGTGCAAGATTAGCAAAACTAGAGGAACTTGACAGCCAGTGAGCTACCGGCCAACCATCTCAGTGGCACGAAGATCCTTCCTTCGACGCTGCCCCAGAAGCTACCCCACCATCTCATAGGAGAAGCAGCATGGCTTCCATGGAGCTCATTCAGCCTGATTTCACGGCTCCTCGCTACCCTGTGGATAGTATCACGAAGGCTGAACATTGTGTGCTAATGACGAAATGCCATAACCTAACCTTGAAGGCGGCGGTCGGCTCTGTTGTACCTCCTCGAGCTGAGGGAACTTTCCATTGCCGTCCGATTCCACATGGCTATGCTATTGTGACGGTGGATGAAATAATGGATGGATTTGAGGGGCTGGAGCTTGACTACCCAACAGGTGAAGGGGAAATTCTTCTGAAAAATGCTTTAAGGAGTACCTGTCTATGAAGAAAGGAGTACATCAAGCTTCCAAACTGGACACCTCAGCAGACTCAGCCGGTTGAGGCCCCTCAGCAGACTTAGCCGGATGAGGCCCCTCAGTAGAGTCCTCTTTGCCTCAGCTGTCTCTGGCGTGTCAGCGGACTCCGACTCCTCCTCCTCAGCGGACTCCGCCTCCTCCTCCTCAGCTGTCTTCGGCGCGTCAGTGGACTCCGCCTCCTCCTCCTCCACCTCCTCCGTCGCGTCAGCGCACTCCACCTCCTCCTCCGCCTCCTCCGGCGCGTCAGTGGACTCCGCCACCTCAGCAACGGCAGAAGAGAGACGCCGCCGCTCCGGCGGCTAGCAGTACAAGAGGCGGGAAGAAATTCAAATTTGGTCCAAGCCTCAAGCCTCTTCCAAAGTTACCATATGAGAGGACTGACAAGGAAAACGCGGACATCGTGGAAGCCAAAGTGCATGCCCATTTTGAACGGAAACGTTCACCTCCGAAGGAAACAATAGATCCGGTGAAAGCGAAGTGCACTCTGGATGCCCTTAAGCGACCACCACCGCCTCCGCCGCAATCCAACTATGACCGCTGTA
The DNA here is from genome assembly GCA_011799875.1 of Thinopyrum elongatum. Taxonomy (NCBI): domain Eukaryota; kingdom Viridiplantae; phylum Streptophyta; class Magnoliopsida; order Poales; family Poaceae; genus Thinopyrum; species Thinopyrum elongatum. Next base: position 79,158,060 of record CM022298.1, on the reverse strand, counting down.
TTGAAAAGACATATGATGAAGCGCGGCGGTCGGGAAGTACTACCAGTGCTGCAAGACGAAGTGGGTAAAAAATTCCTCAGCTCGGCGAACAGGAGAAGCAATCGTGCCCCCCGCTCAAGGTGTCTAGCGATATCGCTAATCATCCGGGGCTATTGCCCGGTATCAATCTTGGTGATTACGTGGGTGATGATATACAATTTGAAATGGCTGAGGTACGAGAGGAATTTAGATGCGAGCACGGGAAGCCTCTCGTCAAACGTGATCAGCTCCCGCATCTGCCAACGATGATGCGAAGATTGCATGAATGGTACTAGGAAACCTACAGGAAGTCTGGGACTGACAGTCTGTTGCTGGGAATTAAAGATGAGCACGACTTCATTGGAGTCGACCTGATGCCTGTTGAATTTGTGGAATTATTTCAGTTATATAATCAACAGGCCCTCGACAAACAACTTATGACTTGCTACTGTCTGTAAGTATTATTTTTGTAATTAAGTCTCTAGCTCAGCTCGTTCATTGCATGTATATATAATCATCCTCACTATATATATTATGCAGATTGAAGATCGTCGAATGCAAAAGAGGACAAATCTATGACATTGGGTTCATTCGCCCAAATACCGTAAATGAATGGTCGGTAAAAAAGAGAGCCGAAGATACCGAGAAAAACTTGCTAAAAGCGTTCCTTTGACATCAAAACAAAAGGGAAATACTCTTTCCTTACAACTTCCAGTGAGTGTTACTGTCTTGTGCATATTTGGTTTCGCTTACTCGAGGTTAAGTGTAATTGATGAGTTATGCGTGCGCAGGTTCCACTTTATTCTGCTATCCATAAAGCTTGACGGGGCAGTAGTAACTGTCTTAGACTCGAGACGTAAAGATCAAAAGGAGTGGGCGGACATAAGTGAAATGCTCCAGAGGTAAGTTCAATCATTATCGCACCATATCGATCAGCAACTTTCGTTCAGTTCCTGATATCAAGTAATCATTTTCTTTGCCGGGCAGGGTTTGGAAAACATTCACCGGAATGGTCCCGGGTCTGAAGAAGGAGCTGAAATTTACACAGCCCAGAGTAAGTAGTACTAGCTAGTTCCGTGCATCTCTCATTGATTCTAGTTTCATCAATACCATTATCATGCTTGATTATCAGTTTGATTGAACTCTATTCTCATAAAGTGCTTGTGGCAGGCACCCAGAATTGATTTATGTGAATACTACATTTGCGAGTTCATTCGCAACTCGGCCCTTGAGCGGGGCTTCCAGAACCGGGACTAAAGGCCCTCTGGAACCGGGTTTAATGCCCTGTTTTCCGCTAGTGAGGTACTGCTTACATAGTTTGGTGGATCCTCCTACTGGATTGATACCTTGGTTTCATAACTGAGGAAAATACTTGCCGTTGCTGTGCTGCATCCACTACTGGAATCAGGATCTTTGCCGTCAGCCGTCTCTTTGCCATCCGCTAGCTGATGGCAAAGATGGTCTTTGCCATCAGCTTACAGAAAATTGACGACAAAGAAGGAGCGGACGTCAAAGATCATGTTTGCCGTCGGCCGTCCCTTTGCCGTCTGCTAGCGGACGGCATAGAAGCTTTGCCGTCAGCTAGCGGACGGCAAAGAGGGTGGGTGGCCCACTAACGAGAAGAACTTAACGGCCACTTTCTTTGCCGTCTGCTAGCAGACGGCAAAGCTTTTCTGCCGTTCGCTAGCGGACGGCAAAGAAAGTGGCCCACCTAACGGCCGTTCCCCCTGGCCCCACCCCACTACCTAGGCTAGCAGACGGCAAAGAGATTTGACCTAACAAAAAAGGTCAGCGCCCGCGCCATCCTCTTTCTCTCCCCTCTGTATCTTTCCCCTCACCACGCCGTCCCCGTGCCCGAGCCGCCCCCGCCGCCGCCGACCCCCACCACCCCCACCGCCGTTCCCGACCCCACCGCCCTCGCCACCCTTGACCCCCTGCCGCCCCACCGCGCCGGTCCACCACCCGCCACCCCGCGGTCCGCTGCGCCCCCGCGGCCCCTGCAACCACCACCCCGATGCCCTCGCCGCCCCGCCACCCCGACAACCAGGTGCCCCGATGCCCCCGCTGCCCCGACGCCCTTGCCGCCCCACCGCCCCCGCCGGCCCGGCGCCCCGCCGCCTCGACAACCAGGCGCCCCGCCGTGCCGACGCCCTGACACCCCGCCGCCTCGGTGCCCGCCGACCCACTCCGGTGAGCTCCCCCCTGTTTTTTCTTTTTTTTCTACTGCTAGTAATTAGGTTAGTTAGTACTATTAGTTTCTTTTTTTCTACTGCTAGTAATTAGGTTAGTTAGTATTGTTAGTTAGGTTAGTTTGATTTTCTAGGTTAATTAGTTTGATTTTCTAGGTTAGTTATCTTTAGACTAGGTTAGTTAGGTTAGTTTCTAGGTTAGTTAGGTTAGTTCTTGCCAGATCGACCATCATGCCAAATCGACCAACGGGATCAGCATGGCCACAACTTGCAAAATAGTGCATGATGTTTCTGCAATGTTGAACAATACATAAATTCATTTGTGCTAGACAAGAAGTAGGACAGGGAACAGTCACTAGTACTACAATTTCCTTTGAGTCAATGCATATCACCCACGTACTCTGTTCTTCCTTCTTACAAAATAAAATCATGATCAAATGCAGAAGCTAAGTTCCTCTTGATAGCTGGCCCATTCTTCTTGCTTAAGGCTTTTGTGGCTGCCTCTTTGTTCTTAAATCCAACACTCACACCACCAAGTCTTCTACTTCTTCTAACATCTTGAATATCAAGTGGGACTTGAGCTTTCTTTCGCTTGCCAATTGGAGCTACATCAGTATGTAATGGGATAGTAGGAACTGCTTCTAGAGGTTGAATGAGATTGGACTGGGTTACATAAGCAGATTCCATATCATCAGGTTGATCAGAAAGTTCAGTGATGGTGCAGTTGCTGACGAATGGAGCAGGTGTTTCTTCAGTACAGACTGTGAATAGACATTTTTTTATATTGCCAAATTCATCATTAACTTCCATCATCTGGCATCTAACAACAATCACTGTTTGTCCTTCAAGTTTCTTCAGAGCATCAAATGCAGAAACCATCAGTTTGCACCTTTTGGTGGCATTTGGGAAGATGCTGATTTCCATGAGAACAACCATCAGTTCTTTTGATGTCAATGGTGTACCAATGATTCCCACTCCTCCTATCAGCCCTGATCACAATCATGGTGCTGCTCCAGCAGCTAGCAGTCAGGCACCCCCCGACCCCGACACAGCACCCCGACAAGACACCACCGACACCCCGACCCCCGACACGACACCCCGGCCCCCGACACCCACACCGACCCCGCCTCGACACCCTGACACGACACCCCGACCCCGCCTCGACACCCCAACACCGCGACCCCGACACAACACCCCGACCCCGAAACGGCCACCCCCCGACCCCGACACGACACCACCGACACCCCGACCCCCGACACATGTATTATTATTATGTACATATATATATATATTATTAATTAGTTCATGTTATTAGGTATTCAATTTTTTATTATGTTCATGATGATGGTACACACTTAAATATTTTATTATGTTTATGTTGTACTAATTTCGTTTACTCTTTGTCATTGCAGGTGTTGACAGATGGTGGGCGCGGGTCGAGAGCACTCCAAGCCTCCTTCCTCGGCGCGTGCTGGGCGGGGTGCTGTTATTCCACCCCAGCACCTTCGGAGAGCGCTAGTAGACAGCATGCAGACACTGGCGGGCGCTTCTTCTTCGGTCGGGAGAGGTCGGGGGAGGACGAAGAGGGGTGCAGGTAGAGGTGGACGTGGCGCGGGAGAGGTAGGAAGGCTGCTGCGCCTTCCTCGCTGCCACCCCCAGTTGATTCTCCGGACCACCGGAGTGCTCCATCTCAGGTGGACCCGTCAGACTTGGACCCGTCTCGGACTCCGGTCCATGAGCCTCGGGCCGACGAGCCTTTGTCCCTCGAGACTCGGGCCCTAGAGTCTTCGTCCCACGAGACTCCGGTCCCAGAGTCTTCGTCCCGCATGACTCCGGAGACTAGTGGCCATGCTGATGGCGAGGACACCTAGTCTGACGAAAGTTATAGCGAGGGCAAGATGGTTGAGGGGGGCAAGAAGGTGTACCAGCATGGTAGTACGAAGCTCCCGGCCGTGCCAGCGACCCGCGATCACAGGTGGTTGATTGAGCCTAACGGGGAGAATTAAGTGCATTTACTCTTTTTTAACCTTTGTCCTACATGTTTCTTCAAATTAATATCTAATGTGTTGGCCTTATCATACTGCAGGGGTTGGATACACGTCGATGGTGTCCGCAGGCCCAACCAGGTCCTTGGTGTGCTTTGCCTGCACCACTTCTCGGGGTGGGTCATGTTGCCCGGTGAGGGTCAGGTTCCACAGCTAGCACTGAGCTGGGAGCTGTACGTGACTGCCCCGGCCCCGCCGGAGGAGAGGGTCGACGGTGTCTTGTGCGAGACGGTGGCCGACATTGTGAGGCGGCGGTTTTGGGTAATTTCTCCTTTACAGAATTAAAAATCAACATTACCTAGTGATTGTACTAATCAGTGTTGTCTTGTTCGATTGCAGACCTTCTACAGGTGTTCTGAGGAACACGAGGCGGAGGCGGCTAGGGTTCTCGAAGCCGAGTGCAAGCGCCTACTTCAGAACTTACGGCACGAGGCTAGGGTGCAGGCTGTTCGAGACTACTACGCCTCGACTAACATTAGGAGGGCGAAGAAGAAGTGCCGCGGCAAGTATCTGAGTAAGGAGAAGTACATGAAGGTAATTACCTATTCTTAAGGCTTTGTACTTAGTTTCCTTGATTTCATTCATAGGCGTAGCGCTGAAATTTCTCTTTGCGTAACTTAGGTGCCCCCAAGAAGGTGTGCGGATAGGATGGACTGATGGGAGGCGATGGTGGATGAGTGGTGCTCTCCCCAATGGCTAGCCGTCCACAACAAGGCCAGGGATAAGCGTGCCCAAATGAAAGGTGTGCCACACCATCAAGGGAGCTCCAACCTGTTTGAGTACGGGGATCACTGGGTATGTGGTTTGATCCCTTAACGATTAATGCAATTTCATTCTTCATGCTAGCTTGAGCCCTTAACTAATATGTTGTTCCTCTCTTTTAGGCAAAACACAACAAGAAGGACGTGCCACCGCTGTACGACCTCTATGCCATGGCCCATACTGCCCCGTACAAGAAGGCCAAGGCATTCTCTGAGGATGACCTCGATCATCCAGAGAGCTTCACCAACATCTCCTCCCACAACAAGCTCATGAGGTACAAAGACGTTGGGAAGAAGAAGAAAGGGGAGGACTTCAACCCGAGCCAGAGTCCTTTTGATCCAGAGATCGTGATGCTATCTGGTGAGGGGAGGTACCATGGCTCGGTAGCCATTGGGGATGGACTCATACGTTGTCCTAGAACTCTCCGGGAGATCAAGAAGCGCCAGACGAGCTCCGATCCTGAGATACCGTCTCGTCCATGGCCAATGGAGCTCGCCATCGAGGCTAGGGCCCAGGAGCTTCTGGCGGAGGCAAAGAAGCAGGTGGAGCAGAGGGAGAGGGAGTTGGAGGAGAGGACGGCTAGTATGTTAGACGCGGAGAGGAACCGGAACGACGCGTCTCACCGGGCCCTATACGAGCTCCTCATGGTAAGTTTCTCCTGCATATTAGCCAAATCATGCACGTAATGTTTGTTTCATTACTAACTAATATGACTGACTCGTGAAAACAAAATGTGCAGTCCGTGTACGAGAAAACCGGTCAGACCCCTCCGCCAATGCCCCAGATTGGTATAGCGAACACGGTGAGTTTCATTTGAATGGTCATTAGTTACTAGTATTCACATTTCAGTTGCATCATGCTAACGAGACATTGCAAATGATCTTTGGTGCAGCATGCCTCCCGACAAGCATCGACCGATCCTTCTCCGTCTCGCACTGGCGCAACCCCGACCCCAACCGGTCCTTCTCCGTCTAGCACTGGCGCAAACCCGACCGGTCCTTCACCTCCGTGATGACGGTAAGTTTTCTCTAGTGTTTTGCTTACGAAATGCATAAAGACCTAGACTTAGCTTTATTTCCTCCAAAATGCTTACCATAATGACCTAGACTTAGCTAATCTTCCTCCAAAATGACATAATTAGCTTACTTAGCTCCAAAATAATCTATACTTAGCTTTGTTTGCTCCGAAATGACCTAAGTTAGCTCTAATATGCTAAGTTATCTCTAATATGCCTAGTTACCTAGGTTTGCTCAATAATGACATACACTTAGCTTACATATGTAAAAAAATGGCATAATTAGCTTACTTAGGTTTGAAATGGCATAACAATCTTGGTAACATCATATATGTCATATAGTTAGCTTATTTTCCTCGAAAATGACATAATAAGCCTAATTAGCTCCAAAATGATCAATTTTACCTAAGTTAGCTCCAAAATGACCTAAGTTAGCTGTAAAATGCTAAATTAGCTCTAATATGCTTAGTTACCTGGGTTAGCTCAATAAAGACCTATAATTAGCTTACTTATGTCAAAAATGGCATAATATGCTTAGTTAACTCAAAAATGGCATAATTAGCTAGGTTAGCTCCAAAATGACCAAGTTTACCTAGGTTAGCTCCAATATGATCCATTTTACCTAGGTTTGCTCCAAAATGACCTATTTTACCTAGCTTAGCTCTAAAATGACCTACACACTTAGCATTTTTACCTAGCTTAGCTAAAAAATGGCATTTTTTCCTACCTTGGTTAGAAGAAGAAGAAGATAAAGAAGAGGAGAGGAGAAAAAGAAAGAGAAGATAAATTCTTCTTCTTCTTCTTCTTCTTCTTCTTCTTTTTCTTCTTCTTTTTCTTCTTTTTCTTCTAGCTAGTCTTCTTCTTCTTCTAACTTTCATCTTTCCTAATTTGTAGATTTGCTTTAGATGAGGAGCTTGCGTTCATGGAGTCTACTCTTCTCCTTGTGCTTCTTTTATGTTTTTGGAAACTTGTTGCAAACTTGTTGTTGGATATGTATGTATGGATGAAACCATTTTATGTTGGATATGTTGTTGGATAACTTGTTGTTGGAAACTTGTTATATATATGTTGTTGCAAACTTGTTATATATATGTTGTTGGAAACTTGTTATATATATGTTGTTGGAAACTTGTTATATATATCTGTGAAATTCTGTGAAATTGATTGAATTTAAGAAAAAACAGAAAAAATAGGGGCTATACAGGCACTTTGCCGTTTGCTGGCAGACGGCAAAGAGCTTTGCCATCAGCCAGCAGACGGCAAAGTTGACATGTGGCAGCTACATGTGCAACCTGGGGGCATCTTTGCCGTCCGCCAGCAGACGGCATAGCATGCCACGTGGCAGGAACCTGGGCTGGCCTATATGGGCACTTTGTCGTCCGCTGGCAGACGACAAAGAGCCAAAGGACTTTGCCATCTGCCAGCACACGGCAAAGCATGCCGTTAACCCCCTAATGGACCTAACCTGCCACGTGTGCCGTCCAGGCTCTTTGCCGTCTACTGGCGGACGACAAAGACCATTTCATCTTTGTCGTCCACCACCAGACGACAAAGAGCCCTTTGTCGTAGCCTATTCAGCCGGACCTGTTGACATCTGCCGGCAGACGGCAAAGGCCTTTGCCGTCCGCCGGGCATGCCTTTGCCGTCTGCCATGGCAGACGGCAAAGTGCTTGATTCCTGTAGTGATCATCCCTTCCTCTTCGGGGAAAAAACCAACACAGTTAACAGTCAGCACCCCACTTTTGACCAAAGACCCCTGTATAGAATAGGATCAAGTGCAGAAGTACCAGTTAACGGACGACCGTAAAGTCAGCTTGTCGGAAGGAGCCAAGGACTTGGATCTCAAAACCAATTTAGCCAGCTCGTCATTGGCACAACCCTCAAGGGACCAACTAGCTGGGGCTTCAAGCCCATGAGCCACTAAAATCGAATTTTTGATCCCACCCACCCCCACATCGGATATTGCCCGAGTAATTCAGCGGGGGCCCCCCCCCCCCCCCCCCGATGTCTGGGATCTAATCTACATAAAACAGAAGTCTGATGAAACAATGCGACAATTCAGGACCAGGTTCATGTTCGTCAAGAATAATATACTAGATTGTTGAGATTCAGATATCTTAGCAACCTTTCAGCTTAATTGCAAAGACGAAGGCGTTTTAAACGCCCTCACCCGATGTCGCGTTCAGACCTTCTCCGAGCTATCAGACATGGTGTCAAAATTTTGCGACATTGAGGACGCGTGGCTAGCTCAAAAGGAGCAAGCAGACTTGATCTGCGCCAAAAGACTAAAGCGTGATAGGCAAACACGCTAGGGGGAGAACCTTCGTCGCCCCACGCCAGTTGAACTGTCACGGAAAAGAAAGAAGCCGGTCATAGGAATCAAATTGCCCTCGGCGATCTGCTGGACAAGCCATGCCCAATCCACTCTGTCCTATTAAACATCAGCCCAAATCACAGCCTTCGAGACTACTGGGTGGTGCAATAGGTGGCTAAGAAAAGTGAGGCCCTCCTCGGGAACACGTAGAGTCATAAGTATCCGGCAACTTCTTCGGACGAAGACGAGATCCTAATGATCTACGAAACTTACACGTCAAAAGGCCAGAGGAAGAGAGCCCTTCGGGAGCTAAGCCAAGTCTACCAGATCGCGAGCATGGATTCGTGGTTAGACACGCTGATCACCTTCGAACAACGGGATAGGCCGAAGTACGACTTAAACCCATGTCTCGTCGCCTTGGTCCTCGACCCCATCGTAGGTGGGTGTCGACTCCGCAAGGTCCTAATGGACGGTCGCAACAGTCTAAACCTCATCTATGAGGATACCTTGGATAAGATGCAAATCGATAAATCGTGCATCGAATAGAGTTACACTACATTTAAGGGAATAATATATCCCTGAAAAAGAGGTGCGATGCAATGGAAAGATCACCCTCGATGTGGTCTTCGGAACTTCCGAGAACTACTGATCCAAGGAGTTGACCTTCCACATTGTACCCTTCCAAACTGGCTACCATGCCTTGCTGGGACGTGACGCCTTTTCAAAATTCCATGCTATCCCACATTACGGGTACATGAAGCTCTTAAGATGCCAGGCCCGAACGGGGTGATCACTATAACAAGTAGTCCTGACAGAGCACAACGAGCAGAAAATAAAACGGCATCGCTCGCCCTCGAGGCACTAGCCGAGACCTTCATGGCTGAGGAGTTGACAACACTTTGGGCCACGGTCGACAGGGCGATGTCATCCTCGACAAAAGATCCAAATCAACTTCATTCAAACCAGCCGAGGAAATCGTCAAATTTCAGGTGCATCCAACGGACCTAAACAAGACGACATCCATCGATGCACAACTGGTACCTGAGGTTGACAAAGCCTTGCGTAATTTCCTTAGGGAAAATTGGGATATTTTCGCCTTACATTCCCTGACATGTCAGGAATCCCACGCAACCTAGCCGAGCACAGCCTGAATATAATTAAAGACTCGAAACCTATCAAACAAGCGCTCCGACGGTTCTCGAAGCCCAAGAGTCAAGCTATAGGCGAAGAGCTGGCCAAGCTACTTGAGGCCAAATTCATTTGAGAAATCAAACACGCCGACTAGTTGGCCAACCTGGTTATGGTACCCAAAAAGGACAAGTCCTGGCGCCCGTGTGTCGATTTTAAAGACCTCAATAAAGCCTGCCTAAAGGATCCTTTCCCTTTGCCACGTATCGACCAGATTGTGGACGCCATAGTAGGACACAATTATTTATGCTTCCTGAACGCCTACTCGTGGTATCATCAGACCAAAATGAAGGAGTCAGATCAGGTGGCCACGGCTTTCATCACGCCCTACGAACCATTCTGTTTCAACACAATGCCCTTCGGACTAAAGAACGCAGGCGCAACATACCAGCGCATGATTCAAACATGCCTGGAAAAGCAGATTGGGAAAACTGTCGAGGCTTATGTAGATGATGTGTTTGTCAAAACCAAAAACATCAACCAGCTGGTCGACGGCCTCCGAGAAACGTTTTCGAATCTCGGAACTTACCATATAAAGCTCAATCCGGAGAATTGTGTTTTCGGGGTACCTCTCGGCAAGCTTCTCGGATGGAATTGGATATATCTCTTCTAATCCAACTTGGGAAAGAATGTGGAGAATGGGTTGCGCAGTGAAGGTTAAAATTTTCTTGTGGTGTACTCTCCATGGCATCTTACCTTCTTGGATCACTTTGGCTAATAGGCACTTAAAAGTTTTGGGACAATGCTGATCTGTGAGCAAGAACTGGAGGACACCAAACATCTACTCCCCCCTCCCCCCCCCCCCCGCCCGTTCCTAAATATAAGTCTTGTAGAAACTATAATGCGGACTACATACGAAGCAAAATGAGTGGATCTATACTCTAAAATATGTCTATATACATTTGTATGTAGTTTTTATTAAAATCTCTAAAAAGACTTACATTTAGGAACGGAGGGAGTATTGTTTATGTGCTCTAAAGCTAAAGCTAAGACCGTGTGGAAGAACCTTGTTCTCGAAGAAATTGTCAAAAGAGCTTGTGCATCGGACCAAGTTGGTGAGCCGGTGCTTGAACAACTGTTTAATTGGCATGTACATGAGGTTGGGGTACTTTGTCAGAAAAGGTTCCATTCATTACATCATAGTTGTAGGTGTGTGGTATATCTGGTGGGGTAGAAGAAAGAAGATGCATGGGGAAGGGAAACAAGCAGCTGAAGTTATTGCCCCGATGAGTGGGTGTGCTTTTTTTAGAAAAGGAGGATGTACCCCCGGCCTCTGCATCTGGACGATGCATGCAGCCATATTATTAATTATTTCCAAAGACCTTACAAGGTAATACATCAATAAGCTTGAAGCCACCATCTTGGCAACACCTGTTGCTACTCCTATCCCTTGATGAAGGGGTGCCGAATGTCCGGGCCTAATACCAAACAAACATCGCACCAAAGTCTAACATCTAAAGCCGGATGCCCCATCCAAGCCACTACCTAGACTGGGTCACACACCAGTCCGGCACACTCCCAGTGAGCACCGCACGCTGCAAGGGCCGTCACCTCCATATTCCATCGATCCATCCTCAGAGCAGAACTAATGCATCGACCTTACTAGGCCTCTCTGCCATCGATGCCGCCACGACGCCAGACAGCGTCGCCCTCCTGCGCGAGTCCGTCAACCCGCATCGGATGCCGAGCCTCCACTGCGCCACGCCGCCGAGACCCGCTGTCATCGATGCAGAAGATGAAACCCCGCTCCGCCTCTTGGCCCTTCCAATCAACACCTGCTCCAAAACGATGCCCTCAAGAGGGAGAACGGCACCATAGTTTCTGTCATCATCCGACCTGGGAGACCCAGATCCAGGGATTCCCCCGAAGCAGATGCCTCCTGGACGAAGAGGGGCACGCCAACTTCAACTTCCCACGACCACTTAGCTCTCTCGACGGCGCCTTCAAGAAGGACACGACGCCATGAGCGCAGTCGCTGCCCTAGGTTTTCACCCGAGAAACCGTGTAGTGGGAAAAGGTGGGGCGGACCCAAACGACGTCTCCAGGAAGAGAAACGGCACCCTCGGGCGTCGTCGCCGTTGCGGCTGGCAGGAGCTGACCAGGGAATTATCCCAATCCGAATCCCCACCTCCCGCTTAGCCCCATCCGATGACCGGCAAGCAACGCAGCCATGTCCGTTACGACGGAGTGCACAATGCAAGTATTGGAGGAAGAAGCAGCTCGACGCCGTGTGCCGCCGAGGCAACAAGCCGCGGCACCAACCCGCCGGTGGACCGCCGGCCAACCGACCCGATCCCCGGCAGCCCGCCCGCCCCACTGCGCCACCGGACAGGGAGGCCCACGTCGGGGCCGCTGCCCTGGATCCAAGGCCCTCCGCCCTAGATCGGGAGGAGGAGCGCCAGCACTGCCACCATAGCCGCCGATAGGACGCCGGCCAGCCGCCACACCGTCGAAGTCCAGAACTGGGCCGTCATGAACCAGATCGGCGCCGCCGCAGCCCAGATCAGGATCTCACCCTCGAGCCAGGGAGCCCCGCGTCCCCCGTTGACCCGCGAGAGGGAGGAGTACCTCCGCCGCCGTCAGCGCACGCACAGGCTAAGCCCGACGCTTTACCATCGGCGGCGACGAATGGGAGGGAGGGGGAGGGGCGGTGACCCGGCGGCTAGGGATGGAGCCCCTCGGTCGCCCCCGTGGGGGGCGACGAAGGGGAGGGGAGGGAAGGGGAGAGAGTCAGCCTTTGTCCCAGGGGGCCATCAGTGGGTGTGCTAACAGAAAACTACACTGCAAGGACTTCCCCTAAGGCTAATCAGAATGGATGGATGGATCCGACCACCCCATGGCCAGGTTAAACTAAATGTAGATGCTTCCTTTGACGAGGAGGCGCTATTCTTCTCTCGAAACAGGATTTCACCCCGCTTTATATATAAAGCAACAACCAAACAAGATACACGGTCGAACGATACAAGGTGGTGAGGTGACCCTCTTACAAAGCCAACCCCAAGATAAGCGGCATACACAAAACACTACACAACCGAAAGAGAATACAACCGAAAGAGAATATAGGAAGATCTGACAACAACACCACACTACGCTCTAGCACACCTAAGCTCCACGACAACGCCCTCAGGAGGGAGAATGATGCAAGGCGTCGCAGCTGCCGAATCCGCGACGAACAAAGGTCTTCACCCCCGAGCCCTGGCACAGAGAGGAGAACCACGACAATGTCTTCAAGAAGATAGCGGCACCCACAAGCGTCGCCGTCGTCGGCGTTGAGCTTTCGCTCGGCAGCTCACCCGTGCCACTACGAGGTCACCATGTCTCGGGCGCTATTCTTAGGGATTACAAAGGAAACATGATAGCTATGGGAAGTAGAACAATCGAATATTGTAATAGAATGATTATCAACTGAGAGCAACTAGTTAACGAGCGCTCCTTCGGGAGCCTCGCAACTATCAGCGCCATTTGGCGCGCTCTCAGCCATTCGCCACGTGTCGCGCTCTGGGCGCTCCCTCCGGATTTTTTTTAATTTTTTCGCATGCGTTTTCGGCTTTTTAAACGGTTTTTTCGACGTTTTGGTTTTCCACCGGTCTTCCTTAGCTTTTCGACAATTTTTTTTAAAACGCGTTTTTTTTCCTTTCGCGAGAGTCACGGTTTTGCTTCCGCGAGAGGCACGGTTTTGCTTTCGCGAGAGTCACGGCCGTGCCTCTCGAAAATGAAAAAAAAAACGTGTTTTCTTTTTTTCTACTTCTGCGAGAGTCATGGTTTTGCTTCCGCGAGAGGCACGGGTGTGCTTTTGCGAGAGTCACGGCCGTGCCTCTCGGAAACGAAAAAAAACGCGTTTTCTGTTTTTTTTTCCTTTCGCGAGAGTCACGGTTTTGCTTCCGCGAGAGGCACGGTTGTGCTTTCGCGAGAGTCACGGACACGCCTCGTCGGAAACGAAAAAAAAAACACGTTTTCTCTTTTTTTTTTCTTCCGCGAGAGTCACGATTTTGTTTCCGCGAGAGGCACGGTTGTGATTTCGTGAGAGGCACGGGCGTACCTCTTTCGGAAAGGGAAAAAACCCGTGCTCCCGGTTCGGTTTTTTCGTCCGGTTTTTTTCGTTAAAAAAAAGTTCGTCAAAACCTATCAACATGGGATCTAGTTTTAAAGATCTCGACGCGAGGAATCCAACGGTGAAAACGGTTCGACATTTGGACGCACGGTTTGAGAGATAAAATATTTTGAATAAACGGATCTACGAAAAAAGGGAAAACTCTCAGGTTGCGACAAGTGGCACGCTGCTTATGCGTCATTTGTTGCAACCAAGGAAGTTGGAGTGATCTTTGCAACGAGTACTGCTCAACGGGTGATTTCGCTATCAACTATGACAAGGAAAGAGGCTCGTGCGGGCCAGGAAGAGACGGTGTTCGGTAGTGTGGGCTTGGCACAGGATACGGCCCGCAAGCCCGCAGCTGCCGCGCCTTCAAATACATCGCCTTTGGCGCCCAACGCAACCGCCTCAACCAACAGCTTTCCTCGCCGGAGTCCCAACAAACCAAGAAACCCGGCCGTCCTCTCCCCACCGCGCAGCAGCCCACCGCAGCCGCCCTCCGGCGCCGGCGACCGATGGACCGCTTCCAGGACGGGCACCACGTGCGGCTGCGGAGCCGCGTGCAGCGCACCTACCTCCACGCCGCCGACGACGGGGAGAGCGTCACCCTCAGCCAGCCCCGCGCCTCCATGAACGCGGCGTGGGCAGTGCACATCTACGACGGCGGAGACGGCGACGGCGACGGTGACGGCGACGGAGACGGCGATGGAGACCGCGACGGCGGTGGCCCGTACCTGCTCCTCCACAACGCCGCCTACGGCCGCTACCTCGCCGCCACGGCCAGGCCGGCGCGGCTCGGCCACAATGGCCTCCGCTCGGAGCTGCGCGACTACGACCAGCCGGAGGTGGAGGCCATCATGTGGCGGGCCGTTCGGTCGGGCTTCGCGGACGACGTCGTCATGCTCCGCCACGTCGGCGGCCGCTACCTCCGCGCCAACGGCAAGTACCTCCCCTGGAACTCCACCGGCGTCAGCGTCGACGACAAGGCCAGCTCCATGATGTACTGGATCGTCGAGCCCATCCCCTTGAGAGAGGCGGGCATACCTGCCATTCCTGGCCCGCTTCCGGTGAGCTCGCCATGACCCGCTTCTTGAATTTGCTTTCAGCGATTGCAGTTCTCTTCTTGCCAGGGGAGTTCTTGATCTACCGAACATAACTATGGTTAACGGTTGACTGCAGACTCGCCTAATAGACCTCTCCGCCATATTCACGCGCCGGGGAGCGGAACGGGAGATCCGAGGCGTCGAGCCCATCCCGGGAGAGGCGGGCATGCCTGCCGATCATAGCCCGGTGAGTTCGCCATGACCCCCTTCTCAATTGAGCGAATTGGATTATTCGGCGTCGTTCATTTGAACTGCAGTTCTGTTCTTGCCGAATTTTCGAGCAGTTCTTGATCTCCAGAACATATTCAACTGCAGAATCGCCCAATATTCTCCGCCATATTCAGTTCTCGCGGACGGCGCATCCGGTTCGTGCTGGCGCTCGGGGACGGGTACTACCCCGAGGAGATCGACGCCGACGGCTGGCGCCAGTTCTGGTTCAGGGGGAGGTCCGCGTTCAGCCTGAGAGGCTACCTGGCGGCCCACATCGACGTGGACGACCCGAACATCGCCATGTGCGTCCGAGCGGGCCGCCACGGGAGGCTGACCCCGCTCGTCGTCGACCTGCCCGACGGTGGCTATGGCGGGACCCTCGAGATCGTCGTCTTCCTGGCCGGGACCCCAGGTGAGAGCCTCTCTCCATGCACATATCTCTTAATGGTGAATCTTTGACTGAATTTGTTACACATGACGTTCACACTTTGATATAGTTTACTGGAACTGCTGTGGTCTGAAGAACAGTTTACTGAAATTGTTCTAGTCTGAAAACCAGTTATCTGAATCTGTTGAAGTCTGGAACTGTTAGTGTGAGCTGTCTGCAACTGTTGATCACACTAACATTTGCAGACAGAGTAGATCAATTGATTCATCTCTTTTCAGCCTTAACAGACAAGATGGTGATGATATCCGTTTGATTTAGCCCATTTTGCTTGTGTTTGAATAACCTCTGAACAAAATTCAGGTTCCAACAGTGGTAACTTAAATCTTGTTTCTGCACATGATTTGTATTCAGGTTTTGTACATGACCGGTCGTAATATTATGATACATTCTGTTAGAACCTGGGAATTGTATAGAAAGTAAAAGTAGTTGGATGGAAATAGTGTATTTATCAAAGCTAGTTGGACATTTCTGTTCTTGATTAAGATAATTCAGTTCGTCCATTCCATATGTTTGCCGCTAGTAGAAATTATGGAAGCTAAAAGGCCAAATCAAGTTCAGTCATCTCATTTCACCTTTGCAGAGAAGATACTAATAATTTTCTAAACCGTGAATAAAATTCAGGTAGTAACTTACGATAGTGTATACAATCTTTAGTTCCTTGCACATTACATTGTTTCAGGTTTTTTCTTCTTGATCTTGTTATTGATTATTGGTCTGCTGCCCAACTCAGGCTACGATGCGCTGCGATACCCGGATGTCGATGCACAGTAGAGGAAGATCAGAGCGGGAGTCCCGACAGTTCACCTGTTCACAAGTTTCGCTGCCGCGGATATGATGGCGTCAACTTCTGCCTATAGATGGATACATAGATACAGATTCAGAAAACTCAGCAGCTCTAGAACTACTGAAAGCATTGCGACCAATGGTTGAACAATTTTGTAGTGATGCTGGAATGTAGTAGCTCTTCTGACATTCATCTCTGTGATGTGATTGCCACGGCTTCGTAGACAGAGCACTTCACTGTAGGGTATACTTGCAATGAGTTGATGGTCCTGCAAGTTTTTTGGACATGCATTTCACATACTGGAAAATACATTAGTTTTTGCAATGAGCCGATGTTCCTTCATTCCTTTTAGAAATGAAGAATTCAGAATGCAGTGGGTTCTTCTGTTTGTCGTTCTGCTGTTTTGTGTGTTTTTAGAATCCTTAACTCCTGGCCTTAAAACATTCTTCCTGTGAGCTGTTGATCATGTTTTTCGTTCTACTGTTTTGTGTGTTTTTAGAGTCCTTAACCTGGCCTTAAAGCAACAAATGTCTTATGCTAGAATAGTCTGAAGCTTCAAAAAGAAATAGTACACTGGAGCATTGCATACGCGCATAGTAGAGGTAATAGCACCCCAGATCCTAGAACTTGCACAAAATGTGATGATTTGGTCCAAAACTTGCAAAACTGAACTTAGCCCTCCCTCAACTTCCACCCAATGTGATGTTTTGGTCCAAACCCAATCCCAGCGTGACAAGTGGCACCCCTGGGCTCGGACCGGTCAGCACTCAGCACTCAGCATGGAGAAGACCAAGGCGGCATCCGCCACGGGGCTGAAGAAGGCGAAGGAGGGCACCGCGCACGGGTTCCAGTGGATCAAGGGCAAGGTGCAGAAGAAGAAGAAGCAGGGCGCCGCCGGCGACGACGTGGCTGCCGGGTATTAGGCATCCAGGCTCGGTTGATTCATGGCGGATGGAATGGATGGTCGATCGATCAGGCCATCTTTTCTTTTCTTTTGCGGTTTTAATTGGTTCTGTACGTATAGGTTTGCCGTCGGATTCGGGTTCCACGCCGCCATGTAGATGATCGATCGTTTAGATCTCTGCTTATTGATTGGTTCTTTGTTCTGTCAGCGTCCTTCTGTCGATTGTTCTGATGAAATTTGCTGCTGGTTAGTTCGTTCACTGACGGTCACAAGCAGATGCCTGTGTTCGTTCGGGAGCGCGGTGCGTGGTCTTCAGATCTGCCGACTGTCACCTCCGGCAATTTCAGTTCAACTTTTCTTTTCTGAATGCTGAGTACAGTGTCCGATGACAGTGGAATGGTCAGTATATGGATGAACTGGGCCTCTCATTTTTCATCTACATAAACACTAAGAAAGTGAAGTGGAAATGTCAATTCTGTGGGCAAATCAAACGGTACCGTATCAGCGTAGTGGCACTGTTTCAGCTTTACATAAATGTACTACTCGCTCTAAGATTTCAGAAATGGCATGTCAAGGACAAAGTAAAAGCTCCCAGAGTCGCAAGCATTGTTATACATGGTTAGATTCAGAAGACATGTCCACAATAATTGCAAACTTGCCGAGTTTGCCCTCCATATTGATACTCAAGACAGTATTACTCTGAGAGTTCAAATTCAGAAGAATAACCGAGTGACCATTGAACTACCGAGATGGTAAAGGTTAGTGCAATCCTGCAAACAAGAAAGGGTAGTGCTGATATCACCTTGATGCTCATGGAAAGCCCAGACAACCGATTTTAAATTTCGACGAAAAATAACTATTTTCTTCTATGATGGTGCTTGTAATAGAGATGCCCAATTTTCACTTGTATATACAACTACCCAATCCTGTCATCTTCAGTCCTGTGCTAATCTATTTCTATTGCTCGAGCATGTAAGCAGTTCATATCACGCACAAGATAAACAAAAAGGGAATACATATGTACATTGACTAACCATCCTCTAGCAGTCCAGCTGCTTGCTGATGTGGTGTTCATCAACTCTTATCTCGCTGGAGTACCTTTCCTCAGGACATTTTTGTCCAAAGATATGGCAGGCAGAGTTGCAAATGCCTCAACTCCATGAGAATCGGAAAGCACGCCTGGAGTTCACCTAAATGACGTTGCTGACATGATGGATTCGCGACTAGCAAAGTGCAAACCAGATAAATCATGAGCCATCGCCATCTGATGGTCAGTCACAGGGCATTATCCCTTGCTGCATGTATCTTTTCAGTTACCCCTGCTCTACACCACAACTTTTACACATCCAGTGTCAGTGACGTTCTTGCAGAGTGCATCCGAGCTCAGTCGAGAACAAAAACAATTCAGAAGCTCGATATTATTTATTCCGCGGGAAGTGGCAAGTTGCAGATAGTACCAAGATCACATTGTAGTACTGAAGGCCACTGAACTGAAGGGGGAGGAAACATTACACATAGCTGCACCTAGATACCAAGCCTAGTATAGTGGTTGACACATACAGACTGCATAGCTGATGGCTTTGGACAGGCCATGACTGCACGCGAGCATACAGCAAGGGAACACCTCCCTCTGACTTATTTCTGATCGTACCTACCCTGCTCGACCCGCTGCTTGAACTTGTCTTCCTCGAAACTAAAAACTGAAACTGTCTTTCTCATCGTCCGACTCTCCGAGCACCGCCTCCTTGGGGCATGCCCCTCCTTGGTCTCCTGCACCGTCTCCTTTGCGCCCTCGGCGACGTCGTCGGTCTTCTCCTTGGCCATCTTCAGGAACTCCTCCGCTGTTCTTCTCGCCTTCTCTCCGATTTTGCCTAGCGTATCGCTGTCGTCGTGCTTCTCCGTCGAGTGGTACTGGCAAGATCACATGGAAAGGGAAAGCTTATAGAACACACTGTGAGATGTACTACCAGAGATCAATTTCAGCAGTACGTAACTACGCATGTACTCTGTAGTGTGTACACTGGACTAGAACAACTGCATATTCGACTTGGTACCTGAACATCTCATGTAAACTGGACCAGAACAACTGCATATATTCGACTTGCTACCTGGACATTTCTCTGCAGCATATGTACCGACCTGACGATTATTCTGCCTTCTTAAACAGAATCTGTTTTCCTAGAATTTTAGCAGTCTTTTTACATCACATCTCTCCCATATTATCTCTGCAGTTCACTATGCAGAGTCAATTGCAAAAAACCACCACATTTGCGGCTAGGTTTGCAGGAAACTTTCAACTCGTTAATCCGTTGCAGAAAACACCGTAAAATCTGTTAACTCGTTGCAAAAAGCACTGATCGGCCGTTTAGCCTCGTTTGATCTCTTTTCCGACATGTGGGCCCCGAAAACGCGTACGTGGCATGACGGCTGGGCAGACGGCGCCGTTAGGACCAAAACGGTCAAGAACCCCCCCGGCCCGCCCGCGCGGTCCCGTTCCTGGTCAGACATTCCCCCCCCCCCCCTCCGCCCCCGCCCCTCTCCTTTCTCTCGCCCCGTGCCCCTCTCCTCTCTCGCCCCTGCTCGCCGCCGGTGATGGCCACCTCGCGTGGCGGTGACGATGGCGGCGGCGGTGGTGCTGGCGATGCATCTGGTGGCAGTGGTGCTCCGGCAGATCCAGTAGAGGTTTGCGGCAGTTCAAACCCATCTCAGGCTCCGCCTCCACAGCCGCCGTCGCCGGCTTACTGTGTTGAATAGGCGGCGACGAGGGCGTTCACCAAGACCGTGAAGGATGTAGTTCTAGGGTTCTAGGATTATTGTTCTTGGTTGTTTATGTGGTTAGACATGTAAGTGAAGTGTGAGTAGGCACCTAAACTTTAACTGAAATTAAACTCAATTTTAACAGAACAAAACTTTGTACTGAATGTTAAACTCAATTTCAACTCACTCAATTTTAACTGAATGTTTTACTGAATTTATAACTGAGTTTTTAAATGAAACTATTACTGAATATGTAACTGAATTTATAACTGAATTTTTAACTAAAACTTTAACTGAATCTTTAAGTGAAACTTTAACTGAAACATTAACTGAATTGTTTACTTTAACTGAATCTTTTACTGAATTTTTAATTGAACAATTTACTTTAACTGTATTTTTAACTGAATCTATAACTGAATGTTTAACTAAAACTTTTACTGAAACTTTAAGTGAAACTTTAACTGAATTGTTTACTTTAACTGAATCTTTTACTGAATTTTTAACTGAATAGTTTACTTTAACTGTATTTTTAACTGAATCTATAATTGAATTGTTAACCGAAACTTTTACTGATTGTTTACTTTAACTGAATTGTTAACTCAATGTTAACTTTTATTTTATTTGTAGATAGAATGATGAAGTGTGGGAAGTCAGATTCCATTTCCATGACAGAGATAATCTTGAAAGAAGCCTAAATGTGGATGATATAACATTTTACAATCTGATTGCACTAATAGAGCTTGAAGGATATGGGATGACAGACTTTATATATTATGTTAGAGATCCAGGTGTTGGGGTTTCTGTTGGGAAACATTGCATGGGAAACAAAAAAAAAAATTCTACGCACACGCAAGATCTATCCATGGAGATGCATAGCAACGAGGGGGAGAGTGTGTCTACGTACCCTCGTAGACCGTAAGCGGAAGCATTTAGTAACATGGTTGATGTAGTCAAACTTCTTCGCGATCCAACCGATCGAGTACCGAACATATGGCACCTCCGCGTTCATCACACGTTCAGCTCGGTGACGTCCTCGCCTTCTTGATCCAGCAAGACGATAAAGTAGTGGATGAGTTCCGGCAGCATGATGACGTGGTGACGGTGGTGGTGATACTATCTCCGCAGGGCTTCGCCTAAGCACTACAAAAATATGACCGAGGGACAAAACTGTGGAGGGGGGCGCCGCACACGGCTAAGAGATTGTCGTGGCTTATGTGTGGCGCCCCCTCCCACATATATATAGGTGGGGGGGGGGGGGAAGGAGTAGCAGCCAAGGAGGCGCCCCAAGTGGGGCCGAATCCCACTTGGGGTCCTGCCCCTTGCCGCGCCCCCCTTGCCTTTCTAGGCGAGCGGGGAAAGGCAGGGGAGGGTGGCGCCCCCCCCTTCCTTTCTCCCATGTGGAGGGGAAGGCAGGAGGGGCTAGCCCTCCCCCTTTTCGTTCCCAAGGGCCGGTGGCCAGGGAGAGGGGCGCGCCAGCCCCCTTGTGGGCTGGTGTGTCTCTCCCCTTGGCCCATTAGGCCCATAGACCTCCCGGGGGTGTCCGGAACCCCTTCCGGTCCCTGTTGACTACCCGGTGCACTCCGAAACTCTTCCGGTGTTCGAATATCATCGTCCTATATATCAATCTTTACCTTCGGACCATTCCGGAGTTCCTTGTCATGTCCGTGATCTCATCCGGGACTCCGAACAACATTCGGTCACCAAATCATATAACTCATATAACACTATATCGTTAACGAACGTTAAGCGTGCGGACCCTACGGGTTCGAGAACTATGTAGACATGACCGAGACAC
The DNA here is from genome assembly GCA_011799875.1 of Thinopyrum elongatum. NCBI lineage: Eukaryota > Viridiplantae > Streptophyta > Magnoliopsida > Poales > Poaceae > Thinopyrum > Thinopyrum elongatum. The sequence continues at coordinate 79,136,438 of CM022298.1, read as the reverse complement.
CTCTCCGGTCAATAACCAATAGCGGAACCTGGATGCCCATATTCGCACCTACATATTCTACGAAGATCTTTATCGATCGAACCTTATGACAACATACGTAATTCCCTTTGTCCATCAGTATGTTACTTGCCCAAGATTCGATAATTGGTATCTTCATTCCTAGTTCAATCTCGTTACCGGCAAGTCTCTTTACTCGTTCTGTAATACATCATCTCGTAACTAACTCCTTAGTCATTTGCTTGCATGCTTATTATGATGTGTATTACCGAGAGGGCCCGGAGATATCTCTCCGATACTCGGAGTGACAAATCCCAACCTCGATCCATGCCAACTCAACAAACACCTTCAGAGATACCTGTAGAGCATCTTTATGATCACCCAGTTACGTTGTGGTGTTTGATAGCACACAAGGTATTCCTCCAGTATCCGGGAGTTGCATGATCTCATAGTCGAAGGAATATGTATTTGACATGAAGAAAGCAATAGCAATAAACTGAACGATCATATGCTAAGCTAACAGATGGGTCTTGTCCATCACATCATTCTCCTAATGATGTGATCCCGTTATCAAATGACAACACATGTCTATGGTTAGGAAACCTTAACCATATTTGATCAAAGAGCTAGTCTAGTAGAGGCTTACTAGGGACACGGTATTTGTTTATGTATTCACACATGTATTTAAGTTTCCGATCAATACAATTCTAGCATGAATAACAAACCTTTATCATGAATAAGGAAATATAAAATAACAACTTTATTATTGCCTCTAGGGCATATTTCCTTCAGTCTCCCAGTTGCACTAGAGTCAATAATATAGATTACATTGTAATGAATCTAACACCCATGGAGTCTTGGTGCTGATCATGTTTTGCTCGCGGAAGAGGCTTAGTCAATGGGTCTGCTACATTCAAATCCGTATGTATTTTGCAAATCTCTATGTCTCCATCCTTGACATTTTCACGAATGGAGTTGAAGCGTCTCTTGATGTGTTTGGTTCTCTTGTGAAACCTTGATTCCTTCGCCAAGGCAATTGCTCCAGTGTTATCACAAAAGATTTTCATTGGACCCGATGCACTGGGTATTACACCCAGATCGGATTTGAAGTCCTTCATCCAAACTCCTTCATGCGCTGCTTCCAAAGCAGCTATGTACTCCGCTTCACACGTAGATCTCGCCATGACGCTCTTCTTGGAACTGCACCAACTGACAGCTCCACCATTCAATATAAATACGTATCCGGTTTGTGACTTAGAGTCATCCGGATCAGTGTCGAAGCTAGCATCGATGTAACCATTTACAATGAGCTCTTCGTCACCTCCATAAACGAGAAACATATCCTTGGTCCTTTTCAGGTACTTCAGGATGTTCTTGACTGCTGTCCAGTGATCCACTCCTGGATTACTTTGGTACCTCCCTGCCAAACTTATGGAAAGGCACACATAAGGTCTGGTACACAGCATAGCATACATGATAGAACCTATGGCTGAGGCATAGGGAATGACTTTCATTTTCTCTCTATCGTCTGCAGTGGTCGGGCTTTGAGTCTGACTGATTTCACACCTTGTAATACATGCAAGAACCCTTTCTTTGACTGATCCATTTTGAACTTCTTCAAAACTTTGTCAAGCTATGTGCTTTGTGAAAGTCCTATTAAGCGTCTCGATCTATCCCTATAGATCTTCATGCCCAATATATAAGCAGCTTCACCGAGGTCTTTCATTGAAAAATTCTTATTCAAGTATCCTTTTATGCTATCCAGAAATTCTATATCATTTCCAATCAATAATATGTCATCCACATATAATATCAGAAATGCTACAGAGCTCCCACTCACTTTCTTGTAAATACAGGCTTCACCGCAAGTCTGTATAAAACCATATGCTTTGATCACCTCATCAAAGCGTATATTCCAACTTCGAGATGCTTGCACCAGTCCATAGATGGATCGTTGGAGCTTGCACACTTTGTCAGCATCTTTAGGATCGACAAAACCTTCTGGTTGCATCAGATACAACTCTTCTTTAAGAAATCCATTCAGGAATGCAGTTTTGACATCCATTTGCCAGATTTCATAATCATAAAATGCGGCAATTGCTAACATGATTCGGACAGACTTAGGCATCGCTACGGGTGAGAAAGTCTCATCGTAGTCAACTCCTTGAACTTGTCAAAAACCTTTCACAACAAGTCAAGCTTTGTAGACAGTAACATTACCATCATCGTCAGTCTTCTTCTTGAAGATCCATTTATTTTCTATGGCTTGTCGATATCGGGCAAGTCCACCAAAGTCCATACTTTGTTCTCATACATGGATCCTATCTCAGATTTCATGGCCTCAAGCCATTTATCGGAATATGGGCTCATCATAGCTTCTTCATAGTTCGTAGGTTCGCCATGGTCTAGTAACATGACTTCCAGGACAGGATTACCGTACCACTCTAGTGCGGATCGTGCTCTGGTCGACCTACGAGGTTCAGAAGTAACTTGATCTGAAGATTCATGATCATTATCATTTGCTTCCTCTCTAGTTGGTGTAGGCATCACGGGAACGGTTTTCTATGATGTGCTACTTTCCAATTTGAGAGAAGGTGCAATTACCTCATCAAGTTCTACTTTCCTCCCACTCACTTCTTTCGAGAGAAACTCCTTCTCTAGAAAGGATCCATTCTTAGCAACAAAGATCTTGCCTTCGGATCTGTGGTAGAAGGTGTACCCAATAGTTTCTTTAGGGTATCCTATGAATACGCACTTCTCCGATTTAGGTTCAAGCTTATCAGGCTGAAGCCTTTTGACATAAGCGTCGCATCCCCAAACTTTAAGAAACGATAGCTTAGGTTTCTTGCCAAACCACAGTTCATACGGTGTTGTCTCAACGGATTTAGACGGTGCCCTATTTAACGTGAATGCGGCTGTCTCTAATGCATAACCCCAAAATGATAGTGGTAAATCAGTAAGAGACATCATAGATCGCACCATATCTAATAAAGTACGGTTATGACGTTCGGACACACCATTATGATGTGGTGTTCCAGGTGGCGTGAGTTATGAAACAATTCCACATTGTTTTAAATGAAGGCCAAACTCGTAGCTCAAATATTCGCCTCCGCGATCAGATCGTAGAAACTTTATTTTCTTGTTACAATGATTCTCCACTTCACTCTTAAATTCTTTGAACTTTTCAAATGTTTCAGACTTGTGTTTCATCAAGTAGATATACCCATACCTACTCAAATCATCTGTGAAGGTCAGAAAATAACGATACCCGCCGCGTGCTTCAACACTCATCGGACCGCATACATCAGTATGTATTATTTCCAATAAGTCATTAGCTCGCTCCATTGTTCCGGAGAACGGAGTTTTAGTCATCTTGCTCATGAGGCATGGTTCTCAAGTATCAAATGATTCATAATCAAGTGATTCCAAAAGTCCATTCGTATGGAGTTTCTTCATGCGCTTTAAACCAATATGACCTAAACGGCAGTGCCACAAGTATGTTGCACTATCATTATCAACTTTGCATCTTTTGGCATCAATATTATGAATATGTGTATCACTACGATCGAGATTCAACAAGAATAGACCATTCATCAAGGGTGCATGACCATAAAAGATATTACTCATATAAATAGAACAACCATTATTCTCCGATTTAAATGAATAACCGTCTCGCAATAAACAAGATCTAGATATAATGTTCATGCTCAACGCTGGCACCAAATAACAATTATTGAGGTCTAAAACTAATCCCGAAGGTAGATGTAGAGGTAGCGTGCTGGCGGCGATCACATCGACCATGGAACCATTCCCGACGCGCATCGTCACCTTGTCCTTAGCCAATCTTTGTTTATTCCGCAGCTCCTATTTTGAGTTACAAATATGAGCAACCGAACCAGTATCAAATACCCAGGCGCTACTACGAGTATTAGTAAGGTACAAATCAATAACATGTATATCAAATATACCTTTGTTCACTTTGCCATCCTTCTTGTCCGCCAAGTATTTGGGGCAGTTCCACTTCAGTGACCATTCCCTTTGCAGTAGAAGCACTTAGTTTCAGGCTTGGGTCCAGCTTTGGGCTTCTTCCCGGGAGTGGCAACTTTCTTGCCATTCTTCTTGAAGTTCCCTTTCTTTCCCTTGCCCTTTTTCTTGAAACTAGTGGTCTTGTTAACCATCAACACTTGATGCTCCTTCTTGATTTCTACCTCCGCGGCCTTCAGCATTGCGAAGAGCTCAGGAATCATTTTATTCATCCCTTGCATATTATAGTTCATCACGAAGATTTTGTAGCTTGGTGGCAGTGATTGAAGAACTCTGTCAATAACACTATCAACTGGAAGATCAACTCCTAGCTGAGTCAAGTGGTTATGATACCCAGACATTTTGAGTATGTGTTCACTGACAGAACTGTTCTCCTCCATCTTGCAGCTATAGAACTTGTTGGAGACTTCATATCTCTCAACCCGGGCATTTGCTTGAAATATTAACTTAAACTCTTGGAACATCTCATATGCTCCTTGACGTTCAAAACGTCTTTGAAGTCCCGGTTCTAGGCCGTAAAGCATGGCACACTGAACTATCGAGTAGTCATCGGATCGAGCCTGCTAGACGTTCATAACATCTGCTGTAGCTCCTGCAGCAGGTCTATCACCTAGCGGTGCATCAAGGGCATAATTCTTCTGTGCAGCAATGAGGATAATCCTCAAGTTACGGACCCACTCCGTGTAGTTGCTACCATCATCTTTCAACTTAGCTTTCTCTAGGAACGCATTAAAATTCAGGGGAACGGTAGCTCGGGCCGTTGATCTACAACATAGATATGCAAAACTATTAAGACTAAGTTCATGATAAATTAAGTTCAATTAATAAAATTACTAATGAACTCCCACTTAAATAAACATCCCTCAAGTTATCTAACTGATACGTGATCCAAATCAACTAACCCATGTTCGATCATCACATGAGATGGGGTAGTCATCAATGGTAAACATCTCTATGTTGATCATATCTACTATATGACTCACGTTCAACCTTTCGGTCTCCAGTGTTCCGAGACCATGTCTGTACATGCTAGGCTCGTCAAGTTTAACCCATGTATTCTGCATGTGCAAAACTGTCTTACACCCGTTGTATGTGAACATAGAGTCTATCACACCCGATCGTCATGAGGTGCTTCGAAACGACGAACTTTGGCAATGGTGCATACTCGGGGAGAACACTTTTATCTTGAAATTTAGTGAAGGGATCATCTTATAATGCTACCGCCGTTCTAAGCAAAATAAGATGCATAAAGGATAAACATCACATGCAATCAAAATATGTGACATGATATGGCCATCATCATCTTGTGCTTTTGATCTCCATCTCCAAAATCGTCATGATCTCCATCGTCCCCGGCTCGACACCATGATCTCCATTGTTGCGTCGGGGTCATCTCGCCAACTATTGCTTGTACAACTATTGCTAACGTATAGCGATAAAGAAAAGCAATTACATGGCGCTTGCAATTCATACAATAAAGAAACAAACCTAAGGCTCCTGCCGGTTGTCGATATTACAAAACATGTGTTGGAAATATGCCCTAGAGGCAATAATAAAATGGTTATTATTATATTTCCTTGTTCATGATAACTGTCTATTGTTCATGCTACAATTGTATTAACCGGAAACCGTAATACATATGTGAATACATAGACCACACCATGTCCCTAGTGAGCCTCTAGTTGACTAGCTCGTTGATCAATAGATGGTCATGGTTTCCTGACCATGGACATTGGATGTCGTTGATAATGGGATCACATCATTAGGAGAATGATGTGATGGACAAGACCCAATCCTAAGCATAGCACTAGATTGTGTAGTTCGTCTGCTAGAGCTTTTCTAATGTCAAGTATCATTTCCTTAGACCATGAGATTGTGCAACTCCCGGATACCGTAGGAATGCTTTGGGTGTATCAAATGTCACAACGTAACTGGGTGACTATAAAGGTGCACTACAGTTATCTCCGAAAGTGTTTGTTGGGTTGGCACGAATCGAGACTGGGATTTGTCACTCCGTGTGATGGAGAGGTGTCTCTGGCCCACTCGGTAATACATCATCATAATGAGCTCAATGTGACTAAGGAGTTAGTCACGGGATCATGTGTTATGGAACGAGTAAAGAGACTTGCCGGTAACGAGATTGAACAAGGTATAGGGATACCAACAATCGAATCTTGGGCAAGTAACATACCGATGGACAAAGGGAATTGTATACGGGATTAATTGGATCCCCGACATCGTGGTTCATCCGATGAGATCATCGTGGAACATGTGGGAGCCAATATGGGTATCTAGATCCCGTTATTGGTTATTGGTCGGAGAGGTGTCTCGGTCATGTCTGCATGGTTCCCGAACCCATAGGGTCTACACACTTAAGGTTCCGTGACGCTAGAGTTGTTATGGGAAATTGTATGTGGTTACCGAAAGTTGTTCGGAGTCCCGGATGAGATCCTGGACGTCACGAGGAGTTCCGGAATGGTCTGGAGGTAAAGATTTATATATGGGAAGTCCTATTTTGGCCACCGGAAAATGTTCGGGATTTTTCGGTATTGTACTGGGAAGGTTCTAGAAGGTTCCGGAGTGGGGCCCACCTGCATGGGGGGACCCACATGAACGTGGGTAGTGGGGGCAAGGCCCCACACCCCTGGTCTAGGCGCACCAAGATCCCCCCTTAGAAGGAATAAGATCATATCCCGAAGGGATAAGATCAAGATCCCTAAAAAGGGGGGATAACAATCGGCGGGGAAGGGAAATGATGGGATTTCTTTCCTCCCACCTTTGCCAACGCCCCAATGGACTTGGAGGGCAAGAAACCAGCCCCCTCCACCCCTATATATATAGTGGGGAGGTGCATGGGAGCTGCACCCCTTGCCGCTGGCGCAGCCCTTCCCCCCTCCAACTCCTCCTCCTCCTCCGTAGTGCTTGGCGAAGCCCTGCCGGAGAACCGCAAGCTCCACCACCACGCCGTCGTCCTGCCGAAGCTCTCGCTCAACTTCTCCTCTCCCCTTTCTGGATCAAGAAGGAGGAGACGTCCCCGGGCTGTACGCGTGTTGAACACGGAGGCGCCGTCCGTTTGGCGCTTGAATCGGATCTTCCGTGATTTGAATCGCCGCGAGTACGACTCCATCAACCGCGTTCTTGTAACGCTTCCGCTTAGCGATCTTCAAGGGTATGAAGATGCACTCCCTCTCTCTTGTTGCTAGCATCTCCTAGATTGATCTTGGTGACACATTGGAAATTTTTGAATTATTACTACGTTCCCCAATAGTGGCATCATGAGCTAGGTCTATGCATAGATTCTATGCACGAGTAGAACACAAGTAGTTGTGGGCGATGATTTGTTCAATTTGCTTACCGTTACTAGTCCTATCTTGATTCGGCGGCATTGTGGGATGAAGCGGCCCGGACCGACCTTACACGTACGCTTACGTGAGACAGGTTCCACCGACTGACATGCACTTGTTGCATAAGGTGGCTAGCGGGTGTCTGTCTCTCCCACTTTAGTCGGATTGGATTCGATGAAGAGGGTCCTTATGAAGGGTAAATAGCAATTGGCATATCACCGTTGTGGCTTTTGCGTAGGTAACAAACGTTCTTGCTAGAAACCCATAGCAGCCACGTAAAACATGCAACAACACTTAGAGGACGTCTAACTTGTTTTTGCATGGTATGCTATGTGATGTGATATGGCCAAAAGGATGTGATGAATTATATATGTGATGTATGAGATTGATCATGTTATTGTAATAGGAATCACGACTTGCATGTCAATGAGTATGACAACCGGCAGGAGCCATAGGAGTTGTCTTAATTTATTGTATGACCTGCGTGTCAATGAAAACGCCATGTAATTATTTTACTTTATTGCTAACCGTTAGCCATAGTAGTAGAAGTAATAGTTGGCGAGACAACTTCATGAAGACATGATGATGGAGATCATGGTGTCATGCCGGTGACGATGGTGATCATGCCGCGCCTCGAAGATGGAGATCAAAAGCGCAAGATGATATTGGCCATATCATGTCACTTTATGATTTGCATGTGATGTTTATCATGTTTACATCTTATTTGCTTAGAACGAAGGTAGCATAAATAAGATGATCCCTCACTAAAAATTTCAAGAAATGTGTTCCCCCTAAGTGTGCACCATTGCGAAGGTTCGTTGTTTCGAAGCACCACGTGATGATCGGGTGTGATAGATTCTAACGTTCGCATACAACGGGTGTAAGCCAGATTTACACATGCGAAACACTTAGGTTGACTTGACGAGCCTAGCATGTACATACATGGCCTCGGAACACAAGAGACCGAAAGGTCGAACATGAGTCGTATAGTAGATGTGATCAACATGGAGATGTTCACCGTTGATGACTAGTCCGTCTCACGTGATGATCGTACACGGCCTAGTCAATTCGGATCATGTATCACTTAGATGACTAGAGGGATGTCTATTTGAGTGGGAGTTCATTAAATAATTTGATTAGATGAACTTAATTATCATGAACTTAGTCTAAAATTGTCTTTACAATCTATCTTGTAGATCCAATGGCCCACGCTAATGTTGCCCTCAACTTCAACGCGTTCCTAGAGAAAACCAAGCTGAAAGACGATGGTAGCAACTATACGGCCTGGGTTCGTAACTTGAGGATCATCCTCATAGCTGCCAAGAAAGCATATGTCCTTGAAGCACCGCTAGGTGATGCACCCATTTTCCCAGCAACTCAAGACGTTATGAACGCCTAGCAGTCGTGTAGTGATGATTACTCCCTGGTTCAGTGCGGCATGCTTTACAGCTTAGAACCGGGGCTCCAAAAGCGTTTTGAGCAACACGGGCATATGAGATGTTCCAAGAGCTGAAAATGGTTTTCCAAGCTCATGCCCGGGTCGAGAGATATGAAGTCTCCGACAAGTTCTACAGTTGTAAAATGGAGGAAAACAGTTCTGTCAGCGAGCATATACTCAAAATGTCTGGGTTGCACAACCGCTTGTCTCAGCTGGGAGTTAATCTTCCAGATGACTCGGTCATTAACAGGATCCTCCAGTCGCTTCCACCTAGCTACAAGAGCTTTGTGATGAACTACAATATGCAAGGGATGGAGAAGTCCATTCCTGAGTTATATTCAATACTGAAATCAGCGGAGGTGGAAATCAAAAAGGAACATCAAGTGTTGATGGTGAATAGGAACACTAGTTTCAAGAAAGGCAAGGGTAAGAAGGACGGCAAGGGAGTTGCCGTGCCCGGTAAGTCAGTTGCCAGGAAGAAGCCAAAGAATGGACCCAAGCCTGAGACTGAGTGCTTTTATTGCAAGGGAAATGGTCACTGGAAGCGGAACTGCCCCAAGTACTTAGCGGATAAGAAGGCCGGCAACGCCAAAGGTATATATGATATATATGTTATTGATGTGTACCTTACCAGCGCTCGTAGTAGCTCCTGGGTATTTGATACCAGTGCGGTTGCTCACATTTGTAACTCAAAACAGGAGCTGCGGAATAAGCGGAGATTGGCGAAGGACGAGGTGACGATGCGCGTCGGGAATAGTTCCAAGGTCGATGTGATCGCCGTCAGCACGCTACCTCTATATTTACCTTCGAGATTAGTTTTAAACCTCAATAATTGTTATTTAGTGCCAGCTTTGAGCATGAACATTGTATCTGGATCTCGTTTAATGCGAGATGGCTACTCATTTAAATCCGAGAATAATGGTTGTTCTATTTATATGAGAGATATGTTTTATGGTCATGCCCCGCTGGTCAATGGTTTGTTTTTATTGAATCTCGAACGTGATGTTACACATATTCATAGTGTGAATGCCAAAAGATGTAAGGTTGATAATGATAGTCCCACATACTTGTGGCACTGCCGCCTTGGTCACATTGGTGTCAAACGCATGAAGAAACGCCATGCAGATGGACTTTTGGAGTCTCTTGATTATGAATCATTTGACATGTGCGAACCATGCCTAATGGGCAAAATGACCAAGACTCCATTCTCCGGAACAACGGAGCAAGCAACCAACTTGTTGGAAATAATACATACTGATGTATGCGGTCCAATGAGCGTTGAGGCTCGCGGTGGCTATCGTTATGTTCTCACCCTCACTGATGACTTAAGTAGATATGGGTATGTCTACTTGATGAAACACATGTCTGAGATCTTTGAAAAGTTCAAGGAATTTCAGAGCGAGGTAGAGAATCAATGTGACTGGAAAATAAAGTTCTTACGATCAGATCGTGGAGGAGAATACTTGAGTCACGAGTTTGGCACGCACCTAAGGAAATGTGGAATTGTTTCACAACTCACGCCACCTGGAACACCTCAGTGTAATGGTGTGTCTGAACGTCGTAATCGCACTCTATTGGATATGGTGCGATCTATGATGTCTCTTACCGATCTACCGCTATCATTTTGGGGTTATGCTTTAGAGACTGCCGCATTCACTTTAAATAGGGCACCGTCTAAATCCGTTGAGACGACACTATGTGAATTATGGTTTGGGAAGAAACCTAAGCTGTCGTTTCTAAAAGTTTGGGGATGCGATGCTTATGTCAAGAAAATTCAACCTGAAAAGCTCGAACCCAAATCAGAAAAATGCGTCTTCATAGGATACCCTAAGGAAACTATTGGGTATACCTTCTACCTCAGATCCGAAGGCAAGATCTTTGTTGCCAAGAATGGATCCTTTCTGGAGAAAGAGTTTCTCTCGAAAGAAGTAAGTGGGAGGAAAGTAGAACTTGACGAGGTACCCCCTCTTGAACCGGAGAGTAGCGCAGCTCAGGAAGATGTTTCTATGGTGCCTGCACCGACCAGAGAGGAAGTTAATGATGATGATCATGAAACTTCGGGTCAAGTTGCTACTGAACTTCGTAGGTCCACGAGGACACGTTCCGCACCAGAGTGGTATGGCAACCCTGTCCTAGAAATCATGTTGTTAGACAACGGTGAACCTTCGAACTATGAAGAAGCGATGGCGGGCCCGGATTCCAACAAATGGCTTGAAGCCATGAAATCCGAGATAGGATCCATGTATGAAAACAAAGTATGGACTTCGACGGACTTTCCCGATGATCGGCAAGCCATAGAGAATAAGTGGATCTTTAAGAAGAAGACTGACGTGGATGGTAATGTGACCGTCTATAAGGCTCGGCTTGTCACTAAGGGTTATCGACAAGTTCAAGGGGTTGACTATGATGAGACCTTCTCACCCGTAGTGAAGCTGAAGTCCGTCCGAATCATGTTAGCAATTGCCACATTCTATGATTATGAGATCTGGCAAATGGACGTCAAAACGGCGTTCCTTAATGGTTTCCTTAAGGAAGAATTGTATATGATGCAGCCAGAAGGTTTTGTCGATCCTAAGAATGTTGACAAAGTATGCAAGCTCCAGCGCTCCATCTATGGGCTGGTGCAAGCATCTCGGAGTTGGAACATTCGCTATGATGAAATGATCAAAGCGTTTGGGTGTATATAGACTTATGGAGAAGCCTGCATTTACAAGAAAGTGAGTGGGAGCTCTGTAGCATTTCTCATATTATATGTGGATGACATACTGTTGATGGGAAATGATATAGAACTTTTGGAAAGCATAAAGGCCTACTTGAATAAGTGTTTTTCAATGAAGGACCTTGGAGAAGCTGCTTACATATTAGGCATCAAGATCTATAGAGATAGATCGAGACGCCTCATTGGTCTTTCACAAAGCACATACCTTGACAAGATATTGAAGAAGTTTAATATGGATAATTCCAAGAAGGGGTTCTTGCTTGTATTGCAAGGTGTGAGATTGAGCGCAGCTCAACCCCCGACCTCGGCAGAAGAAAGAGAAAAGATGAGTGTCATCCCCTATGCCTCAGCCATAGGTTCTATTATGTATGCCATGCTGTGTACCAGACCTGATGTGAACCTTGCCATAAGTTTGGTAGGGAGGTACCAAAGTGATCCCGGAATGGAACACTGGACAGCGGTCAAGAATATCCCGAAGTACCTGAAAAGGACTAAGGATATGTTTCTCATTTATGGAGGTGCCAAGGGAGCTCGTCGTAAAGGGTCACGTTGATGCTAGCTTTGACACAGATCTGGATGACTCCAAGTCACAAACCGGATACGTGTACATTTTGAATGGTGGGGCAGTCAGTTGGTGCAGTTGCAAGCAAAGCGTCGTGGCGGGATCTACATGTGAAGCGAAGTACATAGCTGCTTCAGAAGCAGCTCAGGAAGGAGTCTGGATGAAGGAGTTTATCACCGACCTAGGAGTGATTCCCAATGCGTCGGGCCCGATGACTTTCTTCTGTGAGAACACTGGAGCTATTGCCATTGCCAAGGAGCCCAGGTTTCACAGGAAGACCAAGCACATCAAGCGCCGCTTCAACTCCATTCGTGAATATATTCAAGATGGAGACATAGATATTTGTAAAGTACATACGGATCTGAATGTCGCAGATCCGTTGACTAAACCTCTTCCACGAGCAAAACATGATCAACACCAGAACTCTATGGGTGTTCGATTCATCACAATGTAACTAGATTATTGAATCTAGTGCAAGTGGGAGACTGTTGGAAATATGCCCTAGAGGCAATAATAAAATGGTTATTATTATATTTCCTTGTTCATGATAATTGTCTATTGTTCATGCTATAATTGTATTAACCGGAAACCGTAATACATGTGTGAATACATAGACCACACCATGTCCCTAGTGAGCCTCTAGTTGACTAGCTCGTTGATCAATAGATGGTCATGGTTTCCTGACCATGGACATTGGATGTCGTTGATAACGGGATCACATCATTAGGAGAATGATGTGATGGACAAGACCCAATCCTAAGCATAGCACTAGATCGTGTAGTTCGTCTGCTAGAGCTTTTCTAATGTCAAGTATCATTTCCTTAGACCATGAAATTGTGCAACTCCCGGATACCGTAGGAATGCTTTGGGTGTACCAAATGTCACAACGTAACTGGGTGACTATAAAGGTGCACTACAGGTATCTCCGAAAGTGTCTGTTGGGTTGGCACGAATCGAGACTGGGATTTGTCACTCCGTGTGACGGAGAGGTATCTCTGGGCCCACTCGGTAATACATCATCATAATGAGCTCAATGTGACTAAGGAGTTAGTCAAGGGATCATGTGTTATGGAACGAGTAAAGAGACTTGCCGGTAACGAGATTGAACAAGGTATAGGGATACCGACGATCGAATCTTGGGCAAATAACATACCGATGGACAAAGGGAATTGTATACGAGATTAATTGGATCCCCGACATCGTGGTTCATCCGATGAGATCATCGTGGAACATGTGGGAGCCAATATGGGTATCCAGATCCCGCTATTGGTTATTGGTCGGAGAGGTGTCTCAGTCATGTCTACATGGTTCCCGAACCCGTAGGGTCTACACACTTAAGGTTCCGTGAGGCTAGAGTTGTTATGGGAAATTGTATGTGGTTACCAAAAGTTGTTCGGAGTCCTGGATGAGATCTCGGACGTCATGAGGAGTTCCGGAATGGTATGGAGGTAAAGATTTATATATGGGAAGTCCTATTTTGGCCACCGGAAAATGTTCAGGATTTTTTGGTATTGTACCGGGAAGGTTCTAGAAGGTTCCGGAGTGGGGCCCACCTGCATGGGGGGACCCACATGAACGTGGGTAGTGGGGACAAGGTCCCACACCCCTGGTCGAGGCGCACCAAGATCCCCCCTTAGAAGGAATAAGATCATATCCCGAAGGGATAAGATCAAGATCCCTAAAAAGGGGGGATAACAATCGGTGGGGAAGGGAAAGGATGGGATTTCTTTCCTCCCACCTTTGCCAACGCCCCAATGGACTTGGAGGGCAAGAAACCAGCCCCCTCCACCCCTATATATATAGTGGGGAGGTGCATGGGAGCTGCACCCCTTGCCCCTGGCGCAGCCCTTCCCCCCTCCAACTCCTCCTCCTCCTCCGTAGTGCTTGGCGAAGCCCTGCCGGAGAACCGCAAGCTCCACCACCACGCCGTCGTGCTGCCGGAGCTCTCCCTCAATTCTCCTCTCCCCTTGCTGGATCAAGAAGGAGGAGACGTCCCCGGGCTGTATGTGTGTTGAACGCGGAGGCGTCGTCCGTTTAGCGCTTGAATCAGATCTTCCGCGATTTGAATCACCGCGAGTACGACTCCATCAACCGCGTTCTTGTAACGCTTCCGCTTAGCGATCTTCAAGGGTATGAAGATGCACTCCCTCTCACTTGTTGCTAGCATCTCCTAGATTGATCTTTGTGACATGTAGGAAAATTTTGAATTATTACTACGTTCCCCAACAACATGATCATCTCATACATCAACATATATCACATCATATCTTGACCATATCACATCACAGCATGCTCTGCAAAAACAAGTTAGACGTCCTCTACTTTGTTGTTGCAAGTTTTACATGGCTGCTACGGGCTTCTAGCAAGAACCGTTCTTACCTACGCAAAAACCACAACAGTGATTCATCAAGTTTGCTGTTTTAACCTTCTTCAAGGACTGGTCGTAGTCAAATTCGATTCAACTAAAGTAGGAGAAACAGACACCCGCTAGCCATCTTTATGCAGAACTAGTTGCATGTTAGTCGGTGGAACCGGTCTCATGTGCGTGGACATGTAAGGTTGGTCCGGGCCGCTTCATCCCACAATACCGCCGAATCAAAATAAGACGTTGGTGGTAAGCAGTATGACTATCACCGCCCACAACTCTTTGTGTTCTACTCGTGCATATCATCTACGCATAGACCTGGCTCGGATGCCACTGTTGGGAAACATTGCATGGAAAACAAAAAAAAATTCTACGCACACGCAAGATCTATCCATGGAGATGCATAACAACGAGGGGGAGAGTGTGTCTACGTACCCTCGTAGACCGTAAGCGGAAGCGTTTAGTAACGCGGTTGATGTAGTCGAACTTCTTCGCGATCCAACCGATCGAGTACCGAATGTACGGGACCTCCGCGTTTAGCACACATTCAACTCGCTGACTTCCTCACCTTCTTGATCCAGCAAGACGGTGAAGTAGTGGATGAGTTCCGGCAGCATGACGGTGTGGTGACGGTGGTGGTGATGCTATCTCCCCAGGGATTCGCCCAAGCACTACGAAAATATGACCGAGGGACAAAACTGTGGAGGGGGGCACCGCACACGGCTAAGAGATTGTCGTGGCTTATGTGTGGCGCCCCCTCCTACATATATATAGGTGGGGGGGGAGGGAGGAGTAGCCAAGGAGGCACCCCAAGTGGGGCCGAATCCCACTTGGGGTCCTGCCCCTTGCCGCGCACACGTTGCCTTTCTAGGCGAGCGAGGAAAGGCAGGGGAGGGTGGCGCCCCCCCTTTCTTTTCTCCCATGTGGAGGGGAAGGCAGGAGGGGCTAGCCCTCCCCCTTTTCCTTCCCTAGGGCCGGAGGCCAGGGAGAGGGGTGCGCCAGCCCCCTTGTGGGCTGGTGTGTCTCTCCCCTTGGCCCATTAGGCCCATAGACCTCCCGGGGGTGTCCCGAACCCCTTCCGATGCCCCATTGACTACCCGGTGCACTCTGAAACTCTTCCGGTGTCCGAATATCATCGTCCTATATATCAATCTTTACCTCCGGACCATTCCGGAGTTCCTCTTCATGTCTGTGATCTCATCCGGGACTCCGAACAACCTTCGGTAACCAAATCATATAACTCATATAACACTATATCGTCAATGAACGTTAAGCGTGCGGACCCTACGGGTTCGAGAACTATGTAGACATGACCGAGACACCTCTCCATTCAATAACCAATAACGGAACCTGGATGCCCATATTGGCTCCTACATATTCTACAAATATCTTTATCGGTCGAACCTTATGACAACATACGTAATTCCCTTTGTCCATCGGTATGTTACTTGCCCGAGATTCGATCGTCGGTATCTTCATACCTAGTTCAATCTCGTTACCGACAAGTCTCTTCACTCATTTCGTAATACATCATCTTGTAACGAACTCCTTAGTCATTTGCTTGCAAGCTTATTATGATGTGTATTACCGAGAGGGCCCAGAGATACCTCTCCGATACTCGGAGTGACAAATCCCAATCTCGATCCATGCCAACTCAACAGACACCTTCGGAGATACCTGTAGAGCATCTTTATGATCACCCAGTTATGTTGTGACGTTTGATAGCACACAAGGTATTCCTCCGGTATCTGGGAGTTGCATGATCTCATAATCGAAGGAATATGTATTTGACACGAAGAAAGCAATAGCAATAAACTGAACGATCATATGCTAAGCTAACGGATGGGTCTTGTCCATCACATCATTCTCCTAATGATGTGATCCCGTTATCAAATGACAACACATGTCTATGGTTCGGAAACCTTAACCATCTTTGATCAACAAGCTAATCTAGTAGAGGTTTACTAGGGACACAGTATTTGTTTATGTATTCATACATGTATTTAAGTTTCTGATCAATACAATTCTAGCATGAATAATAAACCTTTATCATGAATAAGGAAATATAAAATAACAACTTTATTATTGCCTCTAGGGCATATTTCCTTTAGTTTCAGGAATGGAAGAACTGACAGATGATGATAAGGTGGAGAAAATGTTGGATGACCTAGTTATCAAAGGTCAGAAGGTGGTGAACAGAACAATCATCAGAAGTGATGCTCCAAGACCTAGTGATTTAAACATTGGACATGTTTGTGAAGAGCAGGTTCCATTATCTGAAATTGGTGTGCCAGTGGTGTATGAGATAGATACAATAGGAGTATTGTTTCCTAGCCCAACAAAGCCACAACCAGTGCCAGTGCAGGTCATTAACACACACGAGAGTTCATATTTGAAATAGAAGTGTCCACCAGTACCAGAATTTGCAATGGAGATTGGTGAAGAGAGGCATGCGTATTTCATGGAGCAAGACCAAGATCAAGAGCAAATTGGGCAACTGATGGAGCAGAAGAGGAATGAAGAGTTTGAGAAGTTCAGGGAAAAGGGGAAAGAAAAAGAGAAATACAAGACAGCTAAAAGAAAACTTCCAGAGCTAATGGCTCAAGATTTCACTAATAGTGATAGTGACATAGATTTACTAGCAGATGAGGATATAATTGCTAGGCTTGTGGCAATGAAGAAGCATAGAGATGATCCACTTCATCATATTGAAGGGGACACTGATGTGGACGAGCCATATGAAGTAGATGAGGAGGAGGAAGAGGATAAGGCACTAGAGGAGGAGGAGGAAGGGAGCAGCATAGGAGGAAGTAGCAGAGGAAGTAAAAGAAAGGGGCCAACCACAAGATCTCATGCTAGTTTGGATGAGATTATTGAGGAAGATTGGTTGCCTTCATCTGATGAGGAGAGCAACCTTGGTGACCTAAGTCAGGACGACAATGATGGGGCTCAAAAACCATGTGTTAAGCTTCCAGATGATAGGAAGAGTAGGGCTAAAAAGAAGAAGCCCAGAGTTTGGTATGATGAGCAAAGGGAGAACCCAAAAGAGCAATTTATGAAGAAACTTTGTTTCCTAGATGTGACCCAGTTCAGGAGGGCACTTCTTACTTTTCACATCTCACAGAATAGGAATCATGCACTACAAAAAAAATACACTTCCGTGATGATACGTGTTTGTCACAGTAGGTCACGTTTTCTGTCATGCATGTACATCCATGACGATTTTATGACAGAATCAAGATAGTCATACCTGTGCTGTCGTAGAAGTGTTCCATGACAATACCAAAATTATCATCACGGAAGTGTCCACTTCCATGACGATAAATGGTGCGTCATGGAAGTGTTTTCGTCAAGGGTAACCGACACGTGGCATCCACCATAACGGGTCGCCGTTAAGCTATCGGGTTCCGGTTTGGATCCGATAACCCGTTAACAGCCCCGACCAATGGGGATTTTCCACTTGTAAAATTCTCATTCGCCGAAGGATCCACGTGTCGGCCCAGCGTTGGGACAGATGTCATCCACTCATTGTACGGGAGGCGCCTATGATACGTTGGCACGTGGCAAGGCCCAACAGTGGCCCATTTAGGTAAAAGAGGCTGGCCCAGTCAAAATTAGCAAGCCGACCCATATAGGGCCTACTTGTGTCTGGTCCATTTAAGCCCACGACCCATATGAGATGTGCCAATTCGGCTCGTCAACGGCCCGTTAACTATTTGACACCATTGCAACCCATCGTTAGTTCGAGCCCGTTAACAGCCCGCTATTTATTTGGGCTCAATATCGGCCCCATGTGGTTTCGGCCTGTTAACGGCCCATTCAAGGGATGGGCCAATTTTCAGGATGTACGTCTTTCGGCCTTTTAACGACCCATTTAAGTGTTGGGCCAATTTCCAGCCTGGTGTGTCTTTCAGCCCGTTAACGGCCCATAAATGAGTTGGGTCATTTGCAGTTGGACCTGAGTTTTGTCCTCTTAATGGCCCATGCCCTTCATGACCAATACCAGCCCAGTTTCTCTTTCGGCCTGCTAAAGGCCCACAACACAGTTGGGCCATATAAAGTCCGACCTGACTTTCGGCCTCTTAGCGGCCCATGCTCTTCATGGTCCAGTACGAGCCCGCTGTCTCTTTCGGCCTGCTAAAGGCCCAAAATACAGTTGGGCCATATATAGCCTGACCTTAGTATCAGCCTGTTAACGGCCCGTGAAGTCGAATGTGCCCACTTATTGGCTGCTTCGATGTCAGCCTGTTAACGACCCGGGAGGTAACAGGGCCGAGCATTAACTGTTGGCTCATTTCAATTATAGTGGCCCAATAGTGCTTTCGGCCTGGTTACGGCCCATTAACTTGATGGGCCCACTAAAGTTCGAACATGTCAATAGGCCCAATTAGATAACGTCGATTCCGACCCAGCTATAATTTCAGCCCATTACGACAAGCAATTATGGACATGACAAAAACCGATCAATAAAAGGCCTATGAGAATTTTGGCCCATGCGAGCCCATTAGGGAAGCCCATTAAGGGCAGTGGGCCGCTTCCTTCATATAGGGGCCACGACTGTTCGTGCTAACTAATAATTTCACTTCTGTTTTGCCTTCCTAACGACCAGTTAGCTGGAATGCGAGGCGCACTAAGCAAACGTATGGCATACAAGGAAAAACGTTGCACATCCAGCATATATTACATGAAATTACATCCACTTGGCAATCAAAGATTGATGCCAGTGCAAATAAATGAGTAGACCTTAATGATCGACAACCTCACAATCTGCAACCTCAGCGCGGATGACGCCCATAAGCATGTGAGCAAGTTCTTCCTTCTTTGCTACACTGTATCTGAAAACATTGATCAGTTGTTGTTGCGCAAGAATGAGCACCTCTGATTCCTCCACGATTTCCATGATTGCTTCAGCCAGTAATTCATTCACAAACATACATTTTTTCTGTTGGATTCGAGACAGAGGAAACTCAACAGATTCAGATGGCGATTTTGGCAGGCTTGTATTATTGATAGTGAAGAGTGTCTCGACCACTGCATCATAACATAAATTAGGAGGGGAACCGAACAGATTAATCAAGAGTTATTGCCATATTACCTGGCCTAGATTTATTGGAAAGAAACAATGGGGTTGCCTTGCTGTTTTCAGAGTTTATCTTCTTATCTTCAGCAGCCTGCACCAAATTAACACACTAGCATTGCTATCATTGGCTAGGTCAGATAATAGGAAAGCAACATTGACACAATATGGCATAGCTATCATCAGCCAGGTAAGGTAATAGGAAAGCAACATTGACACAATGAATGGTTGGGCAACCAGAACATCACTACAATTTAGTAATGTGCATGATATGAGATAGTACACTCACGCAGCCCAGTATGCAAAACTACCAGGCAATTTTCCTTACAAAAATCAACATTGTCGCCTTTAATTATACATTTTGCTACAAGTAAATTTAGATCAGATAAAGTTTGGATTCACACCGATTAACAAAATACATGCTGATGTAAAAATTTAGTGATATACAACAGGTACTTACATCAGCATTGAAGCACAAAGAATTCCCGCAAGATACTTTCCTCGAACACGATCCCAGTTTAGAAAGTTTCCTATCCTTTAAGCTTATTTTCTAAAAGAGAGATGGGTAAGAAACATGTAGAAAATATGATCTGAATGCTATAAAATTTCATGATGTGAGGATACGCACACGCTTTTTAGAATGGAGTTGACATATTTTTTGCTAGACTGGAGTGGACTAGTTCTTTGGCCACTTGAATCTATTTATTATCAGTAGGAGTTGGGTTTCTCTATGCTGGAGAAGTATCTATGAACACTGGAGTTGGTTTACTATCTCCTGGTGTTTCGATCTTTTGCAAAGACCTTGTTTGTAACCCTTCAGATTCTAACATAGCCGTCTTCCCCTTGCATGCCTTATATAGAAGAATGGTGCTTTAGTTATAAAACATGCTACGACAGAGAGATGGAATAGGTACTGAAGAATAGAAAGGCATGACATATTTACATGTATTCCCTCCATCCGAAAATAAATGGATGTGTCTAGGCGTATTTCAGTTCTAGATACATCCATTTTTATCCATTTCTGCGACATGTAATCCGGACGGAGGGAGTATGATGTAAGAGCTAGGGATACGACATGACAACAGAGTAAAAAAACACTAGTTGAATGTAAAACTGTATGATAGCGGAATACATACAGAAAAACACTAAGGCAACATATGCGTGTATGATTGGGAACTAAGATGGCATTGCAACAGACCACTAGAACAACACTTCAATGTAAAAAAAAACATGGTATGGTAGACAAATGAAGTACATACTGATGAATAACAATGCATAAGATATTCAGAAGCATGATGTCCAAACTAAGCAGATGGCATTGCGATAGAGTAGAATGACATTACTTGAATTTGAAAACATGTTATCATGAATGGAATAGGTACTGAAAAACAGAAAGGCATGACATATTTACATGCATGATCAATAGGCTAAGCACATGGCATTGCAACAGAGTAGATGCACTCCAGGACATTATATGCATGCTGTACCCATATCACGGGCCAAGTTAGAGCAAGGAACTTGCGGGGTGAATAGGATTCGGCATCTTTCTGCAAGTCTTCTGAAGAACTGCCTTTACATGTTCCATCATATTGGGTATCATTGACGTCAAGTTTGTTGGCTGTAACATTGCTCCGTGAGGTTCTTGTGGATATATCAGTGTGTGCAATTATATCTGACATGCATGGAAGACAACTAGTAGTTAGATTTATGTAATGAGTGCCTGTAGGAGACGACATAAATAGTAGGACTGGGCTTAACTAGCAGCAACATGTCTCAAAAACTAAAGGGAGAACACAGATGAAAGCTACAGAATATGTATCGTTTGTACTCGAGATTAACTAGATGGCGCACAAAAGTATTAAAGAACAACATAGGTAATACTAGAAGTGGTATAATCACCAGCCTGTGGGATAACATTGGCTGATGGATGATAACTATGGAACAACGTTACCTAAAGAACAAGTCTCTTATCTGAACTATGGAATAGGGTTAACTCCTGAACAAGACTCTTAAGAGATCAACATGAATATACAGTGAAATGTGATAATCTATTTTCCATGCTTAGATAAATAACAAAGCCATAAATGTTGCACACAAGTAAGATGAGGGTACAACCTATCTGGCCGCCATCCATAGGAGTGAGCATCATGTGCTGAATTGTCGATGGCCCTGCAGTTGTTGTGGCTGTCCATGTCGGGCACGCACATTCGATGCAGGGAACTATTGAGTGGGGACTATAGCTCCCTTCTGGTGTATGCTTCCCTTGTCGGAGCAGCTGCGGTGAGAAGGAAGACTGTGTGGCTGAAGATGCAAAAAATGCAAAATGTTAAGAACAACACATATCTCTGATCTGAAGAAATACCCTAAGAGATCAGCAGTAAGGTACGAGAGTGGTCACACGTCTGTTGACTAAAAACTAAATTGGGGTCACAAGATTTTATTTTATTTTGGTACTGTCCGATCTACGCCAGATGGCTTGATGGCCATGTTGTGCCTCCCAGCTAACACTGTTCAGAATCTTCCCAGAAGAGCCAGCGACCACCGGCAGAGCAGCCTACCTCCGCCGTCCCTGGCCGTGAGAGCTCAGACCAAAACCCCGCTCCCCGCGCCACCGCACTGCCGTGGTTGCGCCGCCCCCGGCTAATCCACAAAGACTCGCCGTCATCCAGATCCGGCGTTGGCAGTACCTTCAACCCACACAACTCTAAGATAGCCACCTAAGCGCTGCTTCCACGGCGAACTTGCGCCCCCGCACCCTTACGTTAGACACCAGCCAACCGGCAGCCTAGGAGCTCTGCCACCTCGAGGGGTGCTGCTTCCCATTGGGAATCGATTGGCCTAGAATAAAAATTCTGACGCCTAAATAAAGTGATTTAAGATGAGTGTGTGACCTATGTTGCGGCCCAGTGAAGTAGGCAGCTCCAGCTGCCGAGTCGGTGAGGCCGGCGCGATTGCGGTGGCTACCGGCGGCAGGAAAGCAAAGATGTCGTGACGGTCGACGGCTATGGGGAAGCAGCGTCGGGGCCCTGGACGCTTCTGAAGTTGGAGCCGCTCTGGCGCCGTGCACAACGGCGGGGGTGAATCGGCTCCGGTACGGTTCACGCAGCCGTCGTCGAGGCAGCTCCGGCAGCACGGAGTAAGAGGCACACGGCCCAGTGCACGACGGCAAACGGATAGCATCTCCGGCATTGGGGAGGAGGGCGGTGGTGAAATTGGTGTGATGGGGGGCGCCATGAAGGAGGGGCTGAGGTTTCGTGGCTGGGGAGAAGGGAGCTTCCGGGGAGAAGGTGATTTGGTGCCCATGATGTATGAATGGGGAATTGGGAGGGGGAACCATGTCTTACGGACGCATTTGTCTGAAATGTTGGGGGAAGTTACAGTTCTACCCCTGCCTTTAGGCTTCTGGGCTTGGGTCTGTGTACTGAGGGTCGGGGATAGTAGAGTAACTTTGCTTCTCCCAAATAGTGGGCGCGAGCGATTTCGGGTGAGGAGGGCGTGTTTTGAAATAGTGGGCACGAGCGATTTCGGGCGAGGAGGGCGTGTTTTGAAATAGTCGGCGCGAGCGATTTCGGGCGAGGAGAGGGTGTTTTGCCGCCCATGGTTTATGAATTATTCGGCACCTGTCATTTCGGCCGAGGAGAACGCGTGCTTGGATGAAGTTATGAACCTACCCTCGATGTACAACGGGCCAATTGATGCGTGTCCCACATAGGCCGGTAATTTCGCATCTCCCATTTATTTGCTCGGGCGAATTCCATCAAGCAATGGGTGTTTAGCGGTTCGTTCAAATTTTGGGAGAACGAGCATCCACGTCTACCTTACCAAGTCGATTCGAATCAAATTTCGAAATATTTGCTTGCCACTTCTTTTTTAGATGGTGAGCTGATGCTTGGGACTAATGTGTTTTTACATGCTCGTTGCTAATGATTTACTATATGACAAATAGTTGACCCACTCAAAAATGGGAATCAAACCCAAAAGGAAATATCTCGATTCAATGAAATAGCTCGTTCACCAGGTCAAAATAGTGAACTAAATCCAAAATTGAACACCTCAATTGAGTAGCATGTTGTACTGTATTATAGTACTCCATGAACATGTTGAAAGTCAAATTAATGAACTTGTTTGATACACATATCTCCGTTCATGTGTGGATTGCAGACAACATGTTCGCCAATTCAAATATTTGAATGCAATTTTATATCGAAACATGGTTTATATCAGTCTTTGATGCATAAACGCGACCTCCCCCTCTCCCAGACTCCTGTTCTCTCTCTCGCCGACAATCTTCAATTCTATCGCACGCATCCAAACACAAACCTTGTTGGTCCCTCACCCTCTCTCTCTATCTCTCTCTCTCCCTCTATGGGGGGGGGGAGGGGGGCCTTTCTAGTTCGCATGCACACTCCATGTATAGGTCTCTCTGGCACACTATGTATGATTCTCTAGTCCAAGCTAAATATCTTGGGTGCACTCATCGTACGCACACTAATTCCCTAGGTCATTGCTCGTAACTCTCTCACGCACCACTCTGCCATCTCAGAGCTCTTCCCTCTCTCTCTCAAACTCTCCATTTCCCTGGGTCACACATACACATGCATATCTCACTCGCACTCTATAGACCCATCTAAAACTCTCTCTCTCCCATTCTCTCTCCATCTCACACGCACACACACACACAATCTCATGCCTAGCTAAGTACTCAATTGTAGGCACACGCAATCCCCCCTATGTATATGACTAATACTTAGTCTCCATCACAAACATGTGCATTGTCTCTTTCCCTCACTTGGTCTATCTCGATTTCTCTCGGGGCATCTTTCTGTCGCACACACACCTCGTCCCTCGATCTCCCACCCATATTGTCTCCTCACGATCTCGAGGGGATCTCTCTATCACAAACACACCCTCTCTCCCTCCCCATGCGTCCATCTTCTCCATGCGTCCCTCTCGGCCTTTCTCCCTTGTTGGCCAGACCTCTATTGGACATGTGCTATATGGGTGTCTCTCTCCGTTGCAAACAATCACACACTAGCTATCTTCGTGTATCTCCTCACCTCGCTTTTCTATGTCAGAAATGCATGCGTGATATGTTTGCATAAGAAACGAACACACACACTCTCTCTCTATTTTATCATTTCTTGTCCCTCTCTCTTTCACACACACACTCTCTCTTTTTGCACACTCACTCATTCTCCTTCACACGCACTTGATCTCTCTCGACTTAGGCACTCTCTTCGGTCCATAGCATATAGATTTATTGAAAAGTCAAACATCACAAAGTTTGACAATGTACGTGGAGAAAAACATTTACATCTAGAACATCAAACATATATCATTAGATTCATCATCAGATGTAGTTTCGTATGATGTATCTTTGGTATTGTAGATATAAATAATATTTGCGTAAACCTGGTCAAAGTTTCCAAATTTGACTTCTAAAAAATTTATATGCACTGCATTATCGAACGGATGGAGTATCTCTTTCCCCCTCTCAGCTATCTGACGCATCACTCAGCCGTATTGGGGCTCCTCTATCTCTCTCAAACTTTATATCTCCCTGGTTCACACATACACATATCTCACTCACGCTACATAGACTTGTCTAACACTCTCCGCCCTTGTTCTCTCTCTATGTGACACGCACCCCCCTAAGTACCATAATCCCTCACTCCATCATAGGCACACGCACTCCCCCCTAAGTATGACTATCTCTCACTAGCCATTAGAACACATGTATTGTATCCTTCCATCCATACGTCTATCTCGATATCTCTCGGGGTATCTTCTATCGCGCACACACCTTGTCACTCGATCTCCCACCCATGTAGTCCCATCACGATCTCCAGGGGATCTCTCTGTCACAAACATACACTCTCTCCTCCCCATGTCTGCATTTTCTCCATATGTCTCTCTCGACATGTCTCCCTTGTTTGTCAGACCTCTCTTGGCCATGTGCTAGGGTCTTTCTCTCTCAGTTGCAAACAACCACACACTATCTCCTCACCTCGCTTCTGTTGTCGAAGATTCATGTGTGATATGTTTGCATAAGACACACATGCTTTTTCTCTACTTTATCGTGTGTTGTCCATGTCTCTTTCACACACGCACACACACTTTTTTCACTCACTCTTTCTATTTCACTCACTCTCTCTCTCTCTCACGTCCATAAACATATGGATGTTTCAAAAAGTCAAACCTCAGAAAAGTTTGACCAGGTATATGTGGAGAAAAACATTTACATCTGGAACGATCATTAGATTCATCACAACATGTACTTACTTCATACTATCATTTATCTTTGGTATTGTAGATATAAGTAATTTCTTTATACACTTGGTCAAAGTTTCAAAAGTTTGACTTTAAAGAAAATAGGCACTACATTATCGAACGGAGGGAGTAGCTCTTTCTCTCTCTCTACTATCTCTCACGGGCCTCCCCTCTCACTCGATCTCTCTATACCGAGGGATTATACGGTCACTGTGTCAGCATATAGCTCTGTATATTATTTAGTTGACTGGTCAACCAGTCCTCATGCTGCCTTGTCAGCTCGTGTTCTCTATCTTCGTGTGCTGGCCCATGTGGCAGTGGGTGAAAATAAGTAAACTAGAGGCCCATCTGACACGCGGTGAAGCAAACAAAGTTGAAACCACCTGCGGTAGCACCCCGCACGCTAGTAAATTGAGGGAACACTTCTTCCGTGTGAAGGACGCACTCGCGCACACTTCACCACTACGCGGCGGCATGCACACAAGGACGCACTCGCGCATACCCAACACACAATACACACCAAGCACACGTGTACACCAGCGTCGCCGCTGGCTGAGATGGACGGCGAGGCAGCCAACAAGAGGAGGCGGCTCGAGCCAAAACTGCATCCGGCGAGCCTGGACTTCTTCAGCAGCCTCCCCAACGACATGCTGCTCGCCATCATCGGCCTCCTCCCCACCAAATCTGCCGTGCGGACCACCCTGCTCTCCCGGCGGTGGCGCCCCCTCTGGCGCCACGGCCCCCTCAACCTCACCGTCGACAGCTGCCTCTGCGACGGGGATTGCAAATGCATGGCCGCAATCTCCAAGATCCTTTCATCGCATCCTGGGCCAGCCAGACGCCTTGACATCCGCATGTTCAGTACCAACTGCAAGGTCCAAGCCAAGTTCGACGAGTGGTTCTTATCCCCCGCCCTAGATCAGCTCGAGGAGCTCAGGTTTGAAGCTAGACGATGTCGCTCTCTACCGCCGTCCGTGCTCCGCCTCACGCCAACGCTGCGCCGCGCCAGCTTTAGCTCCCGCTATTTTCCCCAGATTAATGCCGCACCCGCCCTTCTTCTCCCTCAACTCAAGCAGCTCGACCTCTTCGATGTTGGCATCTCGAAGAAGGCTATGGAGCACCTGCTCCGCAGCTGTACTGTCAGGACCGGTTTTCCAATAAAACATTTATTGAAAAATCACCCCTTTCATCAGACCAGTATAAAAAAATCTTACTGGTAGACAAATCCTTGATACAGAAATCCAGAAGTACTAAATATATTACAGGGTTGAGCTGAGGCTGCTCAACAATTTATTACAAGCACGCCAATATTTCACATAAAGGCGGATATGATACAAAGGGTATGGTGGCATAACTATTGACTCGCAATAAAAGTGGTGGTGGATATGTCACAGTGAAGCGGGTGACATGACTCCAAAATCTTACAACTCATCAAGCGCCGGAGTGAGGCTCAATGATTTTATTAAGGTAGCGGAAGCGTATATAATACAGGTGACCAACTCCAGGATCGCAAGGGACTGACTGGGACTCCTCTAGGCGTCGGACTCGCTATCGTATTCTTCATCCATAAGATCGCCTTTGTCAACATCTGGCCACATCAACAAGCCAGGTGAGTACTTTGAATGTACTCGCAAGACAGTTTGGACATAAGATATAACAAATGCAAACATGATGCACATGAGCAGATTAGTAATGCACACTCAGGTAAAAAATTTGAACCGCAAGATAAATAAAAAGGAAGTCAGGCGGTAGTCCTCCCGAAATCCCAATAAAATAGCTGAAGACCGATCGGGTGTCTGAAGCGACGCCTCGAAAGGTAAAAATAAAATTAACATGCCGCAGTCGGGCGTCAGGGCGACACCACATAAAGGGCTTATACTGAAAAGTAAATGACAGTACGTACCACAGTCGGACGTCTAAGCGACATCTCGAAAAGGGCTTATAATGAAAGTAAATAACAAGGATGCCACAGTCGGACGTCTGAGCGACATCACATAAAGGGCTTATATCCAAAAGTAAATAACAAGAATGCCACAGTCGGACGTCTGAGCGACATCTCATAAAGGGCTTATATCAAAAGTAATTAATAAGAATGCCACAGTCGGACGTCTGAGCGACATCTCATAAAGGGCTTATATCAAAAGTAAATAATAAGAATGCCACAGTCGGACGTCTGAGCGACATCTCATAAAGGGCTTATAATTCATCATTCGAATTCGAGTAGTCCGTGGAGGTGGCACCATCCCACGGAATACTCGGTACATAATCATAACAGGTTAGTCCATCCACAGGAATAACAATCAGCCGGGTTTACCACTGTCAGTTAAAAGTTTGTTCTTCAGAGACTGTTACTGGGACTGACACTGGAGAGACACTGATAGTTCAACCAACGCCTTGACCGGAGAGACTTGGTTTCGAGTACTTCTGACATGCTTTGATCGCAGAGTTTGTACTCTTAACCCACAGCCAACGGATTTCAGTAGTCATAAAGACTAGTTCGGTTACGGTTATTTTAGAAGAAAAACACATTAACCAGTACACACCCATTCCACATCCCGCTGCAGGAATAACCCTAGGCAATGTCAAGAAAAACTCTTAAGACGGGGAGGCCAACACCTCGAAATAGCATGGGATCAAATTACGTTACAAAAGATTCAAGGTCGAAGGACAAAAAACCCATGCCCCTGGAACGGAGATGACGGGATTTAATCCAGGACCATGGAACCCTCATTCTGGCCCTCTATTTGGTGTGTGTACCTGGAAAGAGGTTTGCAATTACTAAACTGCATTCTTTGCAGAAAAACACATGTGGTAGCACCAAAAGGGGCACGAACGGGAAACAAGACTCGATCCACGTGTCAACACTGGAGTTAAACAGTTGATATAGAACTGGCATGCTAACAATACCAGCTTGCAACCATCATGCCACCACATGATCAGGTTGTCTCACCATCTATGAACACATCAAGTTTCGAAGCTCACTGCAGCTTGCTTGCATGGAATATAACTTTAACAAACTGCTATATAACACCATGCATGAGAAAATCACTCAAGCAAACATGTGAAAAACTCTCTATCAAAGGTTATTACAAAAAGCTTGCCTGGTCGAAGTAGCGAGTTAGTCGGAGTCTAGCTCGGCCAAAGCGTGATCGAGAACCGGCCGTACATCCGCGGACAGAGAAACCTACTCAAGAAAGGAACAAAATAAATAAGCACAGAACATCTTCCTGAAGCAGCGGAGCAGCTACGGTCCAAATGGGCCCTCACACCCAACAGTTAGCGGGTACTAACGTAAATACCGTGGTGCATATAAAAATTGTCCAAATATTTTCAAATAAATATGATAAAAAAACTAGACAGAAAATTAAAGATGGACAGAAAAAGAATCAACTCAAAATCATCTTTTTTTAAAAGTTATCCGGGACTAATTCTGCGATGAAACAGAAACTTCCAGGGGCTAGTTTAAAAGAAACCGAAAACGCTTTGGATGAAAAACGTCATACTGAAGAAAAACGCATTCTGCCGAAGGCGTTTTGAAAAAACGGGGAGAGAGAATGCTGAGCAGCAAGAGGTGACGCAGGGGGGTCCACCGTTCAGGTTTAAAAAAGAAAAAACGGTTCGGACGAACGGCAGAGAAGAGAAGCGGACAACAGGGGTCCCACGCGGTGGGAACACAAAGAAAGAAGCGGAAGCACAGACGGAGAGGGGCGGAGGGAGTGCGGAGGTGACGTCAAGGGTAGTTGATCCGGACCGGGGGGGTGGTGGAAGTAGGCATCGGGGGAGCTCCACGTCGACGGCGGCTTTCCATTCCGGCAGGACGGCGGTTGGGCGAGCACGGATTCGTCGGAGGAGAGCTGCCAACACCGAATTGAAGCTCGGGTTAGAGAGGGGTGAGAAGGGGTGGTGTTGCAGTAGAAGTGTGTAGGGGAAGTGGGGGCGCACTCACCAGAAAAGGATTTTGCCGGAGCCGAAGCGGCATGGGACGAGGACGAGGTGGAGAATGGAGGATGAGGCGAGGGAAGGCCTCCTAGATTGGCGTGTCTGGAAGGTAAGGAGAGGTGGAGAGGTGCTGGGTCGGAAAACGAGCTCGGGGCCTCTATTTATAGCCGGCCCGAGAGGCGTTGCCGGTAAGCCAAGAGGGACTAGCCGGGCGAAGCGAGAAGGAGGAGGGAGGGGGTTGGATGGGGAGGGCACTGGGAGCAGAAGACGGATTGGACTCACCGGCACATTCAAAGGTTTAAAACCTGGTTGGATTTGGCCTGCCTCCGTGGTCTCGCGGGACGGAGCCGTACCGGGCCGCGAGCTGGTGAAGACGAGGGGTGAGGCGCTTGTAGGCGCGCTGCCTTCAGGCCACGGCAACAGTCTGCAGCGTGCTCAGAGCAGGAGGTGAACACACGTAGGCCACAGTGGTCGGGCAGTGCGGGAGGACGGCGTTCTGCAACGCGGCTTCTGCCAACCGCCACAGGAGGTTCTGCCACTGCAGAAGGCGCCGGATTTGACGCGACAAGTCGCCACCGACGCTCGCAACCGGCCAAGCAACCATCGGCGGCACTGGATAAGAAGGGGGAACAGGGAGCAAGGCACCAACGCGTGCACTGGCGAGATCGACGACGAGCTCTGACGAAAACGACACTGAACCTCTGACTTTCTGAATTTGACAGGAACAGTGCACGCCAGCTGTTCGACGAAATGTTTGACGCACGTGGAAATTTTTTTTGAGCTGAAACTTGGAGGGGTGGTCTCTTGATGCATCTAGAGACTTCCTGAATTTTCAGAATTATTGGAAAAGGAAAAGAATGAATTTCACCAAAAATGGCAACAATCGGTCCAAACTTGCAGCAAGCAAATTTTGAAAAATTTGAACTGTGGACCAGCAGCTCTTGATGGATCTAGGTTGAGTGAGGTACTAAGGAGTAGCTAGGGTATTATTTGGAACCAAAGCTCAAAGCAATCTGATACTTCCTTTGTAAACTTGAGGGGTCCAAAAAAAAACAGAAAAAAGGTTTAAGGTTAAAATAATAGAAATAAAATAAAAGAGTTGAATTGAAACTTGCTGGAATTGGATGCTTGGCTTGACCCAAAGTAGGGAGGAGGGTTTGGAGAAGAAAATTTTGTACATAGGTCATGCGCAAGAGAGATTTTTGAATAGGGAAGTAGAAATCCAAAAATTATAGAAATTCTTTTTAATAAAAAGAATTAGTAAAACAATCCCAGAGTTTGTGTGTGAACCAACACATGTGTGAAAACCCTCAAGACCAAAATCAAGATTGGGAAGAACTCATAAAATATTTGTCAAAAGATTCAAGAAGGAGAGTCCCTTTTTTTTGAAAAATTCAAATAACCTCCTTTAAATCAAATAAAGAATTTAATAAAAATCAAACCAAAATTTTGGGGTGTTACAACACCTACCCCCTTAGGAAAAATCTCGTCCCCGAGATTTCAGTGATCCTCAAATAGGTGTGGGTGCTGCCCCGAAGAAAATCCTCTCTTTCCCATGTTGCTTCATCCTCGGTGTGATTGCTCCACTGAACCTTGAAAAACTTAATTGTCTTCTGACGGGTCCTTCTTTCAGACTCGTCAATATTTTATTGGACGTTCTATAGGTGAGGTCTGGTTGCAGTCAATGTTCTCATGGGATACATGCTTCTCTGGGTGCTTACACACTTCCTCAGCTGTGAGATGTGGAGAACACGTCATGGATGTCTGACAGTTCTTCAGGTGAGGTCTAGCTGGTAGGCCACTGTGCCTCTTCGTGCAATCACACAGAAGGGCCCAATAAATCGTGGTGCTAGCTTTCCTTTAACTTTGAATCGTTGCAGGCCCCCTCATGGGGATACTCTTAGATACACATATTCACCAGGTTCAAAACTGACTTCACGATGTTTTGATCGTAATAACTCTTTTGTCGGCTCTGAGCTGTCTTGAGTCGATCCTGATAGTTTAAATTTCTCCTCTCGCTTCCTTGAGCATGTTGGGCCGAAGATACGACTGTCTCCTGTCTCTGACCAATTTAATGGGGTATGGCATCTTCGCCCATATAAGGCTTCAAAAGGAGCCATTTGTAGACTGGCTTGGTAACTATGTGATGGAACTGGCATACGGCAAGTTTCTTCCCAACTAGTTCCATAGGTAGAAACACATGCTTTAGCATGTCTTCTAGAATTTGGTTCACACGTTCAGTCTGTCCTCCAGTTGAGGGTGGTATGCTGTGCTGAATACTAGTTGAGTTCCCAGAGCTTGTTGTAAATGATCCCAAAATCTGGAAACGAATTGAGTGCCTCTGTCGGATATTATCGTCTTTGGAATCCATGCAGATAAACAATATGGGAGAGATAAAGCGGCAAGCAGGCGTGAGTGTACTGGAATAAAGTGCACTGGGTAATCTAGGGATGAAAATGGAACGCCTGGAGTGGAGGTCAGGTAGTCCGACAATAAAATCCTTTCCAATTTGTCCCATTTCCATTCGGGTATCCTGTTTGGTTGCAATTGTCCTGCTGGTTTTGGTGCTCGGCCTTAATGCGCTAACATGAATCACAACATGCAATGAATGTGGCTATATCCCTTTTCATACGTGCCACCAATTTTTTTTCTGAATGTCCTTGTACATTTTGGTTCTCCAGGGTGGATTGAATATGGAGCGGTGTGGCCTTCAGCCAAAATTTGCTGTTGAGGTCCTCTACATTGGTACGCAAAGCCTGTCCGTACCATAAATTCCCTCATGTCTATGACGAATTCTGAGGCCTTGCCTAGACTCACTTTCTTTTATGCCTTCGATGCTGGGATGTCCATGCTGAGCTTTCTTAATCTGTTCCATTAGGGTGGGGTATATTTCCAAATTTGACATAGTGCCTTCAGATCAAACACCATGTTGAGTTTGGCAAACTCCCTCTGAAACTCAGGTCTCAAGTTTTGTAGACGTCGTTGCCCGAGCTTGGGTTTCGGCTGAGAGCATTCGCACTACATTCGCCTTCTGGATGGTAGTGTATGCAACATCATAATCTTTCACTAATTCCAACCAGCGTCGTTGTCGTAAATTGAGTTCTGGTTGTGTGAAAATATATTTGAGGCTTTTATGGTCCGTATATATCACCAACGATTCCCAAGCAAAAAGTGTCTCCATTCTTTGAGTGCATGAATAACTGCTGCTAATTCCAAGTCATGAGTAGGATAATTTTCTTCGCTTTCGCAGTTGCCTGGAAGCATATGCGACTACTTGCCTTCTTGCATTAATACGCATCCGAGGCCCTTTCGGGACGGTCGCAAATACTTCAAAATCTTTGTGTATGTCTGGTACGACCAATAATGGTGCGTTGTTAATCTTTTTTGAGTTCTTGGAAACTTTTCTCGCTAGCTTCAGTCCACATGAACTTCTTATCCTTCTTGAGAGCTGTGTCATAGGTTGCTATGGTGGAGAATCCCTCAATAATCTTCTATAATATCCAGCCATTCCCAGAAAACTTCGTACATCTGTAACATTGGCTGGTGGTTTCCATTCAAGTACGGCCTTGACTTTCTGGGTCCACGGCGACACTTCTTGGGTTAATACGTGGCCTAGAAAACCAACCTGTTTTAACCAAAATTCACATTTGCTGAATTTGGCGAACAATTTATGTTTTCTTAACTCTCCCAGTGCAATTCTGAGATGTTCAGCATGTTATTTTCTGGTGTCTTGGAATTATTAAAATATCGTCAATGAACACTACAACAAATTTGTCCATAAATTTCATAAATACTTTGTTCGAGGGGGACAAAAATGCGGGGGCGTTTGTCAGCCAAATGGCATTACTGTAAATTCATAAACCCGTATCTGGAGGTGAATGCTGTCTTAGGAATATCTTCTGTTCGTACTTTTAATTGATGATATCCCGACCTTAAATCAATTTTTGAGAAAACCTTGGCTTGTGCGAGCTGGTCGAATAAATCATTTATCCGTGGCATTGGATATTTGTTTTTGATGGTGACCATGTTGAGTGCTGATAGTTTATACATAATTCAGTGTCCCATCCTTTTTCTTGGCAAATAATACTGGTGAACCCCAAGGTGAGGAGCTGGCCCGGATAAATCCTTTGTCCAGTAATTCTTTTATTTGCTTCTTCAATTCTACCAACTCGGAGGGTGCCATTCTATAGGGTTTCTTGTAAATGGGAGTGGTTCCAGGTGCTAGGTCAATGATGAACTCTATTTCCGGTCAGGTGGCATGCCTGGTAGCTCTTCGGGAAATACATCAGGAAATTAACACACCACTGGAACTTTACTTAATTCTGAAATATCCACCTTGTTCAATCTTGGTGCAGTGATATTGGTCTTTCTTGAGTTGCAATTTTTATTGTCTTCCCGTGATGATGGGTGAGGATCACAGTCCAATTGAAATAGTCGATAAATCCCTTGTTGGTGGTTAACCAGTCCATTCTAGGATAACATCCAGTCCCTTATTTTCCAATACAATGAGGTTTGCCCGAAACTTTAATCCCTCAATCTCATAAACACACACCATGGCAGTAACTCTGAGTGATTTGCTTAATCCCGGGGGACTTGATTGTCATAGAATTTTCCAAGGGAAGAATTAGAAAATTATGTTGCAAAGCAAATTTCTTGGAAACGAACGAGTGAGAAGCTCCAGAATCAAACAAAAACCGTGGCAGGTATTGTGTTGACAGGGAACGTACCGAGTAGATGTCCGGAGCATTCTGTGTCTCCTTGGTCACATGGTTCATGTGACCCTTCTTGTGATTGTTATTGGGGTGAAGTTGTGTATGCTTGGGGGCTGAATTATTTCCAGTTGTTCGGCTTGAGGGACGAGTTTCTTGGCTTTGGGCACTGTTGGCATAATGTCCTTCCTCACCACAGGCGAAGCAAGTAACGCCTGGGCGATACGTAAAATCCTTGTCCCTTGCATGAAATTTTTTGTTTGGGCGTAGAACATTGGTTGTGGATTTGTTCGCCCCATTTTTCTGGAAATCTTTTGGTCCTGTTGTTGCGAGAGAATGAGTAGTCTTCCCTTTTTCGCTTGCGAAAATCCTCCAAGCTGCGGCGCTCATTTTCCAGTAATAGCCTTGTCCACAAGTGTTTTGAAATCTGGGAAGGTGTGTACGACCAGAGGGCATTTAAGTGCTGGTGCCAGACCGTCCAGGAACTTTTCCATCTTTTTATTTTCAGTCATATGTTCTTCGTTGGCATAACGAGATAATGAGTAAACTGACTATTGTACTCAGTCACTGTCATGCTTCTTGCTTGAGGTCATCAAACTCCCTTTTCTTGATTTTCATACACATTCTGGGAATGTGCGCCCCACGAAAAATTTCTCTTAAATTCCTCCCAGGTGATGTTGTTTTCATTGGGGTGCATGTGTAGGAAATTTTCCCACCATGATGCAACTGCTCAGTGAGGTAGTGAGGTGCATAAAGTACTCTCAAGGTCCGAACATTGGCAATAATTAATTTCCTCTCAATGTCTCGAAGCCAATCATCGGCCTCAAGAGGTTTATCAGTGTGAAGAAAGTTGGGGGACGTGTCTTTTGTAGTTCAGACAATTTGGAATGCTGCTGGTATGGTTCGCGGTGATTTCCCATATTGATAATATGGTTCATCATTTCTTGATGTGCTGCTGGCTTTGTCATAAAGGTGGCATACTTGAGAAAAACGCTGCTTCACTGCCTTGCTAACTTGACTGCCCCTGTGTGAAATTGTTACTTGTCTGGGTACCATAATTTTCTTCTGGCGGATGGCATGGAACGAGTCCCGGGACGAGGCATTTCCACTCTGGGGTATTTTTGCAGAACTCATGAGAAAAACACAATCTGAGTAGCAAAAATAAAAAATTTTGCAAAGGCAGAAAATTTAAAAACTCCGAGATTTTTCAAGAAAATACTTGATTGCGCATGAGAAGGAGATCCGACTCGCTCAGTACATATCTAACATGCAAGCCGTAATTATACAATACATCACTAGGATGTGCGTACACATTCCTGACATGTTATTTAGGCTAGTGCACTTCTTCGAGTTCCTACATGATGCGCACACAAACTACTTCCCATCAAATATATACAATAAACAATATCATACAAGGGTACAACACACGGCTGCTCGGCGCACTCAGTCGGAGATGGCAAAAACCTCTGGCCTACGAGGGTAAGTCCAGTGATGCTGGAGACTCCACCTCCTCCTCAATAATAGGCTCTAGGCGCGAAGCACTAGGTGAGCAGCTGTGGGGGTGTGGTAGGTGGTTGCAATACTAACTGGGGTAGGAGCAATGACTTGGTCAAACTCCTCAGTGGTAGGCAGGCGGCAAGCGGTGGCTAAGATGGTAGGTGCATAGGATGCTGAGGACGAGATGTAGACAGTGGTGGTGCTGTATGGAGGAGTTCCCTCCTGTTGGCCGTACAGCCCTGACCTAAGTCCATACGAGCAGCCACAAAGTCGTCCACGAGGTTATCAAAAGCTGCCTCAAGAGCTTTGAGAACTCAACAAGCATCTCAAAGCCTCATCTCTCTCTTCCCCTAGTGCAAGCGAATGCATAGTGACAAGTGTATGGCACGTGGCATGGGATGGGCGGTGCGGTTAGCGGAGCGACGAGCCTTCATTGAAGGAAGAGCATCCCGGAGACGGCTATTGCCTCACGGGCAGCCATCTGCATGGCATGCCTCTCGTAGGATGGCCCTCCCAACAAATCGGAAAGCGGCGTGACATCAGAGCGTCCTCCCTGAATTGCACCGTGCCCTGGGGCATAGACACGCTATCGCTGAGCTTGTGCTGGTTAGAGTGGGAACTCGGACGAGCCGATGGCCCGACTGCGACCTTGGCGATGGAGACGAGAAGCTTGATAAATCCCTCAGGTACATTGGCGAATACCTATGACTCACAGTCGCTGCCAGCCATCTAAAAGTAGACAAAAATCAGATAGTCAAATCATAAATTTATGATGACTAACAGAAATGTACAATTTGCAAATTGCTAAAATAGCACCTATTACGTAATAACCGATTAACGATCGCACCTAGTGGCTTCCTACAGTCAACCTGGCTCTGGTACCAAGGTTGTCAGGACCGGTTTTCCAATAAAAACATTTATTGAAAAATTGCCCCTTTCATCAGACCAGTATAGAAAAATCTTACTAGTAGACAAATCCTTGATACAGAACCAAAGTACTAAATATATTACAGGGTTGAGCTGAGGCTGTCAACAATTTATTACAAGCATG
Organism: Thinopyrum elongatum; assembly: GCA_011799875.1. Classification (NCBI taxonomy): domain Eukaryota; kingdom Viridiplantae; phylum Streptophyta; class Magnoliopsida; order Poales; family Poaceae; genus Thinopyrum; species Thinopyrum elongatum. The sequence continues at coordinate 79,099,426 of CM022298.1, read as the reverse complement.
CAATATTTCACATAAAGGCGGATATGACACAAAGGGTAGGTGGCTAATTATTGACTCGCAATTAAAGTGGGGTGGATATGTCACAGTGAAGCGGGTGACATGACTCCAAAATCTTACAACTCATCAAGGCCGGAGTGAGGCTCGATGATTTTATTAAGGTAGCGGAAGCGTATATAATACGGTGACCAACTCCAGGATCGCAAGGGACTGACTGGGACTCCTCTAGGCGTCGGACTCACTATCGTATTCTTCATCCATAAGATCGCCTTCATCAACATCTGGCCACATCAACAAGCCAGGTGAGTACTTTGAATGTACTCACAAGATAGTTTGGACATAAGATAAACAAATGCAAACATGATGCACATGAGCAGATTAGTAATGCACACTCAGGTAAAAATTTTGCACCGCAAGATAAATAAAAGGAAGTCAGGCGGTAGTCCTCCCGAAATCCAATAAAAAGCTAAAGACCGTCGGGTGTCTGAAGTGACGCCTCGAAAGGTAAAAATAAAATTAACATGCCGCAGTCGGGCGTCAGGGCGACACACATAAAGGGCTTATACTGAAAAGTAAATGACAGTACGTACCACAGTCGGATGTCTAAGCGACATCTCGAAAAGGGTTATATGAAAGAAATAACAAGGATGCCACAGTCGGACGTCTGACGACCATCACATAAAGGGCTTATATCAAAAGTAAATAATAAGAATGCCACAGTCGGACGTCTGAGCGACATCTCATAAAGGGCTTATATCAAAAGTAAATAATAAGAATGCCACAGTCGGACGTCTGAGCGACATCTCATAAAGGGCTTATATCAAAAGTAAATAATAAGAATGCCACAGTCGGACGTCTGAGCGACATCTCATAAAGGGCTTATAATTCATCATTCGAATTCGAGTAGTCCGTGGAGGTGGCACCATCCCACGGAATACTCGGTACATAATCATAAACAGGTTAGTCCATCCACAGGAATAACATTCAGCCGGGTTTACCACTGTCAGTTAACAAGTTTGTTCTTCAGAGACTGTTACTGGGACTGACACTGAGACTGACACTGATAGTTCAACCAACGTCCTTGACCGAGGACTTGGTTACTCGCATGGTTTTGACTCTGCAGAGTTTGTACTCTTAACCCACAGCCAACGGATTTCAGTAGTCATAAAGGACTAGTTCCGTTTACGGTATTTTAGAAGAAAACACATCTAACCAGTACACACCCATTCCACATCCCGCTGCCAGGAATCACCCTAGGCAATGTTCAAGAAAAACTCTAAGACGGGGAGGCCAACACCTCGAATAGCATGGGATCAAATTTATATCACGCGCTCTAAGGGGTGCCCCCCTCTCGGTCCCAACCGGAAACACCCATGCCCCCTGACCGGATGACGGGCTTTAATCCAGGACCATGGAACCCTCATTCTGGCCCCTCTATTTGGTGTGTACCTGGAAAGAGGTTTGCAACTTACTAAACTGCATTCTTTGCAGAAAACATGTGGTAGCACCAAAAGGGGACGAACGGGAACAAGACTCGATCCACGTCAACACTGGAGTTAAACAGTTGATATAGAACTGGCATGCTTCAACAATACCAGCTTGCAACCTATCATGCCACCACATGATCAGGTTGTCTCACCATCTTATGAACACATCAAGTTTCGAAGCTCACTTGCAGCTTGCTTTGCATGGAATATAACTTTCAACAAATGCTTATATAAACATGCCATGAGAAAACCACTCAAGCAAACATGAAAAACACTCATCATATCAAAGGTTCAAACATGCTTGCCTGGTTCGGAGTAGTCGGAGTCTAGCTCGGCAAAGTTGGCGGCGCCGTCACCTCCTCCGGTATCTACGTTATAAAGAAAAATCGGGTACTAACGTAAATACCGTGCGTGCATAAAAATTGTTCCAAATATTTTTCAAATAAATATGATAAAAAACTAGACAGAAAATTAAAGATGACAGAAAAAGAATCAACTCAAAATCATCTTTTTTTTAAAAGTTATCCAGGGACTAATCTGCGATGAAACAGAAACTTTCCAGGGGCTAGTTTAAAAGAAACCGAAAACGCTTTGGATGAAAAACGTCATACTGAAGAGAAAACGCATTCTGCCCGAAGGCGTTTTCAGAAAACGGTTCGGAGAAGGAGAGAAGAGGCTGACAAGGGGGTCCCACCCGTCAGGTTTAAAAAAAGCTCGCCGGCGCCAGAAGCAAACGGGAACGCCGGCGATGATCGACGGCGAATTAGAGGAGGGCAAGGGTATGGTTGCACTCACGGGTCAGTTCCGCGTCGGTGGGTGGTGGAAGTAGGCATCGGGGAGCTCCACGTCGACGGCGGCTTCCATTCCGGCGGACGGCGGTTCGGGCGAGCACGGATTCGTCGGAGGAGAGCTGCCAACACCGAATTGAAGCTCGGGTTAGAAGAGGTGGTGGACTAGGAGGTTGCTAGTAAAGTTTGGGAAGTGGGGGCGCACTCACCAGAAAGGATTTTGCCGGAGCCCGAAGCGGATTGGGGCGGCCGGAGCTGGGGAAGAAGACCCTCCCAAAGCCCTCTGATGAGTGGGGCGTGGTTCTAAGGAGAGGTGGAGAGGTGCTGGGTCGAAAACGAGCTCGGGGCCTCTATTTATAGCCGGCCCGAGGCGGTTGCCGAAAGCGGGACTACTCCGGCGAGCAATTACGGTGAGGCAGAGGTTGGATGGGGTTTTTAGGCGACTGGGCAGCAGCGGATTGGCTCACCGGCACCATTCAAAGGTTAAACCTGGTTGGATTTGGCCTGCTCCCGTGGTCTCGGCGGGACGGAGCTCACGGGCTCGTCGACGGTAGAGAGCGCGCTCTGCGCTTCTCAGGCCACGGCAACAGTTCTGCAGCGTGCTCAGAGCAGGAGGTGAACACACGTAGGCCACCAGTGGCTCGGGCAGTGCGGAGGACGGCGTTCTGCAACGCTGGCTTCTGCCAACCGCCACAGGAGGTTCTGCCACTGCAGAAGGCGCCGGATTTGACGCGACAAGTCGCCACCGACGCTCGCAACCGGCCAAGCAACCATGCGGCGCACTGGATAAGAAGGGGGAACAGGGAGCAAGGCACCAACGCGTGCACTGGCGAGATCGACGACGAGCTCTGACGAAAACGACACTGAACCCTCTGAACTTTCTGAATTTTGACAGGAACAGTGCACGCCAGCTGTTCGACGAAATGTTTGACGCACGTGGAAATTTTTTTTGAGCTGAAACTTGGAGGGGTGGTCTCTTGATGCATCTAGAGACTTCCTGAATTTTTTCAGAATTATTGGAAAAGGAAAAGAATGAATTTCACCAAAAATGGCAAATCTGGTCCAAACTTGCAGCAAGCAAATTTTGAAAAATTTGAACTGTGGACCAGCAGCTCTTGATGGATCTAGGTTGAGGGTACTAAGGAGTAGCTAGGGTAATTTATTTGGAACCAAAGCTCAAAGCAATCTGATACTTCCTTTGTAAACTTGAGGGGTCCAAAATAAATTACAGAAAAAGGTTTAAGGTTAAAATCAATAGAAATAAAATCTAAAAGAGGTTGAAACTTGCTGGAATTGGATGCTTGGCTTGACCCAAAGTAGGGAGGAGGGTTTGAGAAGAAAATTTTGTACATAGGTCATGGCAAGAGAGTATTTTTGAATAGGGAAGTAGAAATCCAAAAATTATAGAAATTCTTTTTAATAAAAGAATTAGTAAAACAATCCCAGAGTATTTGTGTTGAACCAACACATGTTGAAAACCCTCAAGACCAAAATCAAGATTGGGAAGAACTCATAAAATATTTGTCATAAAAGATTCAAGAAGGAGAGTCCCTTTTTTTTGAAAAATTCAAATAACCTCCTTTAAATCAAATAAAGAATTTAATAAAAATCAAACCAAAATTTTGGGGTGTTACAACACCTACCCCCTTAGGAAAAATCTCGTCCCCGAGATTTCAGCTGATCCTCAAATAGGTGTGGGTGCTCTGCCCGAAGAAAATCCTCTCTTTCCCATGTTGCTTCATCCTCGGTGTGATTGCTCCACTGAACCTTGAAAAACTTAATTGTCTTCTGACGGGTCCTTCTTTCAGACTCGTCCAATATTTTTATTGGACGTTCCCTATAGGTGAGGTCTGGTTGCACGTCAATGTTCTCATGGGATACATGCTTCTCTGGGTTGCTTACACACTTCCTCAGCTGTGAGATGTGGAACACGTCATGGATGTCTGACAGTTCTTCAGGTAGGTCTAGCTGGTAGGCCACTGTGCCTCTTCGTGCAATCACACAGAAGGGCCCAATAAATCGTGGTGCTAGCTTTCCTTTAACTTTGAATCGTTGCAGGCCCCTCATAGGGGATACTCTTAGATACACATATTCACCAGGTTCAAAACTGACTTCACGATGTTTTTGATCGTAATAACTCTTTTGTCGGCTCTGAGCTGTCTTGAGTCGATCCTTGATTAGTTTAACTTTCTCCTCAGCTTCCTTGAGCATGTCTGGGCCGAAGATACGACTGTCTCCTGTCTCTGACCAATTTAATGGGGTATGGCATCTTCGCCCATATAAGGCTTCAAAAGGAGCCATTTGTAGACTGGCTTGGTAACTATTGTTGTATGCGAACTCGGCATACGGCAAGCTTTCTTCCCAACTAGTTCCATAGGTGAGAACACATGCTCTTAGCATGTCTTCTAGAATTTGGTTCACACGTTCAGTCTGTCCTCCAGTCTGAGGGTGGTATGCTGTGCTGAATACTAGTTGAGTTCCCAGAGCTTGTTGTAAATGATCCCAAAATCTGGAAACGAATTGAGTGCCTCTGTCGGATATTATCGTCTTTGGAACTCCATGCAGATAAACAATATGGGAGAGATAAAGCCTGGCAAGTTTCTGAGTGGTGTGGGTTGTTTTTACTGGAATAAAATGTGCCACTTTGGTTAATCTATCTGTGATGACCCATATGGCATCGTTTCCGTGTCGTGACCGAGGTAGTCCGACAATAAAATCCTTTCCAATTTCGTCCCATTTCCATTCGGGTATCCTGTTTGGTTGCAATTGTCCTGCTGGTTTTTGGTGCTCGGCCTTAATGCGCTAACATGAATCACAACATGCAATGAATGTGGCTATATCCCTTTTCATACCGTGCCACCAATTTTTTTTCTGAATGTCCTTGTACATTTTGGTTCCTCCAGGGTGGATTGAATATGGAGCGGTGTGGCCTTCAGCCAAAATTTGCTGTTTGAGGTCCTCTACATTTGGTACGCAAAGCCTGTCTCCGTACCATAATATTCCCTCATCGTCTATGACGAATTCTGAGGCCTTGCCTAGACTCACTTTTCTTTTTATGCCTTCGATGCTGGGATGTCCATGCTGAGCTTTCTTAATCTGTTCCATTAGGGTGGGCTATATTTCCAAATTTGACATAGTGCCTTCAGTGATCAACACCATGTTGAGTTTGGCAAACTCCCTCTGAAACTCAGGTCTCAAGTTTTGTAGACCGTCGTTGCCCGAGCTTGGGTTTCGGCTGAGAGCATCTGCCACTACATTCGCCTTTCCTGGATGGTAGTGTATGCCAACATCATAATCTTTCACTAATTCCAACCAGCGTCGTTGTCGTAAATTGAGTTCTGGTTGTGTGAAAATATATTTGAGGCTTTTATGGTCCGTATATATTTCACAACGATTCCCAAGCAAAAAGTGTCTCCATTCTTTGAGTGCATGAATAACTGCTGCTAATTCCAAGTCATGAGTAGGATAATTTTCTTCATGCTTTCGCAGTTGCCTGGAAGCATATGCGACTACTTTGCCTTCTTGCATTAATACGCATCCGAGGCCCTTCCGGGACGCGTCGCAATATACTTCAAAATCTTTGTGTATGTCTGGTACGACCAATACTGGTGCTGTTGTTAATCTCTTTTTGAGTTCTTGGAAACTTTTCTCGCTAGCTTCAGTCCACATGAACTTCTTATCCTTCTTGAGTAGCTGTGTCATAGGTTTTGCTATGGTGGAGAATCCCTCAATAAATCTTCTATAATATCCAGCCATTCCCAGAAAACTTCGTACATCTGTAACATTGGCTGGTGGTTTCCATTCAAGTACGGCCTTGACTTTTTCTGGGTCCACGGCGACACCTTCTTGGGTTAATACGTGGCCTAGAAAACCAACCTGTTTTAACCAAAATTCACATTTGCTGAATTTGGCGAACAATTTATGTTTCCTTAACTCTCCCAGTGCAATTCTGAGATGTTCAGCATGTTCTTCTGGTGTCTTGGAATATACTAAAATATCGTCAATGAACACTACAACAAATTTGTCCATAAATTTCATAAATACTTTGTTCATGAGGGGGACAAAATATGCGGGGGCGTTTGTCAGTCCAAATGGCATTACTGTAAATTCATATAACCCGTATCTGGAGGTGAATGCTGTCTTAGGAATATCTTCTGTTCGTACTTTTAATTGATGATATCCCGACCTTAAATCAATTTTTGAGAAAACCTTGGCTTGTGCGAGCTGGTCGAATAAATCATTTATCCGTGGCATTGGATATTTGTTTTTGATGGTGACCATGTTGAGTGCTCGATAGTTTATACATAATCTCAGTGTCCCATCCTTTTTCTTGGCAAATAATACTGGTGAACCCCAAGGTGAGGAGCTGGCCCGGATAAATCCTTTGTCCAGTAATTCTTTTATTTGCTTCTTCAATTCTACCAACTCGGAGGGTGCCATTCTATAGGGTTTCTTGTAAATGGGAGTGGTTCCAGGTGCTAGTTCAATGATGAACTCTATTTCCCGGTCAGGTGGCATGCCTGGTAGCTCTTCGGGAAATACATCAGGAAATTAACACACCACTGGAACTTTACTTAATTCTGAAATATCCACCTTGTTCAATCTTGGTCGCAGTGATATTGGTCTTTCTTGAGTTGCAATTTTTATTGTCTTCCCGTGATGATGGGTGAGGATCACAGTCCAATTGAAATAGTCGATAAATCCCTTGTTGGTGGTTAACCAGTCCATTCCTAGGATAACATCCAGTCCCTTATTTTCCAATACAATGAGGTTTGCCCGAAACTTTAATCCCTCAATCTCAATAACCACACCATGGCAGTAACTCTGAGTGATTTGCTTAATCCCGGGGGACTTGATTGTCATAGAATTTTCCAAGGGAAGAATTAGAAAATTATGTTGCAAAGCAAATTTCTTGGAAACGAACGAGTGAGAAGCTCCAGAATCAAACAAAACCGTGGCAGGTATTGTGTTGACAGGGAACGTACCGAGTACGATGTCCGGAGCATTCTGTGCTTCCTCCTTGGTCACATGGTTCATGTGACCCTTCTTGTGATTGTTATTGGGGTTGAAGTTGTTATGCTTGGGGGCTGAATTATTTCCACTGTTGTTCGGCTTGAGGGACGAGTTTCTTGGCTTTGGGCACTGCTTGGCATAATGTCCTTCCTCACCACAGGCGAAGCAAGTAACGCCTGGGCGATACGTAAAATCCTTGTCCCTTGCATGAAATTTTTTGTTTGGGCGTAGAACATTGGTTGTGGATTTGTTCGCCCCATTTTTCTGGAAATCTTTCTTGGTCCTGTTGTTGCGAGAATGAGTAGTCTTGTCCCTTTTTCGCTTGCGAAAATCCTCCAAGCTGCGGCGCTCATTTTCCAACGTAATAGCCTTGTCCACAAGTGTTTTGAAATCTGGGAAGGTGTGTACGACCAGCTGGCATTTAAGTGCTGGTGCCAGACCGTCCAGGAACTTTTCCATCTTTTTATTTTCAGTCATATGTTCTTCGTTGGCATAACGAGATAATTGAGTAAACTGACTATTGTACTCAGTCACTGTCATGCTTCTCTGCTTGAGGTCATCAAACTCCCTTTTCTTGATTTTCATAACACTTCTGGGAATGTGCGCCCCACGAAAATTTTCCTTAAATTCCTCCCAGGTGATGTTGTTTTCATTGGGGTGCATGTGTAGGAAATTTTCCCACCATGATGCAACTGCTCCAGTGAGGTAGTGAGGTGCATAAAGTACCTTCTCACGGTCCGAACATTGCGCAATAATTAATTTCCTCTCAATGTCTCGAAGCCAATCATCGGCCTCAAGAGGTTTATCAGTGTGAGAGAAAGTTGGGGGACGTGTCTTTTGTAGTTCAGACAATTTGGAATGCTGCTGGTATGGTTCGCGGTGATTTCCCATATTGATAATATGGTTCATCATTTCTTGATGTTGCTGCTGGCTTTGCTCATAAAGGTGGCATACTTGAGAAAACGCTGCTTCACTGCCTTGCTAACTTGACTGCCCCTGTGTGAAATTGTTACTTGTCTGGGTACCATAATTTTCTTCTGGCGGACTTGGCATGGAACGAGTCCAGGGACGAGGCATTTCCACTCTGGGGTATTTTTGCAGAACTCATGAGAAAAAACAAATCTGAGTAGCAAAAATAAATAATTTTGCAAAGGCAGAAATTTAAAAACTCCGAGATTTTTCAAGAAAATACTTGATTGCGCATGGAGAAGGACCGCTCAGTACATATCTAACATGCAAGCCGTAATTATACAATACATCACTCAGGATGTGCGTACACATTCCTGACATGTTATTTAGGCTAGTGCACTTCTTCGAGTTCCTACATGATGCGCACACAAACTACTTCCCATCAAACCTATATACATATAAACATATCATACAAGCTGGTACAACACACGGCTGCTCGGCGCACTCAGTCGGAGATGGCAAAAACCTCCCTCGGCCTACCGAGGGTAAGTCCCAGTGATGCTGGAGACTCCACCTCCTCCTCAATAATAGGCTCTAGGCGCGAAGCACTAGGCTGAGCAGCTGGTGCGGGTGTGGTAGGTGGTGCAATACTAACTGGGGTAGGAGCAATGACTTGGTCAAACTCCTCAGTGGTAGGCAGGCGGCAAGCGGTGGCTAAGATGGTAGGTGCATAGGATGCTGAGGACGAGATGTATGACAGTGGTGGTGCTGTATGGAGGAGTTCCCTCCTGTTGGCCGTACAGCCCTGACCTAAGTCCATACGAGCAGCCACAAAGTCGTCCACGAGGTTATCAAAAGCTGCCTCAAGAGCTTTGAGATACTCAACAAGCATCTCAATAGCCTCATCTCTCTCTCCCCTAGTGCAAGCGAATGCATAGTGACAAGTGTATGGCACGTGGCATGGGAGGTAGCGGTAGCGACGAGCCTTCATTGAAGGAAGAGCATCCCGGAGACGAGCTATTGCCTCACGGGCAGCCATCTGCATGGCATGCCTCTCCGTAGGCATGGCCCTCCCAACAAATCGGAAGCGGCGTGACTCAGAGCGTCCTCCCTTGAATTGCACCGTGCCCTGGTGCATAGACACGCTATCGCTGAGCTTGTGCTGGTAGAGTGTGAACTCCGGACGAGCCGATGGCCCGATCGCGACCTTGGCGATGGAGACGAGAAGCTTGATAAATCCCTCAGGTACATTGGCGAATACCTATGACTCACAGTCGCTGCCAGCCATCTACAAAAGTAGACAAAAATTCCAGATAGTCAAATCATAAATTTATGATGACTAACAGAAAATTGCTACAATTTGCAAATTGCTAAAATAGCACCTATTACGCTAATAACCGATTAACGATCGCACCTAGTGGCTTCCTACAGTCAACCTGGCTCTGGTACCAAGGTTGTCAGGACCGGTTTTCCAATAAAACATTTATTGAAAAATTGCCCCTTTCATCAGACCAGTATAGAAAAATCTTACTAGTAGACAAATCCTTGATACAGAAATCCAAAAGTACTAAATATATTACAGGGTTGAGCTGAGGCTGCTCAACAATTTATTACAAGCATGCCAATATTTCACATAAAGGCGGATATGACACAAAGGGTATGGTGGCATAATTATTGACTCGCAATAAAAGTGGTGGTGGATATGTCACAGTGAAGCGGGTGACATGACTCCAAAATCTTACAACTCATCAAGCGCCGGAGTGAGGCTCGATGATTTTATTAAGGTAGCGGAAGCGTATATAATACGGGTGACCAACTCCAGGATCGCAAGGGACTGACTGGGACTCCTCTAGGCGTCGGACTCACTATCGTATTCTTCATCCATAAGATCGCCTTCATCAACATCTGGCCACATCAACAAGCCAGGTGAGTACTTTGAATGTACTCACAAGATAGTTTGGACATAAGATATAACAAATGCAAACATGATGCACATGAGCAGATTAGTAATGCACACTCAGGTAAAAATTTTGCACCGCAAGATAAATAAAAAGGAAGTCAGGCGGTAGTCCTCCCGAAATCCCAATAAAATAGCTAAAGACCGATCGGGTGTCTGAAGTGACGCCTCGAAAGGTAAAAATAAAATTAACATGCCGCAGTCGGGCGTCAGGGCGACACCACATAAAGGGCTTATACTGAAAAGTAAATGACAGTACGTACCACAGTCGGATGTCTAAGCGACATCTCGAAAAGGGCTTATAATGAAAGGAAATAACAAGGATGCCACAGTCGGACGTCTGAGCGACATCACATAAAGGGCTTATATCCAAAAGTAAATAACAAGAATGCCACAGTCGGACGTCTGAGCGACATCTCATAAAGGGCTTATATCAAAAGTAATTAATAAGAATGCCACAGTCGGATGTCTGAGCGACATCTCATAAAGGGCTTATATCAAAAGTAAATAATAAGAATGCCACAGTCGGACGTCTGAGCGACATCTCATACAGGGCTTATATCAAAAGTAAATAATAAGAATGCCACAGTCGGACGTCTGAGCAACATCTCATAAAGGGCTTATAATTCATCATTCGAATTCGAGTAGTCCATGGAGGTAGCACCATCCCACAGAATACTCGGTACATAATCATAAACAGGTTAGTCCATCCACAGGAATAACATTCAGCCGGGTTTACCACTGTCAGTTAACAAGTTTGTTCTTCAGAGACTGTTACTGGGACTGACACTGAGACTGACACTGATAGGTCAACCAACGTCCTTGACCGAGGACTTGGTTACTCGCATGGTTTTGACTCTGCAGAGTTTGTACTCTTAACCCACAGCCAACGGATTTCAGTAGTCACAAAGGACTAGTTCCGTTTACGGTATTTTAGAAGAAAACACATCTAACCAGTACACACCCATTCCACATCCCGCTGCCAGGAATCACCCTAGGCAACGTTCAAGAAAAACTCTAAGACGGGGAGGCCAACACCTCGAATAGCATGGGATCAAATTTATATCGCGCGCTCTAAGGGGTGCCCCCCTCTCGGTCCGAACCGGAAACACCCATGCCCCCTGACCGGATGACGGGCTTTAATCCAGGGCCATGGAACCCTCATTCCGGCCCCTCTATTTGGTGTGTACCTGGAAAGAGGTTTGCAACTTACTAAACCGCATTCTTTGCAGAAAACATGTGGTAGCACGAAAAGGGGATGAATGGGAACAAGACTCGATCCACGTCAACACTGGAGTTAAACAGTTGATATAGAACTGGCATGCTTCAACAATACCAGCTTGCAACCTATCATGCCACCACATGATCAGGTTGTCTCACCATCTTATGAACACATCAAGTTTCGAAGCTCACTTGCAGCTTGCTTTGCATGGAATATAACATTCAACAAATGCTTATATAAACATGCCATGAGAAAACCACACAAGCAAACATGAAAAACACTCATCATATCAAAGGTTCAAACATGCTTGCCTGGTTCGGAGTAGTCAGAGTCTAGCTCGGCAAAGTTGGTGGCGCCGTCACCTCCTTCGGTATCTACGTTATAAAGACAAATCGGGTATTAATGTAAATACCATGCGTGCATAAAAATTGTTCCAAATATTTTTCAAATAAATATGATAAAAACTAGACAGAAAATTAAAGATGACAGAAAAAGAATCAACTCAAAATTATCTTTTGTTTAAAAGTTATTAAGGTTTTAGTCCAGGGACTAATCTGCGATGAAACACAAACTTTCTAGGGGCTAGTTTAAAAGAAACCAAAAACGCTTCGGATGAAAAACGTCATACTGAAGAGAAAACGCATTCTGCCCGAAGGCGTTTTCAGAAAACGGTTCGGAGAAGGATAGAAGAGGCTGACAAGGGGGTCCCACCCGTTAGGTTTAAAAAAAGCTCGCCAGCGCCAGAAGCAAACGGGAACGCCAGCGATGATCGACGGCGAACTAGAGGAGGGCAAGGGTATGGTTGCACTCACGGGTCAGTTCCGCGTCGGTGGGTGGTGGAAGTAGGCGTCGGGGAGCTCCACGTCGATGGCGGCTTCCACTCCGGCGGACGGTGGTTCGGGCGAGCACGGATTCGTCGGAGGAGAGCTGCCAACACCGAATTGAAGCTCGGGTTAGAAGAGGTGGTGGACTAGGAGGTTGCTAGTAAAGTTTGGGAAGTGGGGGCGCAATCACCAGAGAGGATTTTGCCGGAGCCCGAAGCGGATCGGGGCGGCCGAAGCTGGGGAAGAAGACCCTCCCGAAGCCCTCTGATGAGTGGGGCATGGTTCTGAGGAGAGGTGGAGAGGTGCTGGGTCGAAAACGAGCTCGGGGCCTCTATTTATAGCCGGCCCGAGGCGGTTGCCGAAAGCGGGATTACTCCAGCGAGCAATTACGGTGAGGCAGAGGTTGGATGGGGGTTTTAGGCGACTGGGCAGCAGCGGATTGGCTCACCGGCACCATTCAAAGGTTAAACCTGGTTGGATTTGGCCTGCTCCCGTGGTCTCGGCGGGACGGAGCTCACGGGCTCGTCGGCGGCAGAGAGCGCGCTCTGCGCTTCTCAAGCCAGGGCGACGGTTCTGCAGTGTGCTCAGAGCAGGAGGTGAACACACGTAGGCCACCAGTGGCTCGGGCGGTGTGGAGGACGGCGTTCTGCAACGCTGGCTTCTGCCAGCCGCCACAGGAGGTTCTGCCACTGCAGAAGGCGCCGGAGTTGACGCAACAAGTCGCCACCGACGCTCGCAACCGGCCAAGCAACTGTGCGGCGCACTGGATAAGAAGGGGGAACAGGGAGCAAGGTGCCAACACGTGCACTAGCGAGATCGACGACGAGCTCTGACGAAAACGACATTGAACCCTCTGAACTTTCTGAATTTTGACAGGAACAGTGCACGCCAGCTGTTCGACGAAATGTTTGACGCACGTGGAAATTTTTTTTTGAGCTGAAACTTGGAGGGGTGGTATCTTGATGCATCCAGAGACTACCTGATTTTTTTCAGAATTATTGGAAAATGAAAAGAATGAATTTCACCAAAAATGGCAAATCTGGTCCAAACTTGCAGCAAGCAAATTTTGAAAAATTTGAACTATGGACCAGCAGCTCTTGATGGATCTAGGTTGAGGGTACTAAGGAGTAGCTAGGGTAACTTATTTGGAACCAAAGCTCAAAGCAATCTGATACTTCCTTTGTAAACTTGAGGGGTCCAAAATAAATTACAGAAAAAGGTTTGAGGTTAAAATCAATAGAAATAAAATCTAAAAGAGGTTGAAACTTGCTGGAATTGGATGCTTGGCTTGACCCAAAGTAGGGAGGAGGGTTTGAGAAGAAAATTTTGTACATAGGTCATGGCAAGAGAGTATTTTTGAATAGGGAAGTAGAAATCCAAATATTATAGGAATTCTTTTTAATAAAAGATTTAGTAAAACAATCCTAGAGTATTTGTGTTGAACCAACACATGTTGAAAACCCTCAAGACCAAAATCATGATTGGGAAGAACTCATAAAATATTTGTCATAAAAGATTCGAGAAGGAGAGTCCCTTTTTTTTTTGAAAAATTCAAATAACCTCCTTTAAATCAAATAAAGAATTTAATAAAAATCAAACCAAAATTTTGGGGTGTTACATCTACTGCGCTTGAGTACCTTCGTCTTCAGCAGATCCACGGGTTCATTAGCCTCCACGAATCTCCGATGGTTTATGTGTCTTGCTGGCCCCACAACAGGACATCAATTGGGAAGAGATCACTCCAGCTGTTCCATGATGCGCCTTTCCTTGAGAGATTGCTTGTATCTGATATAGAAGGTCCAACAAAAATCAGGGTCATTGACGCGCCGAAATTGACAGCGTTGGTGTACTCGTCTGCCAAATTCTCTGAACTCTTTATTGGATCCGTAATCGTTCAGGTACAACACTCATCTTCTTCTCCCTCTTCTTGAAATTCACATTTCTAAATTTCTTCTTGATGTATTTACGACTGTCATCTAGAAAATGATTCCCACAAGCTTGACCCAGTCTGTGCGCACAGTGAAGATCTTGGCAATAAAATCTATCGGCCCCAATCTGGATCAAGTTGTTGGATTGCTTACATGCTTTCCGTGCACGGAGAAGCTACTCATCGAAGTGAAACTTCTTTCCTATTAGTAAACGGTAATCACAACATAGCTCAATTCTGTCGCAATTTTCCTAAATTACGATGACAAGTGTAGTGTTCAAAACTGCATCTACGCACTACACCGAAAGAAATGTTTTTAGTATTTTTTTCTCATGTGATCACCTGCATCGTTTTGTTGTTGTACTACTAGTTGCCTAGGCTAGTCATAGTGGCAAGTAACTTAGACTAGTAACTCTATGGTTAGCCTAAGAGCAAGTACTACCTCCGTCCTGGTTTACTCTTCGTATTTTGTAGTATCAAAATTTGACCATAGATTTAACTGACAAAATATGAATGCATGTCACTAAAAATTATATCGTTGGATTTGTATTTGAACATAATTTCAAATGGTATAATTTTTGGTGACAAGCATTAGCATTTTCTAAGGTAAATCTATGGTCAAAATTTTACTCTAAATACGAGGTAGTACAAAAGTGGGCTATAACGACCCTCCACTATGTAGGCCAAAACACGTGCCAAATTCACTTGTGATGCATTTGGCATCGATGCCCCTCCATTGCTCACCTGGTGCCCCAATTTGGATCACCTACTTTGCTCCGGTGCCAAATTAACTCACGCAATGAAAAAACACTTGCGTGGGAGAGGGAGAGGACCGAGGCAATAAAAAACACTTGTTTGGGAGAGGGAGAGGCTGGTGTAGTTGGTTTGATTGATTTGTTTATACATGTGGGTCTGTGTGCACAGTGGTGCCAACTCTCTCACATCGCTAGAGCGGTGCCAAAATCTTTTGATTTGACATCGATGTGTATTATGTTTCATACTTTTGAGAAATCTGGCATCGGCCACATAGTGGAAGGCAACAAATGCCCAAACTCTTCACGTGCTCCTAGGTAAATGAGAGGACAGAGAAAGAGAGAGAGAGAGTGAAAAAATATCAGTAGCCTTAGAGCCAACCCTATCGTATGAGCGAATGATATTGGTACCTCTTAATGACACGACAATCTTATACAGCCAGCTGCTCTAATATGTTCTCTTCTTTTGCAGATAAAAAAAGACCCGAAAATGAAAAATGTGCTGCACTATAACAATCTCATCGAATGCCTTGATCACCATCTTACAGAAATTGATTTGATCGACTACCGAGGTAGCACATCTGAGATTAAATTGGCCAGGTTCTTTGTTCTGGAGGCAAGGGTGCTAAAGGTAATGAGGTTTGGCATTCTCTGGCGCAACAATGAATGGCGTGCTGATCACCGCAAGCGTCTAAACCTAAATGACAAAGTCTCCGCAGAAGCTGAATTTGTGTTTGAAACATCAAGTCGCCAGAGACTCAAAAATTTATTTGCCCATTAGTGGATTTGAAACATCAAGTCGTCAGGGCTGTGGATTTTAGTTTGTATGATAATGCTGCATCCACCTAAAGTAACGAAAGTTCTTACGTAAACTTCCTAATAATTCCCTCTTCATAGGTGCAGCATTACTCCTAGCATTTGTAATATCAGTTTGAAACTTGTAATATTATGACTATCTAGCACAAGGTAGTACTATGTTACGATAAATGTTCGCGTGCATAGGTGCGGCAACGATATACCCATTACTCGAGTACAATATTTATTATTACCAGCAAGAGGCCCATGCGCTACACGGAACATCAAGATGCATTTATACGAGCTGTTTATCTTGTGGGAGACAAAGATGAATGAGGGAAGGCCTTATCTGCAAATGTGGAGCGGGGTGCGGGTATCTTTTTGGAAAATTGCCATAGTTTGCTTTCTATCCGTCAAATATAGATCGGACGGTCTATATTGCACGATGGTAGGCACACCATCATCACCAACTTGGTTTTTTATAAGAAAAAAAGTTTCTCTATTTCTCTATACTACTCCTATAAAAACCTGAGGGCTCCTTTGATTCAAGGGAATTCTATAGGATTTTTGGAGGATTGAAATCCTTTGAAAATTTTCCTACGTTTGTCCTTTAATTCATAGGATTGAATCCCATAGGAATTTTTCCAATGGAATCTTTTGTACTACATTTCATAGGAAATCTAACATCCACTCTAACCTCTTTTTACAAGTCCTTTGCTTTTCCCGTGAAATCAAACGCTCCTTGCTAATCCTATAGGATTCAAGTGGGCATGACACTCCAATCCTAGGCCTTCTTTGGTTCATAGGATAGGAATTTTATATGAATAGGAAAATCATAGGAAGTGAGATGACATGCATCTCAATTCCTGTAGAGAAAGTGATGTTATTTGGTGCATAGGATAGGAATTTTTCCATTGAGTCTAGGCTAATTTTTTCCTCCAAAATATGAAGGATTGATTCCTATCCTACATAGGAATAGGAATCCATTCCTATAAACCAAAGGGCTTCAAAGGAATTTTTCCTTTGCAAATCCTATCCTATAGAGTTCCTACAAAATTCCTACAAACCAAAGGAGGCCCTATGCTTTTCCTATTCCTACATTTTCAAAATCCTGCGAATCAAAGAAGTCCTGAGTTGGTGATGATGGTGTGCCTTCCATCTTTCACCAATAGCCGTCGGATCTAGATCTGACGCATACAAAGCAAACTGCTGCAGTTTTGCAAAAAGATGCCCGCACTTGTTCCCTATTTACAAACAACTCCGTGTCTCTCACAATCAATCAGCCTTATCTCTTCCCCACCACATCTAGAAGGCCATGGAACAATCTGGCACGATGGCTGCTGCCGGCGCCGTCCACCCCCAATCTTGGTGTTCCGTGCAATGCACGGGCATCTTACTCGTATAAGAAAAGAGTAGAGATACTCGTGGCAACGCACGGGAAATTATGTCGAACACGGCTAGTTGTAAGCAGGCTAGCTCTACAGCCATGATGATAGTGACTGCACACGGTGAGGCTGACTTTGGTATGCCGAACACAGCACCTACACTCAGGTGTCATCTCCGGCGCAGGGTCTTGTCACTTCACTGTGAGGAGCAGCACGTAATAATTTGACCAACGGGTAGTACAGTACTACTACATTGGTAGGACTACTACTAGTCTAGCACCACCGTCTGGATTTATTATTTGACTAGCAATATGTAGTAATGCATGTCACAAAAAATATACTACTCCCTTTGTAAATAAATACATGGAGTATTGTTTTATTCGGTTTTGAACGTAGTTCCCGATGATATTATACACTCTCCCTTCCGGTAGATGGCTCAAATCTGAAGTCTCATCAATCAGACTACTATTGTACTCACCAAGCGGCCAGCTTGGTAAGCTACCAACAAAAAATTGCAATCAAAGACTACTATTGTACTCCCTCCGTACTGGTGCATTAGGCTGGTCGTAATGGGAGTATCATAGGTAGTATCATGCATGCCAACTAGGCAAATTTGATGAGCATAGAATTAAATGAAGAAAGAGTGGGGTGAGTATCATATCATGATACCGTATCATATTAAATGTCGTGCTAATATGTGTCATGCATGGCAATAAATGAAGTTATCTATGATACTAACACATGATACTATGCACTACGGGTGTAGTATCATACACTAGTATCATGTACATGATACTAGTATATGATACTCACCATTACGACCAGCCTTAGTCACGTTACGAAAACCAAATAATCCCAAAACTTTTAGGCGCGGTGCATTAACTACCCACCTCGTTCCCTGTTTTTTGCCACGAAAAAAGAAATCACCCAATAGGAGACGTGGGGTGACATTAATTACAAAATACTACTCCTACCTCCGTCCTGGTTTATTGGCCCCCTTAGTATTTTGTGCCAAATTTTGACCATAGACTTAACTAAAATAATAATAATGCATGTCACCAAAAAATGTATAATTGGATTCGTATTTGAACATAGTTTCCAATGATATTATTTTTTGTTACATGCATTAACATTTTATTAGTTAAATCAAACATCAAAACTTGGCGCAAAATGCAAAGGGGACCAATAAACCAGTAAACATCAAAGTTCTCTCGTTTTGCCCCAACTTGGTCTCGGTGAGATGACTATCTGCACCGGCACGGAGGGAGGGCCGAGGAGTAGATGGCCAACACACACGTGAATGCAACGCAGTCTACACTCGTTATATAAAGGCTCCCCGGTAGTCCAATCTACGAAATCCTACGCACCTACGCACCCTAAGCAAGGGCAAGAGTGATCACTCCAATCGCAAGGTCAATTGACTAGAAGCTAGACCCATGGAGGCAATGAGTGCGAGCATCAGCTGGCTGTGCCAGATGGTCCACGACGCCGGCCTGCGGCCCGGCACCGAGGAACATCTCCAGGTCATGCTTGAGGCCGCCAGGGCGAGAGGCCTCTTGGACGACAGCTTCGTCTCCTTGTTCGACGAGGTCCTCGTCGGCTTCCTCGACAAGTTCACCATCGTCAAGAAGCTCGCGGACGACCTTGACGTACGCCTCCAGCCCACGCGCCCAGGCTCTGCGATGCCCGCCACCCTCAACGGCCTCTATGGTGACAACCTCTCCGACGCACTGGTGGCCCTGCGAATGCCCGCCGTCGAGCTGGAGAATGTCCACCTCGAGGTCGCGCAGCGCCTGGCGCAGCAAGACACCATCGACATAATCACCCACGTCTATGCGCAAATCGTCCATAAGGACTACTACATGCAAGAGGAGGATGATAGGACGCTGGCCTTCTTGGACCGTAGGGCAACCTTGGAAGGCATTGTTCAGAAGCACGTTGAGCTCACCGCCAATGCCGCTGCTCCTCACACGTCGGTTGGTGACCCGGCGCACTAGGGCGTGAGGATGTCGTTGATGGATCCGTATGTATCTTTATCTTTCCATCAATTCCATGTAGTAGTATATTGTATTACTAATTATCTTACCTTTCGCATCAACTTCATAATTTTCGTACGTACTCCATGCATGAACCGCGCCAGAACCAAACTTCTCATTACACTAGGGAAAATCGTTATTTCTATCTATCGGTCGCGCCATGGAGCAGAACCAAATTTTACAAGTTACATGTTCAAAAGGAAAAGCCTGCCGTGTTCACGTCGCACCCCCACACGGTTGGCCCGGCATGCCGCTCAAGGGGGAATGCGTGTTGTGTTCCATTTTCACTTACAAGTGGGACCGCAGTTGAGCAAACCGACTATCGGCAAACCCCCACCCCGCCCACCGTGCGATTGCTGAGTTAGAGAAAACAGGAGGGAGAAGAGATAGTTGTAGCATGGACTCCAAGAAAATTCATGTCAGATGGGACTCGTGTGGGTGGCGTGTGCCGTACTGCTAGATGTGAATGCTAGTTGTGGCCCATGCCACCCCACTATATCGAGGTGCTGGTTACGTAGAGCGAACACATTATCTCTCCAGGAGTACGGTTGATGTCTACTATGCAACCTTCTTCTTGTAGACTCGTGTTGGGCCTCCAAGCGCAGAGTTTTATAGGACAGTAGCAAATTTCCCTCAAGTGGATGACCTAAGGTTTATCAATCTGTGGGAGGCGTAGGATGAAGATGGTCTCTCTCAAACAACCCTGCAACCAAATAACAAAGAGTCTCTTGTGTCCCCAACATACCCAATACAATGGTAAATTGTATAGGTGCACTAGTTCGGAAAAGAGATGGTGATACAAGTGTAATATGGATGGTAGATACACTACAAAAAAAAGACACATCCGTGACATTTTGGGCCGAACGAATTTTTTTTCTGTCATGCTTATGCCACTTCTATGACAATAATTATGACAAAACCCGGTATCATCATAGATGTGGTGGGCTCCTACTTCTATGACAAAAAATCATGACAGAAAATGGGCTTTTCATCCTGGGCGGGCCGGAGACGCACCTGCATGACATTCTTTGGGCCGTCCATGACGGAAAAAATCGTGGTAGAACCGAGGGCGAGGAAAATTTTGGGGAGTTCCCGGTTACGGTGGGTGGTCGGAGCCGAGCGATGCACTGAGGGATTGAGCATTTCTCTCGTACACGTACGTGCGTGTGTGCGAGGCGTTGGCTCTAACTGAACCCGAGCGAGGCGTTCGCTTACTGAACCCGAGCGATTGCACTAGCTACGTTACTGAACCCGAGCGATTGCACTAGCTACGTTACTGAACCCGAGTGATCGATCCTGTTAACTAAACCCGAGCGACTCCTTCGCTACTGCTGCTAACTAAAGCCGATCGAACCTGCTGCCTCTTGATGAACAGTGAATGTGGGGGTTGGTTGAACGAGTCGAGACGTACATGGTTGGGGTTGGATGAACAGTTCTCGGTGGGGGTTGGATGAACAGGACCCCGTGGTAGTAGTAGTAGGCCGTTGCCGCTGGATGAACAGGACCCCGAGAGGAGGCCGCCACAGCCGAGCCGGTGGAGGGGTGGATGAACAGTAGCCGGTGGAGGGCTGGATGAACAGTAGCTGGTGGAGGCAGGAGGAAGACGCGATGGATGAACAGTGCAGGTGGAGGCTGAAGGAAGTCGATGGTGGGTGAATAGTAGCTCATGGAGTCCCATTTTGCGGTACGCCACTACACCCCTCCGATGAACAGGACCCCCATTTCGACCATAGCGCTCCAACACAAGTCCGTTTCCTCCGTCTTCGATGAACAGGACCCCCGTTTCGACCGTAGCGCTCCAACACAAGTCCGTTTCCTCCGTTTTACGGTACGCCACACCCCTCCCAATGAACAGGACCCCCGTTTCGACCGTAGCGCTCCAACACAAGTCCGTTTCCTCCATCTCCGATGAACAGGACCCCCGTTTCGACCGTAGCGCTCCAACACAAGTCCGTTTCCTCCGTTTTGCGGTATGCCACAACCCTCCTGATGAACAGGACACCCGTTTCGACCGTAGCGCTCCAACAGAAGTCCGTTTCCTCCGTTTTGCGGTACGCCAGACCCCGTTTCGGATGTTCCGTCCAAGCCGGTTGGCTCCCGTTGAGCAAGATGCATTCCGACCCAGTCTGTTGCCTCCCGATGAACAGGACGCTGTTTCTCCATTCCGACCCAGCCGGTTGGCTGCCCGATTAACAGGACGCCGTTGCCGCCGTCCGTTGCCTCTCCATGTACACGAGCCCTGGCCGTACGTATGCGTGAGTTGGCGTTCGAGACCCCGCCCGTATGTACATACGTGGCCATATTTTTTGGCATCTGGCTGTACGTATGTGTACACGGTTTAGAAGGGACTGCCTGAACTGCTACGTCGGAGGCTCTACTACTACACGTGCCGCTGCTTGCTCGGCCATGGTTCATCATTGCAGAGAGACCAATCGACCAGTATGTACGTACACATTCGCGACCAGACAGAAAACGCTACGTACGCTTTGACCGGGTGGGTCCCAGCAGTCAGGGAGGATAAGGGCGCACTTCCTTGCATGCGAAGATATAGCTGGTGGGTCCCAGCTGTCAGGGGGAAGAATCATTTTTTTGCCCGTAATATGGACGCACTTCCTTGCGTGCAAAGATATAGCTGGTGGGTCCTAGCTGTCAGCGGGAAGAATCATTTTTTTTCCTGTAATATGGACACACTTCCTTGCTTGCGAAGACTTAGCTAGTGGGTCCATCTGTCAGCCTCACCGCATAGAGTCCTCTTCCGATGGCTGTCGTTCGTTGACCACGCCGCGCGGACAGCACCCAGGCGGTGGACGACGGCGAGGACTAGGAAGGGAACAACGCGGAGCCAGGGAAGACAAGGCAGGTGGATGCCCACGCGGAGGGGAGTACGAGGATTCACTGGTTCGGCTGCGGTATGAGGCTGCCGTCGCCGGAGAATAACAGGAGGTGTAGGTGAGTAGAGGAATGGCCTGGACGGAGATGGGAGTAGGCTGGGCCGGTGAGTCCTGCGCGGCAGCACAGCCGGCCACGGGAGGCAGTAGCAGGATGTGGTTTGGGCGGCTGAAGCAAGAATATCCGAGATTGAAGAAGAAGCACGACATCCGTTGGATGGACATCCAACGGCAACTGCTGCTAGAACCATGTGTTGACTATAAGTTGACAAAGCCTTGCGTACGCGTCAACTTACTAGGCCCACAAGTGTGTGGCAGAGAACATATAGCCCATTAGCGATTTGTAAGAATGTACAGCCCATTTTTGAATTCTAATGGAATTTACTACAGCCCATTTACAGTTTATTAAAATTACAGTCCATTTTCTAGTTAGGACAACAATTAATAATTTCAACCAACCGCTCAAAATGGAATTCAATAAAATTTCCCACATTTTGATGGGATCCAAAATATTTTTATCTCGAAATATCTAGTCAGCTTAAATATAATTTCAAAATAAATTTATATTACGTAAAAATCCAACGACATATTGCGCGCGCAACAAGTAATGAAATTAAAATTTTCAAAATCCAAACATAATATATTTTTAACTAATTACGTGTTTGGTGCATTTTTTTAGAGTTACAGCCCAGTTTTTATAATTACATCCCATTTATTATTTTTTAATGCCCATTTTCTTGTTAAGCCTAATGCATCCCTCCGAGGAAAGATTTGCAGCCCAGCGGGGCGGGGAATAACAAGTTGACCTGGGCTGGGTATTCCTCAAAACAAATATAGCTGGGCTAGCCATTTTCAGCTTGAAAAAAAATTAATATCTGGGCTGGGCTAGCCCAGCTATACCTCAAGGCCTGGGTTAAACGGGCTACAGCCCGCCCAGTTGATACCCTGCTCATCTGAACAACAACAAAAACATCGCTCAAGAAAAACTCTGCTCACACCTCAAAAACACAAATACTGTTCGAGCTGCTGGGTCCCAGCTATCGGCCGCTCCTTGTGCAATTTTCTCGTTTATTGACTATATAGGTTGACAATGGTGTGGGACCATGATGTCAGGGAACCAGGAGGAAGCAAAAAAAATAGTTGTATATAATAAGGAGGCACTTGCGTACGTGCGGCTATGGCCCTGGTGGGTCCCCACCGTCATCCTCTCCAATTAAAGTCATCTCCTGACTCTCATGTTTGTTGACCATGTTGACAACGCGAGACGGCGGCGCCACGGTGAGCGCAACAGCTTGAAGGACGACGGAGAGGGCTTCGCGGGTCCTACGGATGGTCTGATACAGCGCCCGCTGCTCATCTAGGAAGCCAGGATCATATGGCCACATGTCCGCGACGGCATTGTCGTTCGCTTGTTCATCGGCGATTCGTCTTTCGGCGAGCCGGTGCTCGTTGAGGAGATAGAGGTTGCAGCACAGGTCCACCTGCGCTGGTAGCTCTTCCGCCATTAGGGCGTCGAAGTGCGGCCGCACCTGCTCTATGGTGAACACGGCATGAACCGGCTTGGGCATTGGCGCCGGCTCCTGGTCGGAAGCCACGTCCATCGTCTGATTGTCGTGGCTCAGCTCGGCGAGCTCGCTGGCGAGCCAGCATGTCCGGCTGCTGGACCAGACCGCTGCCAGGCACGAGTCTGACCGCCCTGGCCCACCCAGACTGCCTCCCTCGCCCGCGCGCGCTTTTCGCCAGAAACGGTCAGCGCCGCCCGTGCTGCTTCCCGGTGCAGGCGATTGCTCCGCGTTCAAATGACACAAGTGCCATCCGTCCGTCCGTCCGTCTGCCGCCCACATTAATGATACGCGGTTGCCGAGGCAGCTACTCCGGCGCCACCCATCCGTCCCTCTGCCGCCCATCATTGCTATATAAACTGCTGCGTTGGCCATAGCCGCAGTCATCCACCTCCGTTCCCTTTCTCCTGTCCACACCACTCTCACCATGGTTTCCTCGCGCTCCAGCGCTCTTCGGGACGGGCGGACGACGGACCAAAAGGAGATGGCAGCCATTGCCGCCGACTGGCTGGCCGGCAGGCAGCCGTAGGACGACGATGTCCCAATGGAGAACGTGGTAGTCAATGATCCGGCGCCAACCCCCTCCTCCGCGCCATCCTCGCCGGTGCATTGCACCATGACCATCGGCGAGGCCCGTGCCCAATACATGGACACGGTGAGGCAGAAGCGTCAGGAGCAGTTTCGGGAGGCGCAGGCCAACGCCGCCTACAACCACCATCTCCTCCAGGAGCACCTGCAGGCGGAGGAGTATATCACCGCGGAGCAGGAGGCGCAGCTCGAGTCATACCGCTCCGCCCGTGAGAGCCGCCTCATGCGCTGGCGGTACCGCATGCGGGTGGCGGAGGTTGCGGCCGCCTACAAAGAGGACGATGAAGCGGGCGAGGCACTGTTTGGCGAGACCGATGACGAGGTGGAGGACAATGCCGGCTCCACCGAGGGCCCGCCCCGCCAGCACCTAGGCGGAGGACTTCGCCGGCTTCGACGAGGCCTTGCTTCGCCGAGGCCCCACCCCGCCAACAACGAGGCAGAGGACATCGCTGGCTCCACCAAGGCCCCGCCCTGCCGGCAACGAGGGGGAGGATTTCCCCCGCTCCGCCAAGGTGCCGCCCCACCGGCAACGAGACAGAGGACATCGCCGGCTCCGTCGAGGCCCCGCCCCGCTGCCAACAAGGCCGCGCCACACAGAAAACGAGGAAGAGTAGAACACGGTAGGTCACCGCCGCTCAGGTCCAAGTAAGGCCATCGCTGCTACCCTCCGGTTGAAGCCAAGCTTGGCGGGTTGACCATTGATGGCCGATTAGCTTCTTGGCGGCGACGTGGAGTCGGAGAGCTGTGCTGGAGAAGGACGCTGCTTCAGTTACTTAACTGCAGATGCAGTTGGGTCACTGACATGTGGGCCCAACAGGCATCTGGCCCACATGTCAGTGACGCAACTGCACCTGCAGTTAAGTCACTGAAGCTCAGTCCGCTGGAGAAGAAGCTTCTGTTCGGCTCAGCCAGAAATGGGTGGGTAGCTTCGGTTAATTAATTATACCTCCAACGCACCCCTTTTTAGTTGAAGAATGTATGAAATGTAATGAAATCTGGCATGTTTATATGAAATCCGGCCTTGTATGAATGAATTTAGTTCGGTTAGTTCGAATTCTTGTATCACTGGCATTGGATAAACATGCAAAACAATACGTACTAGCATTATTCCCAGGGTGATCACGTCGTTTGCAGCAGTTTCACACGTACTCCCTCCGGTCCTTTTTAGTCTGCATATAAGTTTTGTCTGAAGTCAAAGTATCTCTACTTTGACCAATCTTATAGAAAATAGTATCAACATTCACAATGTAAAATCAAATGACTTGAAAGAAATCTAATATGCGAAGTAAAAAGGAACAGAGGGAGTACAAAAAGTTTGAGCAGCTTTTTAGCGTTCCTGTACATTGCAATCAAACACATAGGCCTGGCAATTCATAGAGAACATTCAAAACAATCGATGATTGTGCATCTCAGCGATTCACATGTTAGAGCCAATATTTACTTCACAACTAAAGAATAAAGAAAAATCGATCGATGCTGCTGACAGCAAAGGGCGTCCCATTCAAAAATATCAAACGCATGTCTTCATGCTAACATGAATGAGCAAAATTTGACAAGGTTGTCCCATTCCAAAATGTCAAATGCGTGTTGTTTTGCATACATCAATGAGCAAACTTTGACAAGGTTTTCTCATTCCAAAATATCAAATACCTACGATTGTGGAATGGGCAGGGTTTGCCATCAGTTCAGACATTGACATGGCACCTTGTGCTAAATAAACCAGCCGTTCTTTTTGTGCAGTTCCACCAAAATCAACCAAATTCGCACGTAGCTTGTATGATTTCACCTTTATATGTTGCAACGCCTTAAACATATCGGCACCTCCTTTCTTGTTGTGGAAATGAATGATTCGAGAATATTTGATGTATTCGTGAACATTTTGTGCAGTTCCCATTGATATCAAGTTGAGCACCCCTGTTTGCATAAATACAAAAAAGTGATTAGTATAAAGCAAACTGTACTATGAATTGACAGTTTAAATAGGCAACCTACATGATCCATGCAGAGCACACATTTAAAAAAATGGAACTCACCAGAAGGAATCCTAAAACAACATTGTATTGGCCATCACAACAACAAAGATGGAGATCCGTGAGTCCTTCTGAGCTGAAGTTAGTTTGTTCTTGTAGGCAATAATGTAACCATCCTTCAACTGCTCCCTTCTGATAAGAAGAGAGGCTTGGCTTCTTCATCCTGGCATAATTGGAACTAGGCACTTCACGTACTCCATATTCTTCTTCAGAGGAGGGTGATCCTGTTGTGCAAAGACAAGAGGACAACTAAATGCTAGCATCCCTGTTTGCTCAAAAAAAAGGAAAGGAAATATTTAAAACAACACACATGAAGCACTTCATGACAGTAGCTAAATAGTAGCACAACACCAATAGAGATGACAAAGCTCAATCATATGGATGAAATCCGTGGGCCGGTACCAACCTTTGTCAGGAGGCTTATTGTGTAGAGCATACAGATGAAGCACTTCTCGGGAACCATCTATTGTTATCTACCGTGGTTGCCATGCTTACTATATACTCCTCGATTAGTTTAATGTTTCCAACATCTTCTTGTGCAGTTCCACTAAAATATATGTTATCTTCAAAGAAGATCCCTATTTGCACAAGTAGAGATAATTACATATTACATTAAGAGTGGCATCAAATCAGTGGCAAAACAATTGCTCGTTCCAGCCATAGCAATAAATTAAGATGCAAAACTATATCATTACTTGTGTCATCACAGTTCCAGTGCTTCATTACAGCACCGGGAGTTGATTTTTGTTTTTCTTCAGATTGTTCTTCCCCTTCATCACTTGGTTCAATAACAGACAAGCTTCGCCTCCAATGTAAGATTTGGCATGTCAATTAGGGAGCACAAGTATAGCACTAAACAACAACATTAATTTTCTGATGACAGTAGCAAAATACAGGCCAACAGTTGTGAAATATCATTATCTTACCTCAATGGGATATTACGATGCACATACATATTTGAAGTCTTGTCTCCATTTGTGCAGTTCACTACAAGCAACATTACCGTATAAGTAGCACAGCATATGAAAGCACACTGCACAATCATGTGAAAGAAGGCTAGTACTGACCTCTCATGACGCGGAATTCAAACAACTCACAAGAAGAAGATCTGAAACAAATTTGCCAACACGGATAGGAAGTCAGATCTCCTTTTGTGCAGTTCCACTAAGATCAAGCAATCAAGCAACGTTGTCGGTGTGACATTTTGGTTGAACTGCACAAAACACTCTTAAAACAAAAGTGTTTTGTGCAGTGCAACAAAATGTCACAATAGCAATGAGGTGAAGTAGATAACCCTGTTTACACAGAGGTGCAAAGGAAACAACTACTGGTCAATAACGGTGGATGACACAGAAGCCCACAAAAAGAAGCATCTAACTTATCTAAATGGGAAAGAAAGCAAGACAGTAGCATTTCTAAAACAGTGGCATTGATTCATATTAATAGAGAGATTATATTAACAATAAAATTCGTTAAACATGTAATTTGCTTTTAACTGTGGCATTGCTTCAATTTTCCAGTGGTATTATTAGAGGGTGTTTTTTTACAGGGACTTTTTGGTGTAGGGACCAAAAAAAGTCCCTTTTAGTCCCATCTAAACCAAACAGGACGGACTTTTAGGGACTAAAAGTGGGCATTTGGGACTAAAGAAAGAAGACCCTGAGGGAGAGTCTTTTTGGGACTTTTTCCAACAGTTACCCCTGCCCTGCATCGCACCTTATCTCTATTAGTTCATTACTAGGGGTAACATGGTCTTTTAGCATGTCATTTGATAACCTCTAGTCCATGTTTAGTTCCTGGAACCAAACAGGTGGGGACTAGGGACTTTTTAGTTGGGACTAAAAAAAGTCCTAGGACTTTTTAACCAAATAGGGCGTTAGATTAACAACAGCTAAAGAGTTGTACGGGACAGTGGACGCACCAGCACCATGTGCATCTACCGATGTATAAAGGGCTGATGCACAGTCTGTTGCAACAAAGAACAAACAACCAAGGAGCACATTTGTGTTGGTCCCAGTTTTGTTATCTTTAGACACCTTTCCCTATGTGAGAGCAGCAAATCTAGTCCTGCTCAAACTCTACAGCCTTGTCCCCCAAAATAGAAAGATCAGTTCGTTATAGATGTGCGCACTGCGTTTGTCATTGTTTTCCCTTTTTGACCAACGTAGGTGCTGGATAGCCAGTCTGTACTACTTTCCCCCGTTCCTTTCCTCTTTGAACCACGTCCTAGATTCATGCTATACAACTTTCCCCACTACTTTCCTGTTTGATCCAACACCTAGATTCGAGTGCAGAAGCAGAAAAGGCCCACATGCAGCTAGAGCAATGCATGTGGAATAAGTAAATTATACCTTAAGGTTCTTGGGGTGTGGCTCAGTGGGCGGCCGAAGGCCGATCTGCCCACACTATGTATGACAGCGAGGAAGAAGGGGTCGGAGGCCCTCCCGCGCCGCCGCTGGGTGAAAGAGAACAGCTGCGCCGGTAGTGGATTCCCTCCCTAGCCGACGGCGACAACGTTACACCTCCTTCCCTTCCCGGCGGACGGATCCTGCCGGCTCTTTGACCAGCAGTGAGGGGAGAGAGAGAGAGAGAGAGAGAGAGAGGCCAACGAAGTCTTGTTTAGATCTGGAGAGGGTGAGAGAGTGTGAAGAGAGCAACTACAAGCGCTGAGGCTCCAACGTGTATATATATAGTGGAGGGAGAGTGTGAAGAGAGCAAACCCTAGAAAACAAGCACCGAGGCTGCAGCGTATATAGATGGAGTGGTTTTCTTTTTCTCTCCATAAAAATCGTTTTAAATTGTGCACGAAACAGAACTCTTTATTTAACGTAGTGAAGAAAAATACTAGGGGCAATGCTAATACATGAAGAAAATTTAACGCTCGAAGGAATCAACTCGCAATTAACGCTGCACGCCTCCCGGTCGCGCTTACTAACGTTCACATGTGGTACACGACCCTCCGAAGTGAACAACAACTGAAGCACACACGGTCAAAATATCGGAAAGGTGGGCTGCACCATCCTCCAATTTTAAATATTTTGGGCACTTGTATTCGGCCTAAGTCAGTCTGCCACCGTAAGTACTAAGGGTTACAGCGGGTGCTAAGAAACCATGGCTTATTGAGAGTAATTGCCATGCCGTTTATTTGTAGGGTCACTTGCAAACTATGAAACTCTATTCTCCTCTTATTTAGTGGATGAGGCAAATCTTTTGCCTCCGTTTCGAGAAAAAAAAAGAGAAATTCAATTTTAATTATTTAGTTTGTACACTTTGCTCTCTTCCAATAATTTTGGGCACTTGTATTCGACCTAAGTCAGTGTGCCACTGTATCTCGTACTACTCCCTCCGTGTAGGTGTAAGTCACGTTAGAAGGTGCAGCGGGACCAAGGTGCAAGCATATTGGAGGAGAAGGAGAAACTTGACCAGTCCTTCCTCCAATCAAAGCCCTGATTTCTGTCTCTAAACGCAACAATTAATCACAACAATTAAGAGATGCCATTTTAGCTACCATGCAGGGCCACGTATTAACTTGCATGCAAGCCGACTTTGATTCCTTGACTGATCAACGCGTAGTTGCGCTCCATGCATTGGGTTTCCGGGGGAGATAACAAGGCAGAGTAAGTAACAACGCTCGCTAGCAACGAGGCTAGGAGGGGATTGAGATGCGAAGTTAATGGACAACGCCTAAACATTTTGGGAATATCTGATTTTCGTAAGATGACTTAACACCTAGACGAAGGGAGTACTACTCCTCAGTCCAGGTTTGATGGAATATTCGTCACCTCTTCTCTTCTTGTATGTACTCCATTTATCTCACTTCCTGTGGCTTCCCACTCGCATGATATTCCTATTCTATGAACCTGTGTGCGCGCATGTGTGTGTGCATGTGTGTTTTAACAACGTGTGTGCGTTAGAGAGAGCGACACATCAACCTACTCCTATAGAGAGATGGTGTGTAGTGTACGATTTAGCCGCGAGAGTCGGTGCATCCTCTCGTTTTCGGGCGTCCGGTCGGGACAGCTGCCACGCCCACTCCTGACTAGCCTGGCCCACCCAAAGCCCCTCCATCACCCACACGCGCTTCCTGCACGAAACAGTCAGCGCCGCTCCAGAGAATCGGTGCCACATTCATGCCCGGGCAGAGTGGACGCGACCTCTCACTGGTGCCTACGTTGAAGGGAGAAGCGGATTCAAGAGTGATGGTTGCTTCGTCCGTCCAACTTACTGCTGGGTTGTGGCACCCCAATAGAGGGCCGACGCACGCCAGCCCCAGGATAAGACCTGGCGCACGTCAAAGACATGATACAGAAATTCCAGGCACAAAAATGGCTTTATTAAATAGAATGGAGTACTACAATACTGTTGCTTACAACAATATTACATAGCTCCAAGGCTAACTAAGATGGCAGCGAAGGTCTTGGTTCAGCGGCGACAACGTCTCTGGCTGGGCTCCACAACTCACAGGACTGGCTGGGTTACGATCTAGCACGACGGATCTTCTCCTGCAACTGGCCACGTGCAAGGCCAGGTGAGTACTTTGAATGTACTCACAAGACAACCAAATACATAGCATCCAAACAAGCAGATGACAAAGCAAGCCATATGCTATGCAAGAATTTATTCTAAATATGTCATGGAATTAACAGGAAAACATGAATCAAGCATGGTATAGCATACCTATCTAGCAAGATTAACCATCAAGTCATGACAGGTTTATCCAGCAAGATAACTACTAAGGTAAAATGCAGTAAAGCATATCAAGTAAATAGTCCATACTTCGAATAATCTCATGATCCAATCTGAATCCGATCCAAATCCAATCCAAGTCTTTCGGTCATCTGACCATCTCTTTCATAGCCATCCCATGGCTAACATACCATATTCCTGACAACATCTGAAGTCTATGCAGGGCAGGTTCTTTCACCATTATAATCATCATTATGGTTGATCACTTAGCGAGGTCTGGACGGGCTGTCCAATACCGTGGACGCGACTATTTGAATAGATTTTACACTCTGCAGAGGTTGCGCACTTTACCCACACTATGGAGCACTGACCTCGTGATCCCATTCGGGTGGACCAACATTGCTCCAACGAAACCTGCCTGACCCGTGACTCTCCCACCGTACCACCGGCAATCATCCTCCCCCGGAGTCCTGCCCTGGGTGGCCCCTGTGTCACTCCTGACACCTGCCACCATCGTGGCCAATCAAAAATGTCCCAAATGGGGACGGGTACCCAAACAACTCAACTGTGCTCACAGGGTTATCGCTGCCTACCGGGCCAGGGCAGCATGCGCGCATAACCCTCCCTCTTTGGAGGTACCGGTGAAAGAGCACGCGATCAGACCAAGTCAAGGCCGTCCCATACCGGCAAATGTGGTTGCACAGATAAGCCCGGACAGGTGACTCTTGATCAACCCCCTAAATTTATCAATGTAATTAATTCAACCCTCCACCATCCCACCATTACCTCAACAATTATAAGTGTGAACAGTCACTCAGCATCAGCATAGCAGAATCATAACAACATTGACAAACATGGCATGAGATCAAATCATGGCACTAACGTGATAACGGTATTCAAAATATTGTTACTAGCATGGCAAGATATGGCATGAAAACAAGTCATGATATTAGATGAAGAGTAATCATCAGATGATATCACAGGTGTATGCAATTGGAGTCTAACAGGTGATACAAATGTACTATGATCACACAGGGTGCAAGCAAAGTCATCACGCAAGTTCGGAGCTCATGATAAGAGGTTGGCTTGCCTGGGGTAGATGAATACGCCAGGTGGAAGTGCAATAAAACTCCGGGAAGATTTGCCGGGAAAGTATCCGGCTGGGAGGGGCTGATCGAAAGGCAAGGGCAAAATGGTCATTTTCATAGTGTGAAGCAATTATGAAAATGATGGCATCGGAACGGACTCGTCGATCTGATGACGTGGGCGTTGATTTTACCTCAATCGGAGCTACGGTCGCGGAGATACGGCTGTTCGTTCGTTAAGCGTTAAAACAGACTAAATAGTGTCCATTTCAGTGCTTAGCGAGTGAACGTTCACTATTTAATCAATTCGGCCGGCGGCTGAATAAAAGAGAAGGCGCCTTTTCAGAGTTTATGCTTTCAATACACCGAAAGAGTATTTTCACATTGCGCCTCCACTTACTCCAGCTGGGCCCGGCTGCTATCTCACTTACACGTGGGGTCCACCTTATCCCTTTCTCTCTCTCTTCTCTTCCTCTGGACCGTCTTCTTCTCACCCCCGATCGAAGCAGAGACAGAGGCAGGGGCGACCGGCCATTGACGCTGCCGGCGCTCATCTGCGCAGCTGCTCCCTCCGACGAGCCCGGCGGCCCCGCGGCGCCGTCCCACACCCGTGGGTGGTCGCCAGGGACTCGGAGGCGCTCGAGGAAGGGGCATCTACAGCCGGCAAGGCGGCGGCCATGGCCACTGGAGGGGCTACTCCGGCAGCACTCTCCCGGAGTAACTGAAGACGGCGGCGGCTTCGGCGGCACTAGGGGAGGCCGGGGCGAGGAATGGAGTGGAGGGAAAGGGCCGGGGCTGGGTTGGTCCGACGGAAACGGGCGGCGGCAGAGCCACGCCCATGGGCGAGGAGAGAGCTCCGGGAGCTCGAGGGGAGAGGGGATTGGGCTTCCTGGTGCTCGGGAGGCTCGGGGACTTGCTTAAATAGCCGCGGAGAGGAGGTCTCGCGATGGCGGCAGCAGCTTCCAGAGTCATGGCGGGGACCGGCGAAGAACCGATGTCGGCAGAGGCACTACGAGCTTCAGGACGAGGGGAGGAGGGCTCCAGAAGGTCCACGCGAGTGGTGGACAGGTCGCCAGCGCTTGCGGACAAGCTAGAACTCGCTGAAGATAAGCTCCCGAGGCGTACGAAGCACAGGACGCGGTTTTGGTGTTCTCTGCCCATGGTCACCACATGGCCACGGAGATGCCACACTGCGCTTAATGCCAAATGCTGTCTGGGAGGTTCTCCACACATCGCTGAGTTGACCTATACGTCTGGAAGGCACAGGGAAGCTCTGAGGTGACTAAACAAAGGTCAAACAGGTTCCAACGGCAAAGTGTTTGTCATGTGGTGTGGCCACCATAGTGCACCTATTGGCATGATCTTGGGCAGGGGTGAGTCATCTACTAAGGTAGTCATACTGGCAAAATTTGGGCACAAATGGACAAGGCTAGCTGGTACTTCCTTTGTAACCTTGCCCACTGACCAGAAATGCAAATAATAATGCTGCGGTCAAATGGCTAAATGGATTTGAATGATTCTTGGTGTAGAGTGATGATTTGGTCATAGGAACTGTCTGGAAAAGTTTCAGCTCAAATTGGTCATCCAGGAGGGTACTTCCTTCACAATGATACAATCTGAACAGAAACTTAAATAATTTACTGGGGAAGATTGGCTAAGTGGAATGAGCTGATTTTTAGTATCCAGGGGTAATATATCATAATGAATCACCCTGCAAAATTTCAGCTCAAGAAGATCAAGGAATCAAGCACTTCCTTTGCAAACTGTAAATCTGGATAGAATTTGCAAAGTGGTCTGGTGCTCAAAATTTAATGGGTGAAACTTGTGATGTTGATGGAAATGGTGAAGATAGGGATAGGACAAGCTCCACAAATTATTTGGGATTTTTCCTAACTACCAAAATGGTAGTTCCTTTGGAAAGGCCCCAAATTGAAATATTGGCTTAAAATAGGAAAATGCAATTTACCTTATTTAATTATGGCCAATATTTTTATGGGAGCTCAATATGGTTACAAAGAATATCTCCACAAGTTTTCATGAACTTTGGAGATAGATAGATATTTTTCTGGATTGATTCCTCGGAAAGGCAGAAAAAGGAATTAATTCTGGATGAGAAATATTGCATATGACTTGGCAATATTTTTGCACATCTAGGGTTTATGAGTGAAGGAGGATCTCTGGGAATTTTGGGATGATCAACTGAGCAAGAAAAGTGATAGCTCCTTTGTAAACACAAAGGCAGGATTTCTAGTTCCGATATTTTGGAACTAGGGTTTAAATGAGGTTCGGGGTTTACAGACGGGAACTTGTCTGGCATAAGAGCATGGGAAAAGGCACTGAGAGGTTGAGGATTGTCTGGATTCACCTGGTCACTCACCAGATTCTAGAGGAAAAATTTGGGAGAGAAAAGCTAGGAAGGAATAACAGCACCAACAATTGATAACCCGATTTTTGGGGTGTTACAAACCTTCCCCCCTTAAGAGAATCTCGTCCTCGAGATTCCTAGGGTTAGCTCAGAACAAAAATTACGCCTCCGGGAAAAACCTCTGAGTTGAATTTTAACCCTGTGGTTGAAAACAATCGAGTTAAAAGTATCGAAAATTGATACACCCAGATTGAGATACGGATATCGCGGGATTTACTCCACGGTAGGGGCCACTGGGTAGCCCAGACATTTTTAGAAAAAGCAGAATTTTCGTCTTCCAAAAATGCTCGGGACACCACAGTGAACAGTGGCCTCTCTCGCTGGCAGGTGCGCCTAGGGCCCACTAGCAGCTTCTTCTTTCTTCGGCCAACGGCTCTCTCTCTCACTCCCACGCTGTCCTGAGTGCGGCTAGGCACTGCGCATGCCTAGCTCCTGGGGCATAAAGCTCCCTACAGCGATAGTGCGCGGCGTGCATGGGACCAACGCAGAGAGCACTCCCATCGCGGGCCAGCGCTGGTCGGCACTGCTCGCGGATTCGCCTCCTGGACGCCGGTGATCGAGCGACGCACGGTTCTCCTAGACCTTGCTCACCGTACACCGGGCTTGGGTTATAAAAACGACATCAGTCTTCTTCTTCTTCTACCTCGCGTCTTACCTCACCTCTTCTTCCTGTTCTCTTTTCCTTCTGGTTGCAGGGGCGCGAGGCGAAGCGTTAATGGCGGATGTGGGTTCGGAGCTGATCTTCATCCTCCTGGTGGGTCTGCTGGCGGCATTGGTTGGCTCCTCACTGCTGCTGTGTGTGATGATCCTCGATGATCGTCGAGATGCCGCTAACTGAGCAGTGGCTGGTGATCATCTACGCCGTCTTAGGCCGGAGGAATAAGCGCGGGCTGTGGCGGAGCGAAAGAGGGGGGTGGTCAGCATCA
Organism: Thinopyrum elongatum; assembly: GCA_011799875.1. Classification (NCBI taxonomy): domain Eukaryota; kingdom Viridiplantae; phylum Streptophyta; class Magnoliopsida; order Poales; family Poaceae; genus Thinopyrum; species Thinopyrum elongatum. The sequence continues at coordinate 79,064,144 of CM022298.1, read as the reverse complement.
CACAAGATGATGCTAGAGGCGCCGCTGGGTCTATGGTCAGTACGGTGTGGTTAGCGGAGCTCTACCAGTGTGGAAGCCACACTGCTGGTTGCTCCTCGCTGAACAACATCCACAACGAGTGGGGGTTGAGGTAGAATCAGGGTTTAAATCTTAGACTGGAGCAGTTGTAACGGTTTGTGCTGTAATTAAAATTTCTCAGAATTTCTCCGAGATTGCAGCTGGGTGCTGAAAAAGATTTTGGGACCAGGGAAATTATTGGATAGAGGTGGTTTTCCAGAACACCGAGTTCACAAAAACTGGCAAATGGAGCATGCATAGATGGATCTGGATAGGCGGCTTTGCATTCTACCCGAGTACTGCGGCGACTGTACTCAGGAGAAAGAACTTGGCGTGCAGACATCGCTCATACACATGCAATCAATTCAGACTAATATGCAAGCACATATGGAATGCACATCATAGCAAAATACAGACAGAGGAAAGAAACATATCGAGCAGATTACACTAAGGTGTTTTAATGCTAGTGGGTGTATGTACTCCTGGTATACATACACCTACACCAGCTCGCATTTTATTAGGGACTCTGGGTGAGTCCAATATTATTAGGTGTAAGTGCTCTACTGACTAAAATCTTGTTAATAAAAATCCACTGCCAGCTCTGTTAAACATTTCTGCTTAACAAAAAGGCAGATGGGCTAAACACACAGAGGAAACAAGCATACATAATATTACAATAGCACACAGGCACAATCAATACAAGCATTACAAGAATACAATAGTGCACAACCTTACTAGGTAGCTAATAGCAACAACTCACTCCGAACTACAGGATCCTAATCCTAGACGAGGACGAAGAAACAGTCTTCGCAACACACACTTGCGGCCTCAACTGGCTACACTCACTGCCAGAGCCACAAATGGGCCTACTCTTGCTGCGGCTCTACTGGGGGACGCAGGCTGAGCCAATTTCTATCTTCATCGTCGGAGACCACTATAGGTTGGGGCACAGCTGCTGGAGCTGCGGCTGGGACCTGACGGAACACATCCCGACGACAAAGACGACGAATAGTTCTGGCAACATAACTTGGGTGGATGATGCCTGGTTGCCATGAGTTCACGGGCTGCGAGGGTAGCACTGGCTGTGAGGGTGGCACTAGTTGAGAAGGTGGCACTGGGTTTGGCAGCAAGGGAAGGGTGGTCTGGGATGCAGCTTGACGGGCATCACGGTATGCTTCTGTAACAACCCGGGTGGTGTCACGGTCAATGGATTGGAACTCTCGAATAATGCCGGCAATTAGTAGTCCCTGGGCATCAATGAACTGAACCAGGCGAGCTACTGCCGGGTCAGCTTCACCAACTGCGCTGAAGAACTCGCAACCTGTATTGGACGAAGCGGGAAAATAGCGGAACTCCCACATCTCCGCTACTTGTGGAAACTGGAAGCGAAGACATGTGATGGCTTCCGCAGCAGCTGTCTGTACAGCCAAAGCAGAGGTGGGCATGGGTTTGACCTTAAAAACCAAGGGCTTCCCATCCTTTGCTGGACTTGGGCGGAGAAGCACCTTCGCCTCATATCGGCAAAGGTGAGGGACGGGTTCCGATTGGAACACCAAATATACTGGGGTAGTATTACAACTAAGGGCTTGGGTGAGCATATTGGAAAGGATAGGCGGAAATCCGCCATAACCTTTGGCCACGGTTTGGCTATGGAACTTGTGCATTTTGGAGGAACTAGCCATGGCTGCTGGTTTGCAGATACTAGCCTGGGTTCTCCTGCGGGGATCTGGCTCGCTGAGTGGAGAGAGTTGCGACTCGCAGGTGGGGGTTTAATAGGCGGTCGGCTGGAACACACCAGCATGGCCTCGATCCTTCTCGTGCCGGGCAGAAGATACGCCGGCACGGCCGACAACTGGGTACGGTCGCGGTCTAATCCAGGGATGGCTGGGTGGGTGGACAGCTGAGCAGGGACACGTCCATTCCGACTGCGCTGCCTATTGATCAACAGTGGCCATGTCGGATGCCAGGGATGGGTCAAATCTATTAGGCTCACTACCGGGTAAAAGATAGGGGTGGTTTGGTGCCAGGGTAACCTATGGCCAGCCTGGCTCTGATACCAAGTCTTGTGGCACCCTGATAGAGGGCCGACGCACGCCAGCCCCAGGATAAGACCTGGCGCATGTCAAAGACATTATACAGCAATTCCAGGCACAAAAATGGCTTTATTAAATAGAATGGAGCATTACAATACTGTTGCTTACAACAATATTACATAGCTCCAAGGCTAACTAGGATGGCAGCGAAGGTCTTGGTTCAGTGGCGACAACGTCTCTGGCTGGGCTCCACAACTCACAGGACTGGCTGGGTTACGATCTAGCATGACGGATCTTCTCCTGCAACTGGCCACGTGCAAGGCCAGGTGAGTACTTTGAATGTACTCGCAAGACAACCAAATACATAGCATCCAAACAAGAAGATGACAAAGCAAGCCATATGCTATGCAAGAATTTATTCTAAATATGTCATGGAATTAACAGGAAAACATGAATCAAGCATGGCATAACATACCTATCTAGCAAGATTAACCATCAAGTCATAACAGGTTTATCCAGCAAGATAACTACTAAGGTAAAATACAGTAAAGTAAAGCATATCAAGTAAATAATCCATACTCCAAATAATCTCATGATCCAATCTAAATCCGATCCAAATCCAATCCAAGTCTTTTGGTCATCTGACCATCTCTTCCATAGCCATCCCATGGCTAACATACCATATTCCTGACAACATCTGAAGTCTATGTAGGGCAGGTTCTTTCACCATCATAATCATCATTACGGTTGATCACTTAGCAAGGTCTGGACGGGCTGTCCAATACCATGGACATGGCTATTCGAATAGATTTTACACTCTGCAGAGGTTGCGCACTTTACCCACACTATGGAGCACTGACCTCGTGATCCCATTCGGGTGGACCAACATTGCTCCAATGAAACCTGCCTGACCCGTGACTCTCCCACCGTACCACCGGCAATCATCCTCCCCCAGAGTCCTGCCCTGGGTGGCCCGTGTGTCACTCCTTACACCTGCCATCATTGTGTCCAATCAAAACTATCCCAAACGGGGACGGGTACCCAAACAACTCAACTGGGCTCAAGGGGTTATCGCTGCCTACCGGGCCAGGGCAGCGCGCGCGCATAACCCTTCATCTTTGGAGGTACCGGTGAAAGAGCACGCGATCAGACCAAGTCAAGGCCGTCCCATACAGGCAAATGTGGTTGCATGGATAAGCCCGGACAGGTGACTCTTGATCAACCCCCTAAATTTATCAATGTAGTTAATTCAACCCTCCACCATCCCACCATTACCTCAACAATTATAAGTGTGAACAGTCACTCAGCATCAGGATAGCAGAATCATAACAACATTGACAAACATGGCATGAGATCAAATCATGGCACTAACATGATAACGGTATTCAAAATATTGTTACTAGCATGGCAAGATATGGCAGGAAAACAAGTCATGATATTAGATGAAGAGTAATCATCAGATGATATCACAGGTGTATGCAATTGCAGTCTAACAGGTGATACAGATGTACTATGATCACACAGGTTGCAAGCAAAGTCATCACGCAAGTCCGGAGCTCATGATAAGAGGTTGGCTTGCCTGGGGTAGATGAATACGCCAGGTGGAAGTGCAATAAAACTCCGCGAAAGTTTCCTGCTAGGAGGGGCTGATCGAAGGGCAAGGGCAAAATGGTCATTTTCATAGTGTGAAGCAATTATGAAAATGACGGTATCGGAACGGACTCGTCGATCTGAAGACGTGGGCGTTGGTTTTACCTCAATCGGAGCTACGGTCGCGGAGATACGGTTGTTCGTTCGTTAAGCCTTAAAACAGACCAAATAGTGTCCATTTCAGTGCTTAGCGAGTGAACGTTCGCTATTTAATCAATTCGGCCGGCGGCTGAATAAAAGAGAAGGCGCCTTTTCAAAGTTTACGCTTTCAATACACCGAAATCATATTTTCACATTGCGCCTCCACTTACTCCAGCTGGGCCCGGCTGCTATCTCACTTACACGTGGGGTCCACCTTATCCCTTTCTCTCTCTCTTCTCTTCCTCTGGACCGTCTTCTTCTCCCCCCCGATCGAAGCAGAGACAGAGGCAGGGGCGGCCGGCCGTCGATGCTGCCGGCGCTCCTCTGCGCAGCTGCTCCCTCCGACGAGCCAGGCGGCCCTGCGGTGCCGTCCCACACCCGTGGGTGGTCGCTAGGGACTCGGAGGCGCTCAAGGAAGGGGCATCTACAGCCGGCGGGGCGGTGGCCACGGCCACTGGAGGGGCTACTCCGGCAGCACTCTCCCGGAGTAACTGAAGACGGCGGCGGCTTCGGCGGCACTAGGGGAGGCCGGGGCGAGGAATGGAGAGGAGGGAAAGGGCCGGGGCTGGGTTGGTCCGAGGGAAACAGGCGGTGGCAGAGCCACGACCATGGGCGAGGAGAGAGCTCCGAGAGCTCGAGGGGAGAGGTGGCTGGGCTTGCTGGTGCTCGCAAGGCTTGGGGACTCGCTTAAATAGCCGCGGAGAGGAGGTCTCGCGACGGCGCCAGCAGCTTCCAGAGTCATGGCGAGGACCGGCGAAGAACCGATGTCGGTAGAGGCACTACGAGCTTCGGGACAAGGGGAGGAGGGCTCCAGAAGGTCCACGCGAGCGGTGGACAGGTCGCCGGCGCTTGCGGACAAGCTAGAACTCGCTAGAGATAAGCTCCCGAGGCGTACGGAGCACATGACGCGGTTTTGGCGTTCGCTGCCCATGGTCACCACATGGCCACGGAGATGCCACACTGCGCTTAATGCCAAATGCTGTCTGGGAGGTTCTCCACACATCGCTGAGTTGACCTATATGTCTGGATGGCACAGGGAAGCTCTGAGGTGACTAGACCAAGGTCAAACAGGTTCCAATGGCAAAGTGTTTGTCATGTGGTGTGGCCACCACAGTGCACCTATTGGCATGATCTTGGGCAGGGGTGAGTCATCTACTAAGGTAGTCATACTGGCAAAATTTTGGCACAAATGGACAAGGCTAGCTGGTACTTCCTTTGTAACCTTGCCCACTGACCAGAAATGCAAATAATAATGCTGGGTCAAATGGCTAAATGGATTTGAATGATTCTTGGTGTAGAGTGATGATTTGGTCATAGGAACTGTCTGGAAAAGTTTCAGCTCAAATTGATCATACGGGACGGTACTTCCTTCACAATGATACAATCTAAACAGAAACTTAAATAATTTACTGGGGAAGATTGGCTAGGTGGAATGAGCTGATTTTTGGTAGCCAGGGGTAATATATCATAATGAATTACCCTGCAAAATTTCAGCCCAAGAAGATCAAGGAATCAAGCACTTCCTTTGCAAATTGAAAGTCTGGACAGAATTTGCAAAGTGGTGTTGTGCTCAAAATTTAATGGGTGAAACTTGTGATGTTGATGGAAATGGTGAAGATAGGGATAGGACAAGCTCCACAAATTATTTGGGATTTTTCCTAACTACCAAAATGGTAGTTCCTTTGGAAAGGCCCCAAATTGAAATATTGGCTTAAAATAGGAAAATGCAATTTCCCTTATTTAATTATGGCCAATATTTTTATGGGAGCTCAATATGGTTACAAGGAATATCTCCACAAGTTTTCATGAACTTTGGAGATAGATAGATATTTTTCTGGATTGATTCCTCGGAAAGGCAGAAAAAGGAATTAATTCTAGATGAGAAATATTGCATATGACTTGTCAATATTTTTGCACATCTAGGGTTTATGAGTGAAGGAGGATCTCTGGGAATTTTGGGAGGATCAACTGAGCAAGAAAAGTGATAGCTCCTTTGTAAACACAAAGACAGGATTTCTAGTTCCAATATTTTGGAACTAGGGTTTAAATGGGGTTCGAGGTTTACAGACGGGAACTTGTCTGGCATAAGAGCATGGGAAAAGGCACTGAGAGGTTGAGGATTGTCTGGATTCACCTGGTCACTCGCCAGATTCTAGCGGAAAAATTTGGGAGAGAAAAGCTAGGAAGGAATAACAGCACCAAAAATCGATAACCCGATTTTTGGGGTGTTACATGGGTCTATGTGATTTGACGGCTCATTGGTCATTATTATTGAGGTGGTACAACTGCTGGATGTCCCACGTTTCGGCGAAAGGAGGTACTAGATTACAATTTTCTCCATTCTTACAGCGGAGGAGTGCGAAAGCAGTGAAAACACGCAAGCTCAGTGATTACATGGCCCACCTCACACTATCACCATATTTTCTGGACACCGTGCGACACCTAACTCTTTACATAGTAGTATAGTACGTACTGTTATTTCTCAGCGAGATAAATTTGTACAATGCTATGAAGCTTCCAGCTTCTGTTTCATGTATCTTGCATCCAAGGTTGCCCCGTTGCAACATTTCATCAAATACAAAGGAGACTAACGTGCATGCTATTGCATCTCAATGATTGACAGATTGTAGCCAATATGTACTCCCTCCGTTCCAAAATAAGTGTCTCAACTTTATGCAAACTTTAGTACAAAGTTGTACTACTACTAAAGTTGACACTTATTTTGGAACAGAGACAACTAAAGAAAAAAACGATCCATGTAGTCCCTAGCTCTTGAACCCTAAACCCTAACTAGGCTTTAATTTGCTGGCGACGTTGAACCTTCCGAAGAAATGAAGTTTGCAACCCTTTGACCATCGGATCATTTTGTGCAGTTTCACTAAAATCGAGATGAGCATCCCTGTGGCAAAGAAATTGAAGAAGCGAGATTAGAATAAGAATACTGGGACTAGTTGATGAGACATAAACTCATCACAAATATAGTAGAAGCTAGTAGAGGTACGTGCGGGGCAAAGAAGTAGAGAAATATCCACATGGAGTGATGTGGGCAGCTGGGGCAGTGGTGCAAGCCGGCTATAAAGGAAGTTGTACCTGAGGGTTGTCGGGACGTAGCTCAACCTAGAGGAGGGCGGCGGGAGGTGGCAACTGCCCATGTCGTGGCAGTGAGCAAGGGACGAATGCTACCACACTGGCTTTGTGAGAGAGAACGGTGGGGACCCGTGATCGGGACATGCCGACAGTGGGTTTTCGCCGTCGGCGACGGCGACCGCATCTACACAAAGCATCCACCCCTTCCCCCGGCGGACGTGATCCGCCCGGATGTTAGAGATGTGGCCACAGTCGTTTTGTGCGAGAGAGTGTGAAGAGAGCAACCCCAGCAAGCAACCATGTAGGCTCGTCCTGGCTATGTATATAGTGGAGCGGTTTCTTTTTCTCTCCATATGAACCTATTTATATTGCGTACGTGCCACTGAAGAAAAAAACTTTATTTATAAATGACGCAGCACCGTTCATGCGTGGTTCCCGACCCTCCATTATTTATAAGTGAGTAACTACTACTAGACGCGTCAAATTATCACGTGGGCTGCATCATCATACAAAAATGAGCTCCACCGTGTCACGTGTGTTGTTGGGGAAGACGTAAAAGATGCAAAGAGTGCTACTAGTACTACGTGCGTGGGTACGTGCACCTCTTCTCTTCGAGCATGGTTATTAAAAGTATAGCCCACTACTCTACCACGTGGTTATTGTATGGGCAAAGAATATAGACAATAATAATGACTAATAAGCCGTCAAATCACGAGGCCCACCTTTCTCTATGTTTGACCGAGGAAGCAGCCATCATTTCACTCCTCGTTGAATATCCATCCGCTGCTACCTCCGCAAATAAATAAAAATCCGCTTCTACCTCCGCAGCATGGTTAATAATATAGCCATGTCAATCACGACGTAGAAATATCATTCACTGATACAATAGGGCCGGATCTAAGGCTGGTGATTTTTTTACTTTGTCTCTTTCTCTTTTTGTCTCATTTACTCATTTTACATAGGAGCATGTCTAGAGGATGGCTATTCCTTTCGATGGGAATTCTTCATGGGGTTTAAGACTAAGCAGCTCCGAATTATTCCCGCTGCCCACCACTCTGAATCGTGCCATCTATGATAGTACTCCCATTACAACAATGAGGTCCACTAGGTCTAGCACGTCCTGTAAGAAGAGACTGTCATGCAAAACATACATCTTGTTGCCTTCTTCCTCATACAGTACGTACCACTGGTACGTACTACTAGTACTACTACTACTCGTTCTCCTATAAACCTTGCGCTTGGCATCTCAAAAATATTAACCTTGCGCTTGGCTCTTCGCCTCTTCGGGAAGTCGATCAATAATGGTACTACAGTATATATCGTTCTGGCTATCTGAGACCGAATGAATTGCTGCACGTCCACCACATGGGTGAGGGTCGAGCGAGGGTCGAGGGGCGAGGGGCGAGGGAGAGTGCGTACTGGTACGTCCGTTTCAATATGGACTACATACGAAGCAAAATGAGTGAATCTACACTCTAAAATACGTCTATATACATCAATGTTTGGAGTATGTACTAGTAGTTCATATTGAAATCTACTAAAAGACATATATTTCAAATAATATGATAATCTCTCTAACCAAGGTAGGGACAAGGAGTAATGGAGGGAGTAGTAAAATTTTCTCCTCGTCCTGCGAGCCACCGCGCGCTTGGGCGAGGGAGCGGGCGTAGGCGTAGTAAGCAAGCTTCTCCTCATCCTGCGACACTGCGAGCCACCGCGCCCGTGGGCGGGGGAGACGGCGTACTAAGCAAGCTTCTCCTCGTTCTGCGAGTTGATGGGACACATCAAAAGTAATATGTACAGAGCATCTCCAGTGTATAGAGCCTTGCCTGTAAGGTAGGCCCCACATGGTTTGCCTCTTTTTTAACATAACACGTCAAGTCGCAATTTGTTTGTTCACCCATGGTACATGATTCTCCATCAAGTGGACAACCAGTACACGTGTCAAATTACCACGTGGGCTGCCTTTTCGTATAGAAATGAGCTCCACCGTGTACCTGCGCGGGTGTGGTTGGGAAAGAGATGGGAGTACGTGCGCCGTGCATGCACCTCTTCTCTTCATGCACGTCCCCCACCTACGTGGGTGTGTGTGAGAGAGATACAAACCTAGACAACTGGCGTGTGCGTTCGTGAGTGTTTTTTGTTGGGGGGTTGGTGTGATTTCGTGAATGTATTTGTGGGAATATGTGTCGATGATATCTCAAACAAAAATTTGACACATGCAATGTGTGTGAAATAGAGACCTATCTATATCATATATAGAGGGGGCGATCCACGAGAAGAGAGGGAGGGGTCATAGATATCGATACAGTCGAAGAGAGGATCAAGTGGGTGGGTGCGAGATCGATGAAGAGAGCCATCGAAATTGTGTGTGTGCAAGTAAAAGATATAGGGCGACTGACCTACCAAAACGTCAGAGGGCACAGGGCAAGTTTGTGTGTGGCAGGGAGAAATGACTAGAGCGCTCAATGTATTGGTGTGTGTGGGGGGGGGGGGGGGGGAGGTAGAGACCTAACTAGAGAGGTAGATCGACTCATATATGTGTTGAGAAGGAGAGACCCAGCTATGTCTTGAGGGGGATCGGTCGACATCCATACATAAGTGAAGGACGGGAAATAGGTTGGGACAGAGAGAGAGAGAGAGAGAGAGAGAGGAGAGAGAGAGAGAGAGGGAGAGAGAGAGAGAGAAGGAGAGGGGTAGAGTGCTGGATGGGTGATGGAGTTGCTTCTCGAAGATGGTGGGAGAGGCCTACTAGACAAACCGAGGGTAGAACTGCAATATTATCAATAAGAGTGGGGATGTGTTTCTGTATGTGCGTGTGCATGATAGATGTGTCGGGAGGCATGCATGGATGATGAAGGGGGACCATGTGTTTGGTAAGCAGACCTAACTAGATCGGTAGATCAATTGTTGTGTGTCGGAGGAAGGGAGAGACATAACTAATGAGGTAGATCGATCGGCGCATGGGGAAAACGAGTTATAACGACCTAGCTAGCTATATGTATAGCGGGAGATTGGTCGGTGTACATCCATTTCTTAGAGGCAAATAAGGCCCAGCAAGACGGATAGACAGAGAGAATGGAGCTAGGAGGTGGTGCGAGACGCCTACTAGCTAGATAGGGGGAGGAGTGTGCGATTGTGAGATCGATGAAAAGAGGGGCGAGAGTTTACACGTGTGTGGGACCGTATGAGAGACACGAGGCATGGACACAGAAAGGAGGAGATGGAAGGTGCATGTGTATGTGGTAGGTAGACATCACTTGAGAGGTTTATCGATCGGTGTGTGTCGGAAAGGAGTTGTGCAGACCATGGGAGAACGACCTAAAGAAAAAAATGAATGTGCGCGATGGATAGAATGCTGAGGGAGGGGGAGGGCGAGGAGGGCGTGTGCATGCACGAGATAAAGTTAGTGCTAGCTACAAAGGTTAGAGGATTGTGTGGGTGTAAGAGACTAACAAAGATCATAATTCGATATGAAAGTGGATTCATATATTTGAATAGGAGATCATAGTGTTATAAACATATGCATGCATGAATATAGCGGTGATACGCGTGGGGTTGTTTTGGACATGTTATACCATAATGTGATAATGCGTGGTGTTTGCAACTCATAGCTAAATATCAAAAAATCTAAACCATACTATACATCGAACAATCTCACATTTTATTTGAATTTGTGATAATGTGTGGCATTTGCAGCTCACAACTAAATATCGAACAATCTAAACCATACTATATATCGAACAATCTCATATTTTATTTGAATTTGTGATAATGTGTGGCATTTGCAACTCACATCTAAATACTTGTAGGCGTAGGGGGCGGGGCACCATACATGATGTGATAAACACATTATACATATGAGACATGGTTTAGATTATGAAGATCTAGCTAGAGCTTGAAATGTACTGTGATTTGAAATCAACATAAAGTGGATTCAAAAAATCGAGTTCGAGTTCATATAGTACACACGGTTCATATCTAACTCGACAGTAATCATGTGGTGTGCTGTGAAGATAATACACAAACGATGGTTTAACTTGACAATAATGATGATTGTAGATCTTATTAAAATAGAGAAATGAATTCAAATGGTTTAACTTCACAACAATCATGATTGTAGATCTTATTCAAATAGAGAAACAAATTCAAATTTAGTTCATATTGAAGCAGTAGTATATACGTTTGGAATGCACTAAAACGTTCATTTGAGTAGCAGGTTGCATGCATTATACACGTAGCGAAATATTTTAATTGAGCACAACATGAATTCAAAGTTTTGAATGGCATTTGTAATGCAAATTGATTTGGTATAGTACACGGGACTAGACTCTCTTGTGTGGGGCGAATTGATTTCTTTTTGTTTTTTCGTTGAGGGAAGTGCGAATTGATTTGGTACAGTACATGTTAGGCTTGTCCGAAAATTTCAACCCGTGCCTTGTTACCCTGAAATATTTAAGATATACTTTGTCTCGTTGTGCTCCGAAAACTTCCTCCATCTCAACCCGCGCCTTGCTATCCCAAAATTACAATGCGCGCGAAAACTCCCACCTCCTGCGAAATCCCGACACGCGAAATGCCCATGATACCCCTGATCCGAAAGAACCGCCTAGCTCAAATCGATGGGGGTACTTTTGTAACTTACCCCACATTTCAGACAAGCGCGTCCCTGAGCCATGGTTCCCCCCTCCCATCCCATCCGCCCACCCATTCGTACACCGAGGCCGCGAAATCTCGTGAAGCCCCACACCCTCCTCCGTCCGCCACCCTTCTGGAGCCTCTTCCCCGACGATGTCGTCCACAGCAACACCTCGACGTCCCTCATCCACCGCACCGGATGAGGATCCGTGGTCGATCTTGTCATCCCGCCAGTTCAGCCACCCCGTCCTCCACCTCCAAGGAGCTGCCTCAATGTTCCCCTCGTCTTTCGCGCCACCTCCATTCCCACACCGCCGTCTTCACCTGCACCACCGGAAGAGCAGCATCATCACCAATTCCTCGGATGAAGCTGAGACCTAATCGGCGCCACCAAAGAGGTTCTACACTAATCGCCGCATTTTCTTCTTGATTCGATCTCACGGTGCTGTCGGCGCTCGGTCCTGAGCCGACATGGCGCGGCTCCATCCACGGCGGCGTCGCCGGCCACTTCCTCCATGGCGTCGCTCCCTCGGCGGCGACGTCCACATCAGTAGGAGCTGCTGCTGCTTTGGCTCTCGCTCGCACTGCTACTCTGCTCTTGCTCTCGGTCCCCTGCCTAGTCTGCTCTTGCTCTTGCTCTTGCTCGCGCTGCTGCTCTCGCTCTTGCTCTTGCTTGCGTTGCTGCTCTCGCTCTTGCTCTTGCTTGCACTGCTGCTCTACTCTTGCGCGCGTTGCTGCTGCACAAGTAGCAGATCCTGCTCTCCCTCGAGCCCCTGCAGCTGCTACCCGAGATGCTGCTACACGACCAGCTGCCCCGGCTCTCGCACGCGCTGCTGCTCCGGGCGCTGCTACTGCTACTACTACTTTTCTGCTACTAGTGCGTTCCATTTCGACAGTAAAATTCAGTTTTGACAGCAAAATTCAGTTTCGACAGTTAAATTCAGTTTCGATAGTTAAATTCAGTTTCGGCAGTTAAGTTCAGAGATGAGCGGCTGATGTATTTTACATCTAGCACTTTGTGGTTATGTATTTTACGTCATCTATTGGAGATGCTATTAGAATTCCACTCAGGTTAACATTGTCTCTCTTGTCCTGCTTCAGCCTCGCCGTCGTACAACTCACCGGAGCTGCTCCAACGACGAAACCCTCCATCACAGCGGAGCAGTACCCCGGGCTCCATCTCCAGACGCCTAAGATCTTCTTCCCCTCCTCCGACAGCCAACTCAGCCGGAGCATCCTCACCGACCAACCCAATCGCGCTGAGATCGACCTGGCTTCACCAAAGAGGTTGTACACTTGTTGCATCTCTTTTTTACTCTACATGTTATATATATTGTCCACTGAGCACACATAGTAACGTGAAATACGATTAGTTTCTCCTACTATATGACATGAAGTGAGGTACCAGGCAACTTAGCTATCCGTGATGGACTCTCTTGAAGGCCATCATTATTTATCTCTATGCGTTTGAGCTGTGCATTTGTAGATGGGCCAGGGAGTTGAGCTAGTAGGGCAGTGGCCTGGGTCCAAAGTAGTAGAAGTAGCACAAAAACATTTTTTGAGTGTAGCCTTTTCCCTACTCAAGCCTGCCTACTAGAATCGCCAGTGCTTGAAAGGAAAAGTGAAGGAAAAACATAGGAATTGGGAAGTTTCCTATGGTACTACTATTCATGCATTTGGTTCAAAGGAATGGAGCAAAGGAAAACTGTAGGATTTGTTCCTTTAGTGTCTCCTTGAAAGAAAAACCGTAGGAATTTTAATATCCACTTGTCCTCCTTTTCAAATTCCTATTCATGAAGCACAAGACTAAGAGATAGTAGCATTATAGCATTATAACCGTACATTTTCTTGTGGTTTGAATTAATCTCACCATGCTTCTTTGCATCCTGTGATCTTCCAATTCTTGTGAACCAAACACCCAGATTAGCAGAAATCCTATGTTTTTAAATTGTCTATTTTGCACGTGCATTCCTATCCTATTACTGTGTATTTCCTATTCCTGCGTTGTTAGAATCCTCCAATTCAAACGAGCCCTTACAGAATTACTTCTCTTACAGATAGTTGTCATAGAAAACCTTGTGTGGTTTGTCCCGCTCCTGCTGCGCCGTCATCCACCCCAGCTCAGCTACTCTAACGATAGAAAGGTCCACCACAGCAGGGATCCAGCCTCCAAACTGTCTTTTGCCACCTCAGAACTTCTTCCCCGCCGCCGGCAGCCACGACAACTGCATTACTATCATCAACCGAGCAGATGACCTCAAGGACTACACGGGTCCGCAAGAGAGGTCACACTCTTTCGTGTCTGCTTATGTTATGCATCGCTTAATATTACATGCTACTTTATCATCCTGTTCACCGATTAGACTCTGAGTCAGCTCCAAACTAATGCTCAAACTTGAGTATTTAAATGGTTGTGGGGTACATATCGGGGCCGCAATCAATAGTATCTATCTACTATCTGGTTAATCTCTGGTGTCTACTATGAGTTTCATGTTGGGTGGGAAACAAACAGTAAAGAAGCCATTATCTGTATTTTTTAACTGAAGCCATTATCTGCCTGCTATCATTGGTTTTGGGTCTATCCATAGGTTGCTACCATCACTCTAGATTTCTGCATGCACTCCTTACATAATCTCACTATGTTTTATTCCTATGCATGTCAGTTATTGTACACAATGGAACTGAATATGTAGAGCAAAAGAGACGAGCCTTGCGTGGCAATAAAATTTCATGCAGACGTCGCTCCATGGTGGGCGCAAAGGCAGCCCCCCTCCACCCATTTCAGATTGTAATCAAGAGGAAGATAACTGTTCCGAGGGGGATTCAGAAGGAGAAGACCACTCCTATTTACCCCCTGAGGTCTTCGCTCTAACTTGGCATGCTGATGTTGGTAATATCATGCATATGGTGCCTTGCATTGCTTACTTTATACATCAAATATGTCATCTGCTTAGTTTAGACATGCTTTGTGTGAATGCCATCTGTTTAGTTTCTTTATCGTATATGTGAATTATGCAACGCCATCTTGTTTAGCCAGGCATCATATATGTGAATTTTGCAATGCCATCCTACTTAGCCAGTCATCTTATATGTGAATTATATCATGCCATCCTTTTTTTTCATTACGTATTACATTTGTCAACAATGTTAGTACATTCAACTACTCTTCATGTGCATCAGCCATTTGACACGGTGATGGAAAATTCTGGAGTGAAAACAAGGTCTTCAGAGCAGACTATGCTGTCTGACGAAGCGCATATCTCGCTGGTTACGGATAGCTCCTTAGAGGAGGATTCAGAGACAGATGACCAGTCCTATTTCCCCCCCCCCCGAGGTGTATGCTCTAACTTGGCAGGGTTATGTTGCTCATATCGTGCGTATGTTGTCTTGCATTGCTATGTCATTTGATTAGTTTAGACATGCTTTGTGTGAATGCCACGTGTTTAGTGTCTAATTACCATATATGTGAATTATGCAATGCCATCTTGTTGCAAGACATTATATATGTGAATTATGCAATGCTATCTTGTTGCAAGGCATTAAATATGTGAATTATGCAATGCCATGCTGTTTAGCCCATCATCCTATATGTGAATTATATCATGCTATCCTTTTTTTGTATTACATGTTCCATTTGTCGACAACGTTTGTATATTCAACTACTCTTCCTATGCATCAGCCATTTGAAGCGGTGATGGAAGTATCTGGAGTGAAAACAAGGTATTCAGAGCAGACAATGCTACCTGCTGAAGCAGACATCTTGCTGGTTACAGATAGCTCCTCAGAGGAGGATTCAGAGACTGATGACCAGTCCTATTTCCCCCCTGAGGTCTATGCTCAAACTTGGCAGGGTTATATTACTCATGTCATGCATGTTGTCTTGCATTGCTTAGTTTTTACATCATATATGCGATTGCCATCTGCTTACTTGCTTAGTATACAAATCATATATTTGAATTATATCATGCCATCAAGTTTACATAGACAGCATCTATCTGAATTATGGCATGCCAACCCATTTAATAAAGACATCATATAGTTATATCATCTCATCCTGTTTAGTGTTTACAGTCATCATATTTTGAATTATGTCATTCTATCCATGAATTATATCATGCTATCATGTTTCCATAGGCGGCATGTATGTGAATTATGGCATGCCAATCTATTTAATAAATACATTATATAGTTATATCATGTCATCCTGTTTACATAGTCATCATATTTTGAACTATGTCTTTCCATCCTTTTTAGTTAGCCATCATATATGTGAAATTGTGTCATGCTATCCTGTTTAGTTAGCCATCATATATGTGAAATTGTGTCATGCTATCCTGTTTGGTTAGACAACATAAATGTGAATTATTGCATGCCCTCTTTTATTCCCCACTATCCATTGCACCTGTCTATCATACAATGTCTGTACATTCAATTACTTTTCTTGTTTATCAGCCATTTGAATTGGAGAGGGTGATGGCAGTATCTAAGGTAGTAACAACACGGTCTTCAGAAAAGATAGTGCTACCAGTCATTGCAGATAGAACCACGGTTGTACTTGCCCAAGAACTAGCCCCACCACACATAACCTAGACTCTCGCAGATTGTACCCCTACCGAGTTGGACAGAGAACCAGCTACACCCCTTCTAATCCCAACCCCAGCAGATAGTAACCCAGTTCTAGTTGACACAGCACAGTCTCCACCACAGAGCACCCAAACACAAGCAGTTAGTAAATGAACTGCAGTGCCCAAAGCACGAGGACCACCACTCCGAATCCCAACTCAACGCTTAAAGCAGAAGAAGAATTGTTCTCAGGTCAGGTTCTGTAGCTATGGTTCATACTCCTTTGCTCTTGCATCACTGTATTTACTCATACCAACTAGTTTCAAATTTGAAGGATGGAATTGAAACTCCAATGGCGCAACAGGTATGTTTTAAACCTGTTTCTTTAACTGGTTTGCTGTTGTAACTTGCTCTATGTTGATTTCAGTTTCAATTGAATAAACAGTTATGTTCTCATGTCATGCACATTACAAGTGTTGTTATTGCTCTGTAGTTTCCCACACTTATATTCTGTCTATTCTGCTTTGTCTTGAACAAATATTATTTGAACTGTGTCTCTATCTTGATGTGGCAACAAAAACTAGAATGATATAGACCATACAGTGACCATGGTACATAGATATATGTTTGTTTCATGCTGTTATCCTGTCCACTTTACTACTGAACTAATTTACCAAAATGAGTTTCATATACAACATGGTAAACCTGTGATGTGTCTGCTTGTTTCTCTTTTAGAATGCGGACAAAATATTGGAGAAGAGTACCCCCGTTGTGCAATGGTAAAGGAAGTAATGCAGATAAGGTTCAAGATAGTGAGAAGTCCCTGTTGGTCTCCAAGAAAGCTGATAAAAACTATCTTGACGACAGTGAGACAACCCAAAAGTCCTGTCTTGATGTAGTGTTCGAGTTACTGGCCACTACTGCTGGCACAAGCTATTCGAACTCGCTGCCTGAATCAGTTCGTCTTCTTGAGTCTCAACTTCAAGTTGAAAGACATCGATCAGATGTGCTGCGACACGAAGCTGAAGGACTGAGGAAGTCCCTGCAGAATTCAGATGCATACTTTCTGGTGCAACAGCAAGCGCTGGAGGATTTAAGCGCCAAACAAGAGAAATTTAATAAGCTTGCTAACCATCTTGCCAGCATTATGGGTACCCAGGATATTGTTTCTTGAGGTCTTCTGAAGTGGTTTTAGTTTAGGACTTGTTTTGCTGCGGTGTTTATTTGCACTGGTCGCCAACTTTGACAACCAGTGTATGTGATATGCTGCTTTGTTCCCTATATTTGCACTGGTGGTGAACTTTGATGCCCAGTGGATGTAATATGTGTAATAGCCGTGATAGCCTAGCGTAAGTTGCTTGCTTATTTATTTTCTTGTTGTCTTGTTTATTTGTTTGCTTGTAGTCAGTGCAGTTCTTTTTTCGCGGTTTGCTAGTGGCCGCAATAACCTATTTTTTAAAACTAGGCCACAATAACCATGGGCTACATATTTACTGTAGTGACCATGGGCCTCCTACGGGCCGTAGAAACAATGGGCCTTCTACGGGCCGTAGAAACAATGGGCCTTCTACGGGTTGTATGATCGATTGGCCAAACATGGGCCAGTAACAGACCGCATTATGGGCCGTAAACGGGCTAGAGTTGGAATCATCCGTTCATGGGCCGACCATAACGGGCCGTCGTTAATCAGCCGTATTTGATGACGCTATGAAAACGGCCCAACGGATTATGGGGCCACAAACGGGCCGACTGTAACCACGGGCTGCATTTGGCCCACAAGCAGAAAAGGCCAGTAACGGGCCATAAGTAACCGAATGCTCGAAAGAAGCCCAAGAATAAATGGGCCCTGAGAAGGCTGAAAGATAACACGGGTTGGAAACGGCCCAATGGAATAATGGGCCGTTAATGGGTATAAAGCGATACACTGTTCATTACGGGCCAGTTTCACCACAGGCCATTAATGGGCCAAGAGTTACAAAGGGCCTCATATGGGCCGAAAGACGTCATGGGCCGGAAGTTACAACTGGCTGGAATCATATTGGACGGCCCAGATGAAGCTACTTGGCTTAATTCGGATAGGCCGTAACGGGCCGTGAGTTAGCGGGCCGTAAATGGGCTATATACGAACAGGCCATTAACAGGCTTTCCGTGGGCCGGCCCGCTACCTTTTGACCAAGTCAAACGGGCCGGCCTTTTCACCAAAATGGGCCTCTATTGGTCCATGCCACGTGTCGATGTATCATAGGCGCCTCCTGTCCAATGAGTGGATGACATCTGTCCCAACGGTGAGCCGACACGTGGTTCTTCTGGCCATTGAGAATTTTACACGTGGAAAATCCCCATTTGTCGGGGCTGTTAACGGGTTATCGGATCCAAAACCGGACCCGATAGCTTAACGGCAACCCGTTACAGTGGATGCCACGTGTCGGTTACCCTTGACGAAAGCACTTCCATGACGCGCCATTTATCGTCATGGAAGTGGACACTTCCGTGATGATAATTTTCGTAATGTCATGGAACACTTCTACAACATCACATGTATGACTATCTTGATTCTATCATAAAATCGTCATGGATGTACATGCATGACAGAAAACATGACCTACTGTGACAAACACGTATCATCATGCAAGTGTATTTTTTTTGTAGTGATATAGGTTTTTTAATCTGAAAATATAAAAACAGCAAGGTAACTAGTAACAAAAGTGAGCAAAAACGGCATTGCAATGCTTCGAAACAAGGCCTAGGGTTCATACTTTCACTAGTGCAAGTTCTCTCAATAATGATAACATAATTGGATCACATAACAATCCCTAAACGTGCAACAAAGAATCACTCCAAAGTTTCTATCGGAGAACGTAGGACAAAAATGTGCATCAACCCCTATGCATAGATTACCCCAATGTCACCTTGGGAATCCGTGAGTTGAGTGCCAAAACATACATCAAGTGAATCAATAGAACATCCCATTGTCACCACAGATATCCCATCGCAAGACATACATCAAGTGTTCTCAAATCCAATACTCAATCCAACATAACGAAACCTCAAAGAGAAAAACTCAATTCATCACAAGAAGGTAGAGGGGGAGAAACACCATATGATCCAACTATAATAACAAAGCTCGCGGTACATCAAGATCATGTAAAATCAAGAATGCGCGAGAGAGAGATCGAACACATAGCTACTGGTACATACCCTCAGCCACGAGGGTGAACTACTCCCTCCTCGTCATGGAGATCGTCGGGATGATGAAGATGGCCACCGGTGATGGTTTCCCCCTCCGGCAGGGTGCCGAAATGGGCTCCCGATTGCTTTTTCGTGGCTACAGAGGCTTGCGGCGACGGAACTCCCGATCTAGGTTTCTTTCTGGGGGTTTTGGTATTTATAGGAATTTTTGGCGTCGGTCTCACGTCAAGGGGGTCCACGAGGCGGCGGCAAGGTAGGGGGGCATGCCCTGGGGGGCCGCCTCCCACCCTTGTCGTTGCCTCGGGACTCTTTTGGCCCAACTCTTGTGCTTCGGGGGGCTTCTTCTGGTCCATAAAAAATCACCGTAAATTTTCAGCCCATTCCGAGAACTTTTATTTCTGCACAAAAAACGACACCACGGTAGTTCTGCTGAAAACAACGTCAGTCCGGGTTAGTTCTAATAAAATCATACCAAAACCATATAAAATTGTTATAAACATGGCATGAATACTTCATAAATTATAGATATGTTGGAGACGTATCAGCATCCCCAAGCTTAATTCCTGCTCGTCCTCGAGTTGGTAAATGATAAAAGAAATAATTTATGAAGTGTGAATGCTACCTAGCATATTTATCAAAGTAATCTTCTTTAATGTGGCATGAATGTTTAGATCCATAAGATTCAAAACAAAACTTTAATATTGACATAAAAACAATAATACTTCAAGCATACTAATAAAGCAATCATGTCTTCTCAAAAAACATGGCCAAAGAAAGTTATCCCTACAAAATCATATAGTCTGGCTATGATCCATCTTCATCACACAAAGTATTAAATCATGCACAACCCCGATGACAAGCCAAGTAATTGTTTCATACTTTTGATGTTCTCAAACTTTTTCAACTTTCACGCAATACATGAGCGTGAGCCATGGATATAGCACTATAGGTGGAATAGAATACGGTGGTTGTGGAGAAGACAAAAAGAAGGAGATAGTCTCACATCAACTAGGCGTATCAATGGGCTATGGAGATGCCCATCAATATATATCAATGTGAGTGAGTAGGGATTGCCATGCAACGGATGCACTAGAGCTATAAGTTTATGAAAGCTCAAAAAGAAACTACGTGGGTGTGCATCCAACTCGCTTGCACACAAAGACCTAGGGCAATTTGAGGAAGCCCATCATTGGAATATACAAGCCAAGTTCTATAATGAAAAATTCCCACTAGTATATGAAAGTGACAAAATAGGAGACTCTCTATCATGAAGATTATGGTGCTACTTTGAAGCACAAGTGTGGAAAAAGGATAGTAGCATTGCCCCTTCTCTCTTTTCTCTCATTTTTTTTTTATTTTGGGCTCTTTCCTCTTTTTTTCTCTTTTTTCTATATTTTTCGTCCAGAGTCTCATCCCGACTTGTGGGGGAATCATAGTCTCCGTCATCCTTTCCTCACATGGGACAATGCTCTAATAATGATGATCATCACACTTTTATTTACTTTACAACTCAAGAATTACAACTCAATTTTTAGAACAAAAATATGACTCTATATGAATGCCTCCGGTGGTGTACCGGGATGTGCAATGATCAAGAGTGACATGTATAGAAAATATGACGGTGGCTTTTCCACAAATACGATGTCAGCTACATGATTATGCAAAGCAATATGACAATGATGAAGCGTGTCATAATAAACGGAACGGTGGAAGTTGCATGGCAATATATCTCGGAATGGCTATGGAAATGCCATAATAGGTAGGTATGGTGGCTATTTTGAGGAAGGGTATATGGTGGGTTTAATGCACCGGCGAAAGTTGCGCGGTACTAGAGAGGCTAGCAATGGTGGAAGGGTTAGAGTGCGTATAATCCATGGACTCAACATTAGTCATAAAGAACTCACATACTTACTGCAAAAATTTATTAGCCATCGAAACAAAGTACTACACGCATGCTCCTAGGGGGATAGATTGGTAGTAAAAGACCATCGCTCGTCCCCGACTGCCACTCATAAGGAAGACAATCAATAAATAAATCATGCTTCGACTTCATCACATAACAGTTCACCATACGTGCATGCTACGGGAATCACAAACTTTAACACAAGTATTTCTACCAATCCACCATTACTCACTAGCATGACTCTAATATCACAATCTTTATATCTCAAAAAAAATGCAAGAAATCAAACTTCTCATATATTCAATGCTCTTTATGAAAGTTTTTATTATATTCCTTCTTGCAACGGACAAACTACTCCAAAAAATATAAGTGAAGATCAATGAGTAGTTGAATAATTATGTAGCTATATGAAGACTCACTCTCATAAATAAAATTTCAGATCTTAAGTACTTTATTAAAACAGCAAGCAAAACAAAATAAAATGACATTCTAAAAATAGCACACATCATGTAAAGAAGCAAAAACTTAGGCTCAACCGATACTAACCGATAATTCTTGATGAAGAAAGGTGGGATGCCTACCAGGGCATCCCCAAGCTTAGATGCTTGAGACTTCTTGAAATATTATATTGGAATGCCTTGGTCATCCCCAAGCTTGAGATTTTGTGTCTCCTTAATTCCTTTTATATCACGGTTTCCCTAAATCTTAAAAACTTCATCCACACAAAACTCAACAAGAACTCGTGAGATAAGTTAGTATAAATCAAATGCAAAACCTTATCATTATCTACTGTAGCAAATCACTAAAATTATAATTTGACATTTCATACTAAGTGCCTTTGCATATTTAATACTCCTATCCTTAAATAGAATCATTAAACAAGCAAACATATGCAAACAATGCAAACATAACAACAATCTGTCTAAACAGGACAGTCTGTAAAGAGTGCAACTGTACTCATACTTCTCTAACTCCAAAAATTCTGAAAAATTACCACACTGTATAAAAGTTGTTGTTACTAAGTTTTTAAAAATTTCAAGATTTTATCATGTTCTGACTTTCTAGAAGAATTCATACAATGATAGAAAACTTTCTGTTTTCAAAACAGCAACATATAGACTTGCAAAATAAGCGTGGTAAAGGCTATACTTGACCTTTTTATTGAACTAAAAGATGAAAAACATTAATCTAAATAACAGCAAGAAAAACCTAATAAAATAAAATGACGCTCCAAGAAAAACTCATATCATGTGACGAATAAAAATATAGCTCCAAGTGAGGTTACTGATAATGTTGAAGATGAAAGAGGGGATGCCTTCCGGGGCATCCCCAAGCTTAGTTGCTTGGATCTTCCTTGAATATTACCTTTGGGTGCCTTGGGCATCCCCAAGCTTAGGGTATTTTCACTCCTTATTCTCGTCATATCGATATCTCACACAAAACTTGAAAACTTCAATCACACAAAACTTAACAAAACCTTCGTGAGATCCGTTAGTATGGTAAAACAAACCATTCACTTTAGTACTGCCAAGACAAGATTCAAATTTTTTATCACCTGATACCTGCTGTACCCTATCATTTCTACAATTTATATTGAGCAATATAAGCCATAGAAACTAGGAAACAAGCAAACTATGCATCGAAAACAGAATCTGTCAAAAACAGAACAGTCTGTAAATATCTTAATTAAGCTCATAATTATGTTACTCCAAAAATTCTGAAAAATTAGGAAAACGTAGAAAATTTGTATATAAATAAACTGTAAAAATTTCAGAATTTTTCCACGTCCAGTAAAAGATAGGAATTTCTGTACTGGACGCAAAAGTTTCTGTTTTTGCACAGAATCAAGTCAACTATCATCCACACTATCCCAAAGGCTTTACTTGGCACTTTATTGAAACAAAAGCTATAAAACATGATTACTACAGTATCTTAATCATGTTAACACAAAAAAACAGTAGGGATAAATATTGGGTTGTCTCCCAACAAGCGCTTTTCTTTAATGCCTTTTTAGCTAGGCATGATGATTTCAATGATGCTCACATAAAAGATAAGAATTGAAATATAATGGGAGCATCATGAAACATATGACTAGCACATTTAAGTCTAACACACTTCCTATGCATAGGGATTTTATGAGCAAACAATTTATGGGAACAAGAATCAACTAGCATAGGAAGGCAAAACAAGCAAAACTTCAAGATTTTCAACACATAGAGAGGAAACTTGATATTATTGCAATATGTAGAAGCATATGTTCCTCTCTCATAATAATTTTCAGTAGCATCATGAATGAATTTAACAATGTAACCATCACATAAAGCATTATTTTCATGATGCACAAGCATAGAAATTTTATTACTATCCACATAAGCAAATTTATTCTTATGAATAGTGGGAGCAAACTCAACAAAATAACTATCATGTGAGGCATAATCCAATTGAAAATTAAAATCATGATGACAAGTTTCATGGTTATCATTATTCTTTATAGCATACATGTCATCACAATAATCATCATAGATAGCAACTTTGTTCTCATAATCAATTGGAACCTCTTCCAAAATAGTGGATTCATCACTAAATAAAGTCATGACCTCTCCAAATCCACTTTTATCAATATTGTGAAAAGATTCAACACCCTCCAAAATAGTGGGATCATTATTATCTAAATTTGACACTCTTCCAAACCCACTTTCATAAACATAATCATCATAAATAGGAGGCATGCTATCATCATAATAAATTTGCTCATCAAAACTTGGGGGACAAAAAATATCATCTTCATCAAACATAGCATCCCCAAGCTTGTGGCTTTGCATATCATTAGCATCATGGATATTCAAAGAAATCATACTAACAACATTGCAATCATGCTCATCATTCAAAGATTTTATGCCAAACATTTTATTGCATTCTTCTTCTAACACTTTGGCCAATTTTCCGATCCATCATTTTCAAGAAAGACTTTATAAAGATTAAACATATGAGGCAACCTCAATTCCATTTTTTGTAGTTTTATTTTATAGATTAAACTAGTGATAAAACAAGAAACTAAAAGATTCAGTTGCAAGATCTAAAGATATACCTTCAAGCACTTACCTCCCCAGCAACGGCGCCAGAAAAGAGCTTGATGTCTACTACGCAACCTTCTTCTTGTAGACTCGTGTTGGGCCTCCAAGCGCAGAGTTTTGTAGGATAGTAGCAAATTTCCCTCAAGTGGATGACCTAAGGTTTATCAATCCGTGGGAGGCGTATGATGAAGATGGTCTCTCTCAAACAACCCTGCAACCAAATAACAAAGAGTCTCTTGTGTCCCCAACACACCCATTACAATGGTAAATTGTATAGGTGCACTAGTTCGGCGAAGAGATGGTGATACAAGTGTAATATGGATGGTACATATAGGTTTTTGTAATCTAAAAATATAAAAATAGCAAGGTAACTAGTAACAAAAGTGAGCAAAAATGGTATTGCAATGCTTCGAAACAAGGCCTAGGGTTCATACTTTCACTAGTGCAAGTTCTCTCAACAATGATAACATAATTGGATCACATAACAATCCCTCAACGTGCAACAAAGAATCACTCCAAAGTTTCTATCGGAGGATGTAGGACGAAAACGTGCATCAACCCCTATGCATAGATTACCCCAATGTCACCTTGGGAATCCGCGAGTTGAGTGCCAAAACATACATCAAGTGAATCAATAGAACATCCCATTGTCACCACAGATATCCCATCACAAGACATACATCAAGTGTTCTCAAATCCAATACTCAATCCAACATAACAAAACCTCACAGAGCAAGACTCAATTCATCACAAGAAGGTAGAGGGGGAGAAACACCATATGATCCAACTATAATAACAAAGCTCGCGGTACATCAAGATCGTGCCAAATCAAGAACGCGCGCGAGAGAGAGAGAGAGATCAAACACATAGCTACTGGTACATACCCTCAGCCCCGAGGGTGAACTACTCCCTCCTCGTCATGGAGATCGCCGGGATGATGAAGATGGCCACCGGTGATGTTTTCCCCTTCGGCAGGGAGCCGGAACAGGCTCCCGATTAGTTTTTCGTGGCTACAGAGGCTTGCGGCGGCGGAACTCCCAATCTAGGTTTCTTTCTAGGGGTTTTGGTATTTATAGGAATTTTTGGCGTCGGTCTCACGTCAAGGGGGTCCACGAGGCGGCGGCAAGGTAGGGGGCGCGCCCTGGGGGGGCGCGCCTCCCACCATTGCCGTTGCCTCAGGACTCTTCTGGCCCAACTCTTGTGCTTCGGGGGCTTCTTCTGGTCCATAAAAAATCACCGTAAATTTTCAGCCCATTCCGAGAATTTTATTTCTGCACAAAAAATGAAACCACGGTAGTTCTGCTGAAAACATCGTTAGTCCGGGTTAGTTCTAATAAAATCATACCAAAAACATATAAAATTGTTATAAACATGGCATGAACACTTCATAAATTATAGATACATTGGAGATGTATCAACGGTACACCAATAGTACTACTCACATTGTCGTGGAATTTCCTGGTGTCTGTGCTCAGCCCTCCTCTCTCTCTCTCTCTCTCTTCTCAGCTAGCCAGCAGGCAGCAGACGCGCGGAGTGTGCCCATCGTCTGTTTGCTCACATGCGGTCCCACATGTCAGTGAAAACGCAAGACGACCCACTGAACCTGCACATCTTTCACCTCGACGTGCTGGTGATGAAAAACAAATCCAATAAAGATCTTCGGTGGCCGCTTTTGGAGTTACTCAAGAGTAAGATTCTATTTATAGTTTAACCCAAGATGCACATCACGTGGCTTCAACTAGCACTCCATTTTCTTGCATGACACGACCTGGTTGCTGGATGTCCCACGTGTCGGCAAAAGGAGGAAGAACTCGACCAAATCTTCTCCACATTTACACCAGAGGAGTCGGAAACACGACAAGCCCTGTGCCTACATCATACTACGTACAAGCCCACCTCACGTAGTCACGCTATCACCATATTTCTCGGCCTCCGTGCGACACCTAGCTCTAGTTGATGGTATACTACTACTAGGACTAACTATTTGTCGTGGAAATATCTCGACAGATTGTGGCACCCCGGCTCAGAGGAAACCGGAACGCCCCATATTCCAGCCCAGAGACAAGTCTTCTGGAATACGGCACTGTTGGCATAGAACAAATCAGCTCTTTATTACTATGAATAAGGTTACAAGGGTACATGGAATACATCGGCATGGCGATACTACGCCTGCCCAGGGTAGTTCTATGCTAACAGTGGAACAACCTGAGGGAACGGAGTATCCTCGGCAGCGAAACAACAACAGCGGTGATGAACTCCACTCCACAGGGACTCTGGCTGGAACGCGTATCCTAGATCGCAATCTCGGGATGCTCAACAAGCAAGCAATCATGGCATGACCTGCAAACTGGCATGACACGCCAGATGAGTACTTTGAATGTACTCGCAAGCTCACAACAACCAAAGCAATCAAGACAAGCAACAGCATGGCATTTACAGGTTAAGCAGGTGTAAACCTGATGATGCTAGAACAATATAACATGGCATGGCATATACTACATGCAACAGGTTGCAACTTGCTCTGTCATGAGGTTACCCCGTAACCCTCACATGTAAGAACTTACCATCGTGTGTGCCACACGGTAACCTCGGGACCAACCAAACTTGCTATTACAATACCGTAATGATAACATGATCACAGGGAGCTTGGTCTTTACCCAAGATCACCACATAACACTATCAACCAAATCCGGTATCCACGATACCTCAGTGATCCTCACATGATCACGATCAACCAACGTCGGTATCCTCGATACCACGGTGATCCTCTTGCAATCACATAAAGATCAACCAACTTCTCTCTCATCGAACAGGGTTGTTATAAGCAAGATTATTATACTGTTGACCCATAGTGTGTCCTACCACGAACTGTTCCCATATCCGATGACGCGGCTATCGATAGATTATACACTCTGCAGAGGTTAGTACACTGTACCCACACCACGGAACTCGTGGCCTCATGCTCCCATTCGGGTGGACCAGCGACGTTCCGACAAAACCCAATCTATTGCATGGCACTCTCCCAGCCACTCCGACAAACTCCCCTTTGGGCTATGTCATGGGTGACCCCTGTGTCCTTCCGACACCTGCCACCGTCGTGGCCAACCAAAACTGTCCCAAACAGGGACCTGAGCTCAATACCAAAACTGGGTTCACAAGGTTATAGCCGCCTACCGGGCCAGGGTAGCACACGCTCATAACCTTCCCTGGTTGGAGGCACCGGTGAGAGGCATGACAATAGACCGAATAAGGGCTGCCCCATCCCAGCAAGTGTGGTTGCACTGGTAAGCTCGATTCGGTCCGCACTATGACTCAGCCAACAGGTGTTCAAGTTTGATTAACATCCGATTAAATTTGAATGACGATGTGCTGAGTCATGATAACAGGATGAACCACAACAACAGATAAAGAAACATGCAGACATGTCATCATCCTAGCATGAACTACCGCCAGTATTAACCATGAGCATAATGCTACCAACGACTACTTGATAACTAGCAAGATGCACATGGACATAATGTAAGGATGAGCATATACAATATTTTCAGACAGAAAAACATGCACACATTAAATAACTATTCAAGTAAGAAACCATAGCTACTGGAAATCCATCATGCAAGTGGCTGTCGTGGCTTGCCTGGGGACGAAGGAACCATTGGAAAGAAGTGCGGGAAGTCCGTGGAGACGATTGCCGGAAACAGTTCTCTCTCGGAGGGGCAGTTTACGGGTAAGGGCAAAATGGTCATTTTCACAGTGTTAAAACATTATGAAAATGATGCCAACAGAATGGGCTCGACGAGACGAAGAAGTAGGCTTTGGAATCACCTCATTTGGAGTTGGGATCAAAAAGATATAAGAGTTTTTCTGCTAGGGACCTATCTGTAATAAAATCATCACAAACAGGCCCTTAGCCGGAAAAACTGAAAGCGCCTTCTCTGGAAATACGTTTTCTAGAATGGAAAATGCATTTTTTCCGGAAGAAGACCTGGAATGCGCTTTCGTGTAGGGGAGACGTATTCACTAGAATACGCCTCCACTTATCCACGTCAGCAGGAGGCGGGGCCGGGGCTTTGTCACTGACGGCTGGGTCCCACCGCTGACTTCTCTCTCTCCCGCTCCTCCTTCTTCTTCCCCCATGTCTGCTCGTTGGACAGGGAGTGGGTCGACGGCACTGGCGGGATTCCGGCCACCATTTGGGACACCGCGACCACCGGAGAACTCAGGAGGCTGCCGCGCATCCGTTACAGAGACGCATGACTACCGGAGATGCCCGGAGTGGAGACAGGTGAGAGAGTGGCAGACGAGGTCGTCGGCCGAAGTGGGTGTCGGCGATGCAATTGCTCCGGAGGAGAATAGAAGATGTGGGGAGGATCAGAGGGTCTAGGAGACTCCTCTGGTGGTGGAAAGAAATGGAGGAGGGCTCGGCGTTGTGCCAATTTGGCCGGCGGGGAGTGAGGTGGAGACGATGGTGAGGTCGGGAGGAGCTCGGAAGGCCTATATATAGGCGGGCAGCAGAGGAGGCCGAGCACAGCCGCTGGACACGTCATCGGAGCTCCAGTGCTCGGACTCGAACGGGTGGAGGCTAGTTCGGCATCGTGATGCGGCCGACCTGACGAGGAGCAGGAGGGATGGGACACCTCGGGAGGAAAAGGCCAGGGGAGGGAAGACGACGACGGCTCACGGGCGTGCTCTGTTCCTCGACGGGGACGGCTTGTGGGGGAAGAGTCCAAAGGGAGAGAGGGTTCCGGAGTGGGTACGTGGACGGTGGCAACTAAGTCGGCGCGTCGGGACAAGGAGGGGCAGCGTGAGGTGGCCGGAACGGTCGCGTCCGACGCGGTCGGCGTGCAGAGCACGGTTTTGGCTCGGCCAAACGCGTGGTCACCGCGTGCATTGGCGCACGCGGTGTGCTCTGGCCCGTCCAGTCATGTCTACATGATAGTCCTTGCTTCCCAAGGCATCCCGGAAGTGAAAGTTCAGCAAACGGGTAACTGGTGTGATGGCAAAGATCACTGCAAGTTTGCTGTAGCAAACTTGACTACGCCATTGTGATGAACAGAGAGGTGATAGGAACCAAAGCTGATGTCTGGGAGGTTTAGATTAGTAGGGACTATAATCCTATGGAGTTTAGAATGATTTGCATCAAGATTTAATACAGTTGCTTAACAACTACATAATCTGGTCCAGAATACAAATCTTGATGTGGCACTCACATAGATGCTTGGATTGAGATAAATTTTGGTGGCTAGGACTTATTTGGACACATGAACATACTGTAAAATTTTCATACCATTTGGACACACCCAAATGGTACTTCCTTTACAACACTTTCCACTAGACAAAAACTTGGGGAAATTCTAGAGAAATATTGGATAGATAAAATGAGCCCAAATTGGGTGGAGAGATATCATATAGGTAGAAGCATGTTCTGGAAATTATTCATGAATTATGGGGCAATAAAAAATTATAGTTGCTTCACAACCCATAATAATTATCAGAAGCAAAGATTTGATGCTGTGATCACATAGATGATGGAATGATGCTCAAATTTGGTGGAGAGCTATGATTTGACCATATGAAGGATGCTGCAAAATTTCAACTCATTTGGATATGCCTAGCTTGCACTTTCTTCACAAGGTCTCTGTTTGAACAAAAACTTTGAAAAATTGCTCAGGAATATTCACTAGGCAAATGAAGTTGAAATTTGGCATGTGGCAATGATATGGATGGGAAAGAGTGCACAAAAAGTTTGAGAGCAAGCAAGCAAAGATAATGGGTACTTGCTTCACAAACTGCCAGCTAGGGCAGAATCAGAAAATGAATATTGGTGGAATATTTTTGATCATGGCAAGGAAGGATTTTGACTTATCTGAGGAATACTTGACCCAAACAAATTTATGGGAATTATTTGAGAATCTTTGGAATGATGGAAGTGTGGGTGTCTTCACAACCCAGGGCAGACAGGGTTATTCCTTTAATAAGAAAAAGGAATATTCCCAAGACAACGAATATTGGAATTGGTCCAAGATGGAAATGGCAAGGTCTTGGGATTGTTTTAAGATTGACAAGCCACTTAGGAGAGGAATCGAGGGTGATCTCTCCAGGTTTCAAGACCACTAAGCCACTGAAAAGCAAAACCAGACCAAAATCAAAAGAAAAGAAAATGGGCAAAATCCAGGGTGTTACAAACCTACCCCCCTTAAAGAAATATCACCTCGAGATTTGGTTGCTCAGGGGTCAAACATGAATATTCCCACTTGAGGAAACCGTTTCCAACTCGGGTTCCCTTTTGCCTTTATGATGTCCCCACTGGATATCATCTGACTCACTGTCTGGCTTCGGGGTGGTTTGTTTCACTGTATCCTCATTCTGACAGACCTTACCTCATATATTACTCTGACTTTAATCCTTTTATGTCCGCCGATTTATCTGAGTGCGATGAGTTATCCTAACCGAAATATATGTCCTTCTCGCAAGCCTAAGAGTGGTTCCTCATGGACGTGTTGTGATGAAGTCCAATACGAACGACCGTCCAATGAGTTGTGAACAATTTCTCTCGGTGTACATGAAATCCTTTACTCATTGCATTGGGTGGCTTCAAATGGCTATGGGTCCTCCAGGTTCGAGTACTGTGAATCATACCATTCTCCTGACTTCTCGCAACGATTGCGGGAACATCTTGGGTACCTCCACGGTCTTGAACATCGCATTTGTACCAAAGGCTCGACTGTCACTTGTCATGACCAGCATAAAGGTGTACGGCCTTATTGTGACATTGTCCACAGACTTGGCTGACGGTGGTCCTGGTAGCAGAATCTTGTTCTCGGCAGGTTAGTCTTTTAACTGATTCCCCTAGGCGAGGACACATGCTTTGAGACAGTTGTCAACCTTCTGATTGTTCCATCGGTCGGCACCTCTAAGTGAATAGTAGGCTGTGTAACGCTTTAACATGGTTGCTAAAATCAAACTACTAGGCTGACCCTTCGGTCTCACCTGACGGACTTGGATGTCTTCTTCTGACAATTCTGAGCATATATAGTTGGCTGAATGGGTACCCTAATAGGAGGTCATTGCAAATGGGATATACGTGGCACCCAGGGTGATTGGTACCGAACCAGACAGTATTGAGTATTTGTACCATGTTGATCTGGCAACCATTATCATACCTATATGGCCAATCTTGCTCCTTCATTATGGTTCACTTTGCCTGGATCCTTAACTGAAAGAACTTGGTTTGATGTGTTCTTGATTCTTCGGATGACCATGGGTACTGCTAGGTACAATATTCCGGCAGACATATTACTTTACAAGTTGTAGCTGTAGGGTAATGACCGTTTGAACCCTTGGATAAAACCGGCAAATAAACCAGTAGCCACCAGCACAGTCTTTACAACTCAGATCTGGGACATTACTGGAGTAACTCAACCCCGACTCAAGACGGCTGAAAAGCAGCTCAAAGCATGAGACGGTGTCGATAAGAAGAAAGTAGCAACTCCCTAAGACGGCCGAAGCACAGCTCAGAGCATAGTGTCATTGCTACGGAAAGAAATTCAGCAACTGCCCGAGACGGCCGAAAAGCAGCTCAGAACACGGACAGTTGCTGACAAGAGAAATAAATGTCGGCATCCACCCCGGACGGCCGGAAACAGCTCAGAACATAGGCGTGGTGCCATTACTAAAGAAAGACGGGCAAGGGTTCATCCGCGTCCCATGCCGCTTACTACTATGTATACTGGTATGAGCATAATAATTTAAACATGCAAGGATAACACAGCGTAATGCTGTAGGGCATATATCAGGTGGTCGGCTTGCTCCATAGGTTGTGGGTCAGCACACTGAAGTGTATAACTGGCGTTCTTCTTCTTCTTATATAGCTCATGCAATGGTCAAGTCCTCACCGAGCTGACATCATTGTATGGGTAACTCGTATGACCTTGGCAGCATATTCACACATCTATGGAAACATGTGTGGCTGGCCACTTGATTCTTGAGGCAAGCTTGCGTAGAAAGACTGAGTTGCTTATATCTGAAGTTTCCTTGTTGCCATAAGCAGACTGAGTGCATATATATATATATATATATATATATATATATATATATATATATATATATATATATATATATATATATATATATATATCCCTTAATGTTTTTGCTGTCGGTTACTTTTGTATGCAGAAAGTTGTTTGACTATTCTTCTTGTTGGGCACTGAGTTCCTAGCATATGCTGGCTTGCTTCCGGAATATAGCTGGTTCAAATTGTACTCATAGCAGACTCCAACCTTATATATGAACCATACCTTTAACCCGAAGTGTATTGCTGATCATACACACATCTTTGCCTTCTTGCTGATTTGATTATTACTGCTGTGAAGATCTCACGTTGATATATACCTGATGCCAATAATCAATCCAGGATATCATTATAATCAGACCAAATATTCCCTATGCCAGGCAGTCGGCGACAAATCCCATATTGTTGAGCTGAGCTTCCAAATGCTTGCCTCTTCATTGATTCTTTGAGTCCAGTGTCGGTGAGCAACTTCCATAAGGGTAAATAAGGTAACACCAAGGGCCCAAAGGAAGAAGCAAAAGAAACGACTAAAGCAACAAGACCACACACAAGCAATATCATATTTTACAGCTATACACAGCATTGTATGCATTCCTACTTAAGCACACAAATCTCGCGGGAACTCCGGTACTACGGTCTAACATGCTGTGACGGTGTGCACGAAAGTGAATCAATGTGTGGAAGGAAGTTGGTGTAAACAAGGCTACACCAAACACGGGCTTACACCGGTTGCAGCTGGACGGATACGGATGCGAGGATGGACTTGGTGATCGTGGATCGAAACACAGAAGTCACGTCCACATCGTCATCAAGCGTACGAAAAAAACAGTACTTGTCCAGGGAATGGATGGCAGGGTAAGATAGCGATGAAAAGAAAGGCTTGCGGGCATTGCCCTTTTCTGATAACTAAGATCAGTAAGGGTTGCCAATGCGGCTAGTGGGACGATAGCAAAATCCGGGATAGAAACATGTCTATCACCGAAACTATAGGGGTGGCTAAAGAGAATATATTGGTGTGGTACCGGTGCATCCATCTTGCCAGTGATCGATAACACCAAGCACCTTGGCATTACTCCGCTGCGACGGAGATAATACCACACCAAGGAGAAAATATGCAAATTGGAGGGTGCAGGCGGTGAATCGAAGCCGATGCCACCTACACTCACCAGATCAACTGTTAGTGACAAAATAAATATTCTATATGTATGCTATGCACAAACAAATGCAACACACAAGTGCAGCAAATCGACTAGACTCTATACTACCGGTTACTAATGTTCGCGCGGTCTAGGGCGTCCTACAGCCAAACCTGGCTCTGATACCAATGCTTGTGGCACCCCGGCTCAGAGGAAACCGGAACGCCCCGTATTCCAGCCCAGAGACAAGTCTTCTGGAATACGGCACTCTTGGCATAGAACAAATCAGCTCTTTATTACTATGAATAAGGTTACAAGGGTACATGGAATACATCGGCACGGCGATACTACGCCTGCCCAGCGTAGTTCTATGCTAACAGCGGAACAACCTGAGGGAACGGAGTATCCTTGGCAGCGGAACAACGACAGCGGTGATGGACTCCACTCCACAGGGACTCTGGCTGGAACGCGTATCCTAGATCGCAAACTCGGGATCCTCAACAAGCAAGCAATCATGGCATGACCTGCAAACTAGCATGACACGCCAGGTGAGTACTTTGAATGTACTCGCAAGCTCACAGCAACCAAAGCAATCAAGACAAGCAACAGCATGGCATTTACAGGTTAAGCAAGTGTAAACATGATGATGCTAGAACAATATAACATGGCATGGCATATACTACATGCAACAAGTTGCAACTTACTCTGTCATGAGGTTACCCCGTAACCCTCACATGTAAGAACTTACCATCGTGTGTGCCACACGGTAACCTCGGGACCAACCAAACTTGGTATTACAATACCGTAGTGATAACATGATCACAGGGAGCTTGGTCTTTACCCGAGATCACCACATAACACTATCAACCAAATCCGGTATCCACGGTACCTCAGTGATCCTCACATGATCACGATCAACCAACGTCGGTATCCTCGATACCACGGTGATCCTCTTGTGATCACATAAAGATCAACCAACTTCTCTCTCATCGAACAGGGTTGTTATAAGCAAGATTATTATACTGTTGACCCATAGTGTGTCCTACTATGAACTGTGCCCATATCCGATGACGCGGCTATCGATAGATTATACACTCTGCAGAGGTTAGTACATTGTGCCCACACCACGGAACTCGTGGCCCCATGCTCCCATTCGGGTGGACCAGCGACGTTCCGACAAAACCCAATCTATTGCATGGCACTCTCCCAGCCACTCCGACAAACTCCCCTTTGGGCTATGTCATGGGTGACCCCTGTGTCCTTCCGACACCTGCCACCGTCGTGGCCAACCAAAACTGTCCCAAACGGGGACCTGAGCTCAATACCAAAACTGGGTTCACAAGGTTATAGCCGCCTACCGGGCCAGGGTAGCATGCGCTCATAACCTTCCCTGGTTGGAGGAACCGGCGAGAGGCATGACAATAGACCGAATAAGGGCTGCCCCATCCCAGCAAGTGTGGTTGCACTGGTAAGCTCGATTCGGTCCGCACTATGACTCAGCCAACAGGTGTTCAAGTTTGAATAACATCCGGTTAAATTTGAATGACGATGTGCTGAGTCATGATAACAGGATGAACCACAACAACAGATAAAGAAACATGCAGACATGTCATCATCCTAGCATGAACTACCGCCAGTATTAACGATGAGCATAATGCTACCAACGACTACTTGATAACTAGCAAGATGCACATGGACAGAATGTAAGGATGAGCATATACAGCATTTTCAGACAGAAAAACATGCACACAATAAATAACTATTCAAGTAGGAAACTATAGCTACTGCAAATCCATCATGCAAGTGGCTGTCGTGGCTTGCCTGGGGATGAAGGAACCATTGGAAAGAAGTGCGGGAAGTCCGTGGAGACGATTGCCGGAACCAGTTCTCTCTCGGAGGGGCTGTTTACGGGTAAGGGAAAAATGGTCATTTTCACAGTGTTAAAACATTATGAAAATGATGCCAACAGAACGGGCTCGACGAGACGAAGAAGTAGGCTTTGGAATCACCTCATTTGGAGTTGGGATCAAAAAGATATAAGAGTTTTTCTGCTAGGGACATATCTGTAATAAAATCATCACAAACAGACCCTTAGCCGGAAAAACTGAAAGCGCCTTCTCTGGAAATACGTTTTCCAGAATGGAAAATGCATTTTTGCCCGAAGAAGACCTGGAATGCGCTTTCGTGTAGGGGAGATGTATTCACTAGAATACGCCTCCACTTATCCACGTCAGCAGGAGGCGGGGCCGAGGCTTGGTCGCTGACGGCTGGGTCCCACTGCTGACTTCTCTCTCTCCCGCCCCTCCTTCTTCTTCCCCCGCATCTACTCGCTGGACAGGGAGTGGGTCGACGGCGCCGGCGGGATTCCGGCCAACTCCGGCCACCATTACAGGGACGCTGCCGCGCATCCGTTACAGTGACGCACGACCACCGGAGATGCTCGGAGTGGAGACAGGTGAGAGAGTGGCGGACAAGGTCATCGGCTGAAGTGGGTGCCGGCGATGCAATTGCTCCAGAGGAGAATAGAAGATGTGGGGAGGATCAGAGGGTCTAGGAGACTCCTCTGGTGGTGGAAAGAAATGGAGGAGGGCTCGGCGTTGTGCCAATTTGGCCGGCGGGGAGCGGCGGCCATGGCGACGAACCAGAGAGGGGAGAGCCCCTGAAGCTCGGGCGAGAGGCTGGGTGGGGTCCTGGGAGTGAGGTGGAGACGATGGTGAGGTCGGGAGGAGCTCGGAAGGCCTATATATAGGCGGGCGGCAGAGGAGGCCGAGCAGAGCCGCGGGACACGTCGCCGGAGCTCCAGTGCTCGCACTCGAACAGGTGGAGGCTAGTCCCGCGTCGTGATGCGGCTGACCTAACGAGGAGTAGGAGGGACGGGATGGCTCGGGAGGAAAAGGCCAAGGGAGGGAAGACGACGGTGGCTCACGGGCGTGCTCTGTTCCTCGACGGGGACGACTCGTCGGGGAAGAGTCCAAAGGGGGAGAGGGTTCCGAAGTGGGTACATGGACGGTGGCAACTAAGTCGGCGCGACGGGACAAGGAGGGGCAGCGCGAGGTGGCCGGAACAGTCGCGTCCGACGCGGTCGGCATGCAGAGCACGGTTTTGGCTTGCCAAACGCGTGGTCACCGCGTGCATTGGCGCACGCGGTGTGCTCTGGCCCGTCCAGTCATGTCTACATGATAGTCCTTGCTTCCCAAGGCATCCTGGAAGTGAAAGTTCAGCAAACGGGTAACTGGTGTGATGGCAAAGATCACTGCAAGTTTGCTGTAGCAAACTTGACTACGCCATTGTGATGAACAGAGAGGTGATAGGAACCAAAGCTGATGACTGGGAGGTTTAGATTAGTAGGGACTATAATCCTGTGGAGTTTGGAATGATTTGCATCAAGATTTAATACAGTTGCTTAACAACTGCATAATCTGGT
The DNA here is from genome assembly GCA_011799875.1 of Thinopyrum elongatum. Taxonomy (NCBI): domain Eukaryota; kingdom Viridiplantae; phylum Streptophyta; class Magnoliopsida; order Poales; family Poaceae; genus Thinopyrum; species Thinopyrum elongatum. Next base: position 79,027,178 of record CM022298.1, on the reverse strand, counting down.
CCAGAATACAAATCTTGATGTGGCACTCACATAGATGCTTGGATTGAGATAAATTTTGGTGGCTAGGAGTTATTTGGACACATGAACATACTGTAAAAATTTCATACCATTTGGACACACCCAAATGGTACTTCCTTTACAACACTTTCCACTGGACAGAAACTTGGGGAAATTCTAGAGAAATATTGGAAAGATAAAATGAGTCCAAATTGGTTGGAGAGATATCATATAGGTAGAAGCATGTTCTGGAAATTATTCATGAATTATGGGGCAATAAAAAATTATAGTTGCTTCACAACCCATAATAATTACCAGAAGCAAAGATTTGATGCTGTGATCACATAGATGATGGAATGATGCTCAAATTTGGTGGAGAGCTATGATTTGAGCATATGAAGGACGTTGCAAAATTTCAACTCATTTGGATATGCCTAGCTTGCACTTTCTTCTCAAGGTCTCTGTTTGAACAGAAACTTTGAAAAATTGCTCAGGAATATTCACTAGGCAAATGAAGTTGAAATTTGGGATGTGGCAATGATATGGATGGGAAAGAGTGCACAAAATGTTTGAGAGCAAGCAAGCAAAGATAATGGGTACTTGCTTCACAAACTGCCAGCTAGGGCAGAATCAGAAAATGAATATTGGTGGAATATTTTTTATCATGGCAAGGAAGGATTTTGACTTATCTGAGGAATACTTGACCCAAACAAATTTATGGGAATTATTTGGGAATCTTTGGAATGATGGAAGTGTGGGTTGCTTCACAACCCAGGGCAGACAGGGTTATTCCTTTAATAAGAAAAAAGAATATTCCCAAGAAAAAGAATATTGGGATTTGTCCAAGATGGAAATGGTAAGGTCTGGGGATGGTTTTAAGATTGACAAGCCACTTAGGAGAGGAATCGAGGGTGATCTCTCCAGGTTTCAAGACCACTAAGCCACTAAAAAGCAAAACCAGACCAAAATTGAAAGAAAAGAAAATAGGCAAAATCCAGGGTGTTACACAGATGCCAGGGGGTGGCTTATCATGGTTGGGGCCATGAGATCATCGTCGGGTCCTGGAAGCGGGAGTGGGCACAAGCTCGGATGGACACGAGATCTACCCAGGTTCAGGGCTCTCCTAAGAGATGAAACCCCTACTCCTGCTCTGCGGGATCTCCGCATGATCACTGTGAAGCAAAGAGTACAATGGTGCTCCTAGAGCTGTTCGGCCATGTAACACCCCAAAAATTTAATCATATTTTTATTATGTAAAATTTTGGCCAGAAATAAAATTTTGAATTATATTAAGTCCTTTATTATTTTCAGAATATTTTCTGTTTCTGTTTTCCAAAATTCTTCCCTCCATATAGAATTTTTTTGGAAATAATATTGTGACTTTGGTAGTTTTCTTAAAACTTTTCAAATATAGTTTAATAACAGTAAGAATTATTTTCATAATAAATTTTTGCCCAAAACAATTCTTTTAAAAGCTATTTCAATTCTTTAAATGTTTCTGTAGCACAAAGATCCTTTTAAATAATTCTTTCAAAATTCCAAAAATAATATGGGAGGTCATGTGATGCCTACAGAGCAGTTTTATGCAAAAACCCAACTTGGTCTTTTGGAAATTTTGAGTGAAACTCCCTCTTTTCTATTTTGTCCATTTTCTAGGTTATAACTACAACCCCAATTTTCCTTGCTCCAAAAATTCTGAAATTTTTCCCACTTATAGTCCTTCCAACCAAACCCTTAACTCCAGAAGCTCAGCCCCATATGAATTTTGTAAAGCCACCAAATAACCTCTTGTAGTTTCTCTCCAGAAATGAATTCTGGTAAAACTTGCATAAGCAAGTTTTCTCTTTTCACAAACCAACTGCACCACCATTTCTATCATCCAAAGAGGCATCATCCTGACAAGTTTGACATCCACCAAAATCTCCTAGGTCACCCCAACATTTTGTCAAACAGATTGTGTGCATGCCAGAAATTTTGCATCTTTCTAGCTTGTATTGCACACTAGCTCCTATGACTAAACTAGCATGTCCATCACTCCTCTCATGATCAGAGGCACCATCCTGTTAAATTCCAGCTCGTTTTGATCCCTGTAGATGCCATTGGCATTTTGTCAAACACATAGCGTGCGTGCACTGCGCGTGGCCAGAGCGCCGGGACTGCAGGCGTCGGCACCGCCCCACGTGGCCTCTCTACCACTGCCCCGCACGCTAGCCATCTCCAGGAGCTTCGAGGGACACCCACGCGCCCCACCGACACCTCCCCTCTGTCGCTAGTGCCGGACACCGCCGACCACGCCGCCCTCAGCCGTCGTCCGATGAGTTTCCCTCCGCCACGTCTCTGCCTCCTTAAATGCCAACCACCAGAGCTTATCCGCGGCGGCCACCGTCCTCGCCACATAGCATCGGCCACGCTGACCTCCACCGACCCTCACCGGCCACCCAATGGCTTCAACCACCACCGTAATTGCCATCTCCGCCGCGCTTATCTTCTGGAGCCGCGGCACCGCCTTCGCCACTCCTATAAAAGGCCCTCCGAGCTCGCTCCTCCCATCTCGACCACTCCTCCATCCCCCATAAGCCTACTGAGGCAGCCAAACGACCGGAAAAGGCCATCATCTACGTCTCCGGTAGCTACTGCAACCACCACATCGCCGATGATTCCAGCCTCTCCAGAGCCTCCCCCTCCCCAACTCCTTCTCCAATAGCTTTCCCAGAGACCCGCAGACTCATCCCCGTCATCAATTTCGCCGGAGGTGGCCCGAGGGCGAAAGCCCCCTTCCAACCATAGCTTCCCTCCGCCATGGAGGAAGCCCCGCTCATTCTCGAGCTCCCCGACGAGCGTGCGTGGCATGTACAGAAGCGCCATGCTCCTCTGAGCATTCCGGTGGCCGTAGCACCCCGAACGGTGAGGTGTGCCACCGGGAATCATCGCCGGAGTCCTCCCCTGTCCCTGTCCACGCGCGCGGGAGGTTGGAGACAAACCCGACAGGTGGGTCCCACCTGTCGGTGAGCCAGCCATCTCCTCCAGTAGCGCATCCCCGTGGGTACACTTTCCCTATGTGGAAACGTACTTCAGTAAATAGGCCGTCGACGTCGGCGGGTTTTTCACGCGGCCAACTGACTGGGCTCAGCCCAATGGCGCCTCGCGGTTAAATCTCGCACGGGGCGCACTGCTACCCTTTTCTTTTCTTTTTCTTTTCCAGTAGATTTCAATTAATTCCATAGCAACCATTTCAAATCCAAATCCAGTGATTCAAATTTCTACAGACTTATAAAATCTTGCTCTATTTATATAGGTTAGGTTAACATTTTTCCTAAGCTTTATCTCCACTGGATCAATTAAATGGTTCATTTAATCATTTATTTCAACTTAGAAATTCCATAAGTAATTCACATTAACTCCAAATAAATTGATTCTTTCTCTGTTATTTTTCATTTTTCATCTAGTTTATTTTAGTATTTATTTCAAAAATTTCTAGACAACCTTTTAGCACTGTTTTGATTTATGTGGTAATTGCTATACTCTTTAAAATAGGAAAAATGGAGGGAAGAAATATTTCAAACTTTTGGAGTGCACCCCACACTTTTACATGCTCAAGGCAAGCATTCTTGAACACTTGATATGGTGTATGCATAGTGGTTGTTTGCGAGAATAATTAAATTATGAGCATGTTGAATTCATAAAGAGTTTGCATATAGCTAGTCATACATGCATGATCCCTGGTTAATATTTTCATTAAGACATGAGATATGAGTGAGCATGGTTATTTTTCCTGTGCTGGTCCGGACTAATCTGCAGGAAGAAATCAGTCACGAGAAAAGTGACCGTGAGACTGAATTCTCGTTGAGACAGGAATGATCAGTATGGGCATGCTGGGACATGCCAGGTGGTGACCCTGTTGGGTACTACCAGAGATATGTGTTGTGCTAACCACTGTAGGAAAATAATAAACCTCCTGAGTCGACCATAGATCGAGTCTTGTTCTGGTAACCCCCATACTTGATTCGTGCTAGCACTTGTCCCTGCCACAGGTGGGGTACGGTTCAGTAAGTTGTTAACCCCTTTCCATGCACACACCACATAGAGGGCTACGATGAGGGTTTCCATGTTGGTGGACTAAATCCTATCATCGGGTCAGGAGGCATGGGTGTTTCCAGTTGTGATTGAGAGGGGGGCACCCCTTGTAATCCGCGCGTATGAATAGTGATCCCATGCAGGACGTTGGTCTCTCCGTCTTAAAGTTTTTCTTAAACGATGCTTTGGGTGATTCCTGGCATCCGGAAAGTTAATCTGGTGTGTGCTGGTCAGGTGTGTTTTCAACCCAAAGACCGTAATGGGAATTAGTCAGTGTCACGGTACTGACTAAAGAAATCCTTTACTTGTGGGTAAAGAGTACACCCTCTGCAGAGTTTAAACCTATTCGAATAGCCGTGTCCGCGGTTAAGGGCTACAGTCTGGGTTGGTCAAGTGTCGGTCTTAGTGTCGGTCTTCGAAGGAAAATAATTAAATTGATCCTGAATTATTTTGCAGGATAATTGTTGTCACCCTGATGCCACCATGAATATTGTTATGCATGTTAATATTATTATGGTTATGCATATTATTGAGGACTAACCTGTTTCTCTTATTTTGAATTTCCTGAGTGTCTCAGGGGCTGGCTAGACTACCCCGGGCACTCAATTTTATTTTCAAGAACTCTCGTGGCGTCTCTCGAGTTAACAGGCGGTTTATTCTGCCACTACTCTTGTGGACACCCGATTGGCATTTCTCTTCAAGTTCGACCGTGGCGTCACTTGACACCCGACTTGCATTTCTCTTCAAGTCCGACCGTGGCGTCACTTGACACCCGACTGGCATTTCTCTTCAAGACCTCTTCGTGACGTCCCTCGAGTTTACAGGCGGTCCCGCCACTACTCTTGTGGACACCCGATTGGCATTTCTTTTTATTTTGCTGAATGTCACCTGGGCTGGCTAGACTACCCGTGGCATTCATTTGCTTTATTTCTAATAAGTTTGATCATGACTAACATGCTATGTTCACGTTCATATCATTTTATTGTCATGATTTAAATTTTAGTCAGCATGAGCATATGCATATAGTTTGGCTCATCATGATCATATATTTTTATCTGCTGCATTCGGTATATCTTTTGTTCATGATGTTTGCGAGTACATTCAAACATACTCACAGGCTTGTCCCTGGCTATTTACTTGGCCAGGTCAGGAATTCAGCGAGGAGTACCTCAGCGACGTCCGTGCGGAGCCTAGGATGGTAGCCATGCGGGATAGGAATTATCCAGGTCAGCCATTCCTATGGGAATGGAGCCCCATCGACGTTGGTGAACCACAAGTCGCTTCCATCACCCGTCACCAGATATCACTGTTGTATCATTAGACCTTTATGGTCTTGTATCCAATTCTTGTAATAGCTTGGTAATCTGTAACAAGGATGTGTCCACCAGTAACAGTAATCCTGGGCTGGTGGTAACACGAGGGGTTAAATTTCTGGGATATGTTGTGTCCCCGCCCCGACAGGCCAGAGGAGGAAGAAGGGCAAGGCTAGCTCTCTCCTCTCCCTGGCTACGGTGTGTGTAGAACTGAGGTGGAACGAGAGGAACCCTTTGCATGGGTGCGGCCTGGGGGGTTTTATAGGCTAATCCCCCAGGGGTACAACGGTAATATGGCCGGGTGGTAGCCCCGGCTGTCAGTGTCTATGGGGGCCGGGTTCTCCGCCGGCTGTCGGGGCCCGCCTCTACAGGGCCCTGTCTGCTGCCGAGGAACCGGCCGACAGGTGGGGCCCGCCGCCTGCGGGCCCCGCTGACAGCTCTTCACTGTGGTGCCATCCGTGCTGACGGAGGCCGTGTCGGGCGCGCCATGGCTACAGCACCGCCGGGCGGGTCGGCGGCCGCCTGGCGGCGCCTACTGTAGCCATACGACCGTTATTTGGGGGAGGAATGGCGCACTGTGGCCATGCCCCAGCTTGTCGCCTGGTCGGGATCAGACTTCGATGGAAGGGCGGGCCGCCTGCTAGAAGCCGGCCCGTACCCACGCCGCCTTCGAACAGCTCGCTGTCTTCTGGAGGCCGGCTGTATGGCACCAGCCGGCTCTGGGGGCCGGTCGGGAGACCTGCCGGCCTGAGGGGCCTGGCTTGCCCCGGTGCCTTGAAATGTTGTGAAGTGCGGGTGAGGCTACCCGGGGTCTCCCCTCGACAGTAGTCCCCGAAGCTGGTGAGGCTCTACGGCCGACCGGCGAAGTGCCTCAGCAGTTTCCCCTTCGGGAGATCTTCTGCCTTCCGCCCCGTCCGGCTGGGAGGAGCCGGACGCGAGCAGCCGGCCGCGGCGGCGGCCGCCTGGCGGATTCTAATCGATGAGGCGGGAGCTGGGGTGGCGCCGCCCGCCACGCGCACGCCACGTGGCGCCAGCTTGTCAAGCCGGCCTGCCAGCCCACGTGCGCGACGGGACGTCGTCGCAGGCTGGGGCCCGCCACTACAGGTCCTCGGCCCGTGCGTGGATCCGCTGCGGCCGGAGGGGGCGGTTGCCCTTCTACGGTGCGATTAATTCGCCTTTACCGTGCGGGATGCACGGGGGCGTGGGCGCAGTTAATCCGACGCCCCCACGTCACCTCGGCTTCGCCCTCGCCGGCTATAAATTGGGGGACGAGGAGGGGCGGCGGAGCGCACGCACGCCCCCTCCTACTCCCTCTTCTTCCTCTCGCCGCCGCTGCTGCTGCTCTTCCGCCGCAGCCACTACTCCGCCGCAGCTACTGCTCCGCCGTGGCCACCGCGACGCCCCTGTTACCCTGCGCCGCCGTAGCGTTGCCTGTCGTTCTCGTCCCCGAGCTTCTCCTTGCCGTCCTCAAGCCATGGCGAAGAGCGGATGGCTAGGCTCCAATGTACATGAAGACCACATTGACTTCCTTTACGCGACGCGGAGGCTTCCCCACGCCGACAATGTTGGTGTGCCTCTTCCTCCCGAGTGGGAGATCTTGCCGCGGCCGGAGCCCGGTGAGTTCGTTGTTTTCCGCATGCACTTCCTTCGCGGCTTCAGGCTCCCGGTTAGCAACTTCTTCCAGGCCTTCCTCGAATCCTACCGCCTGCACCCGCATCACCTCACCCCCAACACGGTGGTGCTCATGGCGGCCTTCATCACGCTCTGCGAGGGGTACCTCGGCGTCTTGCCCACGCTTGAGCTCTGGGGTAGATTCTTCTACCTCAAGCTGGGCACGTCGGCGAAGGATGAGCCAGCCCAGTGTGGGGCAAGCGTCGCCGTGAGGCGCTCAGGAGGTGGCACCCGCTTCCCGGCCATCCCTCTGCACGAGTCGACCAAGCTCTGGCAGATGTCCTATTTCTACGTCCGAAATCTTCATCAGGTCAACGACTTCATCAAACTGCCGGCTTTTGTGCCCGGGCCGCCTGCTGGGCCGCGGGACAACTGGCAACAGCAGCCGCCCAAGCGCCTGCCGGCCCTCATCGTCAGCGTCCTCGCCCGGCTTCAAGAGATGACTGACAGGGAGGGGCTCAAGCCGGCCGACCTGCTGGCCGGCTTCGTCATGCGCCGGGTGTCGCCCCTCCAACTTTGGCCGCATCTCATCAGTGAGATGAGCGGCCGCCGGGACCCATGCCGGATGTCCACCAAGGAGATGCCGGAGGTGGAGGTGGTCCGCCATGTGAACTACTTCTCCAACTGCAAGCTCAGCAAGGAGGAGCGGCACATCGGCAAGGAGCCATACAGTCGGGCCAATCCGCCCCCAGCGGTAAGTACCAGGTCTGGCTGCTTTACTTATAATGCTCTTCTTTCCTTCGTCCTAACCAGCCGGCCTGGAGGCAGCGCTTCCCGGGCCAAGGCGGGCCGGCTACGGACCGACTGTGGATGCCGGACCGCAAAAACAGCGACGTGGGCGACCCCGAGCTGGGGGCGGCCGCCATGGAGGAAGGTGGCGACGACGAGGCCACCGGAGGAGGCAGCGCCGGAGCAGGCGGCTCCTCGGGAGGTGGAGGAGTCGGCGACGTCTGGTCTTGGCCGGACGAGGACGAGGACGACGAGGAGCGGCGCCGACCTGGCGGAGGCGCGGGGGCGGGAGCCGGCGCTTCGGCACCGCGGCCGGCTGCTTTAGCCGGTGGACAGAAACGCCGCCTTGCGGGGAGGTTTGGTAGCCACCCGGCGAAGAAGGCCAAGCAGGCGGACACGACCAGGCGGCAAGAGGCCCTGAAGGTGGCCGCTGCCCGGAAGGGGCCCAAGCCCATGCCGTACACGTCCGGGTACGCGCGCTTGCTGCCCTGACTTCACATTTTATTTCTCCCCTGGGGGTTTCCTCATCTTTGCTTTCTTGTTGAGCAGGACAGCCTGCATCATCATGCGGGCTCCGTCCGCCTCGTTCATGGACGCAGCGGGCGGCTCCGAGGAGGCCAGGCACGTGGATCCGGCTGCCGCTCTTCGAGAGGCGATGGCGAGGAACGCGCGGGAGGCGCGCGAGGAGCAGGAGGACGCGGAGATGGCGTGGGCCGACGCCCGGGTGGAGGAAACGGCGCAGGCGGAGGCCCAGGCCACGGTGAGGGCGGAGGCAGAGGCGGTGACGGAGGCGCAGGCGGAAGCCGCGGCCAAGGTGCAGGCGGAGGCCGACGCAAAGGGCTACAGTGGATCCGGCTGGTGGTGAGGTCCCGGAGACTATCACTCTTGAGCAGCCGGAAGTGCAGGTGGTGGAGAACCGAACGCCGCCTAGGGCAGCCAGAGCCGACCAGTCGGTGCCGGGGCTGGTGGTCACCAACGCCGCCATCCTGGAGGTGGAGGAGGTTCGGCGCGCGCCAAATGCTGGCAGTCGAGGAGGTGGCCGGCCCAGCCAGCCGGAGGCGCTGCAAGCCGGCGTTGGGCAGGCGGCGGGCCTGGTCTTGGCGGCGCGCGTTCCTGCGCGGGCGCGACCGCGTGCGACGCGGATGACCTCACAACCAAGGCGGGTGGAGGCCGCGGCCTCGAGCTCGCGGGGGGCCAGCACTGGGGCTACGAGCGCTGCTCCTTCAGGTTGGGTGGCAGGGGCCGGCCCAGCCGCCCTGAGCCTGGCGGTGCGGGACATGGAGGACCAGTTCTTCGCCCACAACGCGACTCTCCAGAAGGCGAGGGGAGAGCTGCTGCGGTCATCCGTCTGGGTAGGCGCATCTTGCTTTTGCTTTTTCGTCTTGTAACCTTCCGTGGGGGCGCGCCAGTGCACCCACTGGGTGTAGCCCCCGAGTTCCGAGCTGGCTACTGAGCAGGCGGGTTGGAACTCAAAGGTATTCTTTTTGTTTGCTGAAATGCTTGTTTTTGTTGTAGGACTAACACAACATGCGGGCGGCCGCCTACAACACGGAAAACCGGACGCTCACGCCCGGACCACTGAGCTGACTCAGAGCCGAGGTACGTAAGCCAGCTTTTAGTGCGGGGCGCGCCAGCGCACCCACTGGGTGTAGCCCCCGAGATTCGAGCCGACTGATGAGCAGTCGGGTCGGATCTTCTCAGGCGGCTTGTTCTTGTTTTTGTTGGAGTAGATGGTGATGTCTCTTGCTTGTTTCAGCGGCTGCCGCCTAGTTGAGGGAGCATGTGGCCGAGCTCGAGGGCCAGCTCCGGGTTGTGGGGCAGGAGCGTGACCAGGCGGCCTCAGCGCGCGACCGGTTGGAGAAGGAGCTGGCGGACCAGGCCGAGCGGTACGCGGAGCGGGTCCGGCAGCTGAAGGCGGACGAGGAAAACCTCATGGCCGAGTTTGAGACCCAGCGCTCGGACTGGTCCGAGAAGGAGAAGATCCTTCGTGACGGCTACACCGTGATCGAGGATCTGCTCGACGGTGCGTCCCTTTCTTTTTGTTGCCGACTGCTGGCTGCTAGCTGTTGCTGGAAGCCGTCTTCTGCACTTTTGTCTTTTTTTAACAGAGTTCCTCCCAGGCCACTCTGTCACCCTTTGCATGGCTATCGAGGCCCAACGCGAGGAGTGCAGGCGGCGGGGCAAGGAGATCGCGCAGGACCAGCCTTGGACCTTGCGCGAACAGCTCATGGCCGTCCAGATGTGCCTCGAGCCAACGCGCCGCCTACTCCACCGGCTTCAGCGGGCCGGGTCGCAGGTCTTGGAGGGCTTGTGGCCGGGTACTCGGATCCTGCGGACTCCCAGTCGGACGGCCGACTGGCTGGAGGTGGCGGCCGACCGGCTCGAAGCCTGGAAGAGCTCCGCGGCGCGGTCTGGGGCTGCGAAGGCGCTGGAGTTCATCAAGGCCTGGTACCCCAACCTGCGCCTGGCACAACTGGCCACCTTCCGCATGGAGGCGCTGACGGAGCTAGCGGCGGAGCGCGCCGCCATCGCCATCCGAGCGTCGGCTCTTGCCGACTACGCTGATGTCAGCCTTCTCGTCCCGAGCGGGAAGACAATGGCCCCGAAGTGCCCCCGTCTTGGTTTGGCCTAAACCCGTCGGACGGGGAGGACTCGGCGGAGGAGATTGCCTCCAGCGACGAAGGCTATCAGGACGACGAGGACGAGGGCGGCAGCTACGCCGCACCAGGTGGCGGAGCGACCAGCCGGACTCAGCCCGACCCGGCGCCGACTGGCGACCAGCCGGAGACCACGTCAGCCACCGCCGACCGCCAGGCCGAGACTCCGCAGCCAGCAGCCCCACCAGCCGGAGCTACGCCTGCTGCCGACCAGTCCATGCAGCCCAAGGGGCCGTCCACCTAGATGGCCTATTATCTTTTTTCGAGTTTTTCTGTCTCATGCTTGAAAACAATGTCAGTTATGCGCGGTTCCACCCACTGGGGGAGTATTTTTAAACTTGATGAATGCTGGCCTTGGGCCCTTTTGCAATGTACAAAGTTTAAATCCCCACATTTTGCATGTGTTGCCGGGTTCTAGCTTGAGTTTGCTTTTGCCCTCTTTGGCTTTTTCCTTCACCGCGTTCCCTTAGCCGCCTCCCTGCCACCCGGACAGCCGCGCTGCGGTCTGTGGCTGGGTCAGTGACTTGGTCATTTTAGAACGGGCAAGTTACTTCAGCCGCTTAGAGCGTAGCTTAGTCGAGCGAGAAGCCCGCCTGCCGGCTGCTCAGCAGCCGGATGAGGGAGGCGAGAGGCCGCCTTGGCCGTAGTCAGCGTTTTCCTTAGTCGTTTTTCGTGTGGACAGCGTTTCCGGCCTTTGACTCTTGCCAGTCGGACAGCCGCGCTGCGAGCTGTGGCATGGAGCGAAGAGAGGGCTTTGGCGTCGGCACACTACTAGTCGGCTCCGGCTAGTGCAGACTTAGGCCAAGACGGCGAGCCCCCGGGTCGGCTGACCGGAACCCGGACGGGGCAAGAATATATAAAAAAACTCAATTCATGGTATAAGCTTATCTCGTGGATAAAAAGGTAGCCCCCGAGTACATCTCGGGGGACCTGAGGTCTTTACTTAATAAAAAGTTGGCGTGGTACATACACTCGCTTTAACTGTGAAACGGATGGAGTAGGTTCACGTTCCATGGCCGCTCCATCTCTTCGCCGGCTGTGCTTCGCTTGCGTGCCCTGGGCTTTTGGGCGTCGATGAGGTAGTACGAGTCGTTGCCCAGGGCCTTGCTGACGATGAAGGGGCCTTCCCAAGGTGCTGCGAGCTTGTGCTGGCCGGCTGATTGCTGGATCAGGCGGAGCACAAGGTTGCATTCACGGAATGTGCGTGGCTTGACCTTCTTGTTGTGGTAGCGGCACAGGCTCTGTTGGTAGATGGCGGACCGGCTGCATGCTAGCAGCTGGGCCTCTTCCAGCAGGTCGACGCCGTCTTCTCGCGCCTCCTTTGCTTCCGCCTCCGTGTACATAGTGACGCAAGGCGAGTCGAACTCGATATCCGTGGGGATGATAGCCTCGGTGCCATACACGAAGAAGATGGGCGTAAAGCCGGTTGATCTGTTGGGCGTGGTCCGAAGACTCTAGAGGACGGCCGGCAGCTCGTCGATCCAGCAGCCGGCCGATCGCTCCAGCGGCTCGATCAGGCGGGGCTTGATGCCAGACAGGATGAGGCCATTTGCTCGCTCCACCTGGCCATTTGACTGCGGATGGGCAACGGACGCTAGGTCCAGTCAGATACCCCTTTGGCGAAGTTGGTGCCGTTGTCGGTGATGATGCTATGGGGGACGCCGTATCGGACGGTGATGTCGGTGACGAACATGACGGCAGTCGGACCGTTTAGTTTCTTGATTGGCTTGGCCTCTATCCACTTGGTGAATTTGTCCACGGCGACCAGCAGATGAGTCATGCCACCGCGTGCTGTCTTGAAAGGACCCACCATGTCCAAACCCCACATGGCAAACGGCCAGGTGATGGGGATGGTCTTGAGGATAGAGGCCGGCTGGTGTTGCTTGGTGCTGAACTTCTGGCACCCTTTGCACTTCGTGACCAACTCCTTGGCGTCGTCCAATGTAGTCGGCCAGAAGAAACCATGGCGGAAGGCTTTGGCTACGAGGGACCGGGAGGCGGCATGGTGGCCACATTCGCCTTGGTGGATGTCTCTGAGGATCTCCATGCCCTTCTCCGGCTCCACGCAGCGCTGATAAACGCCGGTCATGCTCCGCCTGGCGAGCTCTCTGTTGACGATGGTGTAGGCGCCTGCCCGACGCTGGATCTGCTGGGCAAGCACTTTGTCTGCTAGTAGCACGTAGCTTACCAGATAGTCGCGGATGGGCTGTGCCCAATATGGGGCCGCCACCACTGTGAAGATGGCAACTGGCACGAGGGTGGCTTGGTTGGGAGGCGGCGAGCTAGAGCCGGCCGCTCCTGGTGGTGTCGATGAAGTCCCCAGGCCGACTGCTATAGTCCCAGGCTGTCTGCTGGAATTCCTGGGCTGTTTACCGGAAATAGTTCTCTCTCGAAGGGGCTGTTTACGGGCAAGGGCAAAATGGTCATTTTCATAGTGGGACCACATAGTGAAAATGATACCAACACGACGGGCTCGACGAGACGAAGACGTGGGCTTTGGAATCACCTCGATCGGAGTTACGGTTAAAGAGTTACAATAGTTTTTCTGCCAGGGACTCATCTGTAAGAAAAATCTTCTCCAATAGGTCCCTGACTGAAAAACAGAAAGCGCATTCCCAGGAAATACGCCTCCGCAGCAGGGAAGATGTATTCAGGCAAACCCGCGTCCACTTATCCACGTTAGCTGACCGGGTTTGCGCTATGTGCGACTGACGAGCCGGTCCCGCGTGGTGGTGGGGTCAGGTGACTAGTCAACTACTCAGGGAATGACAAGTGGGGCCAAAGGGAGGCGGGGCCCGCTTGGCCAGGGAGAAAAGTCATCGCCATCGTCTTCTCGCTCGCGCCCGCGCTCGGTCGAGGGGAGGAGCGAGCTCCGGTGAGACTGGCCGGCTCTGCAGGCCACCAAACGCGGCGCCTGGACCATCGTTGGAATCGGGAGTGAGGGCCGCATCCGTCTAGTCACAGCGCGGATGCCGGAGAACACCGAGACGGGCGGGGCATCGGCCACGGCGGATAGCAGCTCGGGTCGGCGAGGGAGTCACGGCCAGAGGCCACCGGAGGAAGGGCCGAAGGGCAGGGGAGGCTCGCCGGGGACTGGGTGGTGCTCCGGAGAAGAAAGGAGGAGGGGAGGGGCTCGGGCTCGAGCTAATTTAGCTGGAGGGGAGCGGCGGCCATGGCGGCGGCGGTGGGCACGGGAGCTCCTGGAGCTCGGGCAAGTGGCCGGGGAGGGGTAGAGAAGCGAGGGAAGGCCAGTGGTGAGTCCTTTGAGGCGCGGGAAGGGCTTAAATAGCCGCGGTGACGCGGGTGGATAGGGACGGCCACGGCGGCGAGCTTAGCCGGATACTGAAGCTGCGGGGCGATGTGGCTGGCGTTGTGCGGCGTCGAGGAGCTTCGCGGGGAGTGTAGAGGGCTCGGGCGTGCTCCAGAAGGCTCAAGGGAGAAGAAAACGACGACCGTGTCATGTGCCGAACAGTGGCAGAGCTCGTCGCGGTGCGTCAGAGAAGAAACTGGAGGGGAAGAGGCTTCTAGAGCGAAGGCGGCGACGAGGGGAAGCCCCTGGACATGGAGAGGTGGCAAGGGAGCGAGGGAACGGACAAAACCGAGTGGTTTAATCACCAGAGCGCGCTGGCTGGCATGCCAAACGCGTGGTCACCACATGCACTGGCACATGCATAGCACCCTGACTGGCCAAATCATGTCCAGAGTGTTGTCCTCCCAAGGAACAGTCTCTGGGAGGTGATGGATCGATGATAGGAACTGTGCTTAGATGGCTGTGTTCATCTGAAGTTTGCTGTAGCAAACTTGGGTACGAAGCTGTGAGGAGAAGAGAAGTGATAAGAGTCAAACAAGATGTCTGGGAGTGCTAGGGTAGGAAGGACTACAATCCTGTGAATTTTGGAGAGAAATGGACCAATACTTAACAGGGTTGCTTTGCAACTGACCAATCTGGTCCAGAAGCTCAATCTTGATGTGCCACTCACATGGAGTAGCAACATGAGCTGAAATTTGGCATAGGATGATTATTTGGTCATATGAGAGTGCCATAAAAATTTAATGCCATTTGGACAAGCCAAAATGGTACTTCCTTCACAGCTATCCTCTCTGACCAGAATCTTTGAAACATTTTAGGGAATTATTTAGAAGATTAAATGAGCCCAAATTTTGTGGAGATAGTTTGTATGGGTAGGAAAATGCTCTGGTAAATTTTCAGAAATTATGGACCAATATAAAATATAGTTGCTTCACAATGTGAAAACCTGACCAGAAACCAAGATTTGATGGTATGCTCACATAGATGATTGGATAGGGTTGAAACTTGGTGGAGAGTCATGATTTGAGCATATGAAGATGCTTGCAAAATTTCAACTCATTTGGATACACCTAGCTAGCACTTGCTTCACAAAGATCCAAGTTGCCCAGAAACTTTGGAAATTAGCCAAGAGAGATTTAATATCCAAATAAAGTTGAATTTTGGTATGTGGCAATGATATGGATAAGAAAGAGTGCACAAAATTTTTGAGAGCAAGCAAGCAAATATAAATGGTACTTGCTTCTCAAACTGCCAGCTAGGGCAGAATCAGAAAAGGAATATTTGTGAAATATTTTTGAACATGTCAAGGAAGGGTTTGACATATTTGTGGAAGATATGACCCAAATAATTTATGAGAATTATTTGGGAATTTTGGGAATGATGGAAATGTGGGTTGCTTCACAACCCAGGACAAACAAGGTTATTCCTTTAATAGAAAAAGGAATATTCCCAAGAAAAAGAATATTGAGATTGGTCCAAGATGGAAATGGCATGGTCTTGGGATGGTTTTGAGGTTGGCAAGCCACTCGGGAAGAAGAATGAAGGGTGATCCCTCCAGGTTGCAAGACTACTGAGCCACAAAAAGCAAATCCAGACCAAAATCAAAAGAAAAAGAAAATGGGCAAAATCCAGGGTGTTACAAACCTACCCCCCTTAAAGAAACCTCGTCCTCGAGATTTGGTTGCTCAGGGATCAAACATAAACATTCCCACTGAGTTTCATATGACTGACTGCCTTGCTCCGGGGTGGTTTGCTTCACTGGACCCTTTTTCTAGCAAATCTTTCCTCATATGTTACTCTGAATTCAATCCTTTTATGTCTGCTATCCTGTCTGAGGCAATGAATTATCCTGACCCAACTATGTGCCCTGCTCATAAGTTCGAGGGTGGTTCCTCACGGACGCGTCGTGACGAGGTCCAATATGAACAATTGTTCACTGAGTTGTGAACCAATTCTCTTGGTGGACACGGAATCTTTTACTCATTGCATTGGGTGACTTCAAATGGCTGTGTGTCCTCCAGGCTCAAACAGTACTGTGAATCGTACCATTCTCCTGGCAGAATCTGACTTCTCGCACGGATTGCTAGGTCATCTTGGTTATCTTCACTGTCTTGGGTATAAGGCTCCTACCAAATATTTGACTGTCATCTGTCGTGACCAGCATAAAGTTGTACGGTGATATTATCCATAGACATGACTGACAGCGGTCCTGGCAGCAGAATCTTGTTCACGGCAGGTTAGTTCTTTAACTGATTCCCAAACATGTTTCGAGACCGTTGTTCATCCTTCTGATTACTCAGTCTGTCGGTATCTCTATATGGATGGTAGGCCGTGTAATGCTTTAACATGGTTGCTGAATTTGAACTGCTGAGTTAATCTTTAGGCTGAGGTGACCAGCTTGGTTGCCCTCTTCTAACAATTCTAAGCATATCTGATTGTCTGGGCGGGTGGTCTCGATATGGGGTCCTTGCAAACGGAATAAACCCCGTGGGTGTGTACCCATGGTGACTGGTATCGAACCAGACTGTCCGGAGTATTTGTATCATTACCATACCTGTATGGACAACCTTGCTCTTTATTATAGTTCTCTTTACCTGGATCCTTAGCTGAAAGAACTTGGCCTAATATGCTCTTGATTCTCCGTGTGATCATAGGTGTTGTCAGGTGCAATATTCCGGCAGGCATATTACTTCACAAGTTGTAGCTGTAGGGTAACGACCGTCTGAACCCTTGGATAAAACCGACAAATAAACCAGTAGCCACCAGAACGGTCTTTACAACTTAGATCTGGGACATTACTGGAGTAACTCAACCCCGACTCAAGACGGCTGAAAAGTAGCTCAGAGCATGAGACGGTGTCGATAAGAAGAGAGTAGCAACTCCCTAAGAAGGCCAAAAAACAACTCAGAGCATAGGGTCATTGCTATGAAGAGAAATTCAATAGCTGCCCGAGACGGCCGAAAAGCAGCTCAGAACACGGGCCAGTTGCTGACAAGAGAAATAAAAATCGGCATCCACCCCGGACGGCCGGGAACAGCTCAGAACATAGGCGTGGTGCCGTTACCAAAGAAAGACGGCAAGGGTTCATCCGCGTCCCACACAGCTCACTATTGTGCACACAGGTATGAGCATAATAATTTGAACATACCGGAATAACACAGAGCAATATATCAGATGGTCATCTTGCTCCATAGGTTGTTGGTCATCACACTGAAGCGTATAACAGGCGTTCTTTTCTTCTTACATAGCTCATGCAATAGTCGGATTCTTACCAGACTGTCATCAGTGTATCGTTGACTCATATGACCTTGGGTGCATATTCACCATATCTATGGAAACATGTGTAGCTGGCCACTTGATTTCCGGGGCAAGCTTGTGTCCTGGCTGATTTTTGCCTTCGGACCAACTGTTGCGGATCTGACCCTGGGGATGCATTGTCATATGCTGCTAACTTGCATCGGAAGATGTCCATGTGTCGTATCGAGAAAGACACAGGAATCCTTGCGTCGTAGGCTTCTCAGGTAGCTTGCAGAGAAAGACTGGGTTGCTTACAGCCGAGGCTTCTCTTTATTACATGCGGACTGAGTGTAGATATATATATATATATATATATATATATATATATATATATATATATATATATATATATATCCCTTGATATTACTGCTGTCGGTTACTTGTTGTATGTGATAGGGTATTCGGCTATCCTTCTTGCTGAACACTAAGTTCATAGCACCTGCTGGCTTGCTTCCAAGACATAATAGGGTTCAAAATGTACTTATAGCAGACTCAAACCTTGTATATATGAATCCTACGTTTGGCACGGAATGCACTGTTGATCATGCACACATCTTTGCCTTCTTGCTAATGCGATCATTGCTGCTGTGAAAGTTGCGCTGATGTATACTTGGTGCTGATAACCAATCCAGCCAGGATATCATTTATATTTAGGCTCGATATTCCTGATATAACACAGTCTACTGAAACTTCCATATTGCTGAGTTGTGCTTCCAAATGGCTGTCTCTTCACTGACTCTTTCGGTTCAGGGTCGGTGAGCAACTTCCATAAGGGGAAAATAAGGTAACACCAAGGGCCCACAAAAAGAAATGACTAAACAAAAGCACACAAAGCAACAAGATCAGACACAAGCAATATCACATTCTACAACTATTCACAGCAATAATATGCATTCCTACTTAAGCACACAAATCTCGCAAGAACTCCGGTATTACGGTCTAACATGCTGTGGCAATGTGCACGAAAGTGAATCAATGTGTGGAAGAAAATTGGTGTAAACAAGGCTACACAAAATACGAGCTTAACACAGATGGAACCGGTGGCGAGGACGAACTTGGTGATCGGGGGTCGGAACACAGAAGTTACGACCGCATCATCATCAAGCGTACGGAAGAAAACCATACACGTCCAAAGAATAGGTGGCGGAATGAGATAGAGACGGAGAGAAAAGCTTGCAGGCATTGCCCTTTTCTGATAGCAAAGATCAGTAAGGGTTGCCGAAGCGGCTAGTGGAATGGCATGATCCGGGATAGAACTTGTCTATCACCGAAACGATAAGGGTGGCTGAAGAGAATATATTGGTGTGGTACCGGTGCATCAATCCGACAAGGGATCGACACCATCAAGCACCTTGGCATCACTCCGCTAGGACGAAGATGACACCACACCAAGGAACAAATATGCAAACTAGAGAGCGCAGGTAGGGAATCAAAACTGATGCCACCTACACTCACCAGATCCATCGTTAGTGATAAGATATCTAGTCTATATGCATGCTATGCACAAACAAATGCAACAAACAAGTGCAGCAAACTAACTGGATCCTATACTACCGATTACTAATGCTCGTGCCTAGACCGCGCGTCCTATAGCCAAACCTGGCTCTGATACCAACTTCTGTGGCACCCCGGCTCAGAGTAAACCGAAACGCCCCGTATTCCAGCCCAGGGACAAGTCCTCTGGAATACGGCACTGTTGGCATAGAGCAAATCAGCTCTTTATCACAATGGATATGGTTACAAAGGGTACATGGATTACATCGGCACGACGACACTACGCCTGCCCGGGGGTAGCTCTATGCTAACAGTGGAGTAACTCTCTCGGCAGCGGAACAGCGACGGCGGTGATGGACTCCACTCCGTAGGGACTCTGGCTAGAACGCGTATCCTAGGTCGCAAACTCGGGATTCCTCGACAAGCTAGCAATCATGGCATGACCTGCAAACTGGCATGACACGCCAGGTGAGTACTTGGAATGTACTCGCAAGCTCACAGCAAACATCAGCATTAAAGCAAGACAACATCATAGCAATCAAGATTAACAAGCATGGCTATCTAGTAAGGTAGCTACTGAAATAACTGCAGTAAGGTAAAGCATGTTAAATCCATACTCCAAATAATCTTAGGATCCAATCCGAACCTATTCCAAATCCAATCCAAATCATGTGGTCATCCGACCACTCATCTCATAACCATCCCATGGCTAACGTATCATATCCCTGATACCATCTGCACTGTAAGTCAGACAAACTCACTGTCTTCTGGGTTGTCTCACAACCCTCAGAATACTCATGATCCACTGAGTACTTCTGATCTTACGCCGAGTTCTTCCATTCTTATCACTACTATGGTTGACCACCTAAAGAGGTCTGGACGGACTATCCAATACCGTGGACATGGCTATTCGAATAGATTTTACACTCTGCAGAGGTTGCGCACTTTACCCACATCATGGAGCACCTGACATCGTGATCCCATTCGGGTGGACCAGCGTTGCTCCAACGAAACCCGCCTGGCCCGTGACTCTCCCATCGTACCACCGGCAATCATCCTCCCCCAGAGTCCTGCCCTGGGTGGCCCCTGTGTCACCTCGTGACACCTGCCACCGTCGTGGCTAACAAACTGTCCCAAATGGGGACCTGGTACCATATAACTCAACTGGGCTCACAAGGTTATCACCGCCTACCGGGCCAGGGTAGCGCGCACGCATAACCTTCCCTGTCAGGCGGTACCGGTGAAAGAGCACGCGATCAGACCAAGTCAAGGCCATCCCATACCGGCAAATGTGGTTGCACGGATAAGTCCGGACAGGTGACTCAAGGTCAACCGACTAAATATCACATCTCCGAATAATATTTCCGTCACAGCTGACCTTCGAATATCATAATAATCCAAGTCAAAACGTTAACCAACTAGCAATCCCAAAATAACCATAGATGATAATCTCAACATCATGGCATCAACGAGTAGGTAAACTATTAGTCACTAATAATCCGGTACTCAACATGGTAGTCACCTATCCGTGAATTAACTCCAACATTGCATAGTCCAATTCATTTCACAAATAACTCATACTTGCTATTAAAGTAATTAGTTAAACTATGATATTCTAATGCAATGGTGCAGATGAGAGTTGTGGCTTGCCTGAGGATGAAGGAATCATCGGGAAGGAGTGCGGAGAATCCGCGGAAACGATCGCCGGAAATAGTTCTCTCTCGAAGGGGCTGTTTACGGGCAAGGGCAAAATGGTCATTTTCATAGTGGGACCACATAGTGAAAATGATACCAACACGACGGGCTCGACAAGACGAAGACGTGGGCTTTGGAATCACCTCGATCGGAGTTACGGTTAAAGAGTTACAATAGTTTTTCTACCAGGGACTCATGTGTAAGAAAAATCTTCTCCAATAGGCCCCTGACTGAAAAACAGAAAGCGCATTCCCAGGAAATATGCCTCCGCAGCAGGGAAGACGTATTCAGGCAAACCCGTGTCCACTTATCCACGTCAGCTGACCGGGTCAGCGCTACGTGCAACTGATGAGCGGGTCCCGCGTGGTGGTGGGGTCGAGTGACTAGTCAACGACTCAGGGAATGACAAGTGGGGCCGAAGGGAGGCGGGGCCCGCCTGGCCAAGGAGAAAAGTCATCGCCGTCGTCTTCTCGCTCGCGCCCGCGCTCGGCCGAGGGGAGGAGCGATCTCCGGTGAGGCTGGCCGGCTCTGCAGGCCACCAAACGCGGCGCCCGAACCACCGTTGGAATCGGGAGAGAGGGCCGCATCCCTCTAGTCACAGCGCGGACGCCGGAGAACAACGAGACGGGCGGGGCATCGGCCACGGCAGATAGTAGCTCGGGTCGGCGAGGGAGTCGCGGCCAGAGGCCGCCGGAGGAAGGGCTGAAGGGCAGGGGAGGCTCGCCGGGGACTGGGTGGTGCTCCGGAGGAGAAAGGAGGAGTGGAGGGGCTCGGGCTCAAGCTAATTTAGCCGGAGGGGAGCGGCAGCCATGGAAGCGGTGGTGGGCACGGGGGGCTCCTGGAGCTCGGGCAAGTTGCCGGGGAGGGGTAGAGAAGCGAGGGAAGGCCAGTGGTGAGTTCGCGGAGGCACGGGAAGGGCTTAAAAAGCCGCGGCGACGCGGGTGAATAGGGACGGCCACGGCGGCGAGCTTAGCCGGATACTGAAGCTGCAGGGCGATGTGGCTGGCGTTTTGCGGCATCGAGGAGCTTCGCGGGGGAGTGTAGAGGGCTCGGGCGTGCTCCAGAAGGCTAGAGGGAGAAGAAAACGACGACGGTGTCACGTGCTGAACAGTGGCAGAGCTTGTCGTGGTGCGTCGGAGAAGGAATTGGAGGGGAAGAGGCTTCTAGAGCGAAGGCGGCCACGAGGGGAAGCCCCTGGACATGGTGAGGTGGCGAGGGAGCGAGGGAACGGACAAAACCGAGCGGTTTAATCACCAGAGCGCGCTGGCTGGCATGCCAAATGCGTGGTCACCACGTGCACTGGCACATGCAGAGCACCCTGACCGGCCGAATCATGTCCAGAGTGTTGTCCTCCCAAGGAACAGTCTCTGGGAGGTGATGGACCGATGATAGGAACTGTGGTTAGATGGGAGTGTTCATCTGAAGTTTGCTTTAGCAAACTTGGGTATGAAGTTGTGAGGAGCAGAGAAGTGATAAGAGTCAAACAAGATGTCTGGGAGTGCTAGGGTAGGAAGGACTACAATACTGTGAATCTTGGAGAGAAATGGACCAAGATTTAACAGGGTTGCTTTGCAACTGACCAATCTGGTCCAGAAGCTCAATCTTGATGTGCCACTCACATGGTGTAGCCACTTGAGATGAAATTTGGCATAGGATGATTATTTGGTCATATGAGAGTGCCATAAAAATTTCATGCCATTTGGACAAGCCAAAATGGTACTTCCTTCACAGCTATCCTCTCTGACCAGAATTGTAGAAATTTTTTAGGGAATTATTGAGAATATGAAATGAGCCCAAATTTTGTGGAGATAGTTGATATGGGTAGGAGAATGCTCTGGTAAAGTTTCAGCAATTATGGAGCAATATAAAATATAGTTGCTTCACAATGTGAAAATCTGACCAGAAACCAAGATTTGATGGTATGCTCACATAGATGATTGGATAGGGTTGAAACTTGGTGGAGAGTCATGATTTGAGCATATGAAGATGCGTGCAAAATTTCAACTCATTTGGATACTCCTAGCTTGCACTTGCTTCACAAAGATCCAAGTTGCCCAGAAACTTTGGAAATTAGCCAAGAGAGAGTTAATATCCAACTAAAGTTGAATTTTGGCATGTGGCAATGATATGGATAATAAAGAGTGCAAAAATTTTTTGAGAGCAAGCAAGCAAATATAAATGGTACTTTCTTCTCAAACTGCCAGCTAGGGCAGAATCAGAAAAGGAATATTTGTGAAATATTTTTGAACGTGTCAAGGAAGGGTTTGACATATTTGTGGAAGATATGACCCAAACAATTTATGAGAATTATTTGGGAATTTTGGGAATGATGGAAATGTGGGTTGCTTCACAACCCAGGACAAACAGGGTTATTCCTTTAATAGAAAAAGGAATATTCCCAAGAAAAAGAATATTGAGATTGGTCCAACATGGAAATGACAGGGTCTTGGGATGGTTTTGAGGTTGGCAAGCCACTCGGGAAGAAGAATGATGGGTGATCCCTCCAGGTTGCAAGACTACTGAGCCACAAAAAGCAAATCCAGACCAAAGTCAAAAGAAAAAGAAAATGGGCAAAATCCAGGGTGTTACAGCTTCTGGTGGCTCGACCACAATCACCCTGCTGATGACTCAGCTGGTAGCGGCGATGTAGAGGAGCATCGGTTCCTTGACAGCCGGCGCCGCCAGGATAGGCAGCGTGGACATCATGCGCTTGAGCTGACGAAAAGCTTCGTCCTCTTGGTCGTTCCACTCGAAGCAAGTGGTTTTCTTCATGAGCTGGTACAGGGGGAGCGCCTTCTCACCCAGCCGGCTGATGAAGCGGCTGAGGGATGCCAGGCACCCGGTGAACTTTTGGACGTCACGCAGCTTGGTGGGTCTCTCCATCCGCTCGATGGCCTTGATATTCACGGTGTTGCACTCTCTGCCGCGTTCAGAGACAAGGAAGCCGAGGAGCAGGCCGGCTGGTACTCCAAAGACGCACTTCTCTGGGTTGAGCTTGATTTGAAAATGGCGCAGATTTTCGAAGGTCTCCTTGAGATCCTCTAGGAGGGTGCCGCGCTTCTCCGTCTTCACCACAATGTCATCCACATAGACGTGGGCATTGCGGCCAAGTTGCTTCAACAAGCACTTATGCATGCATCACTGGAAGGTGGCGCCGGCATTCCTTAAGCCGAACGTCATGGTGATGTAGCAGAAGGCGCCGAATGGTGTGATGAAGGCGGTCTTCAAGCAGTCGGCCGGATCTAGCTTGATCTGGTGGTAGTCAGAGTATGCGTCCAAGAAGGATAGCAGCTCACAGCCGGCCGTGGAGTCTATCACTTGGTCGATCCGTGGCAGGGCAAACGGATCCTTGGGGCAGGCCTTGTTGAGGCTCGTGTAGTCGATACACATGCGCCACTTGTTATTCTTCTTCAAGACGAGGACTGGGTTGGCAAGCCAGTCCGGGTAGAACACTTCCATGATGAAGCCGGCTGCCAGAAGCCGGGCGATTTCTTCACCAACGATCCTGCTCTTCTCTTCTGATAGGCGGCGTAGGGGTTGCCTGACCGGCTTAGCATCCGGCCTCACATGTAGTTTGTGTTCGGCGAAATCCGTCGGGACACCCGGCATGTCTTTGGGGGACCATGCAAAGATGTCTCGGTTCTCATGGAGGAAATCGACGAGCTCACCTTCCTATTTGCTGTCGAGGTTGGTCCCTATGACAGCAAACCTCTCCGAGTGCGCCGGGTCCAAGGCGATCTTCTTGGTTTCCTTGGCCGGCTGGAAGGAGGCTCCTGTTTCCTTCTCCTTGGGATCAGCCGGCATGGCCGGCTTCTCGCTGGCCATGGCTACCATCCAGTCAAGGAGACGCTTCTCTTGAGCGATGACGAGGGACTCGGCCAGCCGGCTGCTAGCGGCGGCGCAATCTAGCGACTTCTGGTAGTCGCCGGCAATAGTGATGATGCCATTGGTACCCGACATCTTGGCCTTCAGGTAGGTGTAGTGCGGGACCATCATGAATTTGGCCAGCGTAGGTCGGCCGAAGAGCGCGTGGTAGGGGCTGTCCAGGTCGACCACCTCGAACCAGATTTACTCACGGCGGAAGTGATTCTTGTTGCCGAACAGGACATCGATCTTGATCTTGCCGATTGGAAAGCAGGAAAGGCCGGGAACTATGCCGTGGATGACAGTCCGGCTGGGCTGGAGCTGCTTCGCCTTGATGCCCAACAGCTCCATGGTTTGGCGGTACAGGATGTTGATGCTGCTGCTGCCATCTATCAGAACTCGGCTGAAGCGGCAAGTCTGTCTCTCCGTGGAGAAAGTGGACTCTAGCACCAGAGCGTATGCACCCGGCGAAGGCATCAGCGTCGGGTGGTCAGCTTGGCTCCAGGTGATGGGCCTCTCAGACCAGTGCATGAAGGTGGGGACCTCTGAGCTGACAGCATTCACCTCGCGGTGCTGCTGCCGTCTGCTATGCTTGTCGTCGGCTTCGCTCGTGAAGATGACGTAGGTGGCATTCTCTTCAAGAAACTCATCTTGAAGCATGCCGGCAGCTCGGGCCAGTTGATGAACAGCCGGAGCTACCTGGCCGGCTGGTGGAGGAGGCGGCAGGGCCTCGCCCTGGGTAATCCGGGTGAGCGAGTTGCACTTCCGGGTGGTGTGGTTGGACGGTTTCGTGCCGGTATGGAACTTGCACGGGGCTTCGAGGGCTTGCTCAAAGGAGAAGGCAGGCTGCCAGGCACCCTTGCCGCCCCGCTGACGCTTGGGGCCGGGCTGCCCGGACGGCTGCTGATCCTCGATAGTGGCCACCTGCTGGCTGTTGGAAGCCGGCTGCGGGGCCTTGCGCTTGTTGTCGTTCGGTTGCTGGCACCGATTGGTTTCACCAGCCGGAGTTTGGGAACCCGGCTGGACCACCCTGCCGGTCGAGTCAACCCGGATCTCCGAGTTCATGGAGGAGTCGGCGGTGGCGTACTTGTCGGCTACGACCAGGAGCTCATCCAAGGTTGCCGGCTCGTCGCACAAGAGCTTGTGCTTGAGCAGAGTGCCCTCTCTGCACCCGGCGGTGAAGTACTCGATGGCCTGCACCTCATGGACCCCCTCGCAGGAGTTGTGCAGCTCGCCCCAACGCGTCAGGTAGTCGCGAGTAGACTCGGCTAGCCCCTGAATGCACATGGAGAGCTGGCGTGGCTTGGGGGGCCGCTTGTACGTACTGGTGAAGTTGCGGATGAAGGTATCACTGAAATCTACCCAGCTGTTGATGCTGTTGGGCTTGACGCTGTTCAGCCACGTCCGGGCCGTCGAGGATATCGTGCGACATATGCCAGGGGGTGGCTTACCATGGATGGGGACAAGAGTACGTCGCCGGGCTCTAGAAGCGGGAGTGAGCGAGACCGCATACGCCTGCGAATCTTACCCAGGTTCGGGGTTCTCCTCGGAGATAACACCCCTAGTCCTGCTCTGCGGGGTCTCCGCATGATGACTATGATCAACAAGGTAGCTACAAGCTTGCTCCTTGAGCTGTTTTGGCTAGAGGAGGGAGAAGGGCAAGGCTAGCTCTAATCCTCGCTCTACGTGTGTGTATGTGGCGTGGGTGCTGAACCGAACGAACTCCTCCCTTTGCATGGGTGAGCCTGGGGAGTTTATATAGGCCTACCCCCCAGGCGTACAAGGGTAATCCGGCCGGGTGTAGGACCCGGCCGTCAGCGTCTCTGGCTGCCAGCTTCTCCGCCGACCGCTGGGGCCTGCCGCCGGGTGGGCCACGTTGACTGCTTTATGCTGTAGCCTCGCCCTCAATGACGAAGGCTTGATCGAGGGGAACATGGTTACAGCCCCGCCGCCTGACGGGTACTCGCTGTAGCCATACCCCGTCTCATCTGGTTAAAGGTGCACAGACTCCAAGGGGGAGGAGGGCCGCCTGCTAGGAGTCGGTCCTCCCTTGTTGCCGCCTGCTGGAGGTTTGCCGCCTTCTGGTGGCTCGCGGACAGGTAGGGCCCGCCGCCTACGGGCCGTACCGACCGCCCGTCGTGGGAGCGTGGCTCCCTCTGGCGCTAATGACGTCACAGACTGTGCGGTAATAGTGCCGCGCTGGGCGGGGGGTGTCCGCCCAATGCACAGCTCTGTGGCCACGTCCCATCCTGAATTCAGGGGTGGCAGGCTGCACTGCAGCCATGCCTTGTCTTGTCGGGGTGATGTGGTGCTAACTTCGAGGGGATGAGGGGCTGTCTGCCAGGAGTCGGCTCCCTCGCGGCCGCCTTCCATGGCCCTGCCGCCTTATAGCAGCCGGCCTCTTGGACCAGCCGGCCCAAGAAGGCGGTCGTGCTCCTGGACGGTGTGAGGGGCGCAGCTAGCCCTGATTTTTTGAAATACCATGGGGGACTGATGAGGCTACCCGTGGTCATTTACTCCGACAGTAATCCCCGAAGCTGGTGAGGCACCGCGGCTGAAAAAACAAGGAGCCTCAGCAGCTTCTTACTCTGAGTTGTCTGGTAGTTGGGCTTCGTCCGCCTCCTGGAGAGGCCGGTTGCCAGGAGCCGGCCAAGGCCAGGACGGCCGCCCCGCGAATTCGAATCGTCGTGCGGAGGCCGGGTAGAGTGCCAGCCGGACGATAGGCTTGCCACCCGTTGCTCGTTCGCCACGCGGCGCCAGCAGGCCAGGCCGGCCTGCCAGCCCACGTGCGTGATGAGACGTCGCCGCAGGCCTGGGCCCGCCACTACAGGGCCTTGAGGCGCGTGTGGATCCGCTGCGGCCGAGGCGGACAGGTGCGCTTTCCAGGTGCGATAAATGCACGCCATTGTGGCGTGGTAACTGCGGGGTCGTGGGGGGAGTGGGCGCAATTAATCTCGCGCCCCCCCATGTCTCGCCCCCTCGGCTTCGCCGCCAGAGGGCTATAAGGAGGGGGAGGAGGGGGGTGGCAGAACGCACGCGCGCCCTCCTCTCCCTTATCTTTGCTTTTCTCCTTCGTCTTCTTCTTGCCGTTGCCGCGGCCTCTCCTCTCGCTGGAGTGCTACTACAGCCCGCCGTTGCGGGACCTCCTCGCGCCGCAGCCAGCTCGCGCCGCTGCCGAGCACGGAGCCCATGGCGCAAAGCGGCCGTGCGGGCGCCTGGGACGGCTCCAATGTCCACGACGGGCACATGGAGTTCCTTCGCCAGACGCGACGGCTTCCTCATGCATCGAACGTCAAGGTGCGTGTCCCCCCCGAAAGGGAGATCTCCCCGGCGCCGGAAGGCGGCGAGCGCGTCGTCTTCTGGTCGCATTTCCTCCGTGGCTTTGGGCTTCCGGCGAGCGGATTCCTTCGCTCTTTCTTGGATTTCTACGGAGTGCAGCCCCACCACCTCACTCCGAATACGGTGGTGCTGCTCTCCGCCTTCATCACCCTGTGCGAGGTCTACCTCGGCACGCTCCCCACACTCGAGCTGTGGGGAGAACTCTTCTACCTCAAGCTTGGCACCGCCCCAAGAACGAGGCGGCCCAGTGCGAAGCCTGCGTCGCGGTGCGGCGCACAGGATCCGAGGTCCGCTTCCCAGCTCTCGCCCTGCTGCAGTCGGTCAAACTGTGGCAGAAGTCGTACTTCTATGTCGAGAATATCCACTCGACGCGGGACTACATCAACCTGCCGCCCTACGCAGCCGGCCCGCCTATTGGGCCTCGCACCAACTGGAAGTTCCAGCCGAAGATCCTGTCGGCCGCGTGCTCCACCGCGCTCCTCCAGCTCCAGGAGATGATGGCGTCGGAGGGCCTCAAGGCCTCGGACCTGCTGGTCGCGTTCGTGAAGCGCTGAGTGTTGCCCCTCCAAGCCTGGCCTCACCTGATCAGCGTCATGAGTGGGCGCCTGGACCCGTGCTGGCTATCCACCAAGGTGATGCCGGACGTGGAGGTGGTCCGCATGGTGAACTTCTTCTCCGACTGCAAGCTGTCGGAGACGGAGTGGCAGTTCGGCAAGCCGCCGTACAGCCGGGCCAACCCGCCGCCTCCGGTACGTCTCCTTATTCTTTTTTCCTTTGTTCGTCCGGGTTCTTTCTTGCCGCCTGACCAGTCGGCCTTGATGCAGCGCTTCCCGGGCCAGACAGCCACTGACACGACGGCCCCGGGTCACCAGTACATGGCGGACCGGTCGGTGAGTGACGTGGACGACCCTGACTTGGGGGTGGCCGCGCAGGAGGAGGACGACGCCACAGGCGGTGGCGGCGAGGGAGCAGTCGGCTCCTCAGGAGGTGGCCTTGGGGATTGGCCGGATGACGACGAGGAGGACAAAGAGCCACGCCGTGCCCATGGAGCCGACAGGGCGGGCGCCAGTTCCTCGGCCGTGCCGACTGCAGCAGCCGGCACGCCGAAGCGCCGGGCCGACGCTGGGTTGTTCGGCAGCCGGCCCAAGAAGGCCAAGACCTCGACCGCCGCGAAGGCGGCCCTCTTCCAGAAAGCCCTAAAGCGGCTCCCGCTGGTGTCCATGTAAGCGCCTTGTCCTTTCTTGCTTCTTGCTTTGCGTTTGCTTTTCTTCTATCTTTGCGACCTTTTTATTCTCTTCCTCCCTTGGCGTGCAGCGCCCCACTTTCCTTATCGCGAGCCCCGTCCGGCTTGGAGATCGGGGTGGCGGATGACGTCTTGGAGGCGACGGAGAAGAATGCGCGGGAGGCGCGAGAGGAGCGGGAAGTCGCGGCCCGGGAGAAGGCGGAGGCCAATGCGACGGACAAGGCCCAAGCCGACGTCGCGGCCAAGGAGCAGGCGGACGCGGCCGCCAAGGTGCAGGCAGAGGAGGCGTCCTGCAGACGGGCTCCGGAGTCCACCGGTCCGCAACCTGCGGAGTCTGTGGTGCTGGAGGTCCAGGCTCCAACTGGAGGGGCCGGCGATGACCAGCCGATCCGAGAGAGGGGAGAGGACCCTGTTATCCCGGAGTCGGAGGTGCCCCCGCGCACGCCGACTGCCGACGCCCAGGGCGGTCGTCCCGACGGGTCGCTGGTGACGCCAGCCAGCGGCAAGGTTGTGGTGGGTCCGACTCCGGCAACTCGTATCCCGGTGCGTCGGCGAGCGGGGAGGGCGGCCTCAGCACCGCGGCCACTGGAGGTCGGGGCCGCTAGCTCGTCGGCCCCCGACGCCGAGGCTACCAGCGCCGCCCCACCGGGTTTGACGTCTGGGGGTGGCACGGGTGTTTTGAACGCGGCCTCACAGGAAGTCCTGGCCCAATTCAACGCCCAAGGCGTCGCTCTCTAGCAGTACACGCAGGAGTTCCTGGCGACGCGGGTGGCCGTTTGGGTATGTTTCTTGTTTTCACTGCTTTGTAATCTTCCGTGGGGGCGCGCCAGCGCACCCACTGGGTGTAGCCCCCTAGTTCCGGGCCGGCGACTGAGCAGGCGGCTCGGAACTTCAGGTCGATCTCTGAGTATTGACTCGTTACCTTCTTCTATTGTCTTTGTTGCAGGATTACCACAACATTGCGGCCGCCTATAACTCTCAGCTCCAGGAGCTGACCAAGCGGACCGCCGATTTGACGGAGAGCCGAAGTAAGTACTTGGTCTTCTTCCTTGCGGGGGCGCGTCATCGCACCCGCTGGGTGTGGTCCCCGAAATTCGGGCCGACTGCTTAGCAGTCGGTCCGGATTTCCCGGCAACTACTTTTCATTGGTGTTGATGGTTTTCTTTTTTCTTCGTTTTTGGCAGAGGCCACCGAAGATCTGCGGTAGCGCCAGGGTGAGGCTGAGTCCACGCTCCATACCAAGGAGCAGGAGCACAGCCAGGCGGCCCAGGAATGCGACCGCCTGGCCAAGGAGCTAGCGGACCAGGCGGAGCGGCATAAGGCGGAGCTCCAGAAGCTGAACGAGGAGGAAGACTCCCTCAAGGCCGAGTTCGAGGCTCAACGCTCGAACTGGGCCGAGAAGGAGAGACTCCTGACCGACGGCTACGGCGAGATCGAGGACATGATTGATGGTAAGTTACTTCTTCTTTTGAACAGCCGCCGACTGCTGTAGGAGTCGGCTTCTGGCTTCTAATCTTTGATCTTCTTCTTGTGCAGAATACTTTCCCGGTCACTCCGTCACCGTCAGCCAGGCCATCGAGGCGCGTCGCGGCGTGCGGAGGAAGGCGGGCGCGGACATTGCGCCCAACGCCGCCCGGAATCTCGGCGAGCAGCTTCTGGCCATCAAGACGCGCCTGCAGCTGGCTCACAGGATGCTTCGCCGCCTGCAGCGCGCCGGGGCTCAGGTGTTGGCCGCCTTTTGGCCCGACCCTCAAATTCCACGCACCCCCGGTCGGACTGCCGACTGGTTGGAGGTAGCGGTCGGCCACTTCGAGGCTTGGAAGGGCGCCGCGGCTCGGGCGGGTGCGCGGACGGCCTTGGAGTTCGCCAAGGCGTGGTATCCTGGGCTGGACCTGGCCCAGCTGGCCACCTTCCGGCAGGAGGCCGGACACTACAAGAAATACATCAACTTGTGACCATCACTATTGGTCACTGAATGGTCATTGTTTTCCATTTGCGACCTTTTCTTGACCAAAAACAGATGGTCAAAAGCTGGCGGTCGTAAACTAAAATTAACGACCTTCTTTGTGATATGTAAAAGGTCGCTGGTTCTACGACCAAACTTTTGGTCACTGGCAGCCTCCCCAGGCCACGTAGGATCCAGCGTGGCAAGCTGACGTGGATAAGAACCAGCCCGGTCCAGTTCTGCCTTTTATATGGGCCGAGCCCACTGATTCAGCCCATTTCAATTTATTTGCCCTGTTAGTTCTGATCAGCAACATGGGCCAGGCCCAACAATGCAGCCTTTTCTCTTCGTTTTTGTCAAATGATGTTTTCCCGTTCAAGTCAGGCCCAATATTTTCAAGCTTTTTCATTCCTGCGCCTTGGCCTTTCCACATTTATTTCTTTATGTTTTATTTTTTACCTAAAATATATTTGTCAAATATAATTTGGGCCTTGGCCTCTTTAAGGTCCAACTCCAGCCCATTTCACGAACATTTTCAAACTAGCTTGAATAAAAATATGAATCAAGTTACTACCAATTTCTCAAATCACACATTCTACAAAAATATCTCAAATCACACATTCTACAAATTTCTGTCACATCCGTATTTTATACGGGTCCAAGCAACCTACAGCATGTTGTATTCAAGTGTACAGCTGCTGAAATACTCCAGGATAGTGAAAAAAATAGAACTAGCCTATCTGGTACTTCACAGCAACCAAACATGTAATCTACTTAATGGAAAGATTTCTTGTCCAAGTCCCGCTTCTCCCTTTGCAATGACAGGCTGATGCAAAACATCTGAGCATTCAAAAGAGAACAAAAGGTATGTCACTAATAGAAGAAATATTACAGAGTACTTTTAAAATAAAAACTAAAGATACACCAGTATATTATCATTCTACTTATTATTATTTTTAACCAGGTCATTCTACTTATCTAGAATATGGCTATTCATCAAAATTGGGAATTGAACTGGCACATATGACAAACTTAGCAGCAAACGAGCATGGAATCTTTCACATACACGACAAGGTTTAAAAACCATCATTCAAAGTTACAGCAGATCGAAGTTCCATTTGAGTATAAGGAATAACATTCATATTCAATCAATAGTACATATTAAACTACCAGGTGCATGATGGAATTAAACAGACACTAGCTATTCATCTTGCCATCTACTGTATAGGTGTAACAGAGCAACTATGACAAAGTTAATTCAGGTTTACTAATGTGTGTGTCACATGATACATGCATCAGGCATAAGGACATCAAGCATCAGGCCCATATATGTTCAGCAAGACGAGTACATACCTTTGTGTCGATGCAATGGATGGGGCTACAGTTGAACATATGGTCCACATCATCGTTGACACTGGACGTCGCATGTACTTGTCCATTTAGAAGTATGCCATGCAAAATGTTACACAAGAAGGTATTAGCATAAAGTAGAGCTTCTACAGTACATGCAAGCTTTAGATATGAAGAACCAAGCAAACTATTCTGGAAAATATCTAAAGTTACAGAAAAGCATGTATTGGTAATTAGCACGAACATGAGTAGATCATATAACTAAGTACAATTCAAAATCCTAGCTGCCATTTGAAAACAGAGAGGGGAGTGGAGGGGCGCACCTTGAGCTGCTACTGCTGCTGAGCGTCATCATGCTCCTCTCCATGGCTGCATCTGTTGCGGTCGCTGCCGCCGCTTGTCCTTGTGCTGAATGGAAGAAGATGCTGCTACCGCTGCTTGTCCTTGAGGAGCACTTGGCGTCAGGGACTGCTTGTCCTCCTCTCCTTTCCTCGTCCGTGGAGGCCGCCTACAGCACCAGATCGGATCAATCGAGCAAAGGGGGGAACGCGGGAATCAGAGATAGAATGAAGGAGGGGGTTTGGATCCAGGAAAGAGAGAGCTCACCGTGCCATAACTAGACACGTTCCAACATAAAAGAAAAAGCAATTATAGAGGTGTGACTTCAGGTACAAACATAGCAAGGCCACAACAGCCACATAGTCACTTAACTACAATGATTCTTCCAACTGGCATCCTTAGAAGTGAAAGCTTCTGCTAACCAGTCTATTACTTCATAATGTCATGGCATGTCAATATATTCAGTAAAATAAATATAGTAGTAGGTATGTAGGACAACAGCATGCATTGCCCTTCTCACACAAGAAGAGGCTCCCAATGTATCTACCAGCAGGAATCTTGAAATACATCCATCAACTCTTTTCATTATCTTGGCCAAATTAATACTCGCTCACTTAGCTATTGCATACCCACAAGTCAAAATAATACAGCACAGCAACTAAACGACCTCAGGCATTGTGGATTCCGAGTCCAGCGATGAATGAACAGGCAA
This sequence comes from Thinopyrum elongatum, assembly GCA_011799875.1. Classification (NCBI taxonomy): domain Eukaryota; kingdom Viridiplantae; phylum Streptophyta; class Magnoliopsida; order Poales; family Poaceae; genus Thinopyrum; species Thinopyrum elongatum. The sequence goes on along the minus strand of CM022298.1, from coordinate 78,994,149 downwards.
GTTTCGTATATACCGAGGTTCTTATCGAGGGTGCGGGTGAACTCGTGGAGCGCCGGGGGCACCTTGAGGTGCTGCTTGAGGATGCGGCGCTAGCGCTGGATGCGCACGACCTTGGGCCACTTGACGAACCGGTGGGAGGTCCTTCTTTGGCAGCAGGGCGCCACCGATGCCGAACTGCTTCGGCCTCTTCTCGTATAGCGGGTTCACCACCTTGTCCTGCAACCACACACCAACGCAACCCAGTCAGATCACACGCGCCAGGACCGGGATATTCCAAGCAGGTGTTATTTCTGCCATTTATTAATTACACATGCAACACTTATAATACCAATATAGTCAATTCCCACAAGCTAATTGATTAATATAACATTGTCATAGATCTAGCATGAAAGAGTCAAAACTTGTCTCACATATCACGAGTAAACTTATAGCAAGCGTAAATGCAAAAGGCAATCTTCCGATGTGGCATAACTTGTACAAGTAGAAATTAGGTTCAATAGAGCTCATGCAGTCCTATGTGACAACCATCCAGAATGGATATGTAAAGCAATTTTGGTGTATAACAAACAAAGCGCAAGCTCAATAGGTATATGTAATAACATTTCTTACAACGGATATGTAAACTTGTCTTACAAGGACACTAGGAGCACGACAACCGCCAGGATGAACCAAAACAAAATGGAACTAAGCCAGCACATGATGATGACACTACCAATCTAAGCTATTCAGTACTCAGACAACATAAGTTTACAAGCGTACAGCTGCGGCATCACTAGAGCAAAGGCTCTAGGTGATCAATTACTATATGTGCTATTTTACAACACATCTGCAGACATTTTTACAAGCAGAAGATAGCACATACAAAGGCCACAAACAGATACATAATAATACAAGTAATCAGAATACAGCAGCAACAATTGCAGTACCCCCATAGCATTGCAGGATAGAAAGCACATAATACTGGTAGGCACACTATTTCAGCAGGGGAAACAAACAATATATTATATGATAAGAAAGGCATATATATCCTGAGTGTTGTCCATGGCGGCCATGGCTCAAAATCAAACGGAAAGATGACTATGGGAACAAAACGCACAGGAGACGGGGGCTAGGAGGAGCGGAGCGTCACCGTGGGGGTGCTGCTGGAGTCGATCGAGCCCGACAGTGAACAGAGACGGCGGGAGGACACGTTGACGGAGACGGAGCTTTGTCCGCGAAGCAGACGAAGCAGGAGAGGCCATGGCGAGGAGGCAAACGGCGGCGGCGCTTGGACTTGGGCGAGGCTTCGGCTCGGCGGCGCAGGAACGACGAGGAGGGACTTGGCATCAGGGCGGCGCGCTGCAAGGTCGGGGACGCGAGCGTCCATGGTGGCGGAGTGCACTGTTTGAGACAAAGAGAGAAATCAAGATGTGTGAGAGAGAAAAAGGAGGAAGAAAGAGAGCACGGGAAGAAGGGTGGCACTCATCTGCTAGCTCCGGCAAGCTGTGGCTGGTGGTCGCCGGCAGCGACATGCAAAACCATAGGAGGAGCTCCTCTCGTGGGGCTCGGGTGCGGGGAATCGTGGGAGGAGGCTATGAGGACGGGCGCGCTCGGGCGCTCGCTCGATCTCCTCGGGCGTAGAGGTGGCCGGGAGATGCGGGGAGGGGAGGGAGGACGGCGAGGTCGGCGGTGGGTGGGAGAGGACTGGATTAGGAGGGGGGCGGGTACGGGGAGGAGGTGGCGGCGGCGGGGAGATTGGGAGCAGGGAGGAGGGGTGCGATGGGGGGATCTGATCTAGGGTTTGGGCTGCGGGGGGGGGGGTATCTCTTTTTCTTTTTTTTTGTAGATAGATGGATGGATGGATGTGGGATGGAGATATGGATGGATGGATGGATGAGCGCCATGTCATCGATCCGTGGGAAGAGTTTTCATTGGTTTGGAAAATCAGTGATTTAAAATAGTTTCTAAGTACTAAAAATAGAGGGATTTTGTGAAGTAGCTATCAAAACTATTTTGCAAAAGGGCATCACACAAATTTTCACTCAAGTTAGACCACATTTTATGGATGAGCACCAATTTGTATGCATTTCTGATCTTTCTATCTATTTTTAATCATTTTTCGAGTGCCCAAAATGAGTTTTTTTGTGAAGGACCTACCATATATTTGTTGCAAAATTGGACCAAATCATTTTTATAAAATACTAGGCCATATTTAATGCACAATTAACCAAATGGTTGGGTGTCAAGAGTTTTGATCCACCAATGGTGAAAAAGACAAATTTCCGCCGATTCAGTAGGAAACGGGTCAAATTTGAACTGCAGCTGCCTCATAGTTTGCTCTTTATTTTTTCCAAAAATCATTTCTAGGTACATAAGTATCTATTTAATCAGAGAAACATCAAAAAATTTCCAAGATTCAAACACTAGCTAGGAATGGTCAAGCCCGCCGTTTTGACCGCATTTTGAAACGGGCATAAAAAATTAAAAAAAATCAAAAAATTGGAAAACCTTCGCATTGTGTCATTATATGTGACCAAGTTACCATAAAAAATAATAAACTTGTAATACGGCAATTATTTTAAAAAAGTGTTCTCAGAAATGAGCTATCATGCGTGAAGATTCATGGCTTTCAAGCCAAATGATCAATCTTATGGCCACATTCATGGCATAGTTTGTTCAAATGATCTCATATTGTGCACAAGGGTGCATCTTGGAATTCCAAACAATGTTTCCTAAGGGAGTTTTCATTTTCTTTGCACAGAAATTTCATTTTCCATTTTTTGAGTGCCCGAAATGAGTTTTTTTTTGTGAAGGACCTACCATATATTTGTTGCAAAATTGGACCAAATCAATTTTCTAAACTACTAGGCCATATCTAATGCACAATTGACCAAATGGTTGGGTGTCAAAAGCCTTGATCCACCTCTGGTGAAAAAGACAAATTTCGGCCGATTCAGTAGGAAGCAGGTCAAATTTGAACTGCAGCTGCCTAATAGTTTGCTCTTTATTTTTTCCAAAAATCATTTATAGGTACATAAGTATCTATTTAATCAGATAAACATCAAAAATTTTCCAAGATTCAACCACTAGCTAGGAACGGTCAAGCCCGCCGTTTTGACCGCATTTTGAAACGGGCATAAAAAATTCAACAAAAATAAAAAAATTGGAAAACCTTCGCATTGTGTCATTATATGTGACCAAGTTGCCAGAAAAAATAATAAACTTGTAATACGGCAATTATTTTAAAAAAGTGTTCTCAGAAATGAGCCATCATGCGTGAAGATTCATGGCTTTCAAGCCAAATGATCAATCTTGTGGCCACATTCATGGCATAGTTTGTTCAAATGATCTCATATTATGCACAAGGGTGCATCTTGGAATTCCAAACAATGTTGCCTAAGGGAGTTTTCATTTTCTTTGCACGGAAATTTCATTTTCCATTTTTTGAGTGCCCGAAATGAGTTTTTTTTGTGAAGGACCTACCATATATTTGTTGCAAAATTGGACCAAATCAATTTTATAAAATACTAGGCCATATTTAATGCACAATTGACCAAATGGATGGGTGTCAAAAGCCGTGATCCACCTCTGGTGAAAAAGACAAATTTCTGCTGATTCAGTAGGAAGCGGGTCAAATTTGAACTGCAGCTGCCTCATAGTTTGCTCTTTATTTTTTCCAAAAATCATTTATATGTACATAAGTATCTATTTAATTAGAGAAACATCAAAAGTTTTCCAACATTCAACCACTAGCTAGGAACGGTCAAGCCCGCCGTTTTGACCGCATTTTGAAACGGACTTAAAAAATTCATGGCATAGTTTGTTCAAATGATCTCATATAGTGCACAAGGGTGCATCTTGCAATGACGAACAATATTTCCTAAGGGAGTTTTTATTTTCTTTGGACAAAAAATCAATTTTCCATTTTTTTAGTGCCCAAAATGAGAATTTTTTGTGAAGAACCTACCATATATTTGTCGCAAAATTGGACCAAATCAAATTTCTAAAATACTAGGCCATATTTAATGTACAATTAACCAAATGGTTGGGTGTAAAAAGTTTTTGATCCACCTCTCGTGAAAAAGACAAATTTCCGCATATTCATTTTCCATTTTTCGAATCCCCAAATGAGTTTTTTTGAGAAGAACCGAACAAATATTTTTTGTAAAAAAACTTCTCCATTTTTCAAGAATATTAGACCACATTTTATGAACAAATTTGTGTACACTAGAAACATTTTTTATAGATATTAAACGGTTTTTAGTTACATCATTAACATTTTTAATAAATATTTTGATGTCTAATATTTTGAGCACATGTCTACATTTTTTAAGACACATTGTACATATTGTTTATATATGTTTAACTTTTTTCAAATACATGATTAACATATTTTCATATATTCCCAACAAAAAAACATCTTTTCATACATACGTTTTGATGTCTATATTTGTTTTTACACATTGTACATTTTTGTATACATATAAAACATTATTGATATTGGTTAGAAAAATTTAAATACATGAAAAACTTGTTATTTTGCCATTTTCATTGGGCCGAATATATGTATTTTTTGAGTAATATGAGGGCATACCACATTTCTTCCTGGATGGACCGAGGCCTACATGGCACACAGTTTTTTTTAAAGAAGGTGGCCTCGTTCCACCGAGGCCCAAGCCCACCTTGAGCGACACCTTAAGTACCAATGCATCCACGTTCACAACCTCATGACTATTTATATTGGTCGTAATCAGGTAGAAATAAGGTCGTTGACCACTCTTGTCTGCTTTATGACCATTTGGTGTAAGGCAATTTCAGGGTTTGAGCCCTGCCAAGCGAAATGGCCGTGGATTTACGACCAATTCAGCCGGGGTCACTGAGAGAAGGTCACAAGTTGACATATTTCTTGTAGTGGGACTGGAGCTGGCGGCGGTGGGCCCTGCGCTTACTCAACGCGCAGCGGCGATCGCCGAGTATGCCGACACCACCATTTTCATCCCCGAGCTGGACGAGGAAGGCGCTGAGGTGTCGCCCAACTGGTTCGGGCTGAACCCGGGGGATGCAGGGGACTCGGCGGAAGAGATCGCCTCCAGCGGTGAGGGCGAGGACGAAGTGGACGAGGACGGCGAAGACAACGCACCGGACGACGGAGCGGACAGCCGGCCTCAGCCCGACCAAGCCTCGACCAACGAGCCGCGTGCTACCGCAATACTGCTGCTGGGGGCGATCAGGCCGAGACCCTTCAGTCGGCCGCTCCACCGTCCGGCGCCGCTACCTCTGCCAACCCGTCGGACCCGCCTGCTGCTTCCCTGGCCTAGATAGCCACGTCATTTTATCTTTTCCTGTTCTTGTAATCTTTTGAACAAGCAAGTAAGTTCGCGCAATTCCACCCGCTGGGGGTGTATTCAAACTTTGTTGAATGCTGGCTAAGAGCTTTTGCTATGTAAATTAACTTTATTCGCACAAGCTGTGCTTTGCCGGGTTCTGACTTGGTCTTGCTTTTCTGTTCTTTTTGGCTTTTTCCTTTGCCGCCTTTCTTTGGCTACCGCCCTGTCAGCCGGACAACCGCTCTGCGGTCTGTGGCTGGGTCCGGTATTTGGCCGTTTAGGAAGAGAAGTACTTTGGCCGTTTAGAACATAGCAAGTCAAGTGAGAAGCCGGCCGGCCGGCTACTCAGCAGCCGGATGGAGGGGCGAGGAGCCGGCTTGGCCTATGTCGATGCTTTTTCCTTAGTTATTTTTCGTGTGGACACCGTTTCCTACCTTTAGCTCTTGCCAGCCGGACAGTCGCTCTGCGAGCTGCGGCTTAAGGCAAGAGAGGGCTTAGATGTCGGCACACTACTTGTCCGACTATAGGCGGCACCAACGTAGGGCAAGGCGACGAGCCCCCGGGCCGACTGGTCGGACCCGGTGCCGGGCAGAGGAATGAAATAACACATTCTCAGGCATAAACTTATCATACGGATAAAAAAGGGGAGCCCCCGAGTGCTCCTCGAGGGACCCTATGCCTTTCCTCTTAATACAAAAGGTAGCATGGTACATACTGCATTAACTGTAAAATCTTCGGAGGAGGTTTGTGTTCCTTGGGCGCTCTGTTTCCTTGCCGGAATCGTCCCTCTTGCGTGCCCTGGGCTTCTGCGCGTCGATGAGGTAGTAGGAGTCATTGCCCAAGGCTTTGCTGATGATGAAGGGCCCTTCCCAAGGGGCCGAGAGCTTGTGCTGGCCGGCTGTTCGCTGGATCAGCCGGAGCACAAGGTCCCCCTCTTTGAAGGATTGCGGCTTGAACTTCTGGCTGTGGTAGCGGTGCAGGCCCTGCTGGTAGATAGCGGACCGGCTAAGTGCCAGCAGCCGGCCCTCTTCCAGCAGGTCGACACCGTCTTCTCGCGCCTCCTTTGCCTCCACCTCCGTGTACATGGTGACGCAAGGCGGGTCAAACTCGATGTCAGTTGGGATGACGGCCTCGGCCCCGTACACAAGGAAGAAGGGGGTGAAGCCGGTCGATTTGTTCGGCGTGGTCCGGAGACTCCATAGGATGGCCGGCAGCTCTTCGATCCAGCAGCCGGCCGAGTGCTCCAGCGGCTCGACCAGTCGGGGCTTGATGCCGGACAAGATGAGGCCGTTTGCTCGCTCGACTTGGCCGTTTGACTATGGATGGGCAACGGACGCTATGTCCAGTCGGATGCCCTGCGTCGCGCAGAAACAGGCCAAGGCGCCTTTGGCAAAGTTTGTGCCATTGTCGGTGATGATGCTGTGCGGTATGCCATACCGGACGGTGATATCTACGATGAAGGTCACCACAGTCGGACCGTTCAGCTTCTTAATTGGCTTTGCTTCAATCCATTTGGTGAATTTATCCACGGCGACCAGCAGATGGGTCATGCCGCCGCATGCTGTTTTGAATGGGCCCACCATGTCCAGCCCCCAGACGGCAAATGGCCAAGTGAGGTGGATGGTCTTGAGTGCAGAAGCCGGCAGATGTTGTTTGGAGTTGAATCTTTGGCACCCTTTGCACTTCTTGACCAAGTCCTTCGCGTCGTCCAAAGCAGTCGGCCAGAAGAATCCATGGCGAAAAGCTTTGGCGACGAGGGATCTGGAGGCCACGTGGTGGCCGCATTCACCTTGATGGATGTCTCTGAGGATTGCCTTGCCTTTTTCTGGCTCAACGCAGCGCTGGAAAATGCCAGTCACGCTGTGTCTGACAAGCTCTCTGTTCGCTATCGTGTATGCTGCTGCTCGGTGTTGCACTTGCCGGGCCAAGGTCTCGTCGGTTGGTAGCTCTCTGCTTACCAGGAAGTTGAGGATGGGCTGCGCCCATGATGGTGCTTCGACCACTATCATCACGGCCACTAGGACGAGGGCGGTTGGGTTGGGAGGAGGCGGGTTGGAGTCGGCCGCCGCTTGTTGTGTCATTGAAGTCCCCGGGCCGACTGCTGCAGTCCCCGGGCCGGGTGCGACTGCAGCAGTCCCCGAGCAGTCCCCGAGCCACCTGCCAACGTCCCCGGGCCGACTACCGCAGTCCCCGGGTCGGGTTCTGAAGTTCCCGGGCCGGGTGCGACTGCAGATGTCCCTGAGCCGCCTGCCGAAGTCCCCCGGACGTCTGTTGCAGCCCCCGAATCGGATCCGACTGCTCCGGGAGCAGCCGGCACGAAAATGGACTCTGATTCCGGTGAAGGCTTGATAGACGGCTTGCGGACGCATTGGAGGGAGACGCCGGCTGGTATCGCTTGGCGGGTGGAGCCAATTCGTGCAAGGGCATCAGCTTGCTCGTTATCGGCTCGTGGCACGTGAAGGAACTCGCACCCATCAAAGTATCCACTGATTTGCTAGACGAGGAAGCGGTAGCTCACCATGTTTGCGTCCTTGGCGTGCCAGTCACCAGACGACTGCTGGACTACCAAGTCCGAGTCACCGTAGCACAGAATCCGGCGGATGCCAATCTCTTTGGCCAGTCGGAGCCTGTGGACGAGTGCCTCGTACTCGGCCACGTTGTTGGAGGTGGCAAAGTGAATTTGCAACGTGTACTTGAGCTTGTCGCCTTTGGGAGAGGTGAGGACGATGCCGGCTCCTAGACCGGTGCGCATCTTTGAGCCATCAAAGTTCATCCGCCAATGGGTAGAATCCGGCGCCGGCGGTAGGTACTGGGTCTCGGCCCAGTCGACGAGGAAGTCGGCCAGCCCTTGGGACTTGATGGCGGTGCGGGGCTGGTAGAGGATTGTGTGGGGAGCTAGCTCGATGGCCCACTTGGCCACCCGGCCTAATGCATCTCTGTTGCCCATGATCTCGGCAAGTGGGGCAGTGCAGACGACCGTGATGGAGTGCTCTTGAAAGTACTGCTTGAGCTTCTTGGCGGCAAAGTACACGCCATAGCACATCTTCTGGTAGTGGGGTTAATTCTGCTTGGAGGCCGACAGCACTTCACTCAGGTAGTAGACGGGCCTCTGGATTGGCTGCGCCTTGCCGTCTTCTTGGCGCTCGACCACGATGATAGTGCTGACCACCCGGCTGGTGGCGGTGATGTAGAGGAACATGGGCTCCTTAGCAGCCGGAGCCGCCAGGACAGGTGGCGTAGTTAGCATTTTCTTGAGCTGGAGGAAGGCCTAGTCTGCCTTGTCATTCCACTCGAAGTGAGTGGTTTTCTTCATTAGCTGGTACAGGGGAAGAGCCTTCTCGCCCAGCCGACTGATGAAACGGCTGAGGGATGCCAAGCACCCGGTGAACTTCTGGACGTCTCGCAGCCGGGTGGGCCTCTCCATCCGCTCGATGGCCTTGATCTTCGTATGGTTGCACTCGATGCCACGTTCTGAGACAAGGAAACCAAGGAGCTGGCCGGCTGGGACTCCGAAGACACACTTTTCTGGGTTGAGCTTGATTTGAAAACGGCGCAGATTGTTGAAGGTCTCCTTGAGTTCCTCCAGGAGGGTGCCACGCTTCTCCATCTTCCCCACAATGTCGTCTACATAGACGTGGGCATTTCTGCCGAGTTGCTTGAGGAGGCACTTCTGCATGCAACACTGAAACGTGGCACCGGAACTTCTCAGGCCGAATGTCATGGTCAGGTAACAGAAGGCTCCGAATGGTGTGATGAAGGCGGTCGTCAGCTGATCGGCCGGGTTCAGCTTGATCTGGTGGTAGCTAGAGTAGGCATCCAAAAAACTCAACAGCTCACATTCGGCTGTGGAGTCAATCACTTGGTCTATTCGAGGCAGAGCAAATGGATCTTTGGGGCAAGCTTTGTTAAGGCTGGTGTAATCGATGCACATGCGCCACTTGTTGTAAGCTTTGTTAAGCCGGGCGATCTCTTCACCAACAATTCTTCTTTTCTCCTCCGACAGGCGGCGGAGGGGTTGCTTGACTGGTTTTGCATCCGATCTAACATGTAGCTTGTGCTCGGCGAAATCCGTCGGAACACCCGGCATGTCCTTGGGAGACCATGCGAAGATGTCCCGATTCTCACGCAGGAAATCGATGAGCTCGCTTTCCTATTTACTGTCGAGGTGGGCCCCCACGACAGCGAACCTCTCCGGGTGCTCCGGGTCCAAGGGAATTTTCTTGGTTTCTTTGGCCAGCTGGAAAGAGCCTTGGGTCTCCGACTCCTTGGGATCTGGTGATAGGTCCGGCTGCTTGCCGGCCATGGCCACAACCCGGTCGTGGAGCTGCCTTTCCGCAGCAATGACAAGGGACTCGGCCAGCCAACTGCTGGCAGCAGCACACAGGTCCGACTTCTGGTAGTCGCCGGCTACGGTGATAATGCCCTTGGTGCCCGACATCTTCATCTTCAGGTAGGCGTAGTGCGGCACCGCCATGAACTTGGCCAGAGCAAGCCGGCCAAGGAGCGCATGGTAGGGGCTCTCCAGGTCCACCACCTCGAACCAGATTGGCTCGCGGCGGAAGTGATCTTTGTCTCTGAAGAGGACATTTATCTTGATCTTGCCGATTGGAGAGCAGGAAAGGCCAGGTACAATGCCATGGAAGATAGTCCGGCTGGGCTGGAGCTGCTTCTCCTTGACGCACAGCTTCTCTAGGGTGTCACGGTAGAGGATGTTGATGCTGCTACCACCATCTATCAGAACTCGGGAGAAGCGACAGGCTCGCCGCTCCGTTGAAAAGGTGGCATCCAGCACCAGGGCGTAGGAACCCGGGGAAGGCATCACCTCCGGGTGGTCAGTGCGGCTCCAGCTGATGGGCCTCTCGGACCAGTGCTTCAACTCTGGGACCTCAGGAGCGACCGTGTTCACCTCGCGGTGCTGCTGACGCCGGCTGTGCCGTCGTCGGCCACACTGGTGAAGACGACATAGGCTCCGTGTTCTTCGGGGAATTCATCTTGAATTGCGCCGACGGGGCGGGCCGCCGGGTGCTGAGGAGCCGGAGCCGTCGGGCCAGCAGGCGGAGGGGGCAGTCCTTCGCCTTTGGCAATGTGGGTGAGCCAGTGGCACTTCCGGGTGGTGTGGTTGGATGGCTTCTCGCCACTGTGGAACTTGCAGGGAGCATCACGGGTTTGCTCGAAGGAGAAAGTGGGCAACTACCGCCTTTTTGACGCTTGGGGCCGGGCTGCCCTTCCAGCTGTTGGTCTTCAACTGCTGCCACCTGCCGGCTGGCGGAAGCCGGCTGCTGGGCCTTGCGTTTGTTGTCGTTCGACTGCTGGCGCCGACTGGAGTCGCCAGCAGGCGTCGGAGGGTCCGGAGGGAGCATCTTTCTAGACGCGTCCACTCGGAGCTCTGACTTCATGGAGGAGTCGGCGGTGGCTTACTTGTCCTCTATGATTACTAGCTCGTCGAGCGTGGCCGGCTCGTCGCAGAGGAGTCGATGCTTGAGTAAGGTGCCCTCTCGGCACCCGGTAGTGAAGTATTCTAGGGCTTGCACCTCATGCACCCCTTCGCAGGAGTTGCGCAGTTCGGCCCACCGCGTCAAGTACTCGCGGGTGGACTTGGTTGGGCCTTGGATGCACAAGGAGAGATGGCGGGGCTTGGGCAGCCGCTTGTAGGTGCTGGTAAAGTTGCGGATGAAAACTTCGGTAAAGTCCAGACAGCTGTTGACGCTGTAGGGCTTGAGGCTGTTCAGCCATGTCCAGGCCGTGCCCTGGAGCATGAGCGGAACATACTTCACGGCAATGCGCTTGTTGCCGTTTGCTATGCTGACGGCGGTGGAGTAGTCAACCAGCCAATCCTCCGGCTTCACGGAGCCGTTGTACTTGGGAGTGTCTCGAGGAAGCGAGAACCCTTTGGGGAAGGGCTCGTCATGAATGCGGGGGCCGAAACAAGGTGGGCCGATCGCATCTTCTTCTAGCGCCAAGGATCGAGCCAAGCGGTCAATCCGGTAGCGGCCGTCATTTTCTCCGACTCCTTCACGGGGGGCCAGCCGACCTCCGAGAGTCGGATGCTCAATGGGCGGCGGGGAGGCGCGCCTCTCCCAGCGCGGGGGAGGCGGACGATCGTCCCGCCGTTCTACTGCTCATGGGCGGCCATCTTGGTCGCGCTTGATGGTGACGCGCATGCAGCTACGGATAACAGCCGGCTCTTGGTCTCCTCGATCGCGGGCGCCTCCTGTAGGCGTCCGGGAGGTCGCGTCGTGCTCTCGGCAAGGGGGAAGGTTCCCGGCCTGCAAGCCGGGTTCCACCACGCGGCGGCCGGCCTCTTGCTGCACGGCGGCCACGTCGATGAGCTGCTGGATGTGCTTCGTCATGCAGCGACGCTCGTCGCCCTCCAGGCGGTCCAGCTCGTCCGCTGCCGCCTGGGCGGCGCGTAAGTTCTCCATTGGCGTGGTGTAGACTGGGCGGTCGGCCCCCAGCATGCTGGCGATGGCCGCGCCGCGCTGCCGAACCGTGCCCGCGCGGCTGGGCTTGCCAGCAGTCGGCGTGCTGCAGACGGCGCAGTCGATCTCGCGCTGGTAGGCCTCGGTGAGGTGTCTCATGGCCGCCAACTTGTTGGCGCTATCGAGGTGTGGGATGCGGCACGCTTCCAGTGTTTCGCCGTTCGCACCGGGCGCTATGGGCGTGGACAGGTCCTGCATTGCTGCCTGCAACGGGTCCCGGCCGGCCTCGTCGGAGGCTCCATCGTGGATGATGACCAGCACCTCGGCGACGGTGTTCGTGCCGGAGCTGCCGTCGGCAGAAGGGAGCGGGTCGTCGAAGATCACTACGTCACCGGGGACGGCATGAGAAGGCGCGGTGTCGGCGTCGATGACCATGTCGACGGGCGGGTCGGTGGAGCCAACAGACTCCAGGTAGCGGCGCTCGACCATAATCACCGTGCTAATGACTCGGCTAGTAGCGATGATGTAGAGGAGCATCGGTTCCTTGACAGCCGGCGCCGCCAGGATAGGCGGCGTGCACATCATGCGCTTGAGCTGACGAAAAGCTTTGTCCGCTTGGTCGTTCCACTCGAAACAAGTGGTTTTCTTCATGAGCTGGTACAGGGGGAGCGCCTTCTCGCCCAGCCGACTGACGAAGCGGCTGAGGGATGCCAGGCGATTTCTTCACCAACGATCCTTCTCTTCTCTTCTAATAGGCGGCGGAGGGGTTGCTTGACCGGCTTAGCATCCGGCATCACATGTAGTTTGTGCTCGGTGAAATCCGTCGGGACACCCGGCATGTCTTTGGGGGACCATGCAAAGATGTCTCGGTTCTCACGAAGGAAATCGACGAGCTCACCTTCCTATTTGCTGTCGAGGTTGGTCCCTATGACAGCAAACCTCTCCGGGTGCGCTGGGTCAAAGGCGATCTTCTTGGTTTCCTTGGCCGGCTGGAAGGAGGCTCCTGCTTTCGTCTCCTTGGGATCAGCCGGCATGGCCGGCTTCTCGCTGGCCATGGCTACCATCCGGTCAAGGAGACGCTTCTCTTGAGCGATGACAAGGGACTCGGCCAGCCGGCTGCTGGCTGCGGCGCAATCTAGCGACTTCAGGTAGTCGCCGGCAACAGTGATGATGCCCTTGGTACCCGGCATCTTGGCCTTCAGTTAGGCATAGTGCGGGACCATCATGAACTTGGCCAACGCAGGTCGGCCCAAGAGCGCGTGGTAGGGGCTTTCCAGGTCGACCACCTCGAACCAGATTGGCTCGCGGCGGAAGTGGTTCTTGTCGCCGAACAGGACATCGATCTTGATCTTGCCGATTGGAGAGCAGGAAAGGCCGGGAACTATGCCGTGGAAGACAGTCCAGCTGGGCTGGAGCTGCTTCGCCTTGATGCCCAACAGCTCCATGGTTTGGCGGTACAGGATGTTGATGCTGCTGCCGCCATCTATCAGAACTCGGCTGAAGCGGCAAGTTCACCTCTCCGTGGAGAAAGTGGACTCTAGCACCAGAGCGTACGCACCCGGCGAAGGCATCAGCACCGGGTGGTCAGCTTGGCTCCAGGTGATGGGCCTCTCGGACCAGTGCATGAAGGTGGGGACCTCTGAGCTGACAGCATTCACCTCGTGGTGCTGCTGCCGTCTGCTGTGCTTGTCGTCGGCTTCGCTCGTGAAGACGACGTAGGTGGCATTCTCTTCGGGAAACTCATCTTGAAGCATGCCGGCAGCTCGGGCCGGTTGCTGAACAGCCGGAGCTACCTGGCCGGCTTGTGGAGGAGGCGACAGGGCCTCGCCCTTGGCAATCCGGGCGAGCCAGTTGCACTTCCGGGTGGTGTAGTTGGACGGTTTCGTGCCGCTATGGAACTTGCACGGGGCATCGAGGGCTTGCTCAAAGGAGAAGGTAGGCTGCCAGGCACCCTTGCCGCCCGGCTGACGCTTGGTGCCGGGCTGCCCGGCTGGCTGCTGATCCTCGGTAGTGGCCACCTGCCGGCTGTTGGAAGCCGGCTGCGGGGCCTTGCGCTTGTTGTCGTTCGATTGCTGGCGCCGGTTGGTGTCACCAGCCAGAGTTTGGGAACCCGGCTGGACCACCATGCCGGTCGAGTCAACCCGGATCTCCGAGTTCATGGAGGAGTCGGCGGTGGCATACTTGTCAGCTACGACCAGGAGCTCGTCCAAGGTTGCCGGCTCGTCGCACAAGAGCTTGTGCTTGAGCAGAGTGCCCTCTCTACACCCGGCGGTGAAGTACTCGATGGCCTGCACCTCGTGGACCCCCTCGCAGGAATTGCGCAGCTCGCCCCAACGCGTCAGGTAGTCGTAAGTAGACTCGGCCAGCCCCTGAATGCACATGGAGAGCTGGCGTGGCTTGGGGGGCCGCTTGTACGTACTGGTGAAGTTGCGGACGAAGGCGTCACTGTAATCTACCCAGCTGTTGATGCTGTTGGGCTTGAGGCTGTTCAGCCACGTCCGGGCCGTCGGGGATATTGTGTGACATATGCCAGGGGGTGGCTTATCATGGATGTGGACAAGAGTACGTCGCCAGGCTCTAGAAGCGGGAGTGAGCAAGACCGCATACGCCTGCGAATCTTACCCAGGTTCGGGGCTCTCCTCGGAGATAACACCCCTAGTCCTGCTCTGCGGGGTCTCCGCATGATGACTATGATCAACAAGGTAGCTACAAGCTTGCTCCTTGAGCTGTTTCGGCTAGAGGAGGGAGAAGGGCAAGGCTAGCTCTACTCCTTGCTCTACGTGTGTGTATGTGGCGTGGGTGCTGAACCGAACGAACTCCTCCCTTTGCATGGGTGAGCCTGGGGGGTTTATATAGGCCTACCCCCCCAGGGGTACAAGGGTAATCCGGCCGGGTGTAGGACCCGGCCGTCAGTGTCTCTGGCTGCCGGCTTCTCCGCCGACCGCTGGGGCCCGCCGCCGGGTGGGCCACGTTGACTGCTTTATGTTGTAGCCTCGCCCTCGATGACGAAGGCTTGATCGAGGGGAACATGGTTACAGCCCCGCCGCCTGACGGGTACTCGCAGTAGCCATACCCCGTCTCATCTGGTTAATGGTGCACAGACTCCAAGGTGGAGGAGGGCCGCCTGCTAGGAGTCGGTCCTCCCTTGTTGCCGCCTGCTGGAGGTTTTCCGCCTTCTGGTGGCTCGCGGACAGGTAGGGCACGCTGCCTGCGGGCCATATCGACCGCCCGTTGTGGGAGCGTGGCTCCCTCTTGCACTAATGACGTCACAGACTGTGCGGTAATAGTGCCACGCTGGGCGGGGGGTTTCCGCCCAATGCACAGCTCTGTGGCCACGTCCCATCCTGGATTCGGGGGTGGCAGGCTGCACTGCAGCCATGCCTTGTCTTGTCGTGGTGATGTGGTGCTGACTTCAAGGGGACGAGGGGCCGTCTGCCAGGAGTCGGCTCCCTCGCGGCCGCCTTCCATGGCCCTGCCGCCTTATAGCAGCCGACCTCTTGGACCAGCCGGCCCAAGAAGGCGGTCGTGCTCCTGGACGGTGTGAGGGGCGCAGCTAGCCCCGATGTTTTGAAATACCATGGGGGACTGATGAGGCTACCTGTGGTCATTTACTCTGACACGGGCCGTGCCCTGAAGCATGAACGGGACGTACTTGACGGCGACGCGCTTGTTCCCGTTGGCGATGCTGACTGCTGTGGAGTAGTCGATTAGCCAGTCTTCCAGCATCACGACGCCGTTATACTTGGGCATGTCTCTGGGGAGCGTGAACCCTCTGGGAAAGGGCTCATCGCGGATGCGGGGGCCGAAGCAGGCCGACCCGATTGTACGCTCCTCTTCCTACAACTGGGACTGAGCCAGCCGCTCGATCCGGTGGCGTGCGTCGTTTTTGCCGACTGCTTCATGGGGGCCGAGCCGGCCGTTGAGCGTCAGGTGTTCAGGCGGCGGCGCGGGAGTGGCCGCCCTCTCCCTCCGAGGAGGCAAACGCTCTTCCGGCCAGCGTCGAGGCTCCGGGTTCTGGAGCACTTGGTGGCTATCCGCTATCGTGCGGTGCGTACGCCGGCTGTTGCTAGCAGCCGGCTCCGGGTCTCGCGGCTGCCCGCGGCCTCCGCCACTAGGGGACCGAGAGGTCGCGCCGTTCTCGCGACAGGACACGTGGGTGTCGACGCGTCGGCCTGCTCCAACCACACGGTTGCCCGTGTCCTGCTGCGCGTTCGCAGCGTCGATGAGCTGCTGGATGCGCTCCAGTTACTCGCGTAGCTCCTCGCCCTGCAAGTGCTTGAGCTCGTCTGCGGCCGCTTGGGCGGCATGCATGTTCTGCGCTGGGGTCTCATAGACGGGGCGTTCGACCCCCAGCATGCTGGCAATCGCAGCGCCGCGTTGCCGGATGGAGCCGGCCCGGCTAGGCTCAGCCGTAGCCGTCGTCCCACGGACCAAGCGGTCAATCTCGCGTTGAGTGGCTTCAGCGCGGCGCTTCAGCGCCGCCATTTTGGAAGCGCTGTCGAAAAGCTTGACGCGGAACTCCTCCAGCTCCTCTTGGCTGGCACCAGGGGGAGGAGGCGTCGCCAGGGCGTGTATGGTCGCGTCCAGCAGATCCTGGTTGGATCCGCCAGTGCCCAGGCCGTTGCCGATGACCATCACCTCCGCAAAGGGGCTAGCGTCGAGCGCGCCGACAGGAGCATCGCTGGCGGCAGGAGGGAGGGGATCGTCGACGATCTCCACGTAGCTAGGGAAGTGGTCAGTGGAGGCCGTGTCAATGAGAGCGAGCTTGCCGAAGAGCTTGGTGAGGGAGTCAGCCGCTCGTGCATCGGCGGCGGGCTCGTCGAAGAGGCTGAGCTCGCTGAAGAGGCCGGTGAGGCGACCCACGAGGAAGGCGGCTCCCGCATCAGGCGATGCGCCAAGGCCAGCGGGGGCGGGCGCATCAGGCCGGCTGATCTCGCCAGCTGCAGCACACTCGCCGGAGAGGAACAAGGTTCCCGTCCAGAACGTGTCTCCGGCCGACGTCGCTGCTGGCCCCACGGTGGGCGCCAACTGTCGTGGAAATATCTCGACAGATGCCAGGGGGTGGCTTATCATGGTTGGGGCCATGAGATCGTCGTCGGGTCCTGGAAGCGGGAGTGGGCACAAGCTCGGATGGACACGAGATCTACCCAGGTTCAGGGCTCTCCTAAGAGATGAAACCCCTACTCCTACTCTGCGGGGTCTCCGCATGATCACTATGAAGCAAAGAGTACAATGATGCTCCTAGAGCTGTTCGGCCAGAGGAGGAAGAAGGGCGAGGCTAGCTCTCTCCTCTCCCTGGCTACGGTGTGTGTAGAATTGAGGTGGAATGAGAGGAACCCTTTGCATGGGTGCGGCCTAGGGGGTTTTATAGGCTAACCCCCCAGGGGTACAACGGTAATATGGCCGGGTGGTAGGCCCCGGCTGTCAGCGTCTATGGGGGCCGGGTTCTCCGCCGGCTGCCGGGGTCCGCCTCTGCAGGGCCCTGCCGGTTGCCGAGGAACCGGCCGACAGGTGGGGCCCGCCGCCTGCGGGCCCCGCTGACAGCTCTTCACTGTGGCGCCGTCCGTGCTGACGGAGGCCGTGTCGGGCGCGCCATGGCTACAGCGCCGCGCCGGGCGGGTCGGCTGCCACCTGGCGGCGCCTACTGTAGCCATACGACCGTGATTTGGGGAGGCATGGCGCACTGTGGCCATGCCCCAACTTGTCGCCTGGTCGGGCTCAGACTCCGAGGGAAGGGGCGGGCCACCAGCTAGAAGCCGGCCCATACCCACGCCGCCTTCGGAGAGCGCGCCGTCTTCTGGAGGCCGGCTGTATGGCACCAGACGGCTCTGGGGGCCGGTCGTGAGACCTGCCGGCCTGAGGGGCCTGGCTTGCCCTGATGCCTTGAAATGTTGTTAAGCGCAGGTGAGGCTACCCGGGGTCTATCCCCCCGACACTATTGCACTAGCATACTCCACTATTAGGTTGGCTCTATGTGATGTGGCAACTTCATATAACCGGATGGTGGCTATACTACTACGATACTCACACTCCAAGAAGTGACTCGAAAACCATTCATAAAATGAGTTTATGAAATGCATATGCAAATGTACCATTCATTACATACAAAAAGTCATCAACACATAACGACAACGAGGATACATGTTGGTTTATAGATTATTTCCAACAAAACATTCTAGTAAATACTAAAGTTTTTATCACACAACAAATAACAAGCAATGAAATGAACTTCAGCTCAACCAATCCTCGGCGCTGGAACGCTTGCTTTGAACCATAAGTAAGCCTCTGGGAAGGGGAAGCTATTGTCAATATCGAGACCAACGCATGACTCATCATCCAGGCTGAAGCGGCCTATATCAGGACGCATATTATGATAGCCAGGGTAGGGAACCATAGCAATGTCCGAGGTATAGATACAGTTGCTTCTCATAAACGGTAGCAACGTTGTGCCAACAGCAGCTGGATCGCCTTTCACCATCATTGGATAGTTTTGTCCAAGGAAGAGCGAGTTTTCTCTAAGACTATCAATACAGAACCAGGCAGAAGGTGCTGGTGCTAGCACACTAGTATCCATCCCGAATACCCTGCAACGTATGTTGGAATAGGTTCGGAGAGTGCGACCATGGGAGACAACACCTGCTTCCTTAGTAACATCAGCAGTGCCCTGTATACATACAGGAAGAGGTGATCCATCGGAATAAGTTGCCAAGCGCCACTAAGTATGTAGGTCCTGCTCGTCCTCATGCTCATGATCATCACCATCGTCATCTCCCCCTTGGTTATAAATATTTTCAAGTATAGGTGGTGGAATGTTCACAGGACCTTGGAAACACAAGAAGGTTAATTAGTACGGGGATACTAACTCGCATGCACGTGGATGATACAATTCTAATTACGGTGGAAGACAAACATACCGTAACAATAAGGATTCCATGCAAAAACAGTGCCACGAGTGGTGGCAGCAAACACAAGACTCTCGTATTGAATTGCATCACAGTACTCATCTGTGTATAGAAATTGATGTTTGAGCAATATCCATCGAGGCGTGGAAGTAAGGACGGCAACAAGCTTGTCGAAGATAGCAACAACATGATAGTTCGTGTAATCACAAAAGCGGCTGGGAACTCGGCAAATTGCTATCTTCTGTAGACGATAGTCACCATGATCATATTTGAACCAATATAGATCATCTGTGTGCTCAACCTCAGGGCACTCTGAGATTTTTGGAAGTGGAACCCGGTGACGAGTGTACACATTCACAAGTTCCCACTCGCAGTTGTACCCAATATAAACAACCCAATCTCCATTTGCGCCTGCCTAGGCCTTACCCTTAAGAGATGGCATCTTAACATCACACGTGTCATTATCAAGCGGCATCAACTTGCACAAGGCGAGGCTTCCATCGTCCCCGCGCCAGCGAGCAGGGTCATGGCGAAGAAGATAGGGGAGATCAAATCGCTCCTGAACCCTTGGGTTCTTTGTAATGATGTTATTTGTTGAGTCGAGAATGGTCTTGAATGAACCTACCATGCTAGCCGAGGTGATGATGTCGCACCGATCAATGAGTTCCTCCACCACGTCATCTTTCAGATCAGGGCAAGAATAACCGGGTCATTTTTGGCCTATTCCCTCCATGGAGAAGACGATCGAACAATGGCAGAAGGAAGGGTGAAGGCAAATGGAGGGACGAAGAGCGTGTGACAGCAGTTCCAAATCAAGAGGGAAAGGCGAAGAGGCGATGGACGGTTGCCACGGTATAGGAAGAGGCACCCCGGCCTACATAGACATCCATTCAGAAATTGTACAAAAGGACTCGCCGTCGTCTCACTGACATGTTGGAACGGGACCACATGTCAACGAAACATGGTGTGTCATTTCTCGTGCAAAATGCAATCTGGCCGCGTTGGCCCGAGGTGCCGCATTATTTCTCGACTTCATTTTTTAATTGGCATGCCGTTCAGTTTTGAAGCACGACTAACTGGTACTGTATGCAGAGAAAATATAAAGTACTCTACCACTACTCCACCTCTAGTACTAGTATCAAAAAAGATATATAGGCTGGAGCTTCAGCGCTTGCTTGCTAAGGGCTGCCCACTTGCTTCTCACACTATCACCCTCCCTCCAGATCTAAAAAAGACGGCGGTGCCCCTCTCTCTCTCCCTCCTCACCGGTGGTCACAGATCCACCGGGGAAGAAAAGGACGTGCAGCGTTGACGCACTCGTCGTAGGTGAGCGAGGTCACGCACTGACGAGAAGGCCGTCCTCTCAGACCTAGCGCCCGCGCGCGATGGCCTCCGTCCCCAACCTCGCTACCGTAGTGTGTGCGGAGGACGACAACCACAAGCGAAGCCACTTCCCGCCGACCCTCAGGTATGCTACCTCTTTTCGAACCATACCCTTGTTCTATTGCCCCATCTGCCATGTCGCTGCATGTGGATCTTTTTCCACTCCAACATCTCCCCAATTTTCTATCCTCTGCTCTGCTGGTCACGCAAACGAAAACCTTAATTTGCACTATTAAAGGAAACCCTACTTCATGCAGACTAATCCATGTCTGGGTTGAATAAGGAAAGGAAGGGAGAAAGTACTGTCGAAGAGACTATGCATCGAACCCGCATCTAGGTTGAAAAGGGGAAAATCAGTAGCTAAGGAATTAGTCTTGTGTCTCTTGGTTGAAAAAGGGTAGAAAGGCATGACAATGCAATAGAGAATGACCAGGTCGATCGGTTTGTTGTCCTCACATAGGAAAAAGGTGGCTAAAGAGAATAAAAATGGGACGTAATCCACATATGCTGCCTGGATATTTGTTGCTCTGGGCAACCATCCCTCCCTCACCACTCTATGCGTCCGTGGAGGTACATCGTACTGGTGCGCCCACTGTCCGAATGGGCCTCCCATGCTGTTATTGCCGTTTTTTGCTGTTAGTATAATGCCAGCGGTAAAGTCAAGCAATGCTACTGCTAAAGTGATGCCACATTTAACTAATGCCGCACTTAGTCTAATGCCACCGATAAATTTAAGCACTGCCATTTAATGTCACTGGATTATTTCAGGGTTAGCTGTTGATTGTGGATGTATTAAAGATTTTTCCGCTAAGGCATTCTAATGTTGTTGCACAGCCAGTATACCAATGATGAAACTTGTTACTACCTTTAGATTTTTGCACTGTTAATGCTTATAGATTACATACCTCACTTTTATGAGATAAGTCAATTTTTTTTGTACAGTGTCACTAAAATGCCAAGGCGTTGATGTCATTTTATTTTGGTTAAACTGCACAAAAAGTTACGAAGAGAAGAGGAAAGGTCAAGAGTGGGCACCTCCTCCTCCGGCTATTTTCTTGATTCGGTTGATCAAGTTTTTATGTTTGATCGATTATCAAGATTGGGATAGCAATTTTTCAAGTCCCCTCAAGTTCGAAATGGTATTTACCTTGAAGATCATGGTTTGCAATTTTTTTATACTGTCATTAGTTAATAATGCTAGTTACCTTCAGACTTTTGTATTTGGTTTAATGATGTTGCACAGCTAGTATACCAATGCTGAAACTTGTTACCTTTACATTTTGTATTGTTATTGCTTATAGAAATCTTCCAGTGCTAGCTTATGGAAACCTGTTCAGTAAAACCATTGTACTATACCCTGTAATAAAAAAACCTACTCTACTGTTGCACTAGCCACTAGATTAGTGTATATTTGTACTATTCGAATGGTGTTGCATTAGCGTATGGACATATATAAGGTGTGGCAAGCTTTCCCGGATATGTGCTCAAGAAAACTACTACCTGCTTTTCTAAATACTAGATGTTTGGGTACTTTAAATTGAACTGCGAAAATGTCTTATATTAAGGAACAGAGGGTGTAGAGTTCACTCAAATTATGCCGGTAAAGCTAGTCACACCTTTGTTAAAATTAATGTTCATTATGTTATCGGAGGAGGTCTGCATGTTTGTCTCTAATGCCTGTCGATCACATACCTGACATCATGATGTAATGGTAAGTCATTTCTTTTTGTACAATGTCACTGAATTGTCAAGGCGGTGATGGCATTTTATTTTAGTTAAACTGCACAAAATATGCTTAAAAGACGAGGAAAGGTCAGGAATGGTTCAGTTTTTAAGAAAATACTATGTATGCCTTCCTGACATCAGCCATTGTTGCCTTATTTATTCCTTCAAACAGGTGGTTAGAAACAGTCTTGCTACCTTTTCCCATTAAGAAATTGGAATGCTTATATTTGTGAGTCTATGCTTCAACTAGTGCCACTTTTATAGTAATCACACTTTCAATATCTATGCAAACAGGGATGTTCGATTTTAGTGGAACTGCACAAAAAGTCCAAATGGTTCAACAATAGGAGCATGTTTTCTTCCAAACTGTTATATCCAATTGGTGGCACTATGAGCTGTTCATTACGAAGGTACATGGTTTGCTACTATCTTCCTACTCTTTTTGTACTGTCATTAGATAGTAATATTAGTGGTTTGCATGTGAATATATTGGCAGGGTGGACCTGCATTGGAGGTGCAGGACATGATTAAATGATTGGATGCTCAATTTCGGTTGTATCGATTTCACCTCTTCCATCACTGCGAACATGGATATCCTTGGTCTGATGAAGAATAGGCGCTATATTTCTGCTCTGTACCAGCAAATCAATTCAGTACGAAATTGTCCAGGGCAAAACATGACAGTATCAAATTGTCTAGTGCAAAACATGACAGATGCTAAGCGGAAGAGACGTGTTTAAACCAAAAATACAAGGTGGGGTATATGTTTACTAGCTGCTTGATATTTGTGCAGACAGATGTCTACCCGTTGCTATTTGGCAAACAAACAAAGTGACCTCAATTTTGCTGGAACTGCACAAGAGAATAGTATAGTCACTGCATGAAGTGCTATTTGAAAATAGACACAGAAAGATTGGATAGCCACTTCATGGACTGCACATGCCTTCCACAGGAACTGTCCAGACAGGATTTTAGCAGTCGGCACATTTGAGGATTGTCCATTTTTCATTGCAGCTTCTCAGATAGCACATGAGAGGACATTCTATATAAAGAAACTAAACTTGCACCACAGCTGCCCAGTAGTAGGAGAGAGCACAAAAGTGACTGCTAAGTGGTTGGCACAAGAATGTGAGCAACAATTGAGGACAGACCGCAACACACCTGTCCAGACTATAATTCCAAACTTGAAGCAAAAGCATGCAATAGAGGTATCTATACATATAGCCTATAGGGCAAGAAAGCTAGCTAAAAATGTAGTCCTAGGAGATCAGAAGGCACAATATCACATGATAAGGGATTACCTAGAAGCTGTGCTAGAAACCAATCCAGGAAGTAGATGCATTGTCACAACAAAGCATCTGAAACTACATCCCAGCAAGAACCCAAGATTCCATGGCTTGTTCATGTGCCTCAATGCTTGCAAAGAGGGTTTCCTGAATGGTTGCAGACCATTCATAGGTATTACCCACTAAATTGTTTCTAATTAACTAGTGACTCTACATTTGTATGTGCACACCCACTAATTTGTTTGTAATTAACTTGTGATCTGGTGTGGTAGGTGTTGATGGTTGCTTTATAAAGTTGACAACAGGGTAGCAAATCTTGGCTGCCTCTAGAAGAGATGGAAATAATAACATATTTCCCATTGCTTTTGCAATAGTGGACAAGGAAAACACAGCAAGCTAGTATTGGTTTCTTACTCAATTAAAATATGCCCTTTGTGATGAGTCAGGCAAGTTTGGCTACTACACAATTGTATCTGATTGGCAAAAGGTACTCTCTACTCCAATCATGTACTTCATAGTTCGCAATTGCTTATTAATTTCATACATGGCATTGTTGTAGTATTCTCAAACTGTAGTTCATTCAAACAGGGCCTTCTTACAGCCATAAACAATGTATTCCCCAATTGCCAACAAAGAATCTGCCTTAGACATATTTATCAGAACTTTCAAACAGCTAGTTTTAGAGCGGAAGAGTTGAAGAAATACATGTATCAGGCAAGTTATTCCTATACTGAGCATGGTTATATAACAACAATGGAAGGCATGAAAAAGGAGTGTGAGCCAGCTTGGAAATGGCTATCTAGGATACCAAAACATACATGGGCTAGGCATGCCATGGACAACAACTGCAAAACTGACTTGGTAGTTAACAATATAAGTGAAGTTTTTAACAAGATGATACTTGATGCCAGAGCCAAACCCATTAGAACTATGGTAGATGGGATCAGAACAAAGCTGTTAGTGAAGTTCAATGCAAATAGGACAAAAACTGAGGCTGCTAAGTGGCAGATATGCCCAATGTATGCTGAGAAGTTAGAGGAATCAAAACATCATTCTAGGTTTTGTTAGTCTATCAAAGCTGGACCTGATCTCTTCCAGGTGACAAGTGGAGAAAGCACATATGCAGTTAACTTGTTACTACATACATGTGGTTGTAGGAAGTGGGACATGTGTGGAGTTCCTTGCAATCATGTTGTTTCTGCAATCAACAAGGCAAAACTACACCCAGAAGATTTTTTTCATGATTTCTTCAAGAAACCAATGTATAAGGCAGCTTACAGTCCAATAGTTTTCCCTATGCCTGGGCCTGATTTGTGGCCAAAGACTAGAACCCTTGACATTGAACCACCAGTTTTCAAAGAGAAGCTAGGAAACAAAGAGACAAAGAGGAGAAAGAGCAAGTTTGAAAAGCCAGCTCCAAAGGATACATCTAGGATGGCAACTATCACTTGTAGCAATTGCAACAAGACTGGGCATAGATACACTAGTTGCAAGCAGGCTCTTAAACCAGCCCTAGCAATGAGAATGAACCATAACTATTCTTCCAACTTTTTTCTATATTAATCTCACATACTTGTTTCTAACATTTCTATGTTGTAATTGCAGGAAAACAGGAGAGCTGATACACCCAGAACTGTTTCTGCTCCTGCTGCTCCCATGGCACCAAGGAGAAGAGCTCCTTCTTCTTCTGTTGCTGCTCCAACTGCAGCTCCAGCTCCTCCTGCTCCAAGGACAGCAAGGAGAGCTCCATCTGCTCCTACTACTGCTCCCAGGGCACCAAGGAGAGCTCCTTCTGTTCCTGCTGCAGCTCCAGCTCCTCCTGCTACAAGGGCAACAAAGAAAGCTAAAACAACAATGACATCAACAAGGACTGTAACTTCTACTGCTGGTGCTGGTCCAAGTTCCTCTACTGCTGCTGGGCCAAGAGGAAGAAACAAGTTCATCCCCCCAAGAACTGCATGTAGTGGAAGAATGAGGAAGCCGTCCTTTAAGATGTCTGAGTGGTTCAACTGTTCTCAGGGGTGCAGGTGAAGTTCTGTTAATTTGTGTTGGGCTATGATCAAAACTGTATGTTGCTTGTGGTGAGCTGATGATGTTCAAAACATCTTTATTTTGGTTGTGATGAGACCTTTGATGTAAGGTACCTAGTAGATTTGTTGGGCTGTGCTGAAAACTTGGAGTTGATTCTGGTTAGCTGTTGATGTTCAAAACATCTTTATTTTGGTTGTGATGAGACCTTTGATGTAAGGTACCTAGTGGACTTGTTGGGCTGTGATGAAAACTTGGCGTTGCTTATGGTTAGCTGTTGATGTTCAAAACTGCTTGAGACCTTTGATGTAAGGTACCTAGTGGACTTGATGGTGTGGCTCCTATTTTTCTTATTGTTTGCTAATAAGTGTGATGAAAGAGGTTGCTATTGTGATGAATGAGATCAAACCTAATAATAGGATCTAGGGTCCCTCGACGTCGATGGTGTCAAAGATACCCTAATTATAGGATCTGGGGTCCCTCGACGTCAACGGTGTCAAAGATACCCTAATTATAGGATCTAGGGTCCCTCAACGTCGACGGTGTCAAAGATACCCTAATTACAGGATCTAGGGTCGCTCGACGTCGACGGTGTCCAAGATAACCTAATTATAGGATCTGGGGTCCCTCGACGTCGACAGTGTCAAAGATACCCTCATTATAGGATCTAGGGTCCCTGGATGTCGACGGTGTCAAAGATACCCTAATTATAGGATCATCTAGGGTGCCTCGATGTCGACGGTGTCCAAGATAACCTGATTTGATCATCTAGGGTGCCTCGACGTAGACGATGTCCAAGATAACCTAATTTGATCATCTAGGGTGCCTCGACATCGACGGTATCCAAGATAACCTAATTTGGTCATCTAGGGTGCCTCGACATTGATGGTATCCAAGATAACCTAATTTGGTCATCTAGGGTGCCTCGACGTCGACGGTATCCAAGATAACCTAATTTGATCATCTAGGGTGCCTCGACGTCGACGGTATCCAAGATAACCTAATTTGATCATCTAGGGTGCCTCGACGTCGATGGTATCCAAGATAACCTAATTTGATCATCTAGGGTGCCTCGACATCGACGGTATCCAAGATAACCTAATTTGATCATCTAGGGTGCCAAATGTGATACCAAATGTGATAACATACCAAATAAGTCACTAAGATAGTTAACATCATAGATCACACCATAGTTCAAAGCTTACAAGCCATAGTTCTAGGCTACACCATACTTCAAATACTACAAACTGCCACTGGTTCACACATTACAAGCCATAGTTCAAAGCTTGAAACTTAAGATAATGACTCACATGGTCAGATTACAAATCGCTCTTCATCACAAATATCCTTGATGTCCTTCAGCTTTCTCTTGTTCTTCTCACTAAGATCAGCAATGTGAAACTCCAAATTCCTCCTCTCTGTGCTCATCCTTTCCTTCTCCTTCAAATGAGAAAACTTTAGATTCCTAATCACATTACCTTGGGCAACATGAATGCTCTTCAACTAGTCAACCTTTTCCTTCAGTTCTTTGTTCTCAGCTTCCATTGCACCCAGTTGTTTCTTCAAAGCTGACATGTTGTTGTCCAAAGGAGGAGTGATATCCTCATGTTCACCTTGTTGGACTTCATTTTCCTTGGGAATATTGTCCTGGGTATCAAGTAGGTAATTCACATCCTCAACAAGCTTCTCATAAGTCTCATGTAGCTTGTTCTTCTGTGATGTGAGATTGTGGACAAGTGATGAATGTTCCAGACATGCCATCCTATTAGCACGCTGGCTATCCTCATACAGAAGCCATAGTTTGTGAAGAGCATTCTGCAGCTGCTCTAGCCACTCCTCATCTACCCACTGAACAACACCACAACTGCTTGCTGCCTGCAAAACAACAAGTACAAATTCATTTACTTCCTTTTTCACTTCACTTCAATTCAGTTCAATTCAAAACAACTAGAGTATAAACCAATTTTATATCTAAATTTTTAACTCCAGAGTACACTTAATCTTATTACTGAAATTTAAACAAAACATCACAGTAAACTAAACAATAAACATGGTCATCTTAGCAAAAACCAAAGCTACAAACATGCTCATCACAGTACAGAGTACACTGAACATGCACATCACACTATACTATACTATGGTACATGTCAGTATATTTAACTGAACTACTTCACTGCAGTGAACATGAACAATGAACAGTAAAGATGAACAATTTACATATTCTTCGCAAAAAAGCTAACTACAGATTTTTGCTACCACTTACATCAAGTCCATAAGAAATGAACCTCCTCCTAGTGCTAATCCCTTCGAATGCAACAAACCTCTTCGCCAGCTGGCGATGCTCGCATGTCACCATCACATCATCATCAACACCACAGTAGTTCGGGTCCTCGATTGCAGCAGGGATCTAGATCAACAAAAGAAACAAACAAAATTCATCTCACGAGTTCAAATCGAGCAGGAAATACAAAATCACCAAATCGAAACCCTAGCTCAAAGAACTAAATCGAAACACTAGACAACACTAACCTTGATAG
Organism: Thinopyrum elongatum; assembly: GCA_011799875.1. Lineage (NCBI taxonomy): Eukaryota > Viridiplantae > Streptophyta > Magnoliopsida > Poales > Poaceae > Thinopyrum > Thinopyrum elongatum. The sequence goes on along the minus strand of CM022298.1, from coordinate 78,966,563 downwards.
GGGAGCCACCTGAAGAGTACTCGTAGCACGATTCCTCGCTAGTGTCACTCCATGAAACCATGGCGGACGGCGGCAAGCTGGCTTGTCACCAACGGCGAGCAGGGCCAGAGAGAGGGGGGAGAGACAGAGGAGAGGGGCGAGAGAGAGAGAGGGGGTGCGGGGGATCTGTCTGGCGAGCACCGACACTCTAACAGGCGTGGCGTCTTGATCGTTTTGGTCCTAACGGCGCCGTCTGCCTGGCCGTCATGCCACGTACGCGTTTACGGGGCCCACCTATCGGAAAAGAGATCAAACGAGGGTAAACGGACGATCAGTGCTTTTTGCAACGAGTTAACAGATTTTACGGTGTTTTCTGCAATGGATTAACGAGTTGGTAGTTTCCTGCAAACCTAAGCACAAATGTGGTGGTTTTTTGTAATTGAATCCACTATGCAAGAATACGCTACTACTTGGACAAATTCACAACACTAGGCTGCTCTGCTACATGGTAGTGGCAGTGGTACTACTACTTCTAAAGACTCCTAGAATAACAGATAGGAATGAAACACTGAAGAAGGCAAGGCAGGAAATTCAGAAACTCAAGGCAAAGGCAGGTTGATTGCATGGAATGGCAGGGGGTTTTGTGAAAAAGTGCCATGTGTTGACCGATCCGAGCCAGGGGTGCCACTTGTCGTGCTGTGATTGGGTTTGGACCAAAACATCACACTGGGTGCAAGTTGAGGGAGGGCTGAGTTCAGTTTTGCAAGTTTTGGACCAAATTATCACATTTCGTGCAAGTTCTAGGATCTGGGGTGCTATTACCTCCGCATAGTAGTATGAGCTTTCCAGATCCAGATATACACTGGTACAGCGAGGTACTATACAAACGGTTTTTAACCCCTTTCCGCGACGGCATTCTGAACCGTCGCCTAGTAAGTGACTGCGATAGGGGGGGTCCTTCCCACACGACCCAGAAACCGTCGGGGATAGGCCCTCCTGGTACACACGCTCGGAAAAATGAGGTCGTGTGCGACGAGCGAGCGATCAAATACAGTTATACGTACAATTGTGCTAAAAAATACAATTATACAGGCCAAATCATTTCCGATCGTAAGTACATCCCACACAATCAGTCCCGGCTAAACGTTTCCGTTCGTATGTACATTCCACACAGTCAATCCAAGGAATACGTTTCCGTTAGTATGTACATCCCACACAGTTAATCAAAGAAGTATGATTCCGTTCGTATATACATCCCACACAGTCACTCCAAGGAAAACATTTCCGTTCGCAGGTACATCACACAAAATTTTCCCTATTAAATCATTTGTGGTAGCATTGCCATTGCACACGATATTAACAATTTTATCGTTTGCGTTATTGAATGCATCACACACGGTGCGTAGAAGAAACTGTGTGGCAAAGGCTGTCCATCACACACACTTTTTATGTGGTAAACATTTGCGCAAGGTGGCCTAATGCAAACAGTTTTCAAGAGGATGTCGTGTGTGATTGTTCATTGATCCAACACGGTTTATTCCTAGAAACTGTGTGCGTTGCCTGAGGTCATCGCCCACGGTGTTTTCTCAATAACCGCTTGCAATAGAAAAACCCAATTAGCAGGCTAATTTCCCTATTATTAATAATCCATTTATTAATCTAACTGACATTTCATATTAAGCACACAAATATATTTCATTTTCATATTAAGGAAGCAGGATTTCATAATTGAAATAAGTCATAGTACAACATCATGTAGCTTCGGCACTCAGCTACCCAATTACACAACTGCACCAGCACCAAGTTTCACATGCAACATCTATAACCTTTCGAAATTAGCATCATAGACGATACATGGACAAATGGATCTCATCTGGAAAACTGCTGAAGCGGAAGGCGAATATTGAGCCTTCATTGATGTTCAAGGTCTTTGCAACTTTAGGCCAGTGCCTGTCCATCCTTCGTCCTCTTCAGGAAAACTTCAATATTGAACCATGGGTGTTGTATGAATACCTTCCTCGCCTCCTGACCATATAGGTGGTTTGAGAGGTAATCATCAGCGAACTGCTTTGGAAAGGCCTGATAACAAGGATATGCATAAATATCTTCTCTAGATTTGAAATGGCGCAAAGGAATTAAAAAGACAAGGTATAACAGTTAGTACCATCCCGTAGTGAACTGATGTCTTCTTCATTGTGTAGACAAAGATCTTGTTGTTTTTTGTCGCTAATTTCTTTAACGTAACAATCTTTCTGAGTTTCTTGACTTGGCTGATATTCATGGACAACTCATTTCCACATATGCAAAAAAGGGTCAAACAGTGGGTCAAAACCTCTGACAGCAGGACCTACATGTGTAAGACAAAATTGTTAAAAACCTAATACTTAAAAACAAGAAGTGGAACGGTGTGTTATTAACTGCAACAGGCCTAATATTTAAAAACAAGCAAACATAGTCATTCAAACTTGTATTGTGCAGGTCTAAGTACACTAGTTATTGGCCCTATTTGGATCCATGGGTTAGAGTTAGTTTGAGCTAGTTTGGGCTCAAATAGCCCTAAAGTATCCAAACATGAGGGCTAGTTTGAGCTAGTTGCGTCAAACCCACCCAAAACAACTATCCCACCGAAGAGGTGCTGATTGGGGCTAGTTCTCCTACTACATTTATTGTCAATCTAACACTATCATCCAAACACCTCTTTGTCTAGAGTTAGTTCAGGGTTAGTCATTGTTTAGTATCATTGTTATTTAGGAAACGTAGGATAGCGTAGGATTTATTCTACCTTGACTTGTACTCCAAGATGACCATGTACTCCTATATATATGCCCACGAGGCTCAAGCAATACAATCAACTATTCCACCAATCTCTCTCTCTCTCCCTTTTAACTGTCATGAGCTAGAAACTAACTCTAACCTCTAGCTAAGTTAGAGTATCCAAACAGTGCCATTGTTAAATCAAATGGAAAGGTGTGTTCAATACTCCCTCCGGTCCTTTTTACTCTGCATATAAGAATTGTCTGAAGTCAAACTTCATAAAGTTTGACCTTATTTATATGAAAAAATATCAACATCTACCATGCTAAAGTTATACTCCCTCCGTCCGAAAAAACTTGTCCCCCAAATGGATGTATCTAGAGGAACAAGCTTGGGACAAGCTTTTTTGGACGGAGGGAGTACAATATGAAAATTTAAGTCATGACACATGTATTGATATTTATGTCATATTGTGAATGTTGGTATTTTGTTCTATAAAGTTGGTCAAACTTTACGAGGCTTGACTTTAGACAAATCTTATATGCGAACTAAAAAGATTCGAAGGGAGTACAACATGCTTAACAGCAACCAAATATAGTCATTCATAGAGCTATTGTTAAATTTGGTATTGATGAAATTGAACTGCACAGTTCATACTAGCACATATAGAACATCACACTGTTAATAGCTGAAATAAACAAGGCATGCTACGAACAACCAAAGATGGCAATTGAAACTGGACATATGCTAACTACAAACAACCGAACAACCATAAACCGTAGAAATAAATAAGGCATAATGCAAACAACCAAATATAGCAATAAATACTGGACAGGTTCTCACTACAAAAGGGGTTCGAGAAAACAAATCATGGGTTTCCTCACTTGTCACAGATTGGATCCTCCTCGTGGTCGTCGTCGATGAGGACTGACTTGCCAGCTGAGGATCCCAAGCCAGCGTCGCAGAACGTGTCGTTCGCAAATGACAAAAGGGGCTCCATGGTGATGAAGGATGGCAAATTGTTCATAACGAGCCGCAGGAGATCAGCGGCAGGGCCATCGATGAGATCGACGGTTTTCTAACCCGAAGGGTTGGGGGTGGGCAACTTAACCTGTGACATAACCCGCATCAAGCCGTCGGTGTCGACGACCTCGATGTCGTACCCTGTGACCGTGACATGCCAGAATACTCTATCCCTGTGATTGAAAGGCTCAATTCAGGTCCAGTCATCGTTGTCAGCTTCCTCGGCGGCCACCTCGCTGATGTTGAGCGAAGAGGCCGCGGTAAAGCTCTTTTGGGCCATTCGCTCCTCGAGCTCTCTGGAGTGGGGAGGGGGTGGGGATGGGGATCTCTAGGAAAGGAGGCATTTCGCAGGCGTCATCTAAGAAACTCAGGGCAGCGAGGGTATGTATATCGGTGGGTAAACTACGCGGGCAGACCGGCAGAGGTTGACGATGGAGGCGGCGCGGCGGCGGCGGCGGCGACCTAGCTAGGTTTGGAGCGAGGGAGGGGTGGTGTGTATGTGTGTGAGCGGGGGATTTGGGGTGAGCAAAGGATTTGGGGTGTGTGTGTGAGTGGAGGGGGTCCAAAGAGGTGTTTGAGGAAACGCCGCGGGTATTGAAAATTTTACTAGGCGGGAGTAAAATGGCCGGGCTACCAAAAATTTGGATCAAGGGATCGAAGCAGAGCGGGGCGGGAGTAACGAACATCACACACGGTTAAAACATAATAGTCGTATGCTATCAAATAGAAAACCACTCCAGCCGAGCAGATATTTTTGAGATTGCGAGGGATGCAGGCGGGAGTAAAATGCCGGGGCTCCATTTCAAAAAAAAATTCAGGGCTACTGAAAATTTGGATCAACTGATTGAAACAGAGCGGGAGTAATAGACATCGCGCACGGTCCACACATACGAATCGTGTGCTATCAAACAGAAAAACCCTCTACGCGGGTAGATATTTCCGAGATGATGAGGCGGTAGATATTTTCAAGAGCGGGAGGCAAGCCTCGTGGAGCCCAATCTGCTATGCTCATGTGAGTGACTGCAGGGGCACGGGCGTGGCACATGGGTAGTCTGACCGAACCGTGTCTATTGCGTACCCAATCGCAGAAGGTTTCTGCATCCAACTCATGTGCTGTTTATAAATTTGGCAAAAAGAATAATGCGGGAAAGGGTCAGAACACGAACACAATTGCATGTGGACCAAATATATGTATGAAAAGGGTGGTTTGATGTTCGAATACCCAATGCAAACTTTCATGTGGCACCTGTCGCACAAAGCGCACAGTATTGCCAGTCAGCCACCCCCTATGAACCCCACTTCGTGTCGGCGGTAAGGGAATCCTAGCTACGAATGCATGCCTCCAGATAGTTAGGTTTGAAATCTCACCCTACCGTAACACAAAACCTATAGGAGTCCATCATATATCTGGTCAAACTTACCCTTTCGCTTTCGGACAAAGGTGGACCGTGTCCCGACCCACAAATGTGTGCTTGTGGTGGGAGATGGGTAAGACCATATATGAAGCACATGCGGGTGGCCTTATACTATATGTATGAAAAGGGTGTGGTGTCATATTTAACTATACCATTCACAACTTTGATGTGGCACGTGTGCCTCACAAAATAACCGGACTTCCCCAATCCCACGGAGGTTGCGGGTAGTGCGAAGTACCCCCCCCCCCCACACACACACACACACGTGTCGGGGGGAGGGCATCTCACCAAGACGTACTGTAACACGGACCAAACAGAATCCAACTTGATCGTACAACCTCTCTCACTCGTTGTTGGTCAAAGTGATGGATGTCCACACGGCCCCGCGAAATGGGCTAGCTTGTCACCGATAAACTCGTGAGGGAGTACTGTCTAAAGATAAAAACCACTTTGTGCATGTGGCCCAATTATGTATGGAAGTGGTGTGTGTGGTACTGGTGTTTGAATACGCAATGCGCAAATTTGATGTGGCACCATGCTTTGGAACCATAAAATCCCCACACTGATCAAGGGTTCACGATGTGTAGCATGCATGCGCTCAAACTTAATTAGGCCTAGAATGATCGACCTACTACTATACGGTAACACGAACCAAAGAAGAAGAATCCACCCTGGTAACCTTTCTCGTCGTTGGTCGAAATGATGGACGTCCATGCGGGCCCACAATATATATAGGCTTGCCGCCCATATATAACCAAGCGAGTGAGAGTGTGCAAAGATAACCATTGCATGCTTGTGTCCCAAACATATTTATGGAGGTGCGTGATGCATGCATATGTGTTGAATTAATACATAATGCACAACATTGATGTGGTGCATGCGTTCAAAATCGCATAGGTCCCACACAGAGCAAGAGGTTCATGATGTATCGTGTGCTCGCCCCCCCCCCCCCTCGATCCAACGGGATGGATTCATGTGTACACATGTGCTATTATATATATAATCTCACCTATATCGCGAGACAAGCAAAAAATTAATCCCCTCCTAAGTCAAAATAATTAACCTCTCTCGTTGTCGGTGAAAGTGATGGACCAAGCGGGCTGACAGATGGAAGCATCGCCGATAACCACGCAAGTTAGTGCCATAGGACAACCACCATCGCTTGCATGTGTGCCAAAACATATATATGGAGAGGTGTGTGGTTGTGATGTTTTGAATACCTAATGCACAGCCTTTGATGTGGCATTTGCCTCAAAAACGGCAAAGTCCCCACACAGAGTGAGGTTCATTTGTGACACCTAGTATATGTTGGTCCCATCTCCCCTTCGACACGTACTATATATATATATATACTCCTACCCTAATGCATCCCTAAAAGAAGTAATCCTCCTTGTTCGTCAAATGTGCCTCTCTCTCTCGTTGGGTCAAAGTGATGGAGGACGACCTCTCGCGGGCCCACAAATGGAAGCACCGCACGCGAGTGAGTTCCTATAGGGCAACCACCGCATGCATGGTATTGCGTGATGTTTGAATACCAATGCACAATTTTGATGTGGCACCTGCCTCGGGAACTGGAAAGTCCCCACATGGAGCGAGGTTATGACACACACACACACACACACACACACACACATCCCGCACCACCACCTCCATTCTGAGGCATGTCAAACTTTTTCTGGAGTGAACATGTGACCAAAGGAGTGTCGTGTTAAAGTTTAAAAAAACAAAGATCATTCGACCCGTTTTATACATTGATTGATTTCCTAGGGATTTAATGTGCAAAAATCAAATTTGAGCTACATGTGCACCAAAATGGATTGCAAAATCATATGTGTGTCCCTTGGTGCATGTTTCCCCTTGAAAGAAATTTCAAAACATTGAGAATATTGATTTTTAGAATTCAGTAAATCCGAAACTTAGTTAAAATTCATGAAACTTATCGTGGTGTCATATATGGACACCAGTAGACTGTGATATTGTATTTTTTTGTCAAATTTGAGATAAGTTTTGATATAATCTACTTACAAACGGGAGATTGTTAATAACTGGCAACCAATATCTCATACGGAAAATTTATTCGGATCGTGTGCGTTAGACCGTGCCATGCTTCGGTTAAGCAGTAAAGCGGCAGAATGAATCATCAAAAAACAAAAAAAATTATATGTGCCATGCGCCCCGTGTGGCGTGCGAGCAGGCGTGAGTTGACGAGACGCATGCGAGCAGTCCACCGCGCAAGCAGACAGGGAGGCATGTGAATTGACGGGAGGCATTTTCGCTGTGCAGTGTCACCGGGAGGCGTGCGAGTAGTTGTGTGAAATGATGGTATAGGAATGCCAGAAGTCCGCCGCGCAGGCTCACCGGGAAGCGAGACAGCCTTTAACCGCCGCCCGCCTCGCTCCCACTGGTCCGTATTAATGGTGTGCCCAAGCGGCCGCACCCCCCCATCCTCGCCACACACACAATCCTCTCTCTCCGCCCGCATCCTCAACGCTGCTCTCAGTCCTCAAAGCCGGCACCCCCCATGCTCGCCACACACACAATCCTCTCTCTCCACCTGCATCCTCGACGCCACTCTCAGTCCTCAAAGTTGTCAGTGTATGAGGATGCCGCCGAAGCGCCCCATCGGAGGGAGTGGCGACGCCGGGGCTGCTGAAGCACCGTAGCACGGCGTGAATATGGAGACAGAGGTTTCCGTCACCGCCGACGAGGTGGAGAACGAAGCTGCCAACAAGCGGAGGCGGGTCGAGAAAGAACCGCAAGCGACCCCAGTAGGCCTATATTTCATCAGCAGCCTCCCCGATGATATGTTGACAGTCATCATATCCCTCCTCCCAATCAAATACGGGGTGAGGACAACCGCCCTTTCCCGGCGGTGGTGCCCCCTATGGCTCTCCACCCCTCTCGACCTCCTCGACGCCCACGAGCTCTGCCATGGCTATCGCAAAAGCTTGGATGTGTTCTCCCAGATCCTTGGCAGTCACCATGGCCCAATCAGAGGCCTTATCACGGGCAAGTTCCGTTCCAACGGCAAGGACCGAGCCAAGCTTGACGAGTGGTTCCGATCCCCCGCCCTAGATCAGCTCGAGGAGCTCGGTTTTAATGATGGGCATATGCGCTCGCTGCCAACATCCGCGCTCCGCTTCGCGCCCACGCTGCGCCTCGCCAAGTTCATGAACTGCCATTCCTCCCCCCCTAATGACGAGCCCGCTCTTTTTCTACCACGACTGAAGCACCTCGAGCTCGTCGCCGTCTGCATCCCAAAGGATGACATGGAGCGCCTGCTCTGCGGCTGTACTGCACTCGAGTTCCTTCGTCTTCAGGCGATGAATTGGTCGAGTAGCTTCCACATCACCTCCAGGACTCTCCGGACTATTTATGTGTGTTGTTGGTGCTGCAACGAGAGATCACAAAAGGTGGACCACAATATGGTCATTGAGGACACACCTTCACTTGAGAGATTACTAAGGTCCAACAAGAATCAATGTCATTTCTGCGCCGAAATTGACAGTGATGGGCTACTCGTCTGTCAAATACTCCTACTTTCAGGTACAATAGTCGCCTTCTACCTCTCCTTCTTGATATCAACATTATGTCTAATTTTGAAGATGTATGTTCATCTATCATCCAGAAAAGCTTCACCCATATTTTGCGCACAGTGAAGGTCTTGGCACTAGAATCTATCGGCCCCAACCTGGACCAAGTTGTCAGTTTCCTGAGATGCTTTTCCGTGCCTGAAGAAGCTGTATATCGAGCTGATGTTCCTTTCCTGTTAAATGTTAACCATAAGGGAGTTCAATTTTTGGCACCTTTTCCCAACTTTACAATGACAATGTACTATGATTTCTGAAGGAATTTTGGAGGATTTCAGGACATACACCCCCCACCCCCACCCCTTATTGGTTGCTTGATTCATATGGTTACAATCCATAAGCATTTCTCCTTTGGATTCATCTGTACTAGTTTTCTTAGGGAATTTTTCATCCACTCCAACCTCTTGTGAAGAAGGCTACATTTTTCTAGATTGTAATCAAATGCCCATGTTAATCATGTCAGATCAAAGATGGCACGTTGGTGCATTTTACAAATCCTGCAAACCAAATAGGCTTGTAGTAGTGTTCAAAACTGCATGTAGGCACTAACACGTTCTCTTCTTTTGCAGATAATAATAGGCCCGGTGGTGGATAATGTGATACAATATAACGACAATCACATCGAATGCCTAGATCTGCATCTCCCAAAATTTACTTTGAACTCCTACCGAGGGACCTTACCGGAGATTATTTTCGCCAGGTTCTTTGTTGCCAGAGCAAGGGTGCTGAAGGTATTGAGGTTGAACATGCATTTACGTAGAAATTATGAATGGTTTGTTGATAAGAGCCGGCAGCACATGCAGAATGGAAGAGCCTCCAAAAAAGCTAAACTTCGTATTGGAACTGCATATGACAGAGTAACTAAAAGTCATTGTGTCAACCCCATACATGACTTGTCAGTGGCTGATCCCTTTGCAGAAATGATGAGGTTTCAAAACCGACCTTACTATTGGTAATTTTAGTTTGAACCTCTCTTATATCCATGTTCAGCTGATCAGCACGGGCGTTTGCAGCTGAATGAGCTGAATTTCATTTCTAATATCAGTTTGAACCTTGTAATCTTCGAATTTGAGCCATGTAACTCTGGAATTTGAGCCTTGTAATATTTCTGGCTTTTGTGGTACAATCGTTGAAATGGCATCGTATGAGACTCGTATATTGGTAGTACTATTTTGACCTTAATATGCAATAGACTTAGATTTTATTAACCATTCACGACCAGGGATCCAGCGAGAAGCAGAGCAATGGCAAACATTGTCGCAACAAGATGTAGATGATTAGATGCTCGTTTCTCCTAGTTTAGTATGCATGTAATTGCTTACTTTGGTGTGTGGAAATGTTATGTGTGTAGTCACTTATGTAATTGTATGCTTAATTTGGTTATGCAATGATGTTCTTACAAGTATATATGTTGATGTTCTGTAGACAGAGCATATCACATTGCACACGGACCACACTAGGGAACCCGTCGGTCATGAATTCAGCAATCGCAAACGGTTGTATACCAGCAAGCATTTGCCCACAACACACACGGCTTATTCCTTCACAAACAGCTCGGGTGGATCAAAATTATGCCACGTATCGCACACGCAACTCTAATCTGATTCGTGCTTGATGTCTCCAACATCACTCGCACAGTTCATCTTATTTTGCCACATATCACTGTGCCGGCCTCTGCTCGCGTCCCTCGGCGCGCTCTGCTCACCGTTAGGCGCCGCGGCGCGCTCTGCTCGCGTCCGTCGGCGCGCTCTGCTCACGTACCTCCACGTGCTCAGCTTGTGGACAGCTTTTCCTTGCATGTTCAACTGCTATATGCATATATATGGTTGCTCGCCATTGAGGCGACCGCGGACCACTCTGCTCGCGTCCCTGCACGCGCGCTCTGCCAGCGGTTGGGGCCTGCGCACGATCATGTTGTGGGACCCATATGCATGCGGTTGTGCCGCGCGCGTCGCCACGATGCAGTTACATGTGGCACGATGGAGTTACGCGCTGCATTTTAGAACTGCCATCCGGGGGTGCGGATATTCCAGGCCGTCCGACTTCCCCATTAACTCCCGCGGCCATTATAACCTTAGTCTCTTCAACCTCTCGATCTCGCCCCACAACACAACAAGCACACCCATGACGACACATACAGAGAGGATATCTAGCAGCACTCCAATGGAGTTCGGCGAGCATAAAGTGGAGACCCACACGAGGGAGACGGATCTCTCAGTGGTGTACACCAAAGACCCGGCCGTGGTGGACGACTACATCAATACCGTGGAGCAGTTGATTGCTCGAGACAAGTACAAGGTGGTAGGCATTGACCTCCAGTACACCGACGGTCATCCCGACAAAGATCAGAAGGTTGCCATCTCCCAGTTGTGCGTGCGCAATCATGTCCTCATCTTCCACTACTGCATGGCCACAGAGCCTTGCGACCATTTCGCCAGATTTGTCAACAGCACTGACTACAAGTTCGCTATGGTGGAAACCTGCAACAATGTAAAGGCGCTCAAGGTTATGGGCTTGGCCTGCAAGAACCTTGTCAAAATCCGTGACCACTACAAGGTCTGGGGCAGCATGAAGAAGGACTCCCTGGTTGAACTCACGTCGACCATCATCGACCCCTACTACGAAAAGATGAAGCAGGATGCCAAGAAAACAAATCCCGTATCCTGGCACGGGGCCTGGACGCGGCAACTGGATGAACCTCACCTCAGGTTCGCGGCCAAGAGCGTGTACACATGCTACGAGATGCATATGCGGATCGTTGACATGAGGAACTGCCTCGTTACCGAAATCGACGAGGCCGGATCGAGCCACAAGCAGAGTAGTAGCGGCAAGCGTCCCAAGAAGTAGATGGTGATCAGATGATCGTTTATCCTAGTTAATTATGCATGTAATATATAGTTGACTTTGGTGTGTGGAAATGTCATGTGTGTAGTAGCCACCTATGTAATTATGCATGTAATAGTTTACTTTGGTGTGTGCAAATGTCATGTGTGTAGTAGCCACCTATGTAATTGGATGTTTAATTTAGTTATGCAACCATGTCCTTATAAGTGTGTGTGTGTGTGTGTATATGTTGTTGTTCTGTATGCAATCCCAACGCACAACACACACGTCTTATTAGCAGCAATCGTCTGTGTTATTATCGGTCTTCGTACACATTTCTGATTACATACCTGTTTACCGCGTATCACACACATCTTGTTAAATTGAACCGTTTCTGTTATCTTGGCTCAATGCAAATAGTTCATCCGAGTGAACTGTTTGCCCTCTATCGCACACACCTTGATCTGGCTGACCGTTTCTTTTGTTCCGCATATGCACAAAAAGTTCATCCGAGTGAACCGTATGCCATATACCGCACACACCTTCATCTGGCTGCATGTTTCTGTTCTTCTGCCTCATCGCAAACAGTTCACTGAACTGAACCATATGCCCCGCATCGCACACATAACTAAATTCTGAACCGTGTTTCATGTATCCGCCATCGCAAATGTTTTGCATCTTTTTTGACAGTTTTTTTACATCACCGTTTGTGATTAATGCATTGCACACAGTTTCATCGAAGGGTGTCTGATCGTAGTGTCGCGTTAGCAGCATCCTGCAGTAGTGATACATACAGTACATTATAGCTTCAAAAGGTCATTTTATAGAACGAATCCATGCAGCCATGCCATGCCATGCTAACATGGTGAGGCGAGAAGCGCTTTTCATGCACGGTCTCGGGAGACCAGAACAAATTGTTCATGGTGTTGTTTGCCAGGGGCTCAGCACAGAGTAACCTGAATCCTTGCGAAATCTGTCGAACACCTAGTGCCAGATTAGCCTAGCTCTTTCGCAAAGACAATTTTGGACCCCGTAAACAATTCGATAAACACCATCATATCATCTGAGGCGAATACGACTCGGTTTTGAAAGAGCAGCAGCCATGCCTTGTCACCTCTGAGAGAGCTTAATTTTTTCCTGCCCCGCACGACTGCATTGTACCACAGGCAGTAATGCACCCCAACATTTCTTTCAGGAGTGTCCTGCCAAAAGGGAAATAGAACCTATATAATTAGGAGAAGGGAAATTTGTATCAAGTGCCACATCAGCAAAGCACAGTTCGGGGATTTCTTCAGTTTGCTGGTCCACAATAGCTTACACCTTCTCTGCTGGGCAAAACCAAAAGGTTGAAAATATTCCATGAACTGCTTATATATATTTTTTAGAGAAGGATGAACTGCTTATATATGGTCATAACTGATACATAGTCCTTTTTTTCTCAATAGGTTTATCATGCTCCTGTTTGTTGCTCATGTTTCCAAGTGTTCCTTTTTATGCAAAACAATCAACACTCAAATCCCACTGCTACAAAAAATATCTTTTGTCCTAACACGTGCAGGGTTCATGAGTTCGTCGTCAACTGTTGTTGCTCATGCAGTTGAGATACTATTTTTTTCTAAATTCTCATGTTGTTGCTCACTCACTTGCTCCACTAGCCTCTTCCTTCCCCTACCTCTTCTCCCACTCGATTGGGCAGTTTGTTGGCAGATATTGTGCGTTCCAGTATTGAATCTAACCTGCATAATCACCTAACCTCTGTTGTTGTTTCAGAATTGGTATCTTTAGTGTCTTTGTTGCAGGGTGTCATGCCCTCGGCCTCGGGTGACTAGGATGCTCGCTTCTTCATTGGGGCCTTGACTTCTCCACAAAAAAATGCATACCAGGCCATCCTTCGTGAGCTAGACGAGGACATCAACGCCAAGATTATTTGGGAAACAAGGCTTCCTAACAAGATCAAAGTTTTTGCCTGACTAGCATTTCGTGATCTACTCAACACCATGGCTAACCTAGCACACAAGCAACTACTTCGCCCTGCCCTAGATGCAACTTTACTGCCGAGTGTGCCTCACACCTCTTCATCACATGTCCTTACTCTACTCGGGTGTGGCAGTGTTTGGGGCTCATGACAACCTCCACAGTCACCGGCGATCTTTGGGGAATGCTACTACAGGCTCAAACAGCTCACCATTTGGCCCTTTGTTCTACTCTATATCCTGTGGCGAATCTAGGATGCAAGGAATGCCGGAACTTTCAAAGATACTCACTCCATCACTACTATCAAGCTCCTCATATATAGAATACTTGGACTTATGGTCACATAGGATATCTATGCCTAGTGACAAAGAAGACGTACTCTCATGGCGGCTGTTCCTCTCCTGTGCTTATGTAATCTCCCTCCCCCTACCTTGTTTCTGTTGAAAATAGTGTCAGTCCGGGTTAGTTTCATTCAAATCATGAAAATTAGAGTCCAAAACAAGAGCAAAAGTGTTTGGAAAAGTAGATACGTTTGAGACGTATCAGTTATATTGATTCAGCGAGAGAGATCCTCTCGAGGAGGTTACATGGGCATTCGGTTCCAGGACTAACCGAGAGAGAGAGAGATTACATGGGGTTGGGATAGAGATATATGCAATCTTAAACAGAGAATAAAAACTATCCCTATCTCCTAGAAGTGGCACCCAAGAACCCTTGGTTGGCCCATGATATTGCATGTTTAACAGAATAAACCGCATGGTTGCAATTTAGGCTCCACCACAATAACACAAATGGAAGTATTCATTAAATGGGTACATGAGGACGATGACACGAAGACAAAGGTATGGCATCCAATGCAAAATATATCCATATGCAATTCTCCATTACCATTCTCCATACACCAAAATAGTGTCATCCATGTGAGAGTCGGCAGATAGCACTAGTTGTTGTAACTGTTGGGCTAGTATGACAAGTGGCATATGTAAAGAAATAGTAGAAACTAATGTAGTTACCAATAGTTGCAATCCAACGGAGTCTTGGGCAACTTGATAGTTTGAACATCCTCCTCCTCTCCATCCTAAATGGTTGAAAGTTAGACATGACAATAACATAAGATGGTAAAAATAAAGAAAAGGATGAAAATCACACCACCACATTCAAGTTTTTGTGGGCACCCTTAATATAACTTCCAACACACACCAAGGCCTCCACCGTAGCTGGTTTTAGAGAACTCCTAAAGTCATCTAAAACACTTCCAGCGGTGTTTAAACTTGATTCTTCTCCATCGACATCCCCGGTCACTCCTCCATCATTAATTTCATGATCCCCACTCATGTGTGAGGAATTTCTCTACAGGCTCATGGGAAGAATGGTAATTGGATGTGCTCTCTTATGTAATACTTGCCGGAATTGTTAGGATTTAATGTCTAGTATCATATATATTATGAGATTGATGTTGCTATGACTTTGCTAAGGTTAATGCTTGACACTAGGACCCGAGTGTCATGATTTTAGATCTGAACCATATGTGTTTCCATAAATATCTATGTGTTTGGATCATTCATGTCGTGGACTTGACACGGCAGATGTCCTAGCGGAAGGACTTAGTCGTGGAGCCATCGCAACTAGGTTAACTTGAAGGGGTTAAACGAGACAAAGGACACAAAGAGTTTACCCAGGTTTGGCCCCTCTCAATGAGGTAAAAGCCTACTCCTGCTTTGTGTTGTATTGCTAGGGTTTCGATTACTAGGGAGCGAATACGCTTGACCTAGTTCCCGATTGTTTGTTACCTGTCCCTAAACCGCCGCCGGGTCATCCCTTTATATACACAGGTTGACGCCCGGCGGTTCACAGAATCCCGGCCAGCTCATAAACATGTCCGGCTCGGTATCCACTCTTTCCTATCTTACAATACAAGTCATATACTTATGGCGGTTTACATCTATGGGCCCTAACTCGCCTTTGGGCTTTGGGCCTTCTTATTAAGTCTCCTTCATAAGTCGCCATCTTCTATGTCTTCATGGGCTTCAATACAGGTAAATCACTATGAGCATAACCCGGCCCCTCCTGGGCGGTTTATACTCAATAGTTATATCCCCAACATTAGGCCCCAGGTTGATGTGAACTTGTTCATATCAATCTTCAATACTTGACTTAGAAAAATCCTTCATCATCAGTCCTTATGAAAATTTATAACCCGCCACGACGTCTGCTCACAGCATTGTGCTAACCCGCCATGACGTCATCTTGCATTAATATTGCATGAGGCCCAAATCTCAGCCTCCTTGATTCCCGCGCATGCCATCTATCCATTCACCTTATAAATAGGGCCAGGGGTCCTTTTCACTTTCCCCCCTTGCCTCCTCATCTCTGTCTTCCACCTTGCATCGCCTCAGCGCCCGAGCTCCGCCCCCGTCGTCGACCTTTGCCACTGCCTCAACAACGGCCGCTGCATCAACCTGAATCGACCAGAGTTCGTCCGCGCGCCTTCTCTACTCAACAGCCCTGGTAGGTCCTCTTCCTTCCTTTTCCCCTGGATCCCATTAGGGTTTCCACGAGTTCATCGGAGTTCATCTCGGTTCATCTTTGTTCCTCCATAGACCATGTAGTTTTTGATCTAAATATAGTACCAATCTTGTGCGATAGCAGTTTAGCACTCATTTTTAATATCTGAACACCTCCCCTCCATAGGAGATCTCATCTAAGCACGTGAACTGTCCTGCTGCCGCTACTTTAGGTTAGAATTTTTCTTCATTATCTGAACTGCTGTAGATCCAAAATTATAACACCAATCTGTGAAACCTGTTTTTCACCACTTAGCCATTTTCCAACTTCAGATCTATACTTTCAATATCCGTGTAGGCAGTTTAACCTCAGAAAGTAATAACCTGCCAGGTACCATTAGTCCCCTCCTAAACCACCAAGTGCTCGTCTTTGTAATTTAATAACGTCACTGTCCAGTTTAACATTTATGCATGCTTCAACACTTTCTGCTTGTTAACCATGAACCTTAAACTGGCACAAATCTTTTCCAGGTTATCATATAAATGGCCAAATCCTTTTATTCCTGTAACTGGGTTCAATCCCGGGTTACAGAAGAAGAACTGAACGGGTGTGTTGCAACCGGTGCTTTAGCGAAAAAGGAAGACATCCACTGGAGAGCCCCCGGTCGAGAAAATCCTCCTGAGCCCAAGGATGGGGAAGTGATCGTTTTTGTTGATCATCTGAGTCGAGGGTTCAGCCCTCCCGGATCAAAAAATTTCCGTGACGTGCTTCACTTCTTCCAACTTCACCCTCAAGATTTGGGCCTAACTCCGTGTCCAATATTTGCAATTTTCAAGTGTTTTGTGAAGCCTACCTGCAAGAAGAGCCCACAGTCAACCTGTTCAGAGATTTCTTCTATTTAAACCGCCATACTGAATTTACGGATGGGCCCAATACTGAACTTGGTGGGGTTTCAATTCAGAAGAGAAAAGACGTCAGCTTCCCTCACGCTAGGCATCATAGCCATCCCAAAGATTGGAATCAAACTTGGTTCTATTGCCAAGATACATCTCTAGCTGGCGAGAATCCTCTGCCGGGTTACCGTGCTCACCGGCTTACCGATGCACATCCATTCCCCCAAAGACTCAATGCAAAGGAACGGTCCAAATATGCACCACGGCTCTCAAAGCTCAGAGCCTTTATGGCAAACGGTTTGACAGGCATTGATTTTGTCCGTTGCTGGGTATCTTGGAGCATTTTGCCTTTAAGCCGTCGCCCCGGTTTAATGTGTGAGTACACAGGGCATGTGAAAGACCCTCAATGCCACACTGATATTCAGCTGAGTGATGCTGAAATTACTGAATCTGTCAAGAAGTTGTTGGATGAACCGGTGACTGACTGTAGCAAAACAGGACTTAGTCCTTTCTGCGCTTCAAATAAACCGCCAGCTGTAAGAATTGAGCCACTCCTGCTTTAATCCATATTCTTAATACTCCCTTATGATCTTTTCAATCTTTAATCAGGGTGATGATCAGTTCTGGAAGAAGAAACCACAGGATAAACCGGCCAAAACACCTCGTGTCAAGACCAAGGTCAACAAGAAGCCCGCTAAGAAGAAAAACACCGAGCCTACCGAGTTAAACGTTGACGATGATAATCCGGAGTCAGAGGTAGAACTTGACTCACTTGGCTCTTTTTTCATACATCTCATTGACGATGATTTCTATCAGGACGACGCAGAAGCTAGCCGCGCAAATGACGTAGAGGTAACTATTCTCTCATCTGGTTCAGAACCTCTGCCCACACAGAAAACCCGACAAGCAAGCCGGAAAGTAAGATTTTCTCACCCCCTAGCTTACTTGGATCCAAACTTTCTTTTGAAGAAGCAGCAACATGAAGCTCGCCGCACAACCTGGCATAACGGCCATGTGGTCACTTCTTCCGGCTTACCGAACTCGCCAGTTCGTAAACGCCGCCCAGAGGTCTCTTCTATTTCTGACACGTCTTATCCCAAGGCGGGTTATTTCTGACAACCTCTTAATCCGTCTGATTCAAACTATCAGGGAACTTCCCTTTCATCCTCTGGCGAGTCCACAGGGACACAAATTCCAAACCTCAAAACTGTTCCTGGGTGAGCATTTTTAACTAACCCCTTGTACCTTATGCTTAATCATTATACTAACCTGTTATTTGCATCTCTGTCAAAGCCAAGGCCAGGCCCAGTAAAAAGGCCAAATTGAACAAACCGGCTGATGACAGCGCGCCAACTGATCCGGAAAAGAACCCGGAACAGTTTGAAACAAATACTGAAGCTATTATTGATGATCCGCCACCGCAAGATCATGACACCTTTGTTGAGCAGATGGAAATTGATCCGATGGGTCATGCTGATAAACCGCCAAGCCCAACTAAGGCTGCTGATGATAAAGCTGACGATGTTGTAGTTACCGGTGTCGGGTATACAGCCCCAGACAACCCCACTGCTCTGTCAAAACATAGTGCCAAAGAAGAATTTTCTGCTGTTGACAAGGGCAAGTGGAAGGCGGACTTGTAAAGCTATGCCCACCTCAGCGCCCAAGATATTCATTCTGGGTTTTTAAACCGTCTGTACACAAGCCGTGATTATGAAGCCGGTTTACTGAACATGATGAAGGAGCAATATGAGGTAAATGCTGTTAACTCTGCATACATATTCTTCCCTTAGCCGCCAAGTTTACTAGACATAAAAGAATAGAATGTTCTGCAAACTTTCAAGAGCCATATAGATCAACTCCACTAGCCCGCAAGGGCCGGTTTATAATGTCAATATGAACCGGGACTTTAGAATAATAAATCTTCAATTTCGCCTGTGTATCCCCCAAGGGTCGACTTAACAAATATGTTAAGTTGAGACTAATTATGCTGTAAGGCTCAAAATTCTTTCTTAGGACCTTTATAATCCGGTTGACCATCAAGCTGATAGTTGTTATGTGCTTGGGACTTGTAAATTTTTTTTGATAAGACGCAATAGACATTAGCCCCCAAGTGCCAAGTATATTACTTGTTATGTGCTTGGGACTTTGAATATGCACTGCTATGTAATTAATTAAATGTGTCTTGCAGGCTGATCTTAACAATAAGGAATCTCAAATCACCGACCTTCAAGAAAATATCAAGTCGCAACAAACCGAGACCTCCAAAGCCAAGGAGGAACTGACCAGTGCCTTAACAGCAATGGAGAAACTGAAGGAGAGCTTTAAGAACGAGTGGGCAGGTTGGGATACAGAAAAGTCAACTCTGCTGAAGAGGGCTGAGGATGCTGAGGCTGCCCTTAAACCGGTAGCTGAAGAGCTGACTGGCTTGAAACAGCAAATAAATGCCATGACCGCTGCCGTATTTGGTAAATAACTTCTTCATAAGCTTTGAACATGTATTATGTAAGAGACTGCCGGTTTACCGATGTTTTTGATGATGCAGGAACTCGCATTGCTCATCTTGGCTCAGATATGCGGCAAAAACTGAAGGCCGCCTATACACTTATAGAGCAATTATATACCGGTGTACAACGGGTTATCTGCACAGCTTCCCATAATAAACCGCCCCCAACCTTGATCAAGGAGACGTTGGAAAGGCTGGCGATGATGCCTGCATGGTTTGAAGAGCTAAAGAAGTCAGCCGCCAGGGCGGGTGCTCTTACTGCACTGACTCGGGCCAAAGCTTGGATAACTGATCTTGATCCGGCCGATGTGGGAAACGGCTACCCGAGCATAAAGGAGGACGGGTCAGAGTTTAATAACGATGACCTCAGAGCCTTGACGAGGGAAATGCGCCCATTGGCCAGCAAATTGGCTGAAGAAACCGATCTTTCACATTATCAGTCGATTTATGATGCCAACAACAAGAGAGTCAACGCGCCAACTTATGATGCTCCAAATCGTATTCCTCCAATCCGTAAGCATACCTATGCCCCTGATGTTGACCCCTTCATACTTATAAGTGATGAAGCTGTATTCAAGGCCTTAACTGGGATCGATTGGACCACCATTGACTTCCAGCCACTGGGTAGAGAGGAGGAAGATGAACCGGCGTTGGACGATCCGCAACCTTCAAGTCAGCCAGGCCAGGACTCGTAAACCGGGGGCCGGTTTAGCAGCTGCTTCCTTTAAGACTTGTTAAAACAATTATTCTTTTGGGCACCAAACGCCTTGTAATAGGCTAGCTTAAACTCTTGTTCTGCTATGCCATCGTGCATATTTACTTTGCATGACACTGCTAATCCACCATGTTAAGATATGCCACTTATGCTTATAATATTAACAATGTGGAATCTGCTCCTGCATGCAAAGGATTAAAGGTGTCCTGGCGGTTTACCGCTGGACGGGTCATAACGCCCAATATAAAACCATGGAAACTAACATAGCTTATACCCAAGGCTGGACTTTCAGAATAACCAAATTTGAAATATATCATACCTGTGATATTTGATCACACTGTTGGTTTACCAAACTGGTGTAGTAATGGGAGAACCCAAACTTTGAGCACTGGTAATTATCATAGATTTGCTTGGCTTATGAACAAAACCAGGCCGGTTAATAAACACCGGATATTATCTTATCTTATACTGGCGACTTATAGTCAAAAACCAGGCCGGGTTAATAAACACCGAATGTTATCTTATCTCATACTGGCGACTTATAGTCAAAAACCAGGCCGGGTTAATAAACACCGGATGAATTATGATCATAAAGCATTATAATTCTTATCAAATAAACCTCAAAAAGAATGAAATAAAACAAACGAAAAAACGAGGCTTTTCATGGGCTGCCAGG
The DNA here is from genome assembly GCA_011799875.1 of Thinopyrum elongatum. NCBI lineage: Eukaryota > Viridiplantae > Streptophyta > Magnoliopsida > Poales > Poaceae > Thinopyrum > Thinopyrum elongatum. The sequence continues at coordinate 78,945,713 of CM022298.1, read as the reverse complement.
CCGAAAATCGAGTGCTTTCACGGGCCGCACAGCCAATGAGTTAAACCTATATACAAACCTTATAAGATGGACCTCACATAACCAATCGTCGTTTTAACTTTGACAAGTTCAGGGTCTGTATAAGATTGACTTGTCAAATGTTCGGTGGGTCATTCCAGGAATACCTGGGCGGAGTGGCTTACTTAAAAAGGCAGGATAACCCGGGGTTTTAGGTGAATACACCTGGCTTCCAAGCCTGGCTTTTAAGCCTATTACAAGGGTTACACAAACTCTTTGTTCTTTAGAATCAAGGAGCCCCCAAGTAATATTTTTGAGCTGTGCTCAAGGGGCACCTATGTTTGAGCTGTGATTTTGCAACAGACTCTCTTTGGTACCTTTTAACCTGGGTAGCAAGCCCCCAAGTTTTTTTTTCAATTGGCTTATAAGCCGGTTCAAAGGGTAATCATAACTTCGCTCATAAGCCAGAAGCCCCCGAGTAACCAAAGACTCATTATGAAAAAACGACAGAGGCCCTGCTTTAGTAGGGGTGCCGGTTTATTATATTGATCACAATATATACATTGTCAAAAATATGTACATCAGAAGAGCCAATGGCTCAGGTGTAGTACGGCCGAAGATGAGCGATATTCCACGGCCGGCGAGTCTCTTCCTCCGACGTGTGTGAGTCCTTGTGGTCTCGAACATCAATAAGGTAGTATGACCCGTTGTTCAGATTCTTGCTGACCACAAAGGGTCCTTCCCAAGGTGGGGATAACTTGTGCATATCAGTCTGATCCTGGATAAGCCGGAGTACTAAGTCGCCTTCTTGAAAGGTTCTGGTCTTGACCCGGCGGCTGTGATAACGACGTAGATCTTGCTGGTAAATCGCCGAACGAGCCGCTGCAAGATCACGCGCCTCGTCTAACAGGTCAAGTGCATCCTGACATGCCTTTTCGTTATCAGCTTCAACGTAAGCCGCCACACGGGGTGAGTCGTGACGGATGTCACTGGGAAGAACCGCCTCTGCTCCATAAACCATGAAAAAAGGCGTGTAACATGTAGATCTGTTGGGCGTTGTGTTGATGCTCCATAGCACCAAGGGTAACCCTTCTACCCAACAACCCGGCGTCCTCTGTAAGGGAACCATAAGCCGGGGCTTGATGCCTCTCAGGATCTCTTGATTGGCTCTCTCAGCCTGACCATTAGATTGGGGATGAGCCACCGACGATACATCAAGCCGGATATGCTCACGTTGACAAAATTCTTTCATAGCACCCTTGGAGAGATTAGTGCCATTGTCTATTACAATGCTGTGTGGAAAGCCAAAACGGAAGATCACCTTCTTCATGAATTGAACCGCCGTTACTGCATCACACTTACTGACTGGCTCTGCCTCTACCCACTTAGTGAATTTATCAACCGCCACCAAGAGGTGGGTCTTCTTATCCTTGGATCTCTTAAAAGGTCCAACCATATCAAGCCCCCAAACCGCAAACGGCCACGTGATTGGAATCATTCTCAACTCCTGAGCCGGAACATGAGCTCGACGTGAAAACTTCTGACAACCGTCACATTTTTTGACCAAGTCCTCAGCATCAGCATGAGCCGTCAGCCAATAAAAACCATGACGAAAAGCCTTGGCTACAAGAGATTTAGAGCCGGCGTGATGACCACAATCTCCTTCATGGATCTCACGCAGAATCTCACAGCCTTCTTCAGGAGAAACACAACGCTGAAACGCCCCAGTAACACTGCAATGGTGCAGCTCTCCATTGACAATTGTCATTGACTTGGACCGCCGGGTTATTTGCCTGGCCAAGGTTTCATCCTCAGGTAACTCGCCCCGGGTCAAGTATGCCAAATATGGAACTGTCCAATCAGGAATAACATGAAGAGCCGCCACCAACTGAGCTTCTGGGTCAGGAATAGCCAAATCCTCCTCTGTAGGTAACTTGACCGACGGGTTATGCAAAACGTCAAGAAAGACATTAGGTGGCACCGGTTTACGTTGAGAACCCAACCGGCTTAATGCATCCACCGCTTCATTTTTCCTCCGATCAACATGCTCAACTTGATAACCCTTGAAGTGACCAGCAATAATATCCACCTCTCGTCGATAAGCCGCCATGAGGGGATCCTTAGAATCCCAAGTACCAGAGACTTGTTGAGCCACCAAATCTGAGTCACCAAAGCACCTTACCCGGCTTAAGTTCATCTCCTTAGCCATCCGAAGACCGTGGAGCAAGGCCTCATATTCAGCTGCTTTGTTAGTGCAAGGGAACATCAAACAGAGAACATAACAAAATTTATCACCTCGAGGGGAAGCTAGCACAACTCCAGCCCCCGAGCCCTCCAATTGCCTGGACCCATCAAAGTGAATAGTCTAATACGTGTTATCTGGTTTTTCCTCAGGCATCTGCAGCTCTGTTCAGTCATTGATGAAATCCACAAGTGCTTGAGACTTGATGGCCGTGCGAGGCATATACTCCAAACCATGAGGCCCAAGTTCAACGGCCCATTTGGCAACCCGGCCTGTTGCCTCCCTGTTTTGGATGATATCTCCTAAAGGAGCAGAGCTAACCACAGTAATGGGGTGACCCTGAAAATATTGCTTAAGCTTCCGGCTTGCCATGAAAACCCCATATACAAGCTTCTGCCAATGTGGGTATCTCTGCTTGGACTCAATAAGCACTTCACTGATATAATAAACAGGCCATTGAACCGGATATTCCTTGCCTGCCTCTTTCCTTTCAACCACAATAGCCACACTGACAGCCCGGCTATTAGCAGCCACATATAACAACAGCGGCTCCTTATCAACGGGTGCAGCTAGGACCGGCGGCACAGCCAGCTGCTTCTTAAGCGCCTCAAATGCCTCATTAGCAGTGTCACTCCAGACGAAGTCATCTGTCTTTTTCATCATCTGATACAGAGGGATGGCCTTCTCACCGAGGCGGCTTATGAACCGGCTTAGCGCCGCAATACGACCCGCCAGAGGTTGAACATCATTGATACACGCCGGTTTAGCCAGAGAAGTAATGGCTTTGATCTTCTCCGGATTAGCTTCAATGCCCCTGTTAGACACCAGAAAGCCCAAAAGCTTACCCGCCGGCACACCAAAAATACACTTGGCTGGATTAAGCATCATCTTATAAACTCGGAGATTATCAAAGGTTTCCTTCAAGTCGTCTATCAACGTCTCCCTCTTTCTGGATTTCACCACAATATCATCCACATAAGCATGAACATTGCGTCCAATCTGATTATGAAGACAATTCTACACACATCGCTGGTAAGTCGCCTGGGCACTCTTGAGCCCAAAAGGCATAGACACATAGCAGAAGGCTCCAAAGGGAGTTATGAAAGCTGTCTTCTCCTGGTCCTTAACTGCCATCTTGATCTGATGATAACCAGAATAAGCATCCAAAAAACTCAAATGCTCACAACCCGCCGTAGTATCAATAATCTGATCAATACGAGGGAGAGCAAAAGGATCAGCCGGACAAGCCTTGTTTAAATCCGTGTAGTCCACACACATGCGCCAAGTGCCGTTCTTCTTAAGTACCAGCACCGGGTTAGCCTGAAGGAAATATGCCCTAGAGGTAATAATAAAGTTATTATTTATTTCCTTATTTCATGATAAATGCTTATTATTCATGCTAGAATTGTATTAACCGGAAACATAATACATGTGTGAATACATAGACAAACAGAGTGTCACTAGTATGCCTCTACTTGACTAGCTCGTTGATCAAAGATGGTTATGTTTCCTAACCATAGACATGAGTTGTCATTTGATTAACGGCATTACATCATTAGGAGAATGATGTGATTGACTTGACCCATTCCGTTAGCTTAGCACTTGATCATTTAGTATGTTGCTATTGCTTTCTTCATGACTTATACATGTTCCTATGACAATGAGATTATGCAACTCCCGTTTACCGGAGAAACACTTTGTGTGCTACCAAACGTCACAACGTAACTGGATGATTATAAAGGTGCTCTACAGGTGTCTCCGAAGGTACTTGTTGAGTTGGCATATTTCGAGATTAGGATTTGTCACTCCGATTGTTGGAGAGGTATCTCTGGGCCCACTCGGTAATGCACATCACTATAAGCCTTGCAAGCATTGTAACTAATGAGTTAGTTACGGGATGATGTATTACGCAACGAGTAAAGAGACTTGCCGGTAACGAGATTGAACTAGGTATTGAGATACCGACGATCGAATCTCGGGCAAGTAACATACCGATGACAAAGGGAACAACGTATGTTGTTATGCGGTTTGACCGATAAAGATCTTCGTAGAATATGTGGGAGCCAATATGAGCATCTAGGTTCCGCTATTGGTTATTGACCGAAGACGTGTCTCGGTCATGTCTACATAGTTCTCGAACCCGTAGGGTCCGCACGCTTAAAGTTCTGTGACGATTTGTATTATGAGTTTATGTGTTTTGATGTACCGAAGGTAGTTTGGAGTCCCGGATGAGATCGGGGACATGACCAGGAGTCTCAAAATGGTCGAGACATAAAGATCGATATATTGGACGACTATATTCAGACATCGGAAAGGTTCCGAGTGGTTCGGCTATTTTTCGGAGTACCAGGGAGTTACGGGAATACGGGGAAGAAGTATATGGGCCTTATTGGGCTTTAGGGGAGAGAGAGAGGCAGGCCGCGCGCCCCCCCAAGGCCTAGTCCGAATTGGACTAGGAGGAGGGGCTGCGCCCCCTCCTTCCTTCTCTTCTCTCTTCCCCTTCCTTCTCTCCTACTCCTACTACTTGGAAGGGGGAGAATCCTACTCCCGGTGGGTGTAGGACTCCTTCAGGGCGCGCCATAGCTAGGCCGGCCCTTCCCCCTCCTCCACTCCTTTATATACGTGGCCAGGGGGCACCCCATAGATACAACAATTGATCATTGATCTCTTAGCCGTGTGCGGTGCCCCCCTCCACCATAATCCACCTTGATCATATCTTAGCGGTGCTTAGGCGAAACCCTGCGTCGGTAGCATCATCATCACCGTCACCACGCCGTCGTGCTGATGAAACTCTCCTGTGAAGCTTTGCTGGATCGGAGCTTGCGGGACGTCATCGAGTTGAACGTGTGCTGAACTCGGAGGTGCCGTGCGTTCGGTACTTGGATCGGTCGGATCGTGAAGACGTACGACTACATCAACCACGTTGTGCTAACGCTTCCGCTTTCGGTCTACGAGGGTACGTGGACACACTCTCCCCTCTCGTTGCTATGCATCACCATGATCCTGTGTGTGCGTAGGAAATTTTTGAAATTACTACGTTCCCCAACAGTGGTATCCGAGCCTGGTTTTATGCGTAGATGTTATATGCACGAGTAGAACACAAGTGAGTTGTGGGCGATACAAGTCATACTGCTTACCAGCATTTCACACTTTGGTTCGGCGGTATTGTTGGATGAAGCGGCCCGGACCGACATTACGCGTACGCTTACGCGAGACTGGTTTTACCGCCGTGCGTTGCACACAGGTGACTAGCGGGTGTCAGTTTCTCCAACTTTAGTTGAACCGAGTGTGGCTACGCCCGGTCCTTGTGAAGGTTAAAACAACACTAACTTGACGAACTATCGTTGTGGTTTTGATGCGTAGGTAAGAACGGTTCTTGCTCAGCCCGTAGCAGCCACGTAAAACTTGCAACAACAAAGTAGAGGACGTCTAACTTGTTTTTGCAGGGCATGTTGTGATGTGATATGGTCAAGACATGATGCTATATTTTATTGTATGAGATGATCATGTTTTGTAACTGAGTTATCGGCAACTGGCAGGAGCCATATGGTTGTCGCTTTATTGTATGCAATGCAATCGCCCTGTAATTGCTTTACTTTATCACTAAGCGGTAGCGATAGTCGTAGAAGCAATAGTTGGCGAGACGACAACGATGCTACGATGGAGATCAAGGTGTCGCGCCAGTAACGATGGTGATCATGATGGTGCTTCGAAGATGGAGATCACAAGCACAAAGATGATGATGGCCATATCATATCACTTATATTGATTGCATGTGATGTTTATCCTTTATGCATCTTATTTTTCTTTGTTTGACGGTAGCATTATAAGATGATCTCTCACTAAATTTCAAGGTAAAAGTGTTCTCCCTGAGTATGCACCGTTGCCAAAGTTCGTCGTGCCGAGACACCACGTGATGATCGGGTGTGATAAGCTCAACGTTCATCTACAACGGGTGCAAGCCAGTTTTTGCACATGCAGAATACTCGGGTTAAACTTGATGAGCCTAGCATATGTAGATATGGCCTCGGAACACTGAGACCGAAAGGTCGAGCGTGAATCATATAGTAGATATGATCAACATAGTGATGTTCACCATTGAAAACTACTCCATTTCACGTGATGATCGGTTATGGTTTAGTTGATTTGGATCACGTGATCACTTAGATGATTAGAGAGATGTCTATCTAAGTGGGAGTTCTTGAGTAATATGATTAATTGAACTTAAATTTATCATGAACTTAGTCCTGGTAGTATTAGCATATCTATGTTGTAGATCAATAGCTCGCGTTTAGCTCCCCTGTTTTATTTTTGATATGTTCCTAGAGAAAACTAAGTTGAAAGAAGTTAGTGGCAATGATGCGGATTGGATCCGTGATCTGAGGATTATCCTCATTGCTGCACAGAAGAATAATGTCCTTGATGCATCGCTAGGTGACAGACCGATTGCAGGAGCAAATGCAGACGTTATGAACGTTTGGCAAGCTCGATATGATGACTACTTGATAGTTTAGTGCACCATGCTTTACGGCTTAGAATCGGGGCTTCAAATACGTTTTGAACGCCACGGAGCATATGAGATGTTCCAAGAGTTGAAATTGGTATTTCATACTCATGCCCGTGTCGAGAGGTATGAGACCTCTGACAGTACTTTGCCTACAAGATGGAGGAGAATTGCTCAGCTAGTGAGCATGTGCTCAGAATGTCTGAGTACTACAATCACTTGAATCAAGTGGGAGTTAATCTTCCAGATAAGATAGTGATTGACAGAGTTCTCTAGTCACTATCACCAAGTTACTAGAATTTCGTGATGAACTATAATATGCAAGGGATAACGGAAATGATTCCCAAGCTCTTCGTGATGCTGAAATCGATGAAGGTAGAAATCAAGAAAAGCATCAAGTGTTGATGGTTGATAAGACCACTAGTTTCAAGAAAAAGGGCAAAGGGAAGAAGGGGAACTTCAAGAAGAATAGCAAGCAAGTTGCTGCTCAAGTGAAGAAGCCCAAGTCTGGACCTAAGCCTGAGACTAAGTGCTTCTACTGCAAAGGGACTGGTCACTGGAAGCGGCAGAATGTCTGAGTACTACAATCACTTGAATCAAGTGGGAGTTAATCTTCCAGATAAGATAGTGATTTACAGAGTTCTCTAGTCACTATCACCAAGTTACTAGAATTTCGTGATGAACTATAATATGCAAGGGATAACGGAAATGATTCCCAAGCTCTTCGTGATGCTGAAATCGATGAAGGTAGAAATCAAGAAAAGCATCAAGTGTTGATGGTTGATAAGACCACTAGTTTCAAGAAAAAGGGCAAAGGGAAGAAGGGGAACTTCAAGAAGAATAGCAAGCAAGTTGCTGCTCAAGTGAAGAAGCCCAAGTCTGGACCTAAGCCTGAGACTAAGTGCTTCTACTGCAAAGGGACTGGTCACTGGAAGCGGCAGAATGTCTGAGTACTACAATCACTTGAATCAAGTGGGAGTTAATCTTCCAGATAAGATAGTGATTGACAGAGTTCTCTAGTCACTATCACCAAGTTACTAGAATTTCGTGATGAACTATAATATGCAAGGGATAACGGAAATGATTCCCAAGCTCTTCGTGATGCTGAAATCGATGAAGGTAGAAATCAAGAAAAGCATCAAGTGTTGATGGTTGATAAGACCACTAGTTTCAAGAAAAAGGGCAAAGGGAAGAAGGGGAACTTCAAGAAGAATAGCAAGCAAGTTGCTGCTCAAGTGAAGAAGCCCAAGTCTGGACCTAAGCCTGAGACTAAGTGCTTCTACTGCAAAGGGACTGGTCACTGGAAGCGGAACTGCCCCAAGTATTTGGCGGATAAGAAGGATGGCAAAGTGAACAAAGGTATATTTGATATACATGTTATTGATGTGTATTTTACTAGTGTTCATAGTAGCCCCTGGGTATTTGATACCGGTTCAGTTGCTATGATTAGTAACTCAAAACAGGTGTTGCAAAATGAACAGAGACTAGTTGAGGACGAGGTGACGATGTGTGTTGGAAGAGATTCCAAGGTTGATAAGATCACCATCGCACACTCCCTCTATTTTCGGGATTAGTGTTGAACCTAAATAAATGCTATTTGGTGTTTGCGTTGAGCATGAATATGATTGGATCATGTTTATTGCAATACGGTTATTCATTTAAGTCAGAGAATAATTGTTGTTCTGTTTACATGAATAAAAACCTTCTATGGTCATACACCCAATGCAAATGGTTTATTGAATCTCGATCGTAGTGATACACATATTCATAATATTGAAGCCAAAAGATGCAGAGTTGATAATGATAGTGCAACTTATTTGTGGCACTGCCGTTTAGGTCATATTGGTGTAAAGCGCATGAAGAAACTCCATTCCGATGGACTTTTGGAATCACTTGATTATGAATCACTTGGTACTTGCGAACCATGCCTCATGGGCAAGATGACTAAAATGCCGTTCTCCGGAACTATGGAGCGAGCAACAGATTTGTTGGAGATCATACATACTGATGTATGTGGTCCAATGAATGTTGAGGCTCACAGCGGGTATCGTTATTTTCTCACCTTCACAGATGATTTGAGCAGATATGGGTATATCTACTTGATGAAACATAAGTCTGAAACATTTGAAAAGTTCAAAGAATTTCAGAGTGAAGTGGAAAATCATCGTAACAAGAAAATAAAGTTTCTACGATCTGATCGTGGAGGAGAATATTTGAGTTACGAGTTTGGTCTTCATTTGAAACAATGCGGAATAGTTTCGCAACTCACGCCACCTAGAACACCACAGCGTAATGGTGTGTCCGAACATCATAACCGTACTTTATTAGATATGGTGCAATCTATGATGTCTCTTACCGATTTACCACTATCGTTTTGGGGTTATGCATTAGAGACAGCTGCATTCACGTTAAATAGGGCACCATCTAAAATCCGTTGAGACGACGCCTTATGAACTGTGGTTTAGCAAGAAACCAAAGTTGTCGTTTCTTAAAATTTGGGGCTACGATGCTTATGTGAAAAAGCTTCAACCTGATAAGCTCGAACCCAAATCAGAGAAATGTATCTTCATAGGATACCCAAAGGAGACTGTTGGGTACACCTTCTATCACAGATCCGAAGGCAAGACATTCGTTGCTAAGAATGGATCCTTTCTAGAGAAGGAGTTTCTCTCGAAAGAAGTGAGTGGGAGGAAAGTAGAACATGATGAGGTAACTGTACCTGCTCCCTTATTGGAAAGTAGTTCATCACAGAAATCTGTTCCTATGACTCCTACACCAATTAGTGAGGAAGCTAATGATGATGATCATGTAACTTCAGATTAAGTTACTACCGAACCTCGTAGGTCAACCAGAGTAAGATCCGCACCAGAGTGGTACGGTAATCCTGTTCTGGAGGTCATGTTACTTGAGCCCAGATTCCGTGAAATGGCTTGAGGCCATGAAATCTGAGATGGGATCCATGTATGAGAACAAAGTGTGGACTTTGGTTGACTTGCCCGATGATCGGCAAGCCATAGAAAATAAATGGATTTTCAAGAGGAAGACGGACGCTGATAGTAGTGTTACTATCTACAAAGCTAGACTTGTCGAAAAAGGTTATTGACAAAGTTCAAGGAGTTGACTACGATGAGACTTTCTCACCCGTAGCGATGCTTAAGTCCGTCCGATTCATGTTAGCAATTGCCGCATTTTATGATTATGAAATTTGGCAAATGGATGTAAAGACTACATTCCTGAATGGATTTCTAGAAGAAGAGTTGTATATGATGCAACCTGAAGGTTTTATCGATCCAAAGGATGCTAACAAAGTGTGCAAGCTCCAGCGATCCATCTACGGACTGGTGCAAACATCTCGGAGTTGGAATATACGCTTTGATGAGTTGATCAAAGCATATAGTTTTATATAGACTTGCGGTGAAGCCTATATTTACAAGAAAGTGAGTGGGAGCACTACAGCATTTCTGATAAGTATATGTGAATGACATATTATTGATCGGAAATAATGTAGAATTTTCTGGAAAGCATAAAGGAGTATTTGAAAGGAGTTTTTCAAAGAAAGACCTCGGTGAAGCTGCTTACATATTGAGCATTAAGATCTATAGAGATAGATCAAGACGCTTGATAAGATTTTTCAATGAGTACATACCTTAACAAAGATTTTGAAGTAGTTCAAAATGGAACAGTCAAAGAAGGAGTTCTTGCCTGTGTTTTAAGGTGTGAAGTTGAGTGAAGACTCAAAACCCGACCACGGCAGAAAATAGAAAGAGAATGAAAAGTCATTCCCTATGCCTCAGTCATAGGTTCTATAAAGTATGATATGCTGTGTAACAGATCTATTGTATACCCTACATTGAGTTTGGCAAGGGAGTACAATAGTGATCTAGTAGTAGATCACTGGACAGCGGTCAAAATTATCCTTAGTGGAATAAGGATATGTTTCTCGATTATGGAGGTGCTAAAAGGTTCGTCGTAAAAGGTCACGTCGATACAAGTTTTGACACTGATCCAGATGACTCTAAGTCTCAATCTGGATACATATTGAGAGTGGGAGCAATTAGCTAGAGTAGCTCCGTGCGGAGCATTGTTGAGATAGAAATTTGCAAAATACATACGGATCTGAATTTGGCAGACCCATTGACTAAACTTCTCTCACAAGCAAAACATGATCACACCTTAGTACTCTTTGGGTGTTAATCACATGGCGATGTGAACTAGATTATTGACTCTAGTAAACCCTTTGGGTGTTGGTCACATGATAATGTGAACTATGGATATTAATCACATGGTGATGTGAACTGTTGGTGTTAAATCACATGGCGATGTGAACTGGATTATTGACTCTAGTGCAAGTGGGAGACTGAAGGAAATATGCCCTAGAGGCAATAATAAAGTTATTATTAATTTCCTTATTTCATGATAAATGTTTATTATTCATGCTAGAATTGTATTAACCGGAAACATAATACATGTGTGAATACATAGACAAACAGAGTGTCACTAGTATGCCTCTACTTGACTAGCTCGTTGATCAAAGATGGTTATGTTTCCTAACCATAGACATGAGTTGTCATTTGATTAACGGGATTACATCATTAGGAGAATGATGTGATTGACTTGACCCATTCCGTTAGCTTAGCACTTTATCGTTTAGTATGTTGCTATTGCTTTCTTCATGACTTATACATGTTCCTATGACTATGAGATTATGCAACTCCCATTTACCGGAGGAACACTTTGTGTGCTACCAAACGTCACAACATAACTGGGTGATTATAAAGGTGCTCTACAGGTGTCTCCGAAGGTACTTGTTGAGTTGGCGTATTTCGAGATTAGGATTTGTCACTCCGATTGTCGGAGAGGTATCTCTCGGCCCACTCGGTAATGCACATCACTATAAGCCTTGCAAGCATTGTAACTAATGAGTTAGTTACGGGATGATGTATTACGCAACGAGTAAAGAGACTTGCCGGTAACGAGATTGAACTAGGTATTGAGATACCGACGATCGAATCTCGGGCAAGTAACATACCGATGACAAAGGGAACAACATATGTTGTTATGCGGTTTGACCGATAAAGATCTTCGTAGAATATGTGGGAGCCAATATGAGCATCCAGGTTCCGCTATTGGTTATTGACCGGAGACGTGTCTTGGTCATGTCTACATAGTTCTTGAACCCGTAGGGTCCGCACGCTTAAAGTTCTGTGACGATTTGTATTATGAGTTTATGTGTTTTGATGTACCGAAGGTAGTTCGGAGTTCCGGATGAGATCGGGGACATGACGAGGAGTCTCAAAATGGTCGAGACGTAAAGATCGATATATTGGACGACTATATTCGGACATCGGAAAAGTTCCGAGTGGTTCGGGTATTTTTCGGAGTACCGGGGAGTTACGGGAATACGGGGAAGAAGTATATGGGCCTTATTGGGCTTTAGGGGAGAGAGAGAGGCAGGCCGCGCGCCCCCCGAAGGCCTAGTCCTAATTGGACTAGGAGGAGGGGCTGCGCCCCCTCCTTCCTTCTCTTCTCTCTTCCCCTTCCTTCTCTCCTACTCCTACTACTTGGAAGGGGGGGAATCCCACTCCCGGTGGGAGTAGGACTCCTCCAGGGCGCGCCATAGCTAGGCCGGCCCTTCCCCCTCCTCCACTCCTTTATATACGTGGCCAGGGGGCACCCCATAGATACAACAATTGATCTTTGATCTCTTAGCCGTGTGCGGTGCCCCCCTCCACCATAATCCACCTTGATCATATCGTAGCGGTGCTTAGGCGAAGCCCTGCATCGGTAGCATCATCATCACCGTCACCACTCCGTCGTGCTGACGAAACTCTCCTGTGAAGCTTTGCTAGATCGGAGCTTGCGGGATGTCATCGAGTTGAACGTGTGCTGAACTCGGAGGTGCCGTGCGTTCAGTACTTGGATCGGTCGGATCGTGAAGACATACGACTACATCAACCGCGTTGTGCTAACGCTTCCGCTTTCGGTCTACGAGGGTACGTGGACACACTCTCCCCTCTCGTTGCTATGCATGACCATGATCCTGTGTGTGCGTAGGAAATTTTTGAAATTACTACATTCCCCAACATAGCCAACCACTCAGGATGAAAACCTCAACAATAAACCCAGCCGCCAAGAGCCAGGCTACCTCCTCACCAATGGCCTTACGCCTTTCTTCATTGAAACAACGAAGAAACTGCTTGACCGGTTTAAACTTGGGATCAATATTGAGAGTGTGCTCAGCGAGTTCCCTCGGTACACCTGGCATGTCAGAAGGTTTCCTTGCAAAGATGTCCCGGTTCTCACGGATGAACTCGATGAGCACGCTTTCCTATTTCGGATCCATATTAGCACTGATGCTGAACTGCTTGGATGAATCGCCAGGAACAAAATCAACCATCTTAGTGTCACCTGCCGATTTAAACTTCAAAACCGGATCATGCTCTGTAGTTGGCTTTTTCAAAGACGTCATATCCGCCGGATCAACATTGTCCTTGTAAAATTTTAACTCCTCCGTTGCACAATCCGACTCATCATAAGCCGCATCACCTTCTTCACATTCCAAGGCTATCTTCCGGCTCCCATGTACTGTGATGGTCCCCTTGTAACCCGACATCTTGAGCTGCAGATAAACATAACAGGGCCGCGCCATGAACTTGGCATAAGCCGGCCGTCCAAACAGAGCGTGATACGGGCTGTGAATCTTGACTACTTCAAAGGTTAATGTCTCCGACCTAGAATCATGATCATCTCCAAAGGCAACTTCCAGAGCTATCTTACCAACAGGGTACGCCGACTTACCAGGCACCACACCATGGAAAACTGTATTCGACGGAAAGTTTCGTAATAAAGGATATTGATGCTGCTCCCTCCATCCATGAGTACCTTGGTAAACTTATACCCTCCAACCTGGGGTGCAACCACCAATGCTAGGTGACCCGGATTATCAACCCGGGGCGGGTGATCTTCCCGACTCCACACGATGGGCTGCTCAGACCAGCGCAAGTAACGGGGAACCGCCGGTTCAATGGCGTTCACTGCCCTTTTATGAAGCTTCTGATCCCGTTTGCATGAATTTGTGGTGAAGACATGGTACTACCCACTATTCAACTGCTTTGGGTTACTCTGATACTCAGATTGCTGCTGCTGATTCCCCTGACCTGACTGTTGATGGTAGCCACTCTGATTGCCTTGATTGCCCTGATTACCTTGGAATCCAGAACTAGAACCGCCACCGCCGTAACCCGGCCCATGAGAACCAGACCCTGAACCACCACCCGGTCCATGATTGTCTTGAAAAAGATTGGAATTTTTATACTCTTTCATGATGTAGCAATCCTTCCAGAGGTGGCCAGACGGTCTTTCTCGCGTCCCATGCCTTGGGCAGGGCTGATTTAGCATCTGCTCAAGATTAAAGCCTGACCCTCCGGCCCGTGGGGGCGGTTTACCTTTACGACGCTGGCCATTATTCTGTGCGTTGGTGTTAGCCACAAAGTCCAAACTATTATCAGCTTTGCGCTTACCATTGCCTCCCTGATTCGCCGGATTATGCTGCTGTCCTCTGGTGCTGTTGCCCTTCTTTCCCTTTCCCGGCTTGTCATCATCAGACTCGGGGTCCTTGGTACCATCAGAGTCAGCGTACTTAACCAGAGCCGCCATCAGCTCTCCCATGTCATTGCAGTGGTGCTTGAGCCAACCCAACTTCTGCTTAAGAGGCGTAAACTGGCAATTCTTCTCCAACATTATGACCGCTGAACCGGCATTGATGCGATCCGATGAATGTAAGATGGTCGAAACTCGGCGCACCCAATGGGTTGTGGACTCACCCTCTTCTTGGACACAGGCATCCAGATCCACAATTGACATCGGCTGCTTGCACGTATCTTTGAAATTCTGGATAAACCGGGCCTTTAACTCGGCCCATGACCCAATGGAGTTGGCAGGGAGCCCCTTCAACCAAGTGCGAGCCGTTCCATCCAACATCAGGGGAAAATATTTAGCACATGCTGCATCGCTAACATCTAGCAATTCCATGGCCATCTCATAACTCTCGATCCATGCTTCAGGAGGTAAATCGGCTGTATAGTTAGGCACCTTGCGAGGACCCTTAAAATCCTTGGGCAGACGCTCATTACGTATGGCCGACACTAAACATGGTATGCCCAAATTCCTAAAGGTTACACCTGGCTCCACCGAAGTTGTCGGACGAACCGGAGAAGGTTGACGGGCCGCATATTGCGCCGCCAGCTCGGCCTCTCGACGCGCTCTACCTTGATCCACCACGTTCTGAGCATCAGCACCACCGCCCGCCGGGTTATGCCCACGACGCTGGTTATGGTTCCGCCCACTGCTTGACACAGCTGGTTCATCAATATGCCTACTGTAACTCCGGCTTGGGCGAGGGGTGGAATGAATCCGGCTCCGACTGTAAGAATAAGCCTGCTGCTGAACCAATGCTGTCTGAAGGAGCTCTCTAGCCCTCCGCATCTCAACCGCCGTTGGAGACTCGCCTTCAACCGGGATAGCCGCCAATCATGATGCCGTAGCGATCATGTTATCCAAAGGGTTAGAGTAATGACCCGGTGATGTTGGCATGTGTTGCGGTGGGATATTGTTCTGACGAGGCGGATCCATGGTGTGCGGCTGAACCTGCGCTCCCGTCCCAGGCGTTTCAACCCGGTCCGCCACTGGCGGGTTACTGGTTCCTGCTCCTGGCGTGTTAAAGAGGTTCCTTGCCTCGTAAACCAGTGACAGGCGAGACTGATGCCTCCTCCTCATGACTTCGTTTGAAGCGTTCTGATCTAGCATGAGCCGGTAAGACTCCGACTGAATCCGCTGCGCCTGTGCATCCAACGTAACCCGCTCCGAAGCCATCCTGGCATCTTCAGCTGCCAGGTCTTCCTTAGCTTGAGCTATCTGATCTCGCAATTTCACGACCTCCGCGTTATGCTGATCTTGATTACCCGGGTTAACCTCCATCGTCAGCAGTGTTGCCAAGGCGTCTAGTAATCCGGACAAGACTTGAGCCGGCGGGCACGCAGGGCCCCCTGCCCCGGCTGCCGTCGCCGCTGCTGACCCGGAAATCAATGCCGCTGCAGTTGAAGAGGGCTGCACTGGCTGTGTACCGGCCATGAAGATTGCAACCCGGTTTGGCGGCTCGTAGGGGTCCGGAATACTATCACCATCGGAACAGCCCCCAAGCCGACCGTCTTGCAGTTGGTACAATGACTCGGTTTCACTGGTTGGATGACTCGCCATCAGAATAGACAACTGTCTCACCGTCAAATACCGATTTATCCTTAGATCCCGCACCATTGACGAATCCCACGAAGGCACGACTCATGGCGGGCTGAACTCGGGCGGGTTTTGCACGCTGAGCCGTCTCGATGATGTCGATGCAGGTGTCCGGCTCAGGGCCCGGTTCACCGATCTTGCCAATGAAGACGTGAATTCCACCGAAGGGGACCCGGTATCCGTACTCACTTGAGCCGGCCTCGGGGCCCCAGCCTTCATCGTCGATGTAGAGCTTGCCGCGACGACTCTTGGTCATCCGGCCCACAGCGTATCCCTTGATCCCTTCGAAGTTGCCCTTCAAGAACTCAAAACCACCGTGCGCTGGCCCCACGGTGGGCGCCAACTGTCGTGGACTTGACACGGCAGATGTCCTAGCGGAAGGACTTAGTCGTGGAGCCATCATAACTAGGTTAACTTGAAGGGGTTAAACGGGACAAAGGACACAGAGAGTTTACCCAGGTTCGGCCCCTCTCAATGAGGTAAAAGCCTACTCCTGCTTTGTGTTGTATTGCTAGGGTTTCTATTACCAGGGAGCGAATACGCTTGACCTAGTTCCCGATTGTTTGTTACCTGTCCCTAAACCGCCACCGGGTCGTCCTTTTATATACACAGGTTGACGCCCGGCGGTTCACAGAATCCCGGCCGGCTCATAAACGTGTCCGGCTCGGTATCCACTCTTTCCTATCTTACAATACAAGTCATATACTTATGGCGGTTTACATCTATGAGCCCTAACTCGCCTTTGGGCTTTGGGCCTTCTTATTAAGTCTCCTTAGTAAGTCGCCATCTTCTATGTCTTCATGGGCTTCAATACAGGTAAATCACTATGAGCATAACCCGGCCCCTCCTGGGCGGTTTATACTCAATAGTTATATCCCCAACAATTCATGCCAGTTGTATGCACATGTATTGTTCTGGATTGAAGACCCCGAAGTGAAAGTAATCAAGATATCAAAGGGGGTGACTGTAATTTGAGGATTATGCGTATTCATTAAAAGTTAATGCTTTGATCCGGTACTTTATGAAAGGATTATCTTAGATAGCCTTAATTTCCATTAGGATCCCGCACAAATGGGAGGGTGGGACAAAAGACGTTGTGTAAGTTCTTATTGCAAACACGTACAACTATATATAGAATACATTCCTACATTGATGTGATGAACTTGAGCTGGCATGTTGTTGCTTATGTTTATGCTATTACATAATGCATGGATTATATCCATGCAACGTCCCATTATCCATTCTCATGCCTACTGATCATTTTTTCTCTCTCTAAGAAACTTTGTACTCCCTCCGTAAAGAAATATAAGAATGTTTAGATCACTACTTTAGTGATCTAGATGCTCTTATATTTCTTTACGAAGGGAGTACTTGGCAATTGCTGAGTACTGTTGCTTTTATTACTATTCTGCAATCTAACTACAATCACTTCATTGCATTTGCTACTAATAAATTCTCTCAAGCAAGTATTTACTTACAGGTGTTGTCGAGTTGACAACTCAGTTGATAAAGCTTATGAATATTCTTTGTCTCCTTTGTGTCCGATCAAAAAAATTGGGTTGCCATACTTCCCATCGAAGATTGTTGCGATCCCCTGCACTTGTGGGTTATCGTAGACCAGTGATGAGAGTGAAGACCCCATAGTACTCTTCCATGGACATGTCTTCTTGTTATCGAGTGTTGTGTAAATTCTGCAACAAGGAAAAATGAAGTGCACCACTAGGGTGAAGGTAGCGCTGCTCAAAGTACTTCCATATCTCTTTAGCTGAAGTGTGATGCTCAACACTTGTTGGGGTGACAAATCAACACCTAGAACTAAGACTCCCATCACTTAATCGCCGATATTTTGCCAAGATTTCCTAGTTGCATCGTCATTCAAATTAAGTGTGTCATCTGTCAAGTGAGAGGCAAAACCAGACAACCTTAAGATAGTCAGGCTAAAATGCACATTCCCTATTATTTGAACCATCAAGCTTAATTAATATGGTTGCTAGGACAAAACAACATGATCTTCCCTTCACTGGGAAGCAACAACCTATCCAGCAGATATGAACAAAGAAAGTAGCATCATGGATTGACTTACTGAGCAGACAAGTTGGAAAGCACCCAATTAGACAGCAGTTGTAAACAACAACAAACAAGAACAACATCACAACACTAGGCTCACTGCTGGAAAACATAGGAGCAACACAAGTTGGTTAGTTGCTGGAAAGAAGATGAGAGGATCTTAATGTTGGAGATGAAATGAAGTGCCCAGAACGTGTTGGAGAGTGAGGGAGGTTGTCGAGAGCAAGTGAGAGCGCCTAGACCTTGTTGGAGAGCAAGGAGAGCTCATCAGATGCAGTCGCCGAGGACACACCGAGGAGCTTGCTGGAGAGCAACTCCTACATGTTGATGGCTAAAATGGGATGGTACGGCAATGTGGATGTCGCTAGACTAGAAGGTTTCATCTGAATCACCTCTCCCACGACTAGTAGGATAGGAACTAGAGTTGGCTCTGCTGCCATTTTTCGTAATGTGTAAGAAAGAAAGGAGCCGAACCATTTTCTGTATTGAGAGTAAGAGAGATATACAGGATTACATGGGCCTAGGCCTTACTCAACTATGACTATGGGCTTGTACAAGAGGCACACACATATAAACTTAACGTAGCTATACCAATTGGTATAGACTATGATGATGAATCTGCTTGGCATGCTGATACAAAAGGTTTGTTTTCAGTAAAAACATCATACCATGTCTATGTGGAGGAAGGAAAGAAGAGAAGCCAAAGAGGGATATATAGTTGGATCGTCAAGGCAAAATGCAGAACATGTAGTAAATTGGAGAAAGATATGGATAGCATGATGCCCAAATCATTTAAAGCACTTCATATAGAGATTAGGCCACAATTCCTTGGCATGGAGCAATTATTTGATAAATAGAGGAGCTGAAGCAGATAAGGATTAACCGTTATGTAAGCAAACCTTTAAAGATAGTGGCCACTTCTTTCTCAAATGTAAAAGAAATGGCTCAAATATGGGAAATGTTACGAATGGGAAACACGGGAAGGAATCTGGTAACGAAACAATGTGTTGCAGAATTTATAAATAAAGCTCCAAAGCTAGAAAAAGAAGAAAACAATAAGGTTATAGTACTCTTGTGGGAGTGGTGGAATGAAAGGAATAAAATCAGAGAGGATGGTAAAGTATGAAGTAATGATGTTATATATTACACTATTATTAAACAGACTAATGAATATTGTCATGCTTTCTTGAAGGAAAAGGAGCTCAAGAAAACATGTTAAGAACAGTGGAAACCACCTCGACACGGAGCGCTGGAGATGAACATTGATGGGGCCTTTCATGTTCAAACGAATAGTGGTGGCTATGGTGCTGTAACCCATGATAATAAGGGATCAATTCAGGCATGTCAAGATTGGAGAATCTAATAAGACCTCTTCACCCTGAAATATTGGCTGCTACTCGTGGTGCCTAGCTGCCATGTCGAGAGGAATCATTGGTATCTACTTTGAAAGTGACTCCATGTTATTAAAACATGGGGTAGAGCAAAAGGAACGAGATCGATCAGGTGTCTGCATGGCGCTAGGGGAGCCGAAAGAGTTCCTACACCAAAACTTTGATTGGTTTGTCATTAGTTTTGCAAGTAGGAATTGTAACAGAGTAGCCCATGTATTAGCAAGTATGGGACATTTCATGGCTATGTATGAGGTGTTAAGCATGTAACCCTTGATGTACAAGTGTTAGTGGCGAGTGAGTCAGCTTCGTCCACAGAGTAGTGCAGTCTGATGCATTCGTTTCAAAAAAGCAAGTTCTCAAGGTTTAATAGGCGAGGGAAGTTTGGTGCACTCACCACATGAAGCATTTGGAATTTTGGATACACAACAACTCGACCATCACTTATGTTCATGCATTTGCTAGTTTCCACGCTCATGCATCCCATGTATATATTATTCGTGTTTGCAGTAAAATAATATGATCTGACATAAATCCGAGGCACAATCTCTTTACCCGAACTTTTCGCACATCGACATTCCGACAATGCTTCGGTAGAGAAGAAGAACGATACGAGTGTGTTGAATTTAACAAAACTACTTTGAAGAAACTACGTGAGTCACCCACCCTGGAATCCCAAGAATGTTAGGAACCTTCTTGGGTTTGTAATGCGAGGACTAGACAAATTGCTCCCCCGTGTCGAGGATGACCTAAAGCATGAGAATAATGAAGCAAGAGCACTAGATACCATGATAATGTTGGCACCACCAATGTTATCAGTGCAAAGACAAGAAGAGGCACCCCCGTTGACTGGGTTGTCGAGGAAGATGACTCAAAGAACCAAAATGGCAAAACGAGATCACTATGCACACCATGACAATATCCGCATCACCAATAATGTTATCACCGCCAAGATAGTCCAAGGCACCCCGTGACCATCCGTTGACACAAGTCTTCAATTCACCGTGCCAAAACACGGATGGTTCCTTGCTGTCGACGACGAGGGTCACCGGAACAGGATAACTCCACCTCACACAATTATGAAACAATTGAATAACTACACATCACACAGTTAGCTACACAAGGCATGTTGAATATACTCCTTCCGTTTCTTTTTAGTCTGCATATAAGATTTGGTCAAAGTCAAACCTTGTTAACTTTGACTAAGTTTATAGAAAAAAAAAATCGAGATTCACAATATGAAATCAATATTGTTAGATGCATCATGAAATTAATTTTCATACCATATCTCTACTCCTAATGGAGGAGTCCGTACGTCGTTTCGTTCGTTCGCTCACCCCCCACCCCCCTCGATCGATACCTCCAACAGATCCCATCCCCACCATTTTTATCTCCCCTGAAAAACCGGTACGCATCAAACCAGGGAGAAAAACCCACGCTTTCCTAATCAAATCCGATTTTTTTTCTCCCCTGAAAAAACGGTAGGCATCAACCCAGGGAGATAAAACCCACGCTTTCCTAATCAAATCAATATATACTTCCACGCTTTCCTAATCAAATCAATTCCGATTGATATACTGATTAGATTAGGAAACAGGACTTTCCTCCATTGATTAGTACAATCTATTGTTTCCTTCCTTCCCACGTTCAGAACTTTCAAAAGGCGGAAACGGTTCTGCTGCGGACCGACGTCGGTGGCGGTCACGGTCTTCTCGTCGACGAAGGGCACGGGCAGGTCGAAGCGGAGCCTCGGGTAGGGGAGCAGGTGCGCGCGTATCCATCGCGGGTCAGTTCTCTCCTTGTCCTTGGGAGCGGAGACGGCGAGCGGCACGGCCTCGATGGGCTCGCCGGCCACGTGTGATGGCACCACCAGAGCAGCCGCGTCCGCCGAGAGCCTGGCCGCGTCGGCATCGGCCCATTGCTCTGCTGCGGCTGCAGGGTCGTAAAGCGTAGCGCGGCTCTGCCCTAGCAAGGATATAATGGCTCGTTCCGGCGCCGGAGCACATCGTGAATGTGTTCGTCCTGTGTCGCGGCAAACAGGTTACGTTGTCGTTGGTATGTGGTTGTCTAGGCGCCGGCGTCCCCGTTCGGCTTGGTACTGTTCGGCTTGGAAGAGACTTCACGGAACTTTGCTGCTGATTTCTCTTTTAGCTGCTAAAATTGGTTTCATGTGCACCCGCAACAGATCTAAGCAGTACTCTGAATTTTGGGTCTTGGCCGGAATTATGCGCACCTGTTCTGATTTCTTGGGTTTATTTGCCTGAATTATGCGTCTTTGCTCTGAAAATTACTGTTCTGCCGCTTAATTTCGCGAGAATTTGGGGAATTCTCTTGGCAGATGTTGTTCTCGACCCACCAGGCATGTGAACTGCGCCGTGCGTGCTGGAGAATTGTGGCGTTAATTGGCTTGACCAGTTCGAGATAGTCCACAACAGTTGCGCCATGAATTTACTTGGGCTAAACTCGGGAACATGATAGTCTGAATTTGGCCATAGTAAATGCTGCAGTTCTGCGAGGATCTCCTTGCTTGGAAATTTTTCCTTCTCTGGATCTTGGTTCCTTTAATATGATGTGCCGAATTCAAATTTTAGCAGAAAAGTTTACTGCATGCACAAACTGTTCAGTTGTCCAAGTATACAAACGTATATTTTGTTTTTCGTTATTTATCTCTATAACTCAGTTTCAGTACTCAACTGACAATAGGTTTTTTGGAGATGGTACTTGAGAATTATTTTAGTAAAGTGGACTGTGGAGTTGGCACTTGATCTCCAATGACTCTTCGTCATAGAAGGGTGCTAAGTACTTATTTGCCGAACTAGAATTAGTAAGTGCATGGTGCGTCGTTACTGCTCTTACATCTTCAAAAAATTTAGTGTGCTTTACAAGCTTCATAATCCATCGATATACATGTAGCTTATCTGCAGGATAGATATTCATTGGGAATGCAATATTCCTCTAGAGAAAATAATATTTTTTTTGGAAGATTGGTATATATTTAGTAGTGGATATTCAGCTAGCACACATATGCTTTTCCCGTGTACTTCACAGATTTTTTTTATCAGTTGAGAAAGGGGATAACAAATAATGGTTGTTGTCACAGTACAAGCCAACTCCATTGTGCATTTATATCTTTAAATTTTGCGCAAGTACTATCATGCATGAGGTTGTCAATATATTTGTAGAAGTTTTTGCCCTCGAGATTTTTTTGGTTTCAGCTGCTGCTGCAAAGAATACGCCTCTATTTATCCTTGGCATCTTCTTTATATTCACCGCTTTGTATGCAATATATAACATAATGAGAAATATATGTTGCAATTGTCTTTTGTTTGAGCATGTCTATTAACATTTGCCTCTTCTCCTATTAGGTTGTGGTCTACAACAGAGCAACCAGGCATGGATATGGATACTTTGCTAGAAAGTCACCGAAGAGGTCACCAAATAATTTTAAAGGACATAGGATATGTTGTGCACCATATCTTCCGTGTGACTTCCCTCACCAATTGTCGGGCACTTTTCTATTTTTATGTTATAATAATTTAAGCGCAACTATCATGTATGCAATTATGAGAATAGTGTAATTATAGTTTACATGAACCTGTTGAATATCCTATTATTAGTAAAAAAAAAGGATATACATTTTTGCCGACAATCAAGCATTTGCTCTCCCTTTTCTTTTACTATTTTTTATGTCTGGACAATTTGTTACCTATCTTCCAAAGGGAGCTAGAAGGGTACATGGTGGCTGCTAGAGTGGGATAAAGCAAGAGCAACACCTTGTATGCCCCAAAAATGTCATTTTCGACGATTCTTATATTCATCTGTATGAGGAACAATTGGATGTTTGTTAAACATGGTTGAAAATCATAATGTAATTCCGTAGTAATGCAAGGGTATTTAAGTAAGTAGGTTCAGATGTTAGACATGCCTTTTTGATAATAAAAAACTGACAGAATGAAAACATGTGATTTATTTAGTGGTCATATTTCTGCCAAATCGCCATCATCCACAATTTTTATTATTCGCTCCATGTTGTGGAAAGTGTTGCCAACATAGTTTTGATACTGCTGTCGGTGTCAAAACCGGCAGACCTCGGGGTAGGGGGTCCCGAGCTGTGGATTCTCGGATCAATGGTAACAGGAACGAAGGAGACGATGAACACGGTGTTTTACCCAGGTTCGGGCCCTCTTAATGGAGGTAAAACCCTACGTCCTGCTCTTGTTTATATTGATGAAGTATCAAGGTACAGAGTTGATCTACCTCGAGATCATATGTTGTAGTCTAAACCCTAGGGGTATGATGAGTAATGTCACAATCTGTCTCTCAACTAGCCTAGCCTCGGCTTATATTATGTACCGGAGGCCTAGGATAACAAGAGTCCTAGTCGGCTACGTCGGTGGAGAGGAGTCCTTGTCTTGATCACCAAGTCTTGTGGAATCTTCCTCTTATATGTCATCGGCTGTCCGAACTGGCCCATTAGTGAATCGCCATGGGGGTCCTTGGCCCGACCCACTGGTCGGGAGACGACGTGGTGAGTACCCCTTAGTCCAGGACACCATCAACTATGCTAGGTAGTTCGATCCAATGATTTATGTTTGTCAAGCTTGGATCTCAGAGACGGAGATAATTCATAGAGGAAGAATAAAAAGAAAAGGAAGAGTCATTTGACGTGAAAAAAATCAGCAATGTCACCTAATGTGCTCTAAACGTACATGTTAGAGATGATTTGTGCTGAATCACTAGAATATGTATTGCAGTTCGATCCAGTGATTCATGTTTGGCGTGCTTGTATCTCGGAGACAGAAAATTTATAGAGGCAGAAGAAAAAGGAAAAAGAAGAGTCCTCTGAGACGGAGATAATTTTTCCAACTAGAGTCGAGGAGGGTGTGGGAAAGAGCTCATGATCTCTCGTGGAAGCCACACCCTGGTTATTCTTGCCGGGCCACCACGTGCCCCATCCTTCCGTCATCGACCTCGTTATTGCTGGATCCTCTACCAAGGGCCTCGTTGCTGATGTCGAATCCTCATGCTGGCCATTCTCAGCTTCACAGCCTACGTCTCCCACAACACCCCGTGCAGGGGAGGCGCTGGAGGGGGGCAACGTGGTTATCATCCCGACCAGGGACGACCTCTTCAATGGCCTATGGAACTCATTTGAAGGTAAATTGGTGCTTAGTATCTCCATAAGCACAGCAGTAACAATTCGATTATCTACATATTGTATAGTTGCTATGATGCATACGATCTAACTTTGGCTTTGTCAATGACTAATGTACTCTAGAATTTTTTCATCACGATAAATTATAATTTGCTGAGAGAGGTGAAGGAAACAATCAAACTTGAAAAAAATAAGTTGTCTAATCTTATTTTATATTCACAAGATAGTTTATTTTTTGGAAGATTAGATAGGAAAGCAAGCAGATGATCTATTGTACTCAAGTTGAGAGTGGTTGTATCTTAATTCATGCATGTACATGCTTTCGAGGTGATGTGCCCAACATGCTTCTGCACGACAATGACAATGGGAAATGAGCATAACTCATGCATAGATACATTGATTAATGTTGGGAAATCTGAGGTGTTCCTTCTTGTTGTGCCATTTCGTTTTGGTGATTTTGCATGCTGAGTGTGATGATTCTAGGTTATGGAGGTCCACTTGATTTCTACTATCCCTTCAAATGATTCAACTCTTTGTACATACCAGTACTTAAAAAACGTGAGAAATTTCCAACAACGGATACGGTGGTTGCTTTAAGAGTTAATAATGAACACGGTGGCCTATCAGTTGCATGCCCAACAACTAACATCATATTTTTGTTCCGTGGTAATGCACGACATTCAATTGTATGTTACAACGTGACAATGACTTAGGAGACATCGGATTTGCCTTCTTAGCTGGGGGGAGGCGTCACGCCCCCCCCCCCCCCCCCCCCCCCTCCCTTGATGGCGGTGGCGGATCGACACAAACACGTGGGGAGGGGATCAAGGCGGATAGCGCAGCGGTTGGCAGGGGACTCCTCCTTGGCAGTCTGTGGGGAATTATGGTGTGAAGGAGAGAAGGTGCCTTGGCGAAGGTGAGGTGGGTGTCATCTGGTTTTAAAGGAGAGTGGTCCAACGAGGAATGTCCCACTACGGCGTGAAACCGAGCGGGGGGGTCCCGCACAAAAAGGGAAGGGATTTTTGTGTTGGGCCCGCGTGTTGCAGATAACATGAAGCATAGTTCGGACAACCACAATCCCCTTGATCTGGATATATGGGTGCCAGACTGTCCAGACGTCCATTTGATGTCCAAACACGCTCGGATGTAAAAGGAAGAAATGAGCTCCGACCTTGAAGATGATCTTAATTATTTGTCTGATTCATAAATGCATTGCAGCCCGTAGCAACGCATGGACATTCTACTAGTAGCTTTAGTGTTTTGGATGTTGATATTTTTTTCTACAAAGTTGGTCAAACTTTATAAAGTTTGACTTTGACCAAATCTTATATGCAGACTAAAAAGAAATGGAGAGAGTACTAAAAGGTTAAGTAAATGAGATGAGATCAGACTAACACAGTGTTGGATAGCAAAGCATGACGGCAGAACACCACACCGGGAGACAAGGAAGGAAGCGGCTCGCGCGCGGGCCTGTGAAGGAAGAGGATACGGCCTGCAAGCTCCGTAGTGTGGGCTGGGCAGAGGATACGGCCCGACGGCCCGCACCTGCCGCGCCTTGAAATACATCGTCTTTGGCGCTCAACGCAACCGCCTCAACCAACCGCTTTCCTCGCCGGAGTCCCCAACAAACCAAGAACCCCTCGCCCTCTCTCCACCGCGCAGCAGCCCACCGCCTCTGCTCTCCACCGCCGGCGAACAATGGACCCCTTCCAGGACGGGCACCACGTGCGGCTGCGGAGCCTAGTGCACCGCACCTACCTCCACGCCGCCGAGGACGGGGAGAGCGTCACCCTCAGACAGCTCCACGGATCCCTGAACGCGGCGTGGGCGGTGCACATCTACCACGGCGGAGACGACGATGGATTCGGCTACGACTACGTCGGCGGCCAGCGCCTGCTCCTCCACAGCGCCGCCTACGGCCGCTACCTCGCCGCCGCGGCCAGGCCGGCGCGGCTCGGCCACAGCGGCCTCCGCGCAGAGCTGAGCGACTACAACCATCCGGTGGTGGAGGCCATCATGTGGCGGGTCGTCGAGTCGGGCTTCGCGGACGACGTCGTCCTGCTCCGCCACGTCGGCGGCCGCTACCTCCGCGCCAACGGCAAGTACCTCCCCTGGAACTCCTCCGGCGTCAGCGTCGACGACGACGCCAGCTCCATGATGTACTGGGTTGTCGAGCCCATCCCCTTCAGAGAGGCGGGCATGCCTGCCATTCCTGGTCCGCTTCCGGTGAGCTCGCCATGACCCGCTTCTTGAGTAGTTTCTTTCAGCTTCTTGCCAAATTTGTGCCTCCTGAGTGAGTGAGATGGTTAATGGTTTAACTGCAGACTCGCCCAAGATACCTCTCCGCTATATTCGGTTCTCCCAGACGGCGGATCCTGTTCGTGCGGGCGCTCGGGGACGGGTACTACCCCGAGGAGGTCGACGGCTGGCGCCAGTTCTTGTTCAGGGGGAGGTCCGTGTTCTGCCTGAGGGACGACCTGGCGTTCCGCCTCCCCGTCGTCCTGTACAAGCAGAACATCGCCATGTGCGTCCGAGCGGGCCGCTACGGGAGGCTGACCCCGCTCGTCGTCGACCTGCCCCATGGCGGCTACCGCGAGACCCTCGAGATTGTCGTCTTCCTGGCCGGGACACCTGGTGAGAGCCTCTCTCCATGCCCCAACTTCTGATGGTGGCAATAAGTGAAAACCGGTAGTCTTTGCTGCATGGCCATGATCTTTTGGAGTTTATTTTAGCTTACTGAAGCTGTTACAATCTGACAAACAGGTTACTGAAACTGTTGTAGTCTGAAAAACAGTTTACTGAAATTGAATTTTTTTTTTAGATTCATTTACTGAAATTGTTGTAGTCTGAAAAACAGTTAACTGAAACTGTTACGTGTCTCCTAATGGTGAACACCGGTAGTCTTTGACTGAATTTGTTATTCACGACGTGCAAACTTTGGTATAGTTTACTGAATTTGTTCTAGTCTGAAAAACAGTTGTCTGAATCTGTTGAAGTCTGAAACTGTTAGTGTGAGGTGTCTGCAACTGTTGTAATCTTGTAGATAAGTAAAAGATGATCTGAAATTGAAACCCCAAATCAGTTGATTCATCTCTCTTCAGCCTCAACAGAGAAGATGGTGATATCAGTTTGATTCAGCCCATTTTACTTGGGTTGAATAACCTGTGAACAAAATTCAGGTTCCAACATGACCTGTAAATTATATTTTGTTTCTGCACATGATTTTTGTTCAGGTTTTGTACATGACCTGTAATATTATGATACATGACCTGTTAGAACCTGGGAATTGTCTGAAAATGGTGTAGTCCAGTAGAAAAGTAAAAGTAGTTGGATGGAAATAATAGGTGCCATATGGATTTATCAAAGCTAATTGCATGTTTCTGTTCTTGATTCAGATATTCAGTTCGACCATTCCATATGTTTGCCTCTAATAGAAATTATGGAAGCTAAAATATCAAATCAAGTTCAGTCATCTCATTTCACCTTTGCAGAGAAGATACTAATTTCTAAACTGTGAATAAAATTCAGGTAGTACCTTACAAAAGTGTATACAATCCTTAGTTCCTTGCACATTACATTGTTTCAGGTTTTTTCTTCTTGATCTTGTTATTGATTATTGGTCTGCTGCCTAACTCGCTCATAATTTCTGCTAATTCAGGCTACGATGCGCTGCGATACCCAGATGTCGATGCACAGTAGAGAAAGTTCAGAGCGGGAGTCCCGACAGTTCACCTGTTCACAAGTTTCGCTGCCGTGGATATGATGGCGTCAACTTCTGCCTATAGATGGATATATAGATACAGATTCAGAAAACTCAGCAGCTCTAGAACTACTGAAAGCATTGCGACCAATGGTTGAACAATTTTGTAGTGATGCTGGAATGTAGTAGCTCTTCTGACATTCATCTCTGTGATGTGATTGCCACGGCTTCGTAGACAGAGCACTTCACTGTAGGGTATACTTGCAATGAGTTGATGGTCCTGCAAGTTTTTTGGACATGCATTTCACATACTGGAAAATACATTAGTTTTTGCAATGAGCCGATGTTCCTTCATTCCTTTTAGAAATGAAGAATGCAGAATGCAGTGGGTTCTTCTGTTTGTCGTTCTGCTGTTTTATGTGTTTTTAGAATCCTTAACTCCTGGCCTTAAAGCACTCTTCCTGTGAGCTGTTGATCATGTTTTTCGTTCTGCTGTTTTGTGTGTTTTTAGAGTCCTTAACTTGGCCTTAAAGCAACAAATGTCTTATGCTAGAATAGTCTGAAGCTTCAAAAAGAAATAGCACTTGAATGTTCATGCTGTAGATTGTCAGGGCACAGAGTACCTGAATCCTTGCGAAATCTGTCGAACACTTAATGCCAGATTGGCCTGGCTCTTTCGCAAAGACAATTTTGAACCCCGTAAACAATTGGGTAAACACCATCGTATCATCTGAGGCAAATAAGACTCGGTTTCGAAAGAGCAGCAGCCATGCCTTGTCACCTCTGAGAGAGCTTAATTTTTTCCTGCCCCGCACGACTGCATTGTACCACAGGCAGTAATGCACCCCCCAACATTTCTTTCAGGAGTATCCTGCCAAAAGGGAAACAGAACCTATATAATTAGGAGAAGGGAAATTTGTATCAAGCGCCACATCACCAAAGCACAGTCCGGGGATTTCTTCAGTTTGCTGGTCCACAACAGCTTACACCTTCTCTGCTAGGCAAAACCAAAAGGTGAAAAATATGCCATGAACTGCTTATATATGGCCATAACCGACACATAATATATTTTTCTCAACAGGTTTATCGTGCCCCTGTTTCCAAGTGCTCCTTTTTATGCAAGACAATCAACACTCAAATCCCACTGCTACAAAAAATATATTTTTTGTCCTAACACGTGCAGGGTTCATGAGTTCGTCGTCAACTGTTGTTGCTCATGCAGTTGAGATACCATTTTTTTTTCCAAGTTCTCATGTTATTGCTCATACACCTACAGTAGCCTCTTCCTTCCCTACCTCTTCTCCCACTCAATCGGGCAGTTTGTTGGCAGATATTGTGCGTTTCAGTATTGAATCTAACCTGCATAATCGCCTAACCTCTGTTGTTGTTTCAGAATTGGTGTCTTTAGTGTCTTTGTTGCAGGATGTCATGCCCTCGGGTGACCAGGATGCTCGCTTCTTCATTGGGGCCTAGACTTCTCCACAAAAAATGCATACGAGGCCATCCTTCGTGAGCCAGATGAGGACATCAACGCCAAGATTATTTGGGAAACAAGGCTTCCTAACAAAGATCAAAGTCTTTGCCTGGCTAGCCTTTGGTGATCTACTCAACACCATGGCTAACCTAGCACACAAGCAACTACTTCGCCTTGCCCTAGATGCAACTTTACTGCCGAGTGTGCCTCACACCTCTTCATCACATGTCCTTACTCTACTCGGGTGTGGCAGTGTTTGGGGCTCATGCCAACCTCCACACTCACCGACGATCTTTGGGGAATGCTACTACCGGCTCAAACAGCTCACCGCATTTGGCCCTTTGTACTACTCTATATCCTATGGCGAATCTGGGATGCAAGGAACGCCAGAACTTTCAGAGATACTCACTCCATCACTACTATCAAGCTCATCATAGAAGACTTGGACTTATGGTCACATAGGATATCTAAGCCTAGTGACAAAGAAGATGTACTCTCATGGCGGCTGTTCCTCTCCTGTGCTTATGTAATCTCCCTCCCCCTACCTTGTTTCTGTTGAAAACAGCGTCAGTCCGGGTTAGTTTAATTCAAATCATGCAAATTAGAGTCCAAAACAAGATCAAAAGTGTTTGGAAAAGTAGATATGTTTGAGACGTATCAGTTATATTGATTCGGCGAGAGAGATCCTCTCGAGGAGGTTACATGGGCGTTCGGTTCCAGGACTAACCGAGAGAGAGATTACAGGGGGTTGGGATAGAGATAGATGCAATCTTAAACGGAGAATAAAAACTATCTCTATCTCCTAGAAGTGGTGCCCAAGACAACCCTTGGCCGGCCCATGATATTGCTTGTTTAACAGAATAAACCACATGGTTACAATTTAGGCTCCCCCACAATAACACAAATGCAAGTATTTATTAAATGGGTACATGAGGTCAATGACACGAAGACAAAGGTCTGACATCCAATCCAAAATATATCCATATGCAATTCTCCATTACCATTCTCCATACACCAAAATATTGTCATCCACGTGAGAGTCTGTAGATAGCAATAGTAGTTGTAACTGTTGGGCTCGTATGACAAGTGACATATGTAAGGAAATAGTAGAAACTAATGTAGTTACCAATAGTTGCAATCCAACGGAGTCTTGGGCAACTTGATAGTTTGAATATCCTCCTCCTCGTCCTCCTCTCCATCCTAAATGGTTGAAAGTTAGCCATGACAATAACATAAGATGGTAAAAATAAAGAAAAAAATGAAAATCACACCACCGCATTCAAGTTTTTGTGGGCACCCTTAATATAACTTCCAACACACACCAAGCCCTCCACCGTAGCTGGTTTTAGAGTACTCCTAAAGTCATCTAAAACACTTCCACCGGTGCTTAAACTTGATTCTTCGCCATCGACATCCCCGGTCACTCCTCCATCGTTAATTTCATGATCCCCACTCATGTGTGAGTAATTTCTCTATAGGCTCATGGGATGGATGGTAATTGGATGCGCTCTCTTATGTAATACCTGCCGGAATTGTTAGGGTTTAATGCCTAGTATCATATATATTATGGGATTGATGTTGTCATGACTTTGCTAAGGTTAATGCTTGACACTAGGGCCCGATTGTCATGATTTTAGATCTGAACCATATGTATTTCCATAAATATCTATGTGTTTGGATCATTCATGCTAGTTGTATGCACATGTTATTATTCTGGATAGAAGACCCCGAAGTGAAAGTAATCAAGATATCAAAGGGGGTGACTGTAATTTGAGGATTATGCGTATTCATTAAAAGTTAATGCTTTGATCCGGTACTTTATGAAAGGAGTGTCTTAGATAGCCTTAATTTCCATTAGGATCCCGCACAAACGGGAGGGTGGGACAAAAAACGTTGTGTAAGTTCTTATTGCAAACATGTACAACTATATATAGAATACATTCCTACATTGATGTGATGAATTTGAGCTGGCACGTTGTTGCCCATGTTTATGCTACTACATAATACATGAATTATATCCATGCAACGTGCCATTGTCCATTCTCAAGCCTACTGATCATTTTTGCTCTCCCTAAGAAACTTTGTACTTGGAAATTGCTGAGTATTGTTGCTTTTGTTAGTATTCTGCAATCTAACTACAATCACTTCATCGCATTTGCTACTAACAAATTCTCTCAAGCAAGTATTTACTTACAGATGTGGTCGAGTTGACAACTCAGTTGCTAAAGCATATGAATATTCTTTGTCTTCCTTGTGTCGAATCAAAAAAATTGGGTTGCCATACTTCCCATCGAAGATTGTTGTGATCCCCTGCACTTGTGGGTTATCGTAGACCAGTGATGAGAGTGAAGGCCCCATAGTACTCTTTCACGGACATGTCTTCTTGTTATCAAGTGTTGTGTAAATTCTGCAACAAGGAAAAATGAAGTGCACCACCAGGGTGAAGGTAGCGTTGCTCAAAGTACTTCCATATCTCTTTAGCTGAAGTGTGATGTGATAACCCACAAGTATAGGGGATCGCAACAGTTTTCGAGGGTAGAGTATTCAACCCAAATTTATTGATTCGACACAAGGGGGGCCAAAGAATATTTGCAAGTATTAGCAGCTGAGTTGTCAATTCAACCACACCTGGAGATTAATTATCTGCGGCAATATGATCAGTAGCAAAGTAATATGATAGTTTTGATAGTAGTAGCAACAGAAATAGTAACGGTAACAGTGATAGCAATGATTTTGTAGCAAGTGTAACAGTAACAGCAACAGTAGTAACTTAGCAAGAACAATATAAGAGAAATTCGTAGGCATTGGATCGGTAAATTTGTTGGATGATATTCATCATATAACAGTCATAACCTAGGGTGATACGGCACTAGCTCTAGTTCATAAATATAATGTAGGCATGTATTCCGTAAATTGTCATACGTGCTTATGGAAAGAACTTGCATGACATCTTTTGTCCTACCCTCCCGTGGCAGCGGGGTCCATATGGAAACTAAGGGATATTGAGGCCTCCTTTTAATAGAGAACCAGAACAAAGCATTAGCACAAAGTGAATACATGAACTCCTCAAACTACGGTCATCACCAGAAAGTATCCCGACTACTGTCACTCCGGGGTTTACGGATGATAACACGTAATAGGTGACTATAACTTGCAAGATCGGATCTAGAACATAGATATAATGGTGATAACATTAACGGTTCAGATCTGAAATCATGGCACCCGGGCCCAAAGTGACAAGCATTAAGCATGGCAAAGTCATAGCAACATCAATCTCAGAACATAATGGATACTAGGGATCAAGCCCTAACAAATCTAACTCGATTACATGATGAATCTCATCCAACTCCTCACCGACCAGCGAGCCTACGAAGGAATTACTCACTCCCGGTGGGGAGCATCATGGAATTGGCGATGGAGAAGGGTTGGTGATGACGAAGATCGAAGTCCCCCCTCTCCAAAGCCCCAAACGGACTCCAGATCTGTCCTCCCGATGAAGAACAGGAGGTGGCGGCGGCTCCGTCTCGTGAAACGCGATAATTCTTTCTCCCTCGTTTTTTCTCCAAAAATAGGATTTTATAGAGTTGGAATCAGGGTCTGCGGGGCCACCAGGTGGGCACAACCCACCTGGGCGCGCCAGGAGGGGGGCGCGCCCTGGTGGGTTGTGCTCACTCATGGGGCCCCCTCCGGTGGTTCTTGGCTCCAGTATTTTTCTTTTATTCCATAAAAAATCTCCAAAAAGTTTCGTGCCATTCCGAGAACTTTTATTTCTGCACAAAAACAACACCATGGTAGTTCTGCTGAAAACAACGTCAGTCCGGGTTAGTTTCATTCAAATCATGCAAATTAGAGTCCGAAACAAGAGGAAAAGCGTTAGGAAAAGTAGATACGACGGAGACGTATCAACTCCCCCAAGCTTAAAACTTTGCTTGTCCTCAAGCAATTCAGTTGATAAATTGAAAGTGAAAAAGAAAAACTTTTACGAACTCTTTTGCTCTTGTTTACATAAATAAGCTTAAGTAGCACCCATGTTTTTAGCAAAGATCATGACTAACCATGTCGACAATAACTCTTAAAAAATATATTAACTCATATCAATGGCATAATCAACTAGCAAGCAATAATAGGATATCTCAAATGACAACACTTTGTCAAAACAACCATGATATAATATGACAATAGTGGTATCTCGCTAGCCCTTTCTGAGACCGCAAAACATAAATGCAGAGCACCTCCAAAGTTCAAGCAGCGACTAAACATTGTAATTCATGGTAGAAAAGATCCAGTCATGATGCACCCAACATTAGCTATACACAATGCACGAGGATGACAATAGTGCTCTCAGATCTGGCGCTTATTTGAGAAGGTGATGACACAACATAAAAGTAAATAGATAGTCCCTTCACAGAGGGAAGCAGTGATTTGTAGTGGTGCGAGAGCTCAAATTTGAAACAGAGATAAATGAAATTCTGAGAAATGCACCTTTCTTGTTTACTTCGCGACCATTAGTTATCGGTATCTTCCATGCTAAAAACATTAGTGGCAGTTCCCAAGAGATAAAAAGTAAAGGTTTACTCCCCCTCCACCAATCAGACACACTCCATGGCTAACCGAATCCACGGGTATCGTCCATACCAACAACAATCCTAGGGATCAATCGTAGTCCTTTCGATAAGTAAGAGTGTCGAACCCAACGAGGAGCAGAAGGAAATGACAAGTGGTTTCAGCAAGGTATTAACTGCAAGCACTGAAATAATCGGTAACAAGTTGTTTGATAGCAAGATAATTTGTAACAAGCAAGTAACGGTAACGGTGACGAAAGTGCAGCAAGGTAGCCCAATCTTTTTGAGGCAAAGGACAGGCCAAAACGGTCTCTTATGATAAGAAAAATGTTCTTGAGGGTACACGGGAATTTCATCTAGTCACTTTCATCATGTTGGTTTGATTCATGTTCGCTACTTTGATAATTTGGTATGTGGGTGGACCGTTGCTTAGGTGTTGTTCTTACTTGAACAAACCTCCTACTTATGATTAACCCCCTCGCAAGCATCCGCAACTACAAGAAAAGTATTAAGATAAAATCTAACCATAGCATTAAACTTTTGTATCCAAATCAGCCCCTTATGAAGTAGCGCATAAACTAGGGTTTAAGCTTCTGTCACTCTCGCAACCCATCATCTAATAACTACTCCACAATGCATTCCCTTAGGCCCTAATAAGGTGAAGTGCCATGTAGTCGATGTTCACATGACACCACTAAGGGAATCACAACATACATATCATCAAAATATCGAACACATATCAAGTTCACATGATTACTTGCAACAAGATTTCTCCCGTGACCTCAAGAACAAAAGTAACTACTCACAAATGATAATCATGCTCAAGATCAGAGGGGTATTAAATAACATAATGGATCTGAACATATAATCTTCCACCAAATAAACCATATAGTAATCAACTACAAGATGTAATCAACACTACTAGTCACCCACTAGTACCAATCTAAGGTTCCGGTACAAAGATTGAACACAAGAGATGAATTAGGGTTTGAGAGGAGATGGTGTTGTTGAAGATGTTGATGGAGATTGCTCTCCCAAAGATGGGAGAGTTGTTGGTGATGATGATGATGATGATTTCGCCCTCCGGGAGGGAAGTTCCCCTGGCAGAATCGCTCTGCCGGAGGGCAAAAGTGCTCCGGCCCAAGTTCCGCCTCAAGACGGTAGCGCTTCGTCCCGAAAGTCCTCTCATCCTTTTTTCTAGGTCAAAATGACTTATATACCAGAAGATGGGCATCGAAGGTGGGCCGAGGAGGGCACAACCCACCAGGGCGCGCCTGGGGGCCCTGGCGCGCCCAAGTGGGTTGTGCCCACCTGGTGGGCCCCCCTCTGGTGAAGGAAATATGCCCTAGAGGCAATAATAAAGATGTTATTTATATTTCCTTATATCATGATAAATGTTTATTATTCATGCTAGAATTGTATTAACTGGAAACTTGATACATGTGTGGATACATAGACAAAACACAGTGTCCCTAGTAAGCCTCTACTAGACTAGCTCATTAATCAAAGATGGTTAAGTTTCCTAACCATAGACATGTGTTGTCATTTGATGAACGGGATCACATCATTAGGAGAATGATGTGATGGACAAGACCGATCCGTTAGCTTAGCATAATGATCGTTAAGTTTTATTGCTACTACTTTCTTCATGTCAAATACATATTTCTTCGACTACGAGATTATGCAACTCCCGGATACCAGAGGAATACCTTGTGTGCTATCAAACATCACAACGTAACTCGGTGATTATGAAGATGCTCTATAGGTATCTCCGAAGGTGTTTGTTGGGTTGGCATAGATCAAGATTAGGATTTGTCACTCCGAGTATCGGAGAGGTATCTCTGGGCCCTCTCGGTAATACACATCATAAGAAGCCTTGCAAGCAATGTGACTAATGAGTTAGTTACGGGATGATGTATTACGGAACGAGTAAAGAGACTTGCCGGTAACGAGATTGAACTAGGTATGAAGATACCGACGATCGAATCTCGGGTAAGTAACATACCGATGACAAAGGGAATGACGTATGTTGTCATTACGGTTTGACCGATAAAGATCTTCGTAGAATATGTAGGAACCAATATGAGCATCCAGGTTCCGCTATTGGTTATTGACCGGAGAGGTGTCTCGGTCATCTCTACATAGTTCTCAAACCCATAGGGTCGCACGCTTAATGTTCGATGATGATTTGTATTATGAGTTATGTGATTTGGTGACCGAAGATTGTTCGGAGTCCCGGATGAGATCACGGACATGACGAGGAGTCTCGAAATGGTCGAGAGGTAAAGATTGATATATTGGATGATAGTATTCGGACACCAGAAGTGTTTTGGAATGTATCGGATACATATCGGAGTACCGGGGGGGGGGGGGGTTATCGAAAACCCCCGGGGGAAGATATGGGCCATAGGAGGGAGGCAAACCAGCCCACATAGGGGTGCCCCCCCCCAAAGGGAGGAGTCCGAATTGGACAAGGGGAGGGGGCGGCGCCCCCCTTTCCTTCTCCCTCTCTCTCTCCTTCCCCTTTCCCCCTCCGATAAAAGGAAGGGGGGGGGGGCGAATCCTACTAGGAGCCCAAGTGGGACTCCTCCCACTTGGGGCGCGCCTAGGGCCGGCCTCCTCCCCTCTCCCTCCTTTATATACGGGGGAGGGGGGCGCCTCTAACACACATCAATTGTTCCAAGCCGTGTGCGGCGGCCCCCTCCATGGTTTACTCCTCCGGTCATATTCACGTAGTGCTTAGGCGAAGCCCTGCGCGGATTACTTCACCATCACCGTCACCATGCCGTCGTGCTGACGGAACTCTCCCTCGACACTTTGCTGGATCAAGAGTTTGAGGGACATCATCGAGCTGAATGTGTGCAGAACTCGTAGGTGCCGTACGTTCGGTACTTGATCGGTTGGAACGAAAAGACGTTCGACTACATCAACTGCGTTAATCAAACGCTTCCGCTTTCGGTCTACAAGGGTACATGGACACACTCTCCCCCTCTCGTTGCTATGCATCTCCTAGATAGATCTTGTGTGAGCGTAGGAATTTTTTTGAAATTGCATGCTGCGTTCCCCAACAGTGGCATCAGAGCCAGGTCTATGCGTAGATGATATGCATGAGTAGAACAGAAAGAGTTGTGGGCGATGATAGTCATACTGCTTACCACCAATGTCTTATTTTGATTCGGCGTTATTGATTGGATGAAGCGGCCCAGACCAATCTTACATGATCACGTTCATGAGACCGGTTGCACCGAAAGACATGCAACTTGTTTTGCATAAAGGTGGCTGGCGGGTGTCTGTTTCTCCAACTTTAGTTGAATTGAATTTGACTACGGCCGGTCCTTGTTGAAGGTTAAAACAGCAAACTTTACGAAACATCGTTGTGGTTTTGATGCGTAGGTAAGAACGGTTCTTACTAGAAGCCCGTAGCAGCCACGTAAAACTTGCAACAACAAAGTAGATGACGTCTAACTTGTTTTTGCAGGGCATGTTGTGATGTGATATGGTCAAGACATGATGTGATATACGTTATTGTATGAGATGATCATGTTTTGTAAAAGTTATCGGCAACTGGCAGGAGCCTTATGGTTGTCGCTTTATTGTATGAAATGCAATCGCCATGTAATTGCTTTAATTTATGACTATGCGTTAGCGATAGTTGTAGAAGCAATAGTTGGCGAGACGACAACGACGCTACGATGGAGATCAAGGTGTCAAGCCGGTGATGATGGAAATCATGACTGTGCTTTGGAGATGGAGATCAAAGGCACAAGATGATGTTGGCCATATCATGTCACATATTTTGATTGCATGTGAAGTTTATCTTTTATGCATCTTATTTTGCTTAGTACGGCGGTAGCATTATAAGATGATCCCTCACTAAAAATTCAAGGTATAAGTGTTCTCCCTGAGTATGCACCGTTGCGACAGTTCGTCGTGCCGAGACACCACGTGATGATCGGGTGTGATAAGCTCTACGTTCACATACAACGGGTGCAAGACAGTTTTGCACGTGCGGAATACTCGGGTTAAACTTGACGAGCCTAGCATGTACAGACATGGCCTCGGAACACTGGAGACTGAAAGGTCGAACGTGAATCATATAGTAGATATGATCAACATAGAGATGTTCACCATTGAAAACTTCTCCATCTCACGTGATGATCGGACATGGTTTAGTTGATATGGATCACGTGATCATTTAGATGACTCGAGGGATGTCTATCTAAGTGGGAGTTCTTAAGTAATATGATTAATTGAACTTAATTTATCATGAACTTAGTCCTGATAGTTTTTGCATATCTATGTTGTAGATCAATGGCCCATGCTACCGTTCCCTTGAATTTTAATGCGTTCCTAGAGAAAGCTAAGTTGAAAATGATGGTAGCAACTACACGGACTGGGTCCGTAACTTGAGGATTATCCTCATTGCTGCACAGAAGAATTATGTCCTTGATGCACCGCTAGGTGAAAAGCCCCCTCCCGCTAATGTAGAAGCTTTGAATGTCTGGCAAACGCGGTCTGATGACTACTCTATAGTTCAGTGTGCCATGCTCTATGGCTTAGAATCGGGACTTCAAAGACGTTTTGAACGTCATGGAGCATATGAGATGTTCAAGGAATTGAAGTTAATATTTCAAGCAAATGCCCGAGTTGAGAGATATGAAGTCTCCAACAAGTTCTATAGCTGCAAGATGGAGGAGAACAGTTCTGTCAGTGAACACATACTCAGAATGTCTGGGTATCATAACCACTTGACTCAGCTGGGAGTTAATCTTCCTGATGATAGTGTTATTGACAGAGTTCTTCAATTACTGCCACCAAGCTACAAAGGCTTCGTGATGAACTATAATATGCAAGGGATGGATAAGACAATTCCCGAGCTCTTCGCTATGCTCAAAGCTGCGGAGGTAGAAATCAAGAAAGAGCATCAAGTGTTGATGGTTAACAAGACCACTAGTTTCAAGAAAAAGGGCAAGGGAAAGAAGGGGAACTTCAAGAAGAATGGCAAGCAAGTTGTCACTCCCGGGAAGAAGCCCAAGTCTGGACCCAAGCCTGAAACTGAGTGCTTCTACTGCAAAGGGATTGCTCATTGGAAGCGGAACTGCCCCAAGTATTTGGCGGATAAGAAGGATGGCAAAGTGAACAAAGGTATATTTGATATACATGTTATTGATGTGTACCTTACTAATGCTCGTAGTAGCGCCTGGGTATTTGATACTGGTTCTGTTGCTCATATTTGCAACTCGAAACAGGGGCTACAGATTAAACGAAGATTGGCTAAGGACGAGGTGACGATGCGCGTCGGGAATGGTTCCAAGGTCGATGTGATCGCCGTCGGCACGCTACCTCTACATCTACCTTCGGGATTAGTTTTAGACCTGAATAATTATTATTTGGTGCCAGCGTTGAGCATGAACATTATATCTGGATCTTGTTTGATGCGAGACGATTATTCATTTAAATCAGAGAATAATGGTTGTTCTATTTATATGAGTAATATCTTTTATGGTCATGCACCCTTGAAGAGTAGTCTATTTTTGTTGAATCTCGATCGTGGTGATACACATATTCATAATATTGATGCCAAAAGATACAAAGTTGATAATGATAGTGCAACATATTTGTGGCACTGCCGTTTAGGTCATATTGGTGTAAAGCGCATGAAGAAACTCCATGCAGATGGACTTTTGGAATCACTTGATTATGAATCATTTGATGCTTGCGAACCATGCCTCATGGGCAAGATGACTAAGACTCTGTTCTCCGGAACAATGGAGCGAGTTACAGACTTATTGGAAATAATACATACCGATGTATGCGGTCCGATGAGTGTTGAGGCTCGCGGCGGGTATCATTATTTTCTAACCTTCATAGATGATTTGAGCAGATATGGGTATATCTACTTAATGAAACACAAGTCTGAAACATTTGAAAAGTTCAAAGAATTTCAGAGTGAAGTGGAGAATCATCGTAACAAGAAAATAAAGTTTCTATGATCTGATCGCGGAGACGAATATTTGAGTTACGAGTTTGGCCTTCATTTAAAACAATGTGGAATAGTTTCACAATTCACGCCACCTGGAACACAACAGCGTAATGGTGTGTCCGAACGTCGTAACCGTACTTTATTAGATGTGGTGCGATCTATGATGTCTCTTACCGATTTACCACTATCGTTTTGGGGTTATGCATTAGACACAGCTGCATTCATGTTAAATAGGGCACCATCTAAATCCATTGAGACAACACCGTATGAACTGTGGTTTGGCAAGAAACCTAAGCTGTCGTTTCTTAAAGTTTGGGGTTGCGATGCTTATGTGAAAAAGCTTCAGCCTGATAAGCTCGAACCCAAATCGGAGAACTGCGTTTTCATAGGATACCCAAAAGAAACTGTTGGGTACACCTTCTATCACAGATCCGAAGGCAAGATATTTGTTGCTAAGAATGGATCCTTTCTAGAGAAGGAGTTTCTCTCGAAAGAAGTGAGTGGGAGGAAAGTAGAACTTGATGAGGTAATTGTACCTTCACTCGAATTGGAAAGTAGTTCATCACAGAAAATAGTTCCCGTGATGCCTACACCAATTAGTGAGGAAGCTAATGATGATGATCATGAAACTTCAGATCAAGTTACTACCGAAACTCGTAGGTAAACCAGAGTACGTTCCGCACCAGAGTGGTATGGTAATCCTATTCTGGAAGTCATGTTACTAGACCATGATGAACCTACGAACTATGAGGAAGTGATGATGAGCCCAGATTCCACGAAATGGCTTGAGGACATGAAATCTGAGATGGGATCCATGTATGAGAACAAAGTATGGACTTTGGTTGACTTGCCCGATGATCGGCAAGCCATAGAGAATAAATGGATCTTCAAGAAGAAGACTGACGCTGATGGTAATGTTACTGTCTACAAAGCTCGACTTGTTGCGAAAAGTTTTTGACAAGTTCAAGGAGTTGACTATGATGAGACCTTCTCACCCGTAGCGATGCTTAAGTCTGTCCGAATCATGTTAGCAATTGCCGCATTTTATGATTATGAAATTTGGCAAATGGACGTCAAAACTGCATTCCTTAATGGATTTCTTAAAGAAGAGTTGTATATGATGCAACCAGAAGGTTTTGTCGATCCTAAAGGTGCTAACAAAGTGTGCAAGCTCCAGCGATCCATTTATGGACTGGTGCAAGCATCTCGGAGTTGGAATATACGCTTTGATGAAGTGATCAAAGCATATGGTTTTATACAGACTTTTGGAGAAGCCTGTATTTACAAGAAAGTGAGTGGGAGCTCTGTAGCATTTCTAATATTATATGTGGATGACATATTGTTGATTGGAAATAATATAGAATTTCTGGATAGCATAAAAGGATACATGAATAAGAGTTTTTCAATGAAAGACCTCGGTGAAGCTGCTTATATATTAGGCATCAAGCTCTATAGAGATAGATCAAGACGCTTAATTGGACTTTCACAAAGCACATACCTTGATAAAGTTTTGAAGAAGTTCAAAATGGATCAGTCAAAGAAAGGGTTCTTGCCTATGTTACAAGGTGTGAAGTTGAGTCAGACTCAATGCCCGACCACTGTAGAAGATAGAGAGAAAATGAAAGTCATTCCCTATGCCTCAGCCATAGGTTCTATCATGTATGCAATGCTGTGTACCAGACCTGATGTGTGCCTTGCTATAAGTCTAGCAGGGAGGTACCAAAGTAATCCAGGAGTGGATCACTGGACAGCAGTCAAGAACATCCTGAAGTACCTGAAAAGGACTAAGGATATGTTTCTCGTTTATGGAGGTGACAAAGAGCTTGTCGTAAATGGTTACATCAATGCTAGCTTTGAAACTGATCCGGATGACTCTATGTCACAAACCGGATACGTATTTATATTGAATGGTGGAGCTATCAGTTGGTGCAGTTCCAAGCAACGCGTCGTGGCGGGATCTACGTGTGAAGCAGAGTACATAGCTGCTTCAGAAGCAGCAAATGAAGGAGTTTGGATGAAGGAGTTCATATCCGATCTAGGTGTAATACCTAGTGCATCGGGTCCAATGAAAATCTTTTGTGACAATACTGGAGCAATTGCCTTGGCGAAAGAATCCAGATTTCACAAAAGAACCAAACACATCAAGGGACGCTTCAACTCCATCCGTGATCAAGTCAAGGAGGGAGACATAGAGATTTGCAAAATACATACGGATCTGAATGTGGCAGACCCATTGACTAAGCCTCTTCCATCAGCAAAACATGATCAGCACCAAGACTCCATGGGTGTTAGAATCATTGCATTCTAATCTATATTATTGACTCTAGTGCAAGTGGGAGACTGAAGGAAATATGCCCTAGAGGCAATAATAAAGTTTTTATTTACATTTCCTTATATCATGATAAATTTTTATTATTCATGCTAGAATTGTATTAACTGGAAACTTGATACATGTGTGGATACATAGACAAAACATAGTGTCCCTAGTAAGCCTCTACTAGACTAGCTCGTTAATCAAAGATGGTTAAGTTTCCTAACCATAGACATGTGTTGTCATTTGATGAACGAGATCACATCATTAGGAGAATGATCTGATGGACAAGACCCATCCGTTAGCTTAGCATAATGATCATTAAGTTTTATTGCTACTCCTTTCTTCATGTCAAATACATATTCCTTCGACTATGAGATTATGCAACTCCCGGATACCGGAGGAATACCTTGTGTGCTATCAAACGTCACAACGTAACTGGGTGATTATAAAGATGCTCTACAGGTATCTCCGAAGGTGTTTGTTGGGTTGGCATAGATCAAGATTAGGATTTGTCACTCCGAGTATCAGAGAGGTATCTTTGGGCCCTCTCGGTAATACACATCATAAGAAGCCTTGCAAGCAATGTGACTAATGAGTTAGTTACGGGATGATGTATTACGGAACAAGTAAAGAGACTTGCCGGTAACGAGATTGAACTAGGTATGAAGATACCGACGATCGAATCTCGGGTAAGTAACATACCGATGACAAAGGGAAAGACGTATGTTGTCATTACGGTTTGACCGATAAAGATCTTCGTAGAATATGTAGGAACCAATATGAGCATCCAGGTTCCGCTATTGGTTATTGACCGGAGAGGTGTCTCGGTCATGTCTACATAGTTCTCGAACCCGTACAGTCCGCACGCTTAACGTTCGATGACGATTTGTATTATGAGTTATGTGATTTGGTGACCGAAGATTGTTCGGAGTCCCGGATGAGATCACGGACATGACGAGGAGTCTCAAAATGGTCGAGAGGTCAAGATTGATATATTGGATGATAGTATTCAGACACCGGAAGTGTTTCGGAATGTATCAGATACATATCGGAGTACCGGGAGGGTTACCGGAACCCCCTGGGGGAAGATATGGGCCATATGGGCCATAGGAGGGAGGCAAACCAGCCCACATAGGGGTGGCTCTCCCCCCCTGAAGGGAGGAGTCCAAATTGGACAAGGGGAGGGGTGGCGCCCCCCTTTCCTTCTCCCTCTCTCTCTCCTTCCCCCTTTCCCCCTCCGATAAAAGGAATGGGGGGGCGAATCCTACTAGGAGCCCAAGTGGGACTCCTCCCACTTGGGGCGCGCCTAGGGCCGGCCTCCTCCCCTCTCCCTCCTTTATATACGGGGGAGGGGGCGTGCCTCTAACACACATCAATTGTTCCAAGCCGTGTGCGGCACCCCCCTCCACGGTTTACTCCTTTGGTCATATTCATGTAGTGCTTAGGCGAAGCCCTGCCCGGATTACTTCACCATCACCGTCACCACGCCGTTGTGCTGACGGAACTCTCCCTCGACACTTTGCTGGATCAAGAGTTCGAGGGACGTCATCGAGCTGAACGTGTGCAGAACTCGGAGGTGCCGTACGTTCGGTACTTGATCGGTTGGAACAAAAAGACGTTCGACTACATCAACTGCGTTAATCAAACGCTTCCGCTTTCTGTCTACAAGGGTA
This sequence comes from Thinopyrum elongatum, assembly GCA_011799875.1. Classification (NCBI taxonomy): domain Eukaryota; kingdom Viridiplantae; phylum Streptophyta; class Magnoliopsida; order Poales; family Poaceae; genus Thinopyrum; species Thinopyrum elongatum. The sequence goes on along the minus strand of CM022298.1, from coordinate 78,901,363 downwards.
CGTGGACAGACTCTCCCCCTCTCGTTGCTATGCATCTCCTAGATAGATCTTGCGTGAGCGTAGGAAATTTTTTGAAATTGCATGCTGCGTTCCCCAACATCTGGTAGTTATTTGCTCCAATAATTCTTATATATTCCATAAAAAATCTCCGTGACTTTTCAGCTCATTTGGAGATGTGCAGAATAGGTAACTCTGACGTAGCTTTTTCAGGTCCAGAATTCCAGCTGCCGGCATTCTCCCTCTTTGTGTGAACCTTGCATATTATGAGAGAAAAGGCATTAGAATTACTCCATAAAGCATTATTATGCATAAAAATATTATAAATAACAGTAGGAAAACATGATGCAAAATGAACGTATCACACATCCAAATTTACTTGGAACGACAGGGTGATACCGCATATAAGTAGATATATGGTGGACTCGTCTGGAATAACTTGGGTTTTAGGATTTTGATGCACAAGCAGTATTCCCGCTTAGTACAGGCGTGGGCTAGCAAATAGGTTGAGAAGCGGCCAGCTAAAGAGCGAAAACGGTCATGAACATGCATTATGCATAAGTAACATTGAATACTAGCATGAGTAGGATATGAACACCATGAACATAAATATCATAGAGGCTATGTTGGTTTTGATTGAACTACATGCATGAACATGTGCCAAGTCAAACCACTCAAACATTCGGAGGAGGATACCATATCATCATACTACATCACAATCATTTTAACGCAATGTTGATATCCAAGATAAATCATTATCCACTCCTAGCTACTTAAGCATGGCATGAGAAACTATAATCTCTAAGGGTCATTGCAAACATGTTTAATCATAATAGGCTGAATCATGGATACTAGGTTAAATGTATTTACAAAAATAGAACAAGTTGAGTTCATACCCGTTTCTCTCTGCCACAGCCAGCTCATCAAATATCGTCATTATTGCCTTTCACTTGCACGATCGAATGATATGAAAATAATAATAGTGCAAGAGTGCCATGGACTAAGCTAGAATCTACAAACAATTTATTCAAAAGGAGAAGACAAGGTAATATGGGCTCTTCGTTAGATCAACAATAATGCGTATGAGAGCCACTCAACATTTTCATCGTGGTCTTCTCCTCGGTATGACTCAATAAACGGAAAAGAAATTCAGAGAAACACACTGAAATATTTTTGGAGTTTTTAGTTTTTTCCTAAAAGAAAGCAAATTAAAGAAGGAAAAATAAAAACGAGAAAAACTATTTACACGGGAGAGCTCCCAACAAGCAAAAGAAGAATCGAGAAATCTCCTTGGGTTTTCTTTTTAATACTACAACTAACTACACTAGAAAGAAAAACTGAAAAGAAGCAAGCAACATTTTTTTGGGTTTTCTCGAAGTTTTTCAAACACACAAGAAGAAGGCGAGAAAATAAAGCTAACATGGATAATACAATGAAAAAGTGTGCACATCGACAATTGGAATGAAATGTGTAAACATGAATGTAATGTCGGTGGAAATATGTACTTCCCCAAGCTTAGGCTTTAGGCCTAGCTTGGTAATCACCACTCGAAGAAGCCATCAGGTCCCACGTTGAAGTGCTGGGGAGCGGGCACCTGAGCATCCCACTCCTGAGGTTCCTCCTCTGCCGCTGCCTGGGCGTTCCGGTAGGCAATGATATCCTCTGGCATGATCCGGTATCCGCCCCTGGCAATAGGATCAAACAAAGTAGGTGCAGGCAATAGAATAACTTTGTGAGTATTTTCACTAAAAACTAGGCTGTAGGGAACAGGAATGTCAGTGTTTTTGCCATCAATAAACTGATGATCAGCCATAGCCTGGAGATCTAAGTAAACCTTGGGCATGCGATAATCATGTTGGTGAATCTGAATGTTAAAATGACTCGCTAAATGAGTCGCATAAATACCACCATGAATTTTACCCTTGGATCTGTGTGACGGCCCCGGCTTAATCGTGCACTAATCATACACGCAAATGCACACAATCAAGCCTAAGGACTCATGGGAAGATATCACAACACAACTCTAAAACATAAATAAAGTCATACAAGCTTTATATTACAAGCCAGGGGCCTCAAGGTCTCGAATACATAAGCTCACATACAAGCGTCAGCGGAAGCATCAGATATCTGAGTACAGATATTAAAAGACAAATAGAAAGGCCTTTAGAAAGGAGGGGCAAAAATAAAACACTACGATCGAAAGGCGTAGGCCTCCTGCCTGGGACCCTCCGATCCTACTCCTGGTCGTCAGTCAACTCGTAGTAGTATCCATCCTCGGGGTAGTAGTAGTAATAGTCGATCGACGGGACATCTGTCTCAGGGGGCTCCGTCCTCTGGTCACGACAAACTGATATGGGGAGAAAAGGAAAACAAAGCAACCGTGAGTACTCAGAAGTACTCAGCAAGCAAGGATCTACACTACATATGCAACATTTTCAAAGGAAGGCTGTATATGTGGACTAGGCTGCAGAAATGCCAGAATAGAGAGAAGGCCTAGTCCTATCGAAGACTAGCATCTTCATCGGTCTTGCAGCAATAGAAGAGAGCAGAATAGATCAATATAAAGTAGCAGTATCATTAAGTCTCATCCTCACCCAGAGATCCTTTCTCGACGCCCTACGAGAAAGCAATCCCAGAGCCATACAGTCATCAACCTCGTCCTGAGATCCCTTCTCGACTCCCTGCGAGAAGCAATCCCAGAGCCTCATATCCAGGTCTCATCTCAAGTTCTAGCTGTATCGATCGGGATACAACTCCGAGTGTCCGTTACCGTAGGACTAGCTATCGATAGATGTGTTCTTCCCTGCAGGGGTGCACCAACTTACCCAACACGCTCGATTAACTCCGGCCGGACACACTTTCCTGGGCCATGCCTGGCCTCGGCCAAACGACACATCGCAACCCTACCTAGAGCTCAGCAGAGAGGTCCCCGCCGGTCTAAATCCTAAGCGCTCAGGGGTCTTGGGCCGTCGCCCTGTGCACTCCAGGTCGTTGCGAGCAGGGTGGATACCAGCGCCAACGGCACGATCCGACCCGGCCACAATGCTGAACTGGATGTCTGACAAAGCTTTCGGCTGATGCTACGATGCAGAACACCCATACTATGCCCACGTGATGGTTAGTGCTATCAGACCAGAGGCCTACTCGGATCAAATATCCAAATCGTTAGTGGACTAGGGCTTGCGGTAACGAGCAGAGACTCACGAAAGATGTGACCCCATCGCCCCATCTTGAGGACTTGCTGCAAGGGTTAAGAATGCCCGGCCGCGCCTCGTATTCATCACTCGGGCACCATACAGGCAACCCGTCTTCACATCACACGCGGGTACCCCTCAGGGTCGACCCGCCTTTCCAAGTAAAAATAGTACAGTCCAAGTATCCGTGTGTCCATAACATCAGGGGAATCCGAGGTATCACCCTCGTTGGATTCCTACTTGACGTATCCATCAAGGTGAACTCGGAGGAATCACCCTCGCTGGGTTCACACTTGAGGTTTTGTACGACGGCGTCGTTATCGGAAGCGGTGAAGGAGGAATCTCCCTCGATGACCACGACCGAATAGCTACTCTACAGAGTTAACATCAGAAGTGCTACATGAAGTATCACCCTCGGCACTCGATAGTAACGCTGCAGTGTCGTTACAACTAAGGGGGGGTGATGTGCGGTGCCAGGGCCTGGTCTTCAATCCCGTTGATCGGATCTTCGGATAATCCAGCGGGGCAGTCGGGATAAGTGGGGTCACTGATAGGTCTCTACCCAGCCTATACTAAGCAGTTTAGGTAATTATCAACAACAGGTTACAATAAACAGGCTATGCATCAGAATAGGTAAAGCAGTAGCAGCAGCAATTCTAATGCAAGCATGAGAAAAATAGAATGGGCGATATCGGGATGATCAAAGGGGGGCTTGCCTGGTTGCTCGGCGGCAAGGGCAAGGTCGTCAATGGTATCGTCGGGCTCCGGAGCTGCGTCGGTGTCGGGGACGACGTCGGTGTCGGGGTCTATCGAGAGAGAAGAGGGGGAGGAAACAATATAAATATAGAGCAAACATGAGCAACACAATGTACGACATGACAACATGCAGTGCCGGGTGTGTCCTAGTGTATGGTTGCACGTCACTGAGAAAGGAGGAATCCATCCGGGAATGTTTTCCCGGTTCTGGGCATTTGTTAGACAGATGACCGGAGGGGAACGGTTGCATGTTCGGATAGTTAGGGACGTGTGGCGGACGAACGGATCGCGTATTCGGATTCGACTCGTCGTTCTGAGCAACTTTCATGTAGAATGTTTTTCGATCCGAGCTACGGATTATTTTCTAAGATTTTCTAAAGTTTTTATTAATTTCTGGAATTTAATTATTTATTTAAATTCAACATTATCCAAAACAGTGTATGCTGACATCATCATGACGTCAGCATGACGTCAGCAGTCAACCTGACACGTGGGTCCTGTCTGTCAGTGACTGTTAACTAATTAACAGTTAATCAGTTAATTAGCAGGTTAATTAAACCAAATTATTTAAGTTAATTAATTATTTATCTAATTAAATAATTAATATATCTTTTTTTTGTTTTACTGGGGCTGGGCCCCAGCAGTCAGTGGCCCAGGCCACAGAGGGCGTGCGGGTGGCGGGTACGGGCGCCGGGCATGGGAACCCGTGGGTGGCGAGGCCACAGGGGGGGGCTGGTGGCGCCGGCCATGGCGCGGCCAGCACACGGGCTGGGTGGAGCAAGGTGGCTGCGGGACGGCACGGGGCGGAGGTGGGAGCAGCAGCAGAAGCAGCAGTGCGGCGGCGGCGGCAGAGCAGCAAGGACCGCGGGGCAGCGGCGATGCGCAGGCGGGCGATGGCGCGGCCGTGGCGGAGCGGAGGGCGGCGCTGCGACGCGGGGACAGGGGCGGTGCCAGGCGCGGACGACGACAGCAGCAGCGCAGGCAACACGGGGACGGTGGCGCAGCCGAGCATCGGGGCCGGTGAGCGCGAGCGCGGAGGCGACAGAGGGAAAGGGAGGGGAGGCGGCGGCGCTCATGTGCGGTGCAGAGGAGACGGGCGGCGAGGCTCGAGGAGGCCGGCGTGGGGAGGAGGCGAGGACGCAACGGCGACGGTGGAGATGGGCGGCGTCGGGCGCGTCGTCGATGGGTGGGTGCGGCGACATCGATCGGCGAGGCGAGGTAGAAGCCTCGGGCGGGCGACGCACGGGGAAGAACGAGGGGCGAGGAGGCGACGGGCGAGGCGAGGAGGAGGTCCGGTGACGGGGACGGTCGCCGGCGTCGAGGGCGCGGGGCAGCACGGGATCGGCCTCCTCCCGATCCAGATCCGGACCGGGGGGAGGAGAGGAGCGAGGGGATGGGGGGGGGTAGCGTTTAGGTTTCGGTGGGTGGGGGAGGCCATATAGGCCAGTAGGTGGGCCGGGGAGGGAGCTGGGCCAAGGCCCAGTTGGGCCGTGGGGTTATTTATTTTTGTTTTTATGTTTTATCTTTTGTTTATTTCTCTTTACTTATTTTCTGTTTATTCGTTTCTATTTTATTTCCTATTTATTTTAGTTTTGTAAAATATCTAAACATCAACTAAATTAGTGTACTAAATATGCTGCTGTCATTAAAAGTTTTACTCAGAATAACATATTTTAGTATTTTATAAAATACCAAAGGCATTTATATAATTGTTTTAACTACTGTTTAATTGTTTAAGTGCATTTAATTAATTTATAAAAATGTGGTTTCTACATGGCAATTATCCAGAGATTATTTGCCGCACTTTATACATTTTTGTTTGTCATTTGAAAACTTTATTTGTTTGGCTTTATTTTAAATTTGAATTTGAACGGGATTCGAATCATCGCGAGTTTAACAATAGTAATCGTGGTGACATGGCATCATTAGCGTGTGGTTACTGTAGCTTAACTACCGGGGTGTTACAAATCTCCTCCACTACAAGAAATCTCGTCCCGAGATTTCAAGAGGTAGAGTAAGGGGGAAAAGTTCTGGTTACGAAATTCTATTGAGTCTTCTCGGTCTTGGTTGCTCTTCTCGAAGGAATCGATCCATTATATTGACACCTTCATTTCTCTGCATCAATGCCTCATGATGAAGTTGCCGTCCTTTCTTCAGGATCGCCATCGTACTTACGAAAGAATAAAGGGTGGGTATTCAGGGAGAACGACCTCTGCATGGTTGACTAACTGGTCGATAACAACAGGGAAGGTGGCGGAAAGTAACTCTCGAATTGAAACCTTAGAAAATATCGACAGCAAAGTAAGGAGGTACATGAGAAGTTTCAAGCGGGCAGGCAATCGTTCGGTGCCTGAAACAGGGCGTGAAAGCGTTTCATAGCAACGGGAATAAGTATTGTTCTAATACCAGAATTGATGTCTCATCGGAAGGTGACTCGTGAATTACATACGAGGCCACGCGCGAGGAATAACTTTGGGAACAGGGGGTGTACAGGAGAGTCAGGTTTCGATCCTGTGGAACTATGGGTTATGGGCCCATCATGTGGGCTAAAAGTAGGAAGGGCGGTGATGTCTCGCACGATCATGTAAGCAAGGCATGTCAAAGGATAGTCTATCGGTTATGTCGGCAACAACATCGGTACAAGGGCGAGGGACGAAGAGAACCATTTTCCTACTCGTTGAATGAGGCGGACCGATAGGCAAGTTCTCGTCCGTCGATGGTTACCTAAATGTCATTACAATAGTACCGGGGTCTCATTGCAGAGTTGTACACCGAGGTGTTTACATAAGCAAGGAATTATTACTGCTTAGATCCTATAGATCACAAGAAAGGTTAAACAAAACAATGGGAAGGAAGATGTGATCTTCAGGTTAAACAGAACAATGGAAAGGAAAATTTGTTTAAACACAAGTAACTGGAGTATATCCTTCCCAAGGTTTAAACAGGGCATGACATACGTGTCAGGAGATCAAAGGCATGGCCATTTAGTTAATAGGGGTATGAAGAATCATGATATGCATCCATACAACGGTGTTTGGACGACTGAGCAAGAAACATTTAGCATTGCGCTTTCAATGCCCTTGTTGATGTTAGTGTTCCATAGTCATGCTTCAAGTTAACATTGACATGGTTTTCCAGTAAAGATCAGATGTTGGATACACAAAGGATCCATCAGGAGGCAATAAGGTTGCTAGAAGTTTCGAATTCACACACCTTAGTTCATTTGTCGACATTACGGTCATAAACAACACGGGGACCAAGAAGGAATGGTGATGGTGAGAAGTAACTCTTGTATCAAGAATTCTTAAGAGTTGGAGCAATTTTCACAGCAATCTTGACATCAGAGATGGTAATACTCCACGCAGAACATATCATAAGTTGGATAGCAAGGAACTCAAGGTATAACACAAAACAAAAACAAGTTTTGTGTTCGAAGGAATGCAATAATGTTGTCGATGATAACATAAATCATCGAGGGGCAAGGATGATATTTCTCATCATGAATTCAATAGATATCTTGGAAGAGCTCAGAATGTTGATGATGATCATGACACATTTGTCGAGAGATTTCATGAGGATGTAATCGATCGGCGATGACATCAAGCCAAAGATAGGTACGAGAGGGTATTATATCAAGGGGATAACTATTATTACAAAGAGCTTCCATGATAGGATCTACATCGTTTCCATGAGCATGAACACAAAGGTTAAAGGTCGACTCCCACTTCTTCAATGCATAACCTTTCATTTACTCCTCATTTTTGAAGAAGTTGTAGTGGTAAAATTTATCTGGTGAAGCACCAGAAGAGTATGACTTGTAGAATTTTCTGGGTTCTTGCTGATGGCAGAATCATAGATACAACCCATCGGGACATTTTACGAATCCAAACAACCATCAACCAAAGCAAGGGATGCGAGTTCGAAAGCAAAGTGCCAAAGTCAAAGCAGATGATACAATTTACCGAAGGTATTTGTATCAGGGAAGAACTCACAAGGTTATTGAATACGATGGACACTGTCGGATATAATCCAACAGGGATTTGGCGGTCCACAAGGGATCTGATGTGAGTAACGGTACTCAACTAGAAGAAGGGATGCAAAGGAATCGGTTTATGGAAACATCTGAATAAGCCGAAGCTTGAATACGAAGGGTTTACGATTCCAAAATCAGGGGATCAGAGGTAGAGGCTCTGATAAAAAGATGAGTATGTTGGATAGAATTAGATGGCCAATCAATCAGGGCATTTGTCAGATAGATGACTGGAGGGGAACGGTTTCATGTTCGGATAGTTAGGGACGTGTGGCGGACGAACGGATCGCGTATTCGGATTCGTCTTGTCGTTCTGAGCAACTTTCATGTAGAAAGTTTTTCGATCCGAGCTACGGATTATTTTCTAAGATTTTCTAAAGTTTTTATTAATTTCTGGAATTTAAATATTTATTTAAATTCAACATTATCCGAAACAGTGTATGCTGACGTCATCATGATGTCAGCATGACGTCAGCAGTCAACCTGACACATGGGTCCCGTCTGTCAGTGACTGTTAACTAATTAACAGTTAATCAGTTAATTAGCAGGTTAATTAAACCAGATTAATTAAGTTAATTAATTATTTATCTAATTAAATAATTACTGGGGCTGGGCCCCAGCAGTCAGTGGCCCAGGCCACAGAGGGCGTGCGGGTGGCAGGTACGGGCGCCGGGCGTGGGCACCCGTGGGTGCCGAGGCCACAGGGGGGGCTGGTGGCGCCGGCCACGGCGCGGCCAGCACACGGGCCGGGCGGAACAAGGCGGCTGCGGGACGGCACGGGGCAGAGGTGGGAGCAGCAGCAGAAGCAGCAGCGCGGCGGTGGCGGCAGAGCAGCAAGGACCGCGGGGCAGCGGCGATGCGCAGGCGGGCGACGGCGCGGCCGTGGCGGAGCGGAGGGCGGCACTGCGACGCGGGGACAGGGGCGGTGCCAGGCGCGGGCGGCGACAGCAGCAGCGGCAGGCAGCATGGGGAGGGGTGGCGCAGCCGAGCATTGGGGCCGGCGAGCACGAGCGCGGCGGCGACAGAGGAAAAGGGAGGGGAGGCGGCGGCGCTCATGTGCGGTGCAGAGGAGACGGGCGGCGAGGCTCGAGGAGGCCGGCGTGGGGAGGAGGCGAGGACGCAACAGCGACAGTGGCGATGGGCGGCGGCGGGCGCATCGTCGATGGGTGGGTGCGGCGACATCGGTCGGCGAGGCGAGGCAGAAGCCTCGGGCGGGCGACGCACAAGGAAGAACGAGGGGCGAGGAGGCGACGGGCGAGGCGAGGAGGAGGTCCGGTGACGGGGACGGTCGCCGGCGTCGGGGGCGCGGGGCAGCACGGGATCGGCCTCCTCCCGATCCAGATCCGGACCGGGGGGGAGGAGAGGAGCGAGGGGAGTGGGGGGTAGCGTTTAGGGTTTCGGTGGGTGGGGGGGAGGCCATATAGGCCAGTAGGTGGGCCGGGGGAGGGAGCTGGGCCAAGGCCCAGTTGGGCCGTGGGGTTATTGATTTTTGTTTTTATGTTTTATGTTTTGTTTATTTCTCTTTTACTTATTTTCTGTTTATTCATTTTCTATTTTATTTCCTATTTATTTTAGTTTTGTAAAATATCTAAACATCAACTAAATTAGTGTTACTAAATATGCTGCTGTCATTAAAAGTTTTACTCTAGAATAACATATTTTAGTATTTTATAAAATACCAAAGGCATTTATATAATTGTTTTAACTACTGTTTAATTGTTTAAGTGCATTTAATTAATTTATAAAAATGTGGTTTATACATGGCAATTATCCAGAGATTATTTGCCGCACTTTATACATTTTTGTTTGTCATTTGAAAACTTTATTTGTTTGGCTTTATTTTAAATTTGAATTTGAACGGGATTCGAATCATCACGAGTTTAACAACAGTAATCGTGGTGACGTGGCATCATTAGCGTGTGGTTACTGTAGCTTAACTACCGGGGTGTTACAATCTGTTAAGGTGCAGGCGACGTGCAATGATAGCCCCAAGGCTAAAAGTGTTATCACCGTATAGTGCACGGCGTAAGACAGCGAAAAATCGGGGGCACTAAGTGCACCAACCTTCTCTCTAGCAAGTAAACACTTCGCAATGAATAGAGAAAAATAATGCACAGAAGGGAAGTGCAATCTAGTGGCAGTGACACTCGGCACCCCTCTCTCATCTCCCACTAACAGAGTACCATAAAAGCCCTCGAACTTTGCAGGCCTAGGCTCTCTTATTTCCCTGTCAGAAGGGATCAAGCATATATCAAAAAATTCAGTAAGTGGTATCTGACGGGTTTCAGCATATAGATTAAACTGCACCTCAGGAGGGTTATTCCTACTCAGAAAATGAAAACTTTGGACAAGCTTAGACCTCGCTTGTCCTCAAGCGAAAACCGAAATTGAAAAACATGTCCAAATGCTTAGAGAGAGAGGTGTCGATAAAAACAAAATACAGACATAGAAGCATCATGTATATTATTATAACAACAACAAACTTTATTATAGAACTTTTATCATCTAACTTCTATAATATAACTTCTCATGAGCAAGTAACAATTCATCACAACATTGAAGTATAAAGCATAAACCTTATTGAAAACCAACAAACTATGTTCTCAGTCAACTTTGCAACTACAATTCATCATCTCTTCAGGAAGGGTCATGTATCGGAGCCTTTTGGCAAGTCCACATACTCAACCATCATATAGTCTTCTATGATTGCTAACACTCACCGCATACACATGAGCAAAAAGTTTCAACCGGACATATAGAAAGATAGGGGCTTATAGTTTCGCCTCCCAACGTATTCACCTCAAGGGTGATGTCAACAATAATAACTCATGCCCACCCATATCCAACTGGATATATGTGCCTAGATCTTTCCTCACCACATGGTGCTTGCCAAAAGAGAAAATAAAAAGGAATAGAGAGAAATACTTTGATTCTTGCATAAAAGTAAATACATAAAAGTAAAACATAGGCCCTTCGCAGAGGGAAGCAGAGGTTGCCATGCGCTTTTTGGTTATATGCTCAATCTCTTAGTGCAAAAGAACGTCACGTTACATTGCCCCTTGTGATAGCAACCTTTATTATGCAGTCTGTCGCCTTTATTATTTTGCCATCACAAGTTCGTACAACGCTCAATTTTCTCTTACACTAAATGATCTAACACATTTAGAAGCAATTTTTATTGCCCTTTTTGCACCGATGACAACTTACTTGAAGGATCTTCCTCAATCCATAGGTAGGTATGGTGGACTCTCAAAACAAGATTTGGGTTTAAGGGTATTTGGATGCACAAGTAGTATCTCTACTTAGTGCGGAATTTTTGGCTAGCAAAGATAGGGGCAAGAACCACATGTTAAAGGATCTATGACAATATAACTTCTATGTGAATATGAACAAACATAAATCATTACGTTGTCGTCCTTGTCCAACGTCAACAATTTTGGCATATAATATTTTGATGGGGGCTCACAATCATAAAAGATGTCCAAGATAGTGTATTTGCATGTGAATCTTCTCTTCCCTTATTAATTCTTTCATGAATTCCATCACTGACCAATGATATGTTTGCGAATCTCCAATAAATTTTACCGCTTATACTTTTCCTTATGTGATGTCATTACTTACCATAAGATTAGCATATGATCTTTTTCATTTATTTTCCTTTCTTTTTATTGAAACATTAAAGCAAAGAAACAAAACTCAAACTACTCTTTATTATATATCTCGAACACGATTACATCGAAAGATAGATCACTAAGCAAATACTCGAAAAGAAAGGATCGAACTAAACTTTTATTCAACTAAATCAAAAGATAACTAAGGATCGAACCAAAATAGATAAAGGCAAAGATAGTGGTGATGATACGATACCAGGACACCTCCCCCAAGCTTGGCACAAGCCAAGGGGAGTGTCCATACCATGAACTCAAGTCTCCTTTGGTGATGAAGAAGGTGGTGGTGGTGATGAGGTAGTAGCGATCTTGTCCTTCCTCCTCAGCTTACGCTTGAGGGTGGAATTCTCCTCCTTCAAGTCATCAATCTCCTGCTCCAACGTCAATATCTTTCTGCATAATTCTTGCTTATTTTCCTGCAGGACACGAAAAGGGATAAATTGGATCTTAGGTTTCTTTGCTTTATTGGGGAGACTCGACTTCTTGAATTCCACATGCATGTCCCTCGGCTGGGGTAATGGAACTTCATCTTCATCTGAGCTTGTCTCTTCCTTCCTTTTAGGATCATAGTCTTCTTCCTCCTCTATAGTCCAACCATAGTGTTCCTCATCTCCGTAAACCTTGGGGTTTGCTATATAATCAGAAACATAGCTCTCACCCTCCGAGTCTTGAGAGGACATATTTTTAGACCTGTCAGAAAACAGCAAGAAAGAAGAACAGAAGATTTTTCCGCGATATGGTGGTCAATATGTTAGGGGGTTATATCTTGGGGAACAAGCAAACGGGAGAAAAACGGAGTCCGGAAGGTACCCGAGGTGGGCACAACCCACCTGGGGGCGCCTGGCAAGCCAGGCGCGCCCTGGTGTCTTGTGCCCACCAGGGTTACCTTCCTGGTTGTTTCTTATTTTCCTAATTTTTAATATATTCCAAAAACTGACAGAAAATATTTTTGCGGATTTTTCGGAGTGCGTTTACTTACTGTATCACGTACCTCCTCTTTTTCGGTTATTCTGGAGTGTTCCCGAAGGTTTCTTTTATGTGTTCTTCCGGTATCATAGTTTGGATAATATTGCTTTCAACATTAATGGGCGTACCTGAGATATAATGTTTTATTCTTTGCCCGTTGACAACCTTCGGGTTATTACCTACAGAATTATTTATTTTAATAGCTCCTGAACGATAAACCTCCTCGATGATATATGGTCCTTCCCATTTGGAGAGAAGTTTTCCTGCAAAGAGTCTGAAACGAGAGTTGTACAAAAGAACATATTCTCCGACTTTGAATTCCCTCTTTTGGATTCTTTTATCATGCCATCTTTTAACTTTTTCTTTAAACAGTTTGGCATTTTCATAGGCTTGGGTTCTCCATTCATCTAGTGAGCTAATATCAAATAACCTCTTTTCACCGGCAAGTTTGAAGTCATAGTTGAGTTCTTTAATTGCCCAATATTCTTTATGTTCTAACTCAAGAGGCAAATGACAAGCTTTTCCATAGACCATTTTGTAGGGAGACATACCCATAGGATTTTTATATGCTGTTCTGTAGGCCCAAAGTGCATCATCCAATTTCTTAGACCAATTCTTTCGGGACCTATTAACAGTTTTCTGTAATATTAGTTTTATTTCTCTATTGCTAAGTTCAACTTGACCACTAGATTGAGGGTCATAAGGTGATGCAATTCTATGGTTAACATCATACTTAGCAAGCATTTTACGGAAAGCACCATGAATAAAGTGTGAACCACCATCAGTCATTAAATATCTAGGGACTCCAAAGCTCGGGAAAATAACTTCTTTAAGCATTTTAATCGAAGTGTTGTGATCAGCACTACTAGTTGGAATAGCTTCTACCCACTTAGTGACATAATCAACAGCAACCAAAATATGTGTATACCCATTAGAGGAAGGAAAATGTCCCATATTATCAAAACCCCAAACATCAAATGGTTCAATAGCAAGTGAATAATTCATAGGCATTTCTTGATGCTTACCGATATTACCAATTCTTTGGCATTCATCACAAGATAAAACAAACTTACAGGCATCCTTGAAGAGAGTAGGCCAATAAAAACCATATTGCAATACCTTGTGAGCAGTTCTATCTCCCGCATGATGCCCTCGATAAGCTTCCGAGTGACATTTCCATAGGATTTGTCCCTGTTCATGCTCGGGTACACAACGTCTAATAATACCATCTACTCCTTCTTTATAAATATGTGGGTCATCCCAAAAGTAATGTCTTAAATCATAGAAGAATTTTTTCTTTAGTTGATATTTAAAGCTAGGTGGTATATATTTAGCAACAATATAATTGGCATAGTCAGCATACCAAGGGGTGTTATGAGAAGCATTTATTGCAGCTAACTACTCATCAGGAAAGCTATCATTAATAGGTTGTGGGTCATCAAGAATATTCTCTAACCTAGACAAGTTATCAGTTACGGGGTTCTCAGCTCCTTTCCTATCAGTTATATGTAAATCAAATTCTTGTAGCAAGAGAACCCACCTAATGAGTCTAGGTTGAGCATCTTTCTTTTCCATAAGATATTTAATAGCAACATCATCGGTGTGAACAGTAACTTTAGAGTCAACAATGTAAGATCTGAATTTATCACAAGCAAACACAACTCCTAAAAATTCTTTTTCACTAGTAGCATAATTTCTTTGGGCACTGTCTAGAGTTTTGCTAGCATAATTAATAACATTTAATTTCTTATCAACTCTCTGTCCTAGAACAGCACCAACAACATAATCACTAGCATCACACATAATCTCAAAAGGCAAGTTCCAATCCGGTGGTTGAACAATAGTTGCAGAAATTAAGGCTTTCTTAAGTGTTTCAAAGGCTTCTACACAATCATCATCAAAAACAAATGGAACATCCTTTTGTAAAATATTTGTAAGAGGTCTAGAAATTTTAGAGAAGTCTTTAATAAATCTCCTATAGAAACCAGCATGACCGAGAAAACTACGAATACCTTTAATATCTCTAGGACATGGCATTTTCTCAATTGCATCAACTTTAGCTTTATCCACCTCAATACCTCGTTCAGAAATTTTATGCCCCAAGACAATACCTTCATTAACCATAAAGTGGCACTTCTCCCAATTCAAGACAAGATTGGTTTGCTCACATCTCTGCAAAACTCGATCAAGGTTGCTTAAGCAGTCATCAAAAGAAGTTCCGTAAACGGAAAAGTCATCCATGAAAACCTCAACAATCTTTTCACAAAAATTAGAGAATATAGCAGTCATACATCTATAAGCATAAGTTCCAAAAGGACAAGTGAAAGTGGTTTTCTCTTGATCAGGTTGTGAGACAGGTATTTGAGAAAAACCAGAATATCCATCGAGAAAATAAAAGTGTGTGTGCTTGGATAGTCTTTCTAGCATTTAATCAATAAAAGGCAAAGGGTAATGATCTTTTCTAGTTGCTTTATTTAATTTTCTAAAATCAATTACCATTCTATAGCCAGTAACAATTCTTTGTGGAATGAGTTCATTCTTATCATTAGGAACAACAGTAATACCTCCTGAGGGAGTCATGGACTAAGGGGTCCTCGGGGCGACGGCCCATTGTACATGGGCCGGACTGGTGGAGCCGTATATTGATAGGAGATCTATGAAGCAGTGGTGTGCCCTCCAAATCAAGAAGGCGCAGGATCTCTTTAAACCCTTGTTGTAATCTATCTTCGGTAACCCTAACCCTACCGGTGTCTATATAAACTGAGGATTTTTAGTCTTTAGGGCTAGAGCTACATTCATCACCTCATCGCCTTAGGGTTTAGCTCGTGCTGATCTCAAGGTAGATCTACTCTGTAAACCACATCATACATCCAATATAATCAAGCAGGACGTAGGGTATTACCTCTTCGAGAGGGCCCGAACCTGGGTAAACACTATGTTCATCGTTCCTTGTTCCCCATTGATCCTAGATCCACAGCTTGGGACCCCCTACCCCGAGGTCTGCCGGTTCGGACACCGCCATTGGTGCTTTAATTGAGAGTTTCACTGCTGGATCGCCAGAAGGATTGATGGCTCACCTGATCAAAGGAGAAGGCATCGGGTCCGGGGACTTCTTCATCCCCGAGCAACTCTTCGCGTTTGGCAGCATCGTTCTGCACGCCGACCCGACTGGCCGCCTGGGTCAGATCGACACCTTCGCTCCCGGACACCGAATTTGATTCGGCGGTTTGGAATACGTTGCCGACACGCGGGGTGATCTGGCTTTTATCAGATTTACTTCCTCCTCCCGCACCTTCGCCATGCCTGATCTAGAGTCCCCTTCCGATTCGATTAGCGGATCGGCCTCAACAGCTTCGAGCCAAGAGAGCTCCGCTTCGAGTGAGGGCCGAGCTCCACCTCCGTCCAGGCACATCACGACCACGGAGGACGTATCCCCGACCTTGTAGGCGAAATCAGGAGGCAGAAGCCAGGAGTCAATCTCGGCCAAACCTCCCCGACATGACGCTCACCGGACCTTAAGCCCTTACGACGAAGCGATAGCCAGCAGCCAGGGGTCACCCTCGGCCCAAAGCGGTTCAATCCCAAACCCTGATGGGGAAGCCACGAACAAGGACCATGGCCTGTCCCTGACCTCCAGTGATGTGCCAGACCCCTTCAAGGATCCGGCTCTGCACCCTGAGCTTACCGCGGCTAGCGGAAATCAAGGACCGGCCAGGGCATTGACTGCCCCCCACCCCGCCACAACTGAATTCGGCCCGGAACCATCGAGTTCGGCAATCTTTACAATGGTAAACGAGGAATTAGATCGAATCCAAAAAATGACCATCCAGGAGGACCTGCCCTCCGTCTTCAACCACCAACCCTTCGAGGCGTACCATAGGGAATTTTGCGTCCCACCCACCACCCATTTGGTAGCCACTATCGATGATTTAACCGATATGCTAGACTATAATTCGGAGAAGGCCGAATACATGGACGAGGAGGACGGAGCCACGGCCAATGCCGATGTTGCCCCCCCCCACCCCGTCACTGGCCGCTGGTCGGCCACATCCACCTACGACATCTACATGGTGGACACCCCCAAGGACGACGACGACACTTCTGATCAAGAACGAGGCAAGCCTAGAGATGAGCCACCCAAAAGCCGAAAACAGCGCCGCCGATCAAAGCCATGCAAGCAATGTGGACTCTATGGAGAACGACACCATAAATAATACGGATGACCTCGCCGGAGACGCAGCCAACGAACATCATCAGGATGACCCCGCGGGACAGGAGGACCCGCTCAATACAGAAAACCCTGACGACTCCGAGGATAGAAATTACCTACCACTCTCTAAAGAGGAGATTAGTCTCGAGGATGACGACTTCATCATCCCCTAAGATCCTCTGGAGCAAGATTGGTTCAAGCGGAGGCTTTTAGCCACCGCCCACAGCCTAAAGAAACAAAAACGCAAAATCAAGGCCGAATAGGACACCCACAACGACCGATGGACTAAAGTCCTAGCTGGTGAGGAAGGGTATGGCCGCGAACAGCCAACCAAAAGTTATCCCAAGCAAAGACTCCTGCCGCAGTTCAATGACGAGGCCGTAGAGCCCACACGCCCGATACACACAAGTACCGAACAACCAGACCGCCCCCCTAGAGGGCGGGATAGAGAAGCTGATGAGGCCGAACACCCAGCCGCCCCATCTCGCCGCTACGGCAAGGATCAAGTGCGGCCCACTTATGAGTGTGACCTCCGCCATGACCTAGACGCCCGTGGAGGTCACACCAGGTCCATTTACGGACCTAGAGAAGACCCGCCCGCTTATCGGGAAGGATACTACGATCGGTTAAACCAAAATGATAGAATCCGGGAGCAGCAGCAGATTCGGAGAGCCGAAGACCTCCGACACGATGTAGCCTAAGTTTGGGGCGCCGCACACCCCTTGTGCTTCACAGAGAGGGTAATGCAACATCAATTCCCGAAAGGCTTCAAGCCTGTGAACATCGAATCATATGACGGAACCACAGATCCAGCCGTATGGATAGAGGATTTCCTCCTCCACATCCACATGGCGCGAGGAGATGACCTCCATGCCATTAAGTATTTGTCGCTAAAGCTTAAAGGCCCAGCTCGACACTGGTTGAACGGCCCTCCCGAAGACTCTATAGGTTGCTGGGAAGAGCTTGAGGACGCTTTTCGAGCAAACTTTCAGGGCACCTATGTCCGGACTCCGGATGCTGACGACCTAAATCGCATCAGACAAC
The DNA here is from genome assembly GCA_011799875.1 of Thinopyrum elongatum. NCBI lineage: Eukaryota > Viridiplantae > Streptophyta > Magnoliopsida > Poales > Poaceae > Thinopyrum > Thinopyrum elongatum. The sequence continues at coordinate 78,883,498 of CM022298.1, read as the reverse complement.
AACCCGGAGAATCTACTCGACAGTTTTGGAACCGATTCCTGACCAAGAAAAATCAGATCGTTACCTCTCCGGATGCCGAAGCCTTGGCTGCCTTTAAGCATAGTGTCAAGGACGAATGGCTTGTACGGCAGCTCGGCCAGGATAAAACAAGAACTATGGTAGCCCTTACTTCCCTCATGACCCGCTTCTGCGCGGGCGAAGACAGTTGGCTTGCTCGCAAAAACACCAACCGAGACACACCCGGTACCTCCAAGGTTCGGGACGGAAATGGAAAGCTCCGACGCAGCAAGAATAAACATCGCCACAATGACGGCGAGGGCGAGGATACGGCACTGGATTCTGAAACCAGAAGTCTAGACCCCGAAAGGAAGCCCCTAAAGGCAACGGTGATGGCCCGTCTAGACCGGACATAATTCTGTACAGGCCTTGTCAGATCCACGGCACATCAGAGAAGCCCGCCAACCACTCCAACCGAAATTGTTGGGTGATCAAACATGCCGGCAAACTCACAGCCGAAGACTCGGGCAAAAGCCCACGAAGTGAGGGCGATGATGAGCCTCGTACGCTGAATAGTGGAGGCCAAAAACCCTTCCCTTCCGAGGTCAAGATGGTAAACATGATCTACGCAACCCACATACCGAAGAAGGAGAGGAAGCGAGCGCTACAGGACATATACTCCATCGAGTTAGTAGCGCCGAAGTTCAATCCATGGTCAGCTTGCCCGATCATGTTCGATCGCAGGGATCATCCCACCAGCATACACCATGGAGGGTCCACAGCCCTAGTTCTAGACCCCATCATCGATGGATTCCACCTCACTAGAGTCCTAATGGACGGAGGAAGCAACCTCAATCTTATATACGAAGATACAGTGAGGAAAATGGGGATCGATCCGTCAAGGATCAAACCCAGTAATACCACCTTCAAAGGAGTCATTCCGGGAGTGGAGGCCCGCTGCACAGGCACTGTGATGCTTGAAGTAGTGTTCGGATCTCCGGATAACTTCCGAAGCGAGGACTTGATCTTCGACATTGCACCTTTTCGCAGCGGCTATCACGCCCTCCTCGGCCGAACAGCGTTCGCCAAATTCAATGCCGTCCCACACTACGCGTACCTCAAGTTGAAGATGCCTGGTCCCTCGGGCGTCATAACTATCAACGGCAACACAGAACGCTCACTTCGAACCGTAGAGAACATTGCGGCCCTAGCAGCCGAAGACCACACCGGCCCATATAGGCCCGGATGCTGACCCACTGTAAAGGCCGGCGACAATAGTAAACGGGTTCGAACCCATTCTCCATCATGGGAACCCGCATGTGTTCGCCGCAAATAGGGATACGCGCCCCACAGCACGCCCACATTCTTCACGATCTTCACACTCAAAATACCATGGGCAGCCGTGAGGCATACATTAATCCGAAGTACATGTTCGGTTAAACCGAACTTCGGAATTACCTCATCTTCGGATGACTCGGGGACCAATTCCGCATACCCCCAAGCATAAAGCTCCATTGGCAGGGTCCTTGCCCATCAAGGTCTCATCGAAGGTCCCAACCCCCACCTATCAGAAGCAAAGGCGCAGACGTGCAGCAGGGCACAGTGAAGGCTTCAACTCACGCATCAAGGCCCTGCGTCAACCTTTACTCTGTAAACTTTCTTTTTCTTTTTCTCTTACAAGTACTGCCTTCACAGTTCGAATTGTACGGTTAGACGTCCCGAGCTTACAAGAAATAATAAAAATACCCTTTATGGTGTTCGGATATCCGCATCTTGCGATTTGACTATTCCCTTTCCGATTCTTCCCTCGCTCTTCGAACAGCTCGGCATGAAAACACGATCGGTTATATAACCCAGAGCTCGATTTCTCTGTCAGCTCGACACACCAAGTCCGACACCGCTTACCGCTGAGTGTCCGGCGTCCTGGATATTGCACTATATGCATCAAGTTCTGAACCATGTCTTAGGTCAATAGTTGGGTTGCCCGGCTCCTGTGCTTGCCCCTTATGTTCCGCGCGTTCGGCTAAGAGGGCAAAGGGAGAACCCCTGCGATTGTACTTCCGGCTCGCCCGGTCAAGTACCTCAGGAGGAGAAAGCTGAAACTGACTGTCATGATAAGCGTGAACTGATCTGCGATCCGATGATGAGGTTCGACTCTAAAAATCGTTGGCGGTTTCACCGTGTCACACGAAGGGTTCGTCTTAACACAAACCACGTGATCGGAAAGGGTAAGCGTTCAGCCCCAAGTACATCGAACACACCGGGGGCTAGTCCTTAGTCCCCACCGTGAAGCTCCAAAGGCTAAGTGAAAGCAGTAAAACCGAATAGTTTGATCGCCTGGTTTCGCTCCCGCACTACCGCCTCCAGGCACCAAGACGTTGGCTAAGGGGTAACAGTGTGGAGATGAAACACCCCTCGTGATATTCACTTGGGGGCTGAAGCCGATGATCGGTAGCTTTCAGAATAAATATACGGCCACACAGGAGTCAAAATTAAATCATGACAATATAAAACAACTCAGAGAGATGCATAATAAAGCATAAGGTCCACTAGGTAAACACTTAATACAATCACTCAAGCATTACATGTTGCGAACACTGGCCCTCTATCGCCCGCGTACCAGTCATCACCAGCGCGAAATACTGCTCGGGGCGGCGATGCTCCTTCCCCTTGGGCGGAGGACCAGTGGCCATCTCCATTGGATTAATCTTCGGCCAATGCACCATGGTATTCGCAAATGCAAGCCTCGCCCCCTCAAGGCATGCTGACCGCTTTACGGCGTCAATTCGGAGCAGCGCCTCCCGCAGTGTATGCTGACGTCATCATGATGTCAGCATGACGTCAGCAGTCAACCTGACACATGGGTCCCGTCTGTCAGTGACTGTTAACTAATTAACAGTTAATCAGTTAATTAGCAGGTTAATTAAACCAGATTAATTAAGTTAATTAATTATTTATCTAATTAAATAATTACTGGGGCTGGGCCCCAGCAGTCAGTGGCCCAGGCCACAGAGGGCGTGCGGGTGGCAGGTACGGGCGCCGGGCGTGGGCACCCGTGGGTGCCGAGGCCACAGGGGGGGCTGGTGGCGCCGGCCACGGCGCGGCCAGCACACGGGCCGGGCGGAGCAAGGCGGCTGCGGGATGGCACGGGGCGGAGGTGGGAGCAGCAGCAGAAGCAGCAGCGCGGCGGCGGCGGCAGAGCAGCAAGGACCGCGGGGCAGCGGCGATGCGCAGGCGGGCGACGGCGAGGCCGTGGCGGAGCGGAGGGCGGCACTGCGACGCGGGGACAGGGGCGGTGCCAGGCGCGGGCGGCGACAGCAGCAGCGGCAGGCAGCATGGGGAGGGGTGGCGCAGCCGAGCATTGGGGCCGGCGAGCGCGAGCGCGGCGGCGACAGAGGAAAAGGGAGGGGAGGCGGCGGCGCTCATGTGCGGTGCAGAGGAGACGGGCGGCGAGGCTCGAGGAGGCCGGCGTGGGGAGGAGGCGAGGACGCAACAGCGACAGTGGCGATGTGCGGCGGCGGGCGCATCGTCGATGGGTGGGTGCGGCGACATCGGTCGGCGAGGCGAGGCAGAAGCCTCGGGCGGGCGACGCACAAGGAAGAACGAGGGGCGAGGAGGCGACGGGCGAGGCGAGGAGGAGGTCCGGTGACGGGGACGGTCGCCGTCGTCGGGGGCGAGGGGCAGCACGGGATCGGCCTCCTCCCGATCCAGATCCGGACCGGGGGGAGGAGAGGAGCGAGGGGAGTGGGGGGTAGCGTTTAGGGTTTCGGTGGGTGTGGGGGAGGCCATATAGGCCAGTAGGTGGGCCAGGGGAGAGAGCTGGGCCAAGGCCCAGTTGGGCCGTGGGGTTATTGATTTTTGTTTTTATGTTTTATGTTTTGTTTATTTCTCTTTTACTTATTTTCTGTTTATTCATTTTCTATTTTATTTCCTATTTATTTTAGTTTTGTAAAATATCTAAACATCAACTAAATTAGTGTTACTAAATATGCTGCTGTCATTAAAAGTTTTACTCTAGAATAACATATTTTAGTATTTTATAAAATACCAAAGGCATTTATATAATTGTTTTAACTACTGTTTAATTGTTTAAGTGCATTTAATTAATTTATAAAAATGTGGTTTATACATGGCAATTATCCAGAGATTATTTGCCGCACTTTATACATTTTTGTTTGTCATTTGAAAACTTTATTTGTTTGGCTTTATTTTAAATTTGAATTTGAACGGGATTCGAATCATCACGAGTTTAACAACAGTAATCGTGGTGACGTGGCATCATTAGCGTGTGGTTACTGTAGCTTAACTACCAGGGTGTTACAATCTGTTAAGGTGCAGGCGACGTGCAATGATAGCCCCAAGGCTAAAAGTGTTATCACCGTATAGTGCACGGCGTAAGACAGCGAAAAATCGGGGGCACTAAGTGCACCAACCTTCTCTCTAGCAAGTAAACACTTCGCAATGAATAGAGAAAAATAATGCACAGAAGGGAAGTGCAATCTAGTGGCAGTGACACTCGACACCCCTCTCTCATCTCCCACTGACAGAGTACCATAAAAGCCCTCGAACTTTGTAGGCCTAGGCTCTCGTATTTCCCTGTCAGAAGGGATCAAGCATATATCAAAAAAATTCAGTAAGTGGTATCTGACGGGTTTCAGCATATAGATTAAACTGCACCTCAGGAGGGTTATTCCTACTCAGAAAATGAAAACTTTGGACAAGCTTAGACCTCGCTTGTCCTCAAGCGAAAACCGAAATTGAAAAACATGTCCAAATGCTTAGAGAGAGAGGTGACAAAGAGCTTGTCGTAAATGGTTACATCAACGCTAGCTTTGAAACTGATCCGGATGACTCTATGTCACAAACCGGATACGTATTTATATTGAATGGTGGAGCTATCAGTTGGTGCAGTTCCAAGCAACGCATCGTGGCGGGATCTACGTGTGAAGCAGAGTACATAGCTGCTTCAGAAGCAGCAAATGAAGGAGTCTGGATGAAGGAGTTCATATCCGATCTAGGTGTAATACCTAGTGCATCGGGTCCAATGAAAATCTTTTGTGACAATACTGGAGCAATTGCCTTGGCGAAAGAATCCAGATTTCACAAAAGAACCAAACACATCAAGAGACGCTTCAACTCCATCCGTGATCAAGTCAAGGAGGGAGACATAGAGATTTGCAAAATACATACGGATCTGAATGTGGCAGACCCATTGACTAAGCCTCTTCCATCAGCAAAACATGATCAGCACCAAGACTCCATGGGTGTTAGAATCATTGCATTCTAATCTATATTATTGACTCTAGTGCAAGTGGGAGACTGAAGGAAATATGCCCTAGAGGCAATAATAAAGTTTTTATTTACATTTCCTTATATCATGAAAAAAATTTATTATTCATGCTAGAATTGTATTAACTGGAAACTTGATACATGTGTGGATACATAGACAAAACATAGTGTCCCTAGTAAGCCTCTACTAGACTAGCTCGTTAATCAAAGATGGTTAAGTTTCCTAACCATAGACATGTGTTGTCATTTGATGAACGAGATCACATCATTAGGAGAATGATCTGATGGACAAGACCCATCCGTTAGCTTAGCATAATGATCATTAAGTTTTATTGCTACTCCTTTCTTCATGTCAAATACATATTCCTTCGACTATGAGATTATGCAACTCCCGGATACCGGAGGAATACCTTGTGTGCTATCAAACGTCACAACGTAACTGGGTGATTATAAAGATGCTCTACAGGTATCTCCGAAGGTGTTTGTTGGGTTGGCATAGATCAAGATTAGGATTTGTCACTCCGAGTATCAGAGAGGTATCTCTGGGCCCTCTCGGTAATACACATCATAAGAAGCCTTGCAAGCAATGTGACTAATGAGTTAGTTACGGGATGATGTATTACGGAACAAGTAAAGAGACTTGCCGGTAACGAGATTGAACTAGGTATGAAGATACCGACGATCGAATCTCGGGTAAGTAACATACCGATGACAAAGGGAAAGACGTATGTTGTCATTACGGTTTGACCGATAAAGATCTTCGTAGAATATGTAGGAACCAATATGAGCATCCAGGTTCCGCTATTGGTTATTGACCGGAGAGGTGTCTCGGTCATGTCTACATAGTTCTCGAACCCGTACAGTCCGCACGCTTAACGTTCGATGACGATTTGTATTATGAGTTATGTGATTTGGTGACCGAAGATTGTTCGGAGTCCCGGATGAGATCACGGACATGACGAGGAGTCTCAAAATGGTGGAGAGGTCAAGATTGATATATTGGATGATAGTATTCAGACACCGGAAGTGTTTCGGAATGTATCAGATACATATCGGAGTACCGGGAGGGTTACCGGAACCCCCTGGGGGAAGATATGGGCCATATGGGCCATAGGAGGGAGGCAAACCAGCCCACATAGGGGTGGCTCTCCCCCCCTGAAGGGAGGAGTCCAAATTGGACAAGGGGAGCGGTGGCGCCCCCCTTTCCTTCTCCCTCTCTCTCTCCTTCCCCCTTTCCCCCTCCGATAAAAGGAATGTGGGGGCGAATCCTACTAGGAGCCCAAGTGGGACTCCTCCCACTTGGGGCGCGCCTAGGGCCGGCCTCCTCCCCTCTCCCTCCTTTATATACGGGGGAGGGGGGTGCCTCTAACACACATCAATTGTTCCAAGCCGTGTGCGGCACCCCCCTCCACGGTTTACTCCTTTGGTCATATTCATGTAGTGCTTAGGCGAAGCCCTGCCCGGATTACTTCACCATCACCGTCACCACGCCGTTGTGCTGACGGAACTCTCCCTCGACACTTTGCTGGATCAAGAGTTCGAGGGACGTCATCGAGCTGAACGTGTGCAGAACTCGGAGGTGCCGTACGTTCGGTACTTGATCGGTTGGAACAAAAAGACGTTCGACTACATCAACTGCGTTAATCAAACGCTTCCGCTTTCTGTCTACAAGGGTACGTGGACAGACTCTCCCCCTCTCGTTGCTATGCATCTCCTAGATAGATCTTGCGTGAGCGTAGGAAATTTTTTGAAATTGCATGCTGCGTTCCCCAACATCTGGTAGTTATTTGCTCCAATAATTCTTATATATTCCATAAAAAATCTCCGTGACTTTTCAGCTCATTTGGAGATGTGCAGAATAGGTAACTCTGACGTAGCTTTTTCAGGTCCAGAATTCCAGCTGCCGGCATTCTCCCTCTTTGTGTGAACCTTGCATATTATGAGAGAAAAGGCATTAGAATTACTCCATAAAGCATTATTATGCATAAAAATATTATAAATAACAGTAGGAAAACATGATGCAAAATGAACGTATCACACATCCAAATTTACTTGGAACGATAGGGTGATACCGCATATAAGTAGATATATGGTGGACTCGTCTGGAATAACTTGGGTTTTAGGATTTTGATGCACAAGCAGTATTCCCGCTTAGTACAGGCGTGGGCTAGCAAATAGGTTGAGAAGCGGCCAGCTAAAGAGCGAAAACGGTCATGAACATGCATTATGCATAAGTAACATTGAATACTAGCATGAGTAGGATATGAACACCATGAACATAAATATCATAGAGGCTATGTTGGTTTTGATTGAACTACATGCATGAACATGTGCCAAGTCAAACCACTCAAACATTCGGAGGAGGATACCATATCATCATACTACATCACAATCATTTTAACGCAATGTTGATATCCAAGATAAATCATTATCCACTCCTAGCTACTTAAGCATGGCATGAGAAACTATAATCTCTAAGGGTCATTGCAAACATGTTTAATCATAATAGGCTGAATCATGGATACTAGGTTAAATGTATTTACAAAAATAGAACAAGTTGAGTTCATACCCGTTTCTCTCTGCCACAGCCAGCTCATCAAATATCGTCATTATTGCCTTTCACTTGCACGATCGAATGATATGAAAATAATAATAGTGCAAGAGTGCCATGGACTAAGCTAGAATCTACAAACAATTTATTCAAAAGGAGAAGACAAGGTAATATGGGCTCTTCGTTAGATCAACAATAATGCGTATGAGAGCCACTCAACATTTTCATCGTGGTCTTCTCCTCGGTATGACTCAATAAACGGAAAAGAAATTCAGAGAAACACACTGAAATATTTTTGGAGTTTTTAGTTTTTTCCTAAAAGAAAGCAAATTAAAGAAGGAAAAATAAAAACGAGAAAAACTATTTACACGGGAGAGCTCCCAACAAGCAAAAGAAGAATCGAGAAATCTCCTTGGGTTTTCTTTTTAATACTACAACTAACTACACTAGAAAGAAAAACTGAAAAGAAGCAAGCAACATTTTTTTGGGTTTTCTCAAAGTTTTTCAAACACACAAGAAGAAGGCGAGAAAATAAAGCTAACATGGATAATACAATGAAAAAGTGTGCACATCGACAATTGGAATGAAATGTGTAAACATGAATGTAATGTCGGTGGAAATATGTACTTCCCCAAGCTTAGGCTTTAGGCCTAGCTTGGTAATCACCACTCGAAGAAGCCATCAGGTCCCACGTTGAAGTGCTGGGGAGCGGGCACCTGAGCATCCCACTCCTGAGGTTCCTCCTCTGCCGCTGCCTGGGCGTTCCGGTAGGCAATGATATCCTCTGGCATGATCCGGTATCCGCCCCTGGCAATAGGATCAAACAAAGTAGGTGCAGGCAATAGAATAACTTTGTGAGTATTTTCACTAAAAACTAGGCTGTAGGGAACAGGAATGTCAGTGTTTTTGCCATCAATAAACTGATGATCAGCCATAGCCTGGAGATCTAAGTAAACCTTGGGCATGCGATAATCATGTTGGTGAATCTGAATGTTAAAATGACTCGCTAAATGAGTCGCATAAATACCACCATGAATTTTACCCTTGGATCTGTGTGACGGCCCCGGCTTAATCGTGCACTAATCATACACGCAAATGCACACAATCAAGCCTAAGGACTCATGGGAAGATATCACAACACAACTCTAAAACATAAATAAAGTCATACAAGCTTTATATTACAAGCCAGGGGCCTCAAGGGCTCGAATACATAAGCTCACATACAAGCGTCAGCGGAAGCATCAGATATCTGAGTACAGATATTAAAAGACAAATAGAAAGGCCTTTAGAAAGGAGGGGCAAAAATAAAACACTACGATCGAAAGGCGTAGGCCTCCTGCCTGGGACCCTCCGATCCTACTCCTGGTCGTCAGTCAACTCGTAGTAGTATCCATCCTCGGGGTAGTAGTAGTAATAGTCGATCGACGGGACATCTGTCTCAGGGGGCGCCGTCCTCTGGTCACGACAAACTGATATGGGGAGAAAAGGAAAACAAAGCAACCGTGAGTACTCAGAAGTACTCAGCAAGCAAGGATCTACACTACATATGCAACATTTTCAAAGGAAGGCTGTATATGTGGACTAGGCTGCAGAAATGCCAGAATAGAGAGAAGGCCTAGTCCTATCGAAGACTAGCATCTTCATCGGTCTTGCAGCAATAGAAGAGAGCAGAATAGATCAATATAAAGTAGCAGTATCATTAAGTCTCATCCTCACCCAGAGATCCTTTCTCGACGCCCTACGAGAAAGCAATCCCAGAGCCATACAGTCATCAACCTCGTCCTGAGATCCCTTCTCGACTCCCTGCGAGAAGCAATCCCAGAGCCTCATATCCAGGTCTCATCTCAAGTTCTAGCTGTATCGATCGGGATACAACTCCGAGTGTCCGTTACCGTAGGACTAGCTATCGATAGATGTGTTCTTCCCTGCAGGGGTGCACCAACTTACCCAACACGCTCGATTAACTCCGGCCGGACACACTTTCCTGGGCCATGCCTGGCCTCGGCCAAACGACACATCGCAACCCTACCTAGAGCTCAGCAGAGAGGTCCCCGCCGGTCTAAATCCTAAGCGCTCAGGGGTCTTGGGCCGTCGCCCTGTGCACTCCAGGTCGTTGCGAGCAGGGTGGATACCAGCGCCAACGGCACGATCCGACCCGGCCACAATGCTGAACTGGATGTCTGACAAAGCTTTCGGCTGATGCTACGATGCAGAACACCCATACTATGCCCACGTGATGGTTAGTGCTATCAGACCAGAGGCCTACTCGGATCAAATATCCAAATCGTTAGTGGACTAGGGCTTGCGGTAACGAGCAGAGACTCACGAAAGATGTGACCCCATCGCCCCATCTTGAGGACTTGCTGCAAGGGTTAAGAATGCCCGGCCGCGCCTCGTATTCATCACTCGGGCACCATACAGGCAACCCGTCTTCACATCACAGAAGGTCGCCGTGTCGGGGAGGGCGAGGGGCAGCACGGGATCGGCCTCCTCCGATCCAGATCCGGACCGGGGGGAGGAGAGGAGCGAGGGGAGTGGGGGGGTAGCGTTTAGGGTTTCGGTGGGTGGTGGGGAGGCCATATAGGCCAGTAGGTGGGCCAGGGGGAGGGAGAGCTGGGCCAAGGCCAGTTGGGCGTGGGGTTATTGATTTTTGTTTTATTGTTTTATGTTTTGTTTATTTCTCTTTTACTTATTTTCGTTTATTCATTTTTTCTATTTTATTTCTTTTATTTAGTTTTGTAAAATATCTAAACATCAACTAAATTAGTGTTACTAAATATGCTGCTGTCATTAAAGTTTACTCTAGAATAACATATTTTAGTATTTATAAAATACCAAAGGCATTTATATAATTGTTTTAACTACTGTTAATTGTTAAGTGCATTTAATTAATTTATAAAAATGTGGTTTATAACATGGCAATTATCCAGAGATTATTTGCCGCACTTTATACATTTTTGTTTGTCATTTGAAAACTTTATTTGTTTGGCTTTATTTTAAATTTGAATTTGAACGGGATTCGAATCATCACGAGTTTAACAACAGTAATCGTGGTGACGTGGCATCACTTAGCGTGTGGTTACTGTAGCTTAACTACCAGGGTGTTACAATCTGTTAAGGTGCAGGCGACGTGCAATGATAGCCCCAAGGCTAAAAGTGTTATCACCGTATAGTGCACGGCGTAAGACAGCGAAAAATCGGGGGCACTAAGTGCACCAACCTTCTCTCTAGCAATAGTAAACACTTCGCAATGAATAGAGAAAAATAATGCACAGAAGGGAGTGCAATCTAGTGGCAGTGACACTCGACACCCTCTCTCATCTCACATGACAGAGTACCATAAAAGCCCTCGAACTTTGTAGGCCTAGGCTCTCGTATTTCCTGTCAGAAGGGATCAAGCATATATCAAAAAAATTCAGTAAGTGGTATCTGACGGGTTTCAGCATATGATTAAACTGCACCTCAGGAGGGTTATTCCTACTCAGAAAATGAAAACTTTGGACAAGCTAGACGCTTGTCCTCAAGCGAAAACCGAAATTGAAAAACATGTCCAAATGCTTAGAGAGGAGGTGACAAAGAGCTTGTCGTAAATGGTTACATCAACGCTAGTTGAAACTGATCCGGATGACTCTAGTGCACAAAACCGACGTATTTATTGAGATGGTGGAGTATCAGTTGGTGCAGTTCCAAGCAACGCATCGTGGCGGGATCTACGTGTGAAGCAGAGTACATAGCTGCTTCAGAAGCAGCAAATGAAGGAGTCTGGATGAAGGAGTTCATATCCGATCTAGGGTAATAACAGTGCATCGGGTCCAATGAAAATCTTTTGTGACAATACTGGAGCAATTGCCTTGGCGAAAGAATCCAGATTTCACAAAAGAACAAACACATCAAGAGACGCTTCAACTCCATCCGTGATCAAGTCAAGGAGGGAGACATAGGTTTGCAAAATACATAAGGATCTGAAGTGGCAGACACCATTGATAAGCCTCTTCCATCAGCAAAACATGATCAGCACCAAGACTCCATGGGTGTTAGAATCATTGCATTCTAATTATATTATTGACTCTAGTGCAAGTGGGAGACTGAAGGAAATATGCCCTAGAGGCAATAATAAAGTTTTTATTTAAATTTCCTTATATCATGAAAAAAATTTATTATTCATGCTAGAATTGTATAACTGGAAACTTGATACATGTGTGGATACATAGACAAAACATAGTGTCCCTAGTAAGCCTCTACTAGACTAGCTCGTTAATCAAGATGGTTAAGTTTAACCATAGACAGTGTTGTCATTTGATGAACGAGATCACATCATTAGGAGAATGATCTGATGGACAAGACCCATCCGTTAGCTAGCATAATGATCATTAAGTTTATTGCTACTCCTTTCTTCATGTCAAATACATATTCCTTCGACTATGAGATTATGCAACTCCCGGATACGGAGGAATACCTTGTGTGCTATCAAACGTCACAACGTAACTGGGTGATATAAAGATGCTCTACAGGTTATCCGAAGGTGTTGTTGGGTTGGCATAGATCAAGATTAGGATTTGTCACTCCGAGTATCAGAGAGGTATCTCTGGGCCTCTCGGTAATACACATCATAAGAAGCCTTGCAAGAATGTGACTAATGAGTTAGTTACGGGATGATGTATTACGGAACAAGTAAAGAGACTTGCCGGTAACGAGATTGAACTAGGTATGAAGATACCGACGATCGAATCTCGGGTAAGTAACATAACGATGACAAAGGGAAAGACGTAGTTGTCATTACGGTTGACCGATAAAGATCTTCGTAGAATATGTAGGAACCAATATGAGCATCCAGGTTCCGCTATTGGTTATTGACCGGAGAGGTGTCTCGGTCATGTCTACATAGTTCTCGAACCCGTACAGTCCGCACGCTTAACGTTCGATGACGATTTGTATTATGAGTTATGTGATTTGTGACCGAAGATTGTTCGAGTCCCGGATGAGATACGGACATGACGAGGAGTCTCAAAATGGTGGAGAGGTCAAGATTGATATATTGGATGATAGTATTCAGACACCGGAAGTGTTCGGAATGTATCGATACATATGGAGTACCGGGAGGGTTACCGGAACCCCTGGGGGAAGATATGGGCCATATGGGCCATAGGAGGGAGGCAAACCAGCCCACATAGGGGTGGCTCTCCCCCCCTGAAGGGAGGAGTCCAAATTGGACAAGGGGAGCGGTGGGCCCCCCCCCCTTCCTTCTCCCTCTCTCTCTCCTTCCCCCTTTCCCCCTCCGATAAAAGGAATGTGGGGGGCGAATCCACTAGGAGCCCAAGTGGGACTCCTCCCACTTGGGGCGCCTAGGGCCGGCCTCCTCCCCTCTCCCTCCTTTATATACGGGGGAGGGGGGTGCCTCTAACACACATCAATTGTTCCAAGCCGTGTGCGGCACCCCCCTCCACGGTTTACTCCTTTGGTCATATTCATGTAGTGCTTAGGCGAAGCCTCGCCGGATACTTCACCACACCGTCACCACGCGTTGTGCTGACGGAACTCCCCTCGACACTTTGCTGGATCAAGAGTTGAGGGACGTCATCGAGCTGAACGTGTGCAGAACTCGGAGTGCCGTACGTTCGGTATCTTGATCGGTTGGAACAAAAGACGTTCGACTACATCAACTGCGTTAATCAACGCTTCCGCTTCTGTCTACAAGGGTACGTGGACAGACTCTCCCCCTCTCGTTGCTATGCTCTCCTAGATAGATCTTGCGTGAGCGTAGGAAATTTTTTGAATTGCATGCTGCGTTCCCAACAATCTGGTAGTATTTGCTCCAATAATTCTTATATATTCCATAAAAAATCTCGTGACTTTTCAGCTCATTTGGAGATGTGCAGAATAGGTAACTCTGACGTAGCTTTTTCAGGTCCAGAATTCCAGCTGCCGGCATCTCCCTCTTTGGTGAACCTTGCATATTATGAGAGAAAAGGCATTAGAATTACTCATAAAGCATTATTATGCTAAAAATATTATAATAACAGTAGGAAAACATGATGCAAAATGAACGTATACACATCCAAATTTACTTGGAACGATAGGGTGATACCGCATATAAGTAGATATATGGTGGACTCGTCTGGTAAAACTTGGGTTTTAGGATTTTGATGCACAAGCAGTATTCCCGCTAGTACAGGCGTGGGCTAGCAAAAGGTTGAGAAGCGGCCAGCTAAAGAGCGAAAACGGTCATGAACATGCATTATGCATAAGTAACATTGAATACTAGCATGGTAGGATATGAACACCATGAACATAAATATCATAGAGGCTATGTTGGTTTTGATTGAACTACATGCATGAACATGTGCCAAGTCAAACCACTCAAACATTCGGAGGAGGATACCATATCATCATACTACATCACAATCATTTAACGCAATGTTGATATCCAAGAAATCATTATCCACTCCTAGCTACTTAAGCATGGCATGAGAAACTATAATCTCTAAGGGTCATTGCAAACATGGCGAGGCCACAGGGGGGGGCTGGTGGCGCCGGCCATGGCGCGGCCAGCACACGGGCTGGGTGGAGCAAGGTGGCTGCGGGACGGCACGGGGCGGAGGTGGGAGCAGCAGCAGAAGCAGCAGTGCGGCGGCGGCGGCAGAGCAGCAAGGACCGCGGGGCAGCGGCGATGCGCAGGCGGGCGATGGCGCGGCCGTGGCGGAGCGGAGGGCGGCGCTGCGACGCGGGGACAGGGGCGGTGCCAGGCGCGGACGACGACAGCAGCAGCGCAGGCAACACGGGGACGGTGGCGCAGCCGAGCATCGGGGCCGGTGAGCGCGAGCGCGGAGGCGACAGAGGGAAAGGGAGGGGAGGCGGCGGCGCTCATGTGCGGTGCAGAGGAGACGGGCGGCGAGGCTCGAGGAGGCCGGCGTGGGGAGGAGGCGAGGACGCAACGGCGACGGTGGAGATGGGCGGCGTCGGGCGCGTCGTCGATGGGTGGGTGCGGCGACATCGATCGGCGAGGCGAGGTAGAAGCCTCGGGCGGGCGACGCACGGGGAAGAACGAGGGGCGAGGAGGCGACGGGCGAGGCGAGGAGGAGGTCCGGTGACGGGTAGTTTAAGCTACAGTAACCACACGCATAATGATCATGTCACCACGATTACTATTGTTAAACTCGCGATGATTCGAATCCCGTTCAAATTCAAATTTAAAAATAAAGCCAAACAAATAAAGTTTTCAAATGACAACAAAAAATGTATAAGTGCGGCAAATAATCTCTGTAATTGCCATGTAGAAACCACATTTTTATAAATTAATTAAATGCACTTAAACAATTAAACAGTAGTTAAAACAATTATATAAATGCCTTTGGTATTTTATAAAATACTAAAATATGTTATTCTAGAGTAAAACTTTAATGACAGCAGCATATTTAGTAACACTAATTTAGTTGATGTTTAGATATTTTACAAAACTAAAATAAATAGGAAATAAAATAGAAACGAATAACAGAAATAAGTAAAAGAGAAAAACCAAAAGATAAACATAAAAACAAAAATAAAAACCCCACGGGCCCAACTGGGCCTTGGCCCAGCTCCCCTCCCCGGCCCACCTACTGGCCTATATGGCCTCCCCCCACCACCGAAACCACTAAACGCTACCCCCCCCCCCACTCCCCTCGCTCCTCTCCTCCCCCCCCGGTCGGATCTGGATCGGGAGGAGCCGATCCCGTGCTGCCCCGCGCCCTCGACGCCGGCGACCGTCCCCGTCACGGACCTCCTCCTCGCCTCGCCCGTCGCTCCTCGCCCCTCGTTCTTCCCGTGCGTCGCCCGCCCGAGGCTTCTACCCGCCTCGCCGATGATGTCCCCCACCGCACCCACCCATCGACGACGCGCCCGACGCCGCCCCATTCTCCACCGTCGCCGTTGCGTACTCGCCTCCTCCCACGCCGGCTCTCGAGCCTCGCCGCCCCGTCTCCTCTGCACCGCACATGAGCGCCGCCGCCTCCCCTCCCTTTCCCTCTGTCGCCTCCGCGCTCGCGCCACCCGGCCCCGATGCTCGGCTGCGCCACCGTCCCCGTGTTGCTGCGCGTGCTGCTGGTCTCGTCCGCGCCTGGCACCGGCCCCTCCCCGCGTCGCAGCGCCGCCCTCCGCTCCCCCACGCGCGCCATCGCCCGCCTGCCATCGCCTCCCCGCGGTCCTTGCTGCTCTGCCGCGCGCGCCATGCTGCTTCTGCCTGCTCCACCTCCGCCCCGTGCCGTCCCGCAGCCACCTTGCTCCACCCAGCCCGTGTGCTGGCCGCGCCATGGCCGGCGCCACCAGCCCCCCCCCTGGGGCTCGCAACCACGGGGTTCCCATGCCCGGCGCCGTTACCCGCCACCCCGCACGCCCTCGTGGCCTGGGCCACTGACTGCTGGGGCCCAGCCCCAGTATAAAACAAAAAAAAGATATTAATTATTTAATTAGATAATAATTAATTAACTTAAATAATTTGTTTAATTAACCTGCATTAACTGATTAACTGTTAATTGTTAACAGTCATGACAGACAGGACCCACGTGAGGTTGACTGCTGACGTCATGCTGAGTCATGATGATGTCAGCATACACTGTTTTGGATAATGTTGAATTTAAATAAATAATTAAATTCCAGAAATTAATAAAAACTTTAGAAAATCTTAGAAAATAATCCGGTAGCTCGGATCGAAAAACATTCTACATGAAAGTTGCTCAGAACGACGAGTCGAATCCGAATACGCGATCCGTTCTCCGCCACACACGTCCCTAAACTATCCGAACATGCAAACCTTCCCCTCCGGTCATCTGTCTGACAAATGCCCAGAAGAACGGGAAAACATTCCCGGATGGATTCCTCCTTTCTCAGTGACGTGAACATACACTAGGCACACCCGGCACTGCATGTTGTATGTCGTACATTGTGGTTGCTCATGTTTGCTCTATATTTATATTGTTTCCTCCCCCCTTCTCTCTCGATAGACCCGACAACCGACGTCGTCCCCGACACCGACGCAGCTCCGGAGCCCGACGATACCATTGACGACCTTGCCCTTGCCGCCGAGCAACCAGGCAAGCCCCCCTTTGATTATCCCGATATCGCCCATTTATTTTCTCATGCTTGCATTAGAATTGCTGCTGCTACTGCTTTACCTATTCTGATGATAGCCTGTTTATTGTAACCTGTGTTGATATTACCTAAATGCTTAGTATAGGCTGGGTAGAAGAGACCTATCAGTGACCCCACTTATCCCGACTGCCCCGCTGGATTATCCGAAGATCCGATCAACGGGATTGAAGACCAGGCCTGCACCGCACATCACCCCCCCCTAGTTGTAACGACACTGCAGCGTTACTATCGAGTGCCGAGGGTGATACTTCATGTAGCACTTCTGATGTTAACTCTTAGAGTAGCTATTCGGTCGTGTGGTCATCAGGGAGATTCCTCCTTACCACACCGCTTCCGATAACGACGCCGTCGTACAAAACCTCAAGTGTGAACCCAGCGAGGGTGATTCCTCCGAGTTCACCTTGATGGATACGTCAAGTAGGAATCCAACGAGGGTGATACCTCGGATTCCCCTGATGTTATGGCACACGGATACTTGGACTGTACTATTTTACTTGGAGGCGGTCGACCTGAGGGGTACCCGCATGTGATGTGAAGACGGGTTGCTGTATGGTGCCCGAGGCTGAATACGAGGCGCGGCCGGGCATTTTAACCTTGCAGCAAGTCCTCAAGATGGGGCGATGGGGTCACAATCTTGTGAGTCTCTGCTCGTCCGCAGCCCTAGTCCTACAACGATTTGGATATTTGATCCGAGTAGGCTCTGGTCTGATAGCACTAACCATCACGTGGGCATAGTGGGTGTTCTGCATCGTAGCATCAGCCGAAAGCTTTGTCAGACATCCAGTTCAGCATTGTGGCCGGGTCGGATCGTGCCGTTGGCGCTGGTATCCACCCTGCTCGCAACGACCTGGAGTGCACAGGGACGACGGCCCAAGACCCCTGAGCGCTTAGGATTTAGACGGCGGGGACCTCTCTGCTGAGCTCTAGGTAGGGTTTGCGATGTGTCGTTTGGCCGAGGCCAGGCATGGCCCAGGAAAGTGTGTCCGGCCGGAGTTAATCGAGGCGTGTTGGGTAAGTTGGTGCACCCCTGCAGGGAAGAACACATCTATCGATGCTAGTCCTACGGTACGGACACTGGAGTTGTATCCCGATCGATACAGCTAGAAATTGAGATGAGACCTGGATATGAGGTCTGGGATGCTTCTCGCAGGGAGTCGAGAAGGGATCTCAGACGAGGTTGATGACTTATGGCTCTGGGATTGCTTTCTCGTAGGGCGTCGAGAAAGGATCTTGGGTGAGGATGAGACTTAATGATAATGCTACTTTATATTGATCTATTCTGCTTCTTCTATTGCTGCAAGACCGATGAAGATGTAGTCTTCGATAGGACTAGGCCTTCTCTCATATTCTGGCATTTCTGCAGCCTAGTCCACATATACAGCCTTCCTTTGAAAATGTGCATATGTAGTGTAGATCCTTGCTTGCTGAGTACTTCTGAGTACTCATGGTTGCTTTGTTTTCCTTTTCTCCCCATATCAGTTTGTCGTGACCAGAGGACGGCGACCCCCTGAGACAGATGTCCCGTCGATCGACTATTACATACTACTAACCCACGAGGAGGATACTACTACGAGTTGACTGAACGACCAGAGTAGGATCGGGGGTCCCAGGCAGGAGGGCCTACGCCTTTCGATCGTAGTGTTTTATTTTGCCCCTCCTTTCTAAAGGCTTTCTATTTGTCTTTAATATCTGTACTCAGATATCTGATGCTTCCGCTGACGCTGTATGTGAGCTTATGTATTCGAGCCCTTGAGGCCCCGTGCTTGAATATAAAGCTTGTATGACTTATTATGTTTTAGGTTGTGTTGTGATATCTTCCCATGAGTCCTTAGGCTTGATTGTGTGCATTTGCGTGTATGATTAGTGCGATAAGCCGGGCCGTCACAAGATCCAAGGGTAAAATTCATGGTGGTATTTATGCGACTCATTTAGCGAGTATTTAAACAATTCAGATTCACCAACATGATTATCGCATGCAAGGTTTCTTAGATCTCCAGGCTTGGCTGATCATCAGTTTATTGATGGCAAAAACACTGACATTCCTGTTCCCTACAGCCTAGTTTTTAGTGAAAATACTCACAAAGTTATCTATTGCCTGCACCTACTTTGTTGATCCTATGCCAGGGGCGGATACCGGATCATGCCAGAGGATATCATTGCCTACCGGAAAGCCCAGGCAGCGGCAGAGGAGGAACCTCAGGAGTGGGATGCTCAGGTGCCCGCTCCCAGCACTTCAACGTGGGGACCTGATGGCTCTTCGAGTGGTGATTACCAAGCTGGCCTAAAGCCTAAGCTTGGGGAAGTACATATTTCCACCGACATTACATTCATGTTTACACATTTCATTCCAATTGTCGATGTGCACATTTTTCATTGTATTATCTGTTAGCTTTATTTCTGCCTTCTTCTTGTGTGTTTGAAAAACTTTGAGAAACCCAAAAAATGGTTGCTTGCTTCTTTTCAGTTTTCTTTCTAGTGTAGTTAGTTGTAGTATATTAAAAAGAAAAACCCAAGGAGATTTCTCGATTCTTCTTTTGTGGTTGGGAGCTCTCCCGTGAAATAGTTTTTTCGTTTTTATTTTTCCTTCTTTATTTGCTTTTTAGGAAAAAACTAAAAATCCAAAATATTTCAGTGTTTTCTCTGAATTTCTTTCCGTTTATTGAGTCATACCGAGGAGAAGACCACGATGAAAATGTTGAGTGGCTCTCATACGCATTATTGTGATCTAACGAAGAGCCCATATACTTGTCTTCTCCTTTTGAATAAATTGTTGTGATTCTAGCTTATGCGTCCATGGCACTCTTGCACTATTATTATTTTCATATCATTCGATCGTGCAAGTGAAAGGCAATAATGACGATATTTGATGAGCTGGCTGTGGCAGAGAGAAACGGGTATGAACTCAACTTGTTCTATTTTGTAAATACATTTAACCTAGTATCCATGATTCAGCCTATTATGATTAAAAATGTTTGCAATGACCCTTAGAGATTATAGTTTCTCATGCCATGCTTAAGTACTAGGAGTGGATAATGATATCTTGGATATCAACATTGCGTTAAAATGATTGTGTGTGTATGATGATGGTATCTCTCCTCCGAATGTTTGAGTGTTTGACTTTGCACATGTTCATGCATGTAGTTCAATCAAAACCAACATAGCCTCTATGATATTTATGTTCATGGTGTTCATATCCTACTCCATGCTAGTATTCAATGTTACTTATGCATAATGCATGTTCATGACCGTTTTCGCTCTTTAGCTGGCCGCTTCTCAACCTATTTGCTAGCCACGCCCTGTACTAAGCGGGAATACTGCTTGTGCATCAAAATCCTAAACCCAAGTTATTCCAGACGAGTCCACCATATATCTACTTAATGCGGTATCACCCTATCGTTCCAAGTAAATTTGGATGTGTGATACGTTCATTTTGCATCATGTTCCTATGTTATTTATAATATTTTTTATGCATAATAATGCTTTTGGAGTAATTCTAATGCCTTTTCTCTCATAATATGCAGGTTCACAAAGAGGGAGAATGCCGGCGCTGGAATTCTGGACCTGAAAAAGCTACGTAGAGTTACCTATTCTGCACATCTCCAATGAGCTGAAAAGTCACGGAGATTTTTTATGGAATATATAAGAATTATTGGAGCAAATAACTACCAGATGTTGGGGACGCCAGCATGCAATTTCAAAAAATTTCCTACGCTCACGCAAGATCTATCTTAGGAGATGCATAGCAACGAGAGGGGGAGAGTCTGTCCACGTACCTTGACAGAAAGCGGAAGCGTGTTGATTAACGCAGTTGATGTAGTCGAACGTCTTTTTGTTCCAACCGATCAAGTACCGAACGTACGGCACCTCGAGTTTGCCACACGTTCAGTCGATGACGTCCCTCGAACTCTTGATCCAGCAAAGTGTCGAGGGAGAGTTTCCGTCACGCACAACGGCGTGGTGACGGTGATGGTGAAGTAATATCCGGGCAGGGCTTCGCCTAAGCACTACATGAATATGACCAAAGGAGTAAACGTGGAGGGGGGTGCGCACACGGCTTGGAACAATTGATGTGTGTTAGAGGCACCCCCCTCCCCCGTATATAAGGAGGGAGAGGGAGAGGAGGCCGGCCCTAGGCGCGCCCCAATGGGAGGAGTCCCACTTGGGCTCCTAGTAGGATTCGCCCACATTCCTTTTATCGGAGGGGGAAAGGGGGAAGGAGAGAGAGAGGAGAAGGGAAGGGGGGGCGCCACCGCTCCCCTTGTCAATTTGGACTCCTCCCTTCAGGGGGGGAGAGCCACCCTATGTGGGCTGGTTTGCCTCCCTCCTATGGCCATATGGCCCATATCTTCCCCAGGGGTTCCGGTAACCCTCCGGTACTCCGATATGTATCGATACATTCCGAAACACTTCCGGTGTCTGAATACTATCATCCAATAATCAATCTTGACCTCTCACCATTTGAGACTCCTCGTCATGTCCCGTGATTCATCCGGGATCCGAACAATCTTCGGTCACAAACACATAACTCATAATACAAATCGTCATCGAACGTTAAGCGTGCGGACTGTACGGGTTCGAGAACATGTAGACATGACCGAGACACCTCTCCGGTCATAACCAATAGCGGAACCTGGATGCTCATATTGGTTCCTACATATTTACGAAGATCTTTATCGGTCAACCGTAATGACAACATACGTCTTCCCTTGTTCATCGGTATGTTACTTACCCGAGATTCGATCGTCGGTATTCCTCATACCTAGTTCAATCTCGTTACCGGACAGTCTCTTTACTTGTTCCGTAATACTCATCCCGTAACTAACTCATTAGTACATTGCTTGCAAGGCTTCTATGATGTTATTACCGAGGGCCCAGAGATACCTCTATGATCTCGGAGTGACAAATCCTAATCTTGATCTATGCCAACCCAACAAACACCTTCGGAGATACAGTAGAGCATTTATAATCACCCAGTTACGTTGTGACGTTTGATAGCACACAAGGTATTCCTCCGTATCCGGGAGTGCAAATCTCATAGTCGAAGGAATATGTATTTGACATGAAGAAAGGAGTAGCAATAAAACTTAATGATCATTATGCTAAGCTAACGGATGGGTCTGTCCATCAGATCATTCTCCTAATGATGTGATCTCGTCATCAAAGAACACAAATGTCTATGGTAGGAAACTTAACCATCTTTGATTAACGAGCTAGTCTAGTAGAGGCTACTAGGGACACTATGTTTTGTCTCTATGTATCCACACCTGTATCAAGTTTCCAGTTAATACAATTCTAGCATGAATAATAAATTTTTCATGATATAAGGAAATGTAAATAAAAACTTTATTATTGCCTCTAGGGCATATTTCCTTCAGTCTCCCACTTGCACTAGAGTCAATAATATGATTAGAATGCAATGATTCTAACACCCATGGAGTCTTGGTGCTGATCATGTTTTGCTGATGGAAGAGGCTTAGTCAATGGTTCTGCCACATTCAGATCCGTATGTATTTTGCAAATCTCTATGTCTCCCTCCTTGACTTGATCACGGATGGAGTGAAGGTCTCTTGATGTGTTGGTTCTTTTGTGAAATCTGGATTCTTTCGCCAAGGCAATTGCTCCAGTATTGTCACAAAAGATTTTCATTGACCCGATGCACTAGGTATTACACCTAGATCGGATATGAACTCCTTCATCCGACTCCTTATTTGCTGCTTCTGAAGCAGCTATGTACTCGCTTCACACGTGATCCCGCCACTGACGCGTTGCTTGGAACTGCACCAACTGATAGCTTCCACCATTCAATATAAATACGTATCCGGTTTTGTGACATAGAGTCATCCGGATCAGTTTCAAAGCTAGCGTTGATGTAACCATTTACGACAAGCTCTTTGTCACCTCTCTCTCTAAGCATTTGGACAGTGTTTTCAATTTCGGTTTTCGCTTGAGGACAAGCGAGGTCTAAGCTTGTCCAAAGTTTTCATTTCTGATAGGAATAACCCTCCTGAGGTGCAGTTTAATATATTGCTGAAACCCGTCAGATACCACTACTGAATTTTTTTGATATATGCTTGATCCCTTCTGACAGGGAAATACGAGAGCCTAGGCCTACAAGTTCGAGGGCTTTTATGGGTACTCGTCAGTGGGAGATGAGAGAGGGGTGTCGAGTGTACTGCCACTAGATTGCACTTCCCTTCTGTGCATTATTTTTCTCTATTCATTGCGAAGTGTTTACTTGCCTGAGAAGAAGGTTGGTGACTTAGTGCCCCCGATTTTTCGTGTCTTACGCCGTGCACTATACGGTGATAACACTTTTAGCCTTGGGCTATCATTGCACGTCGCCTGCACCTTAACAGATTGTAACACACCTGGTAGTTAAGCTACAGTAACCAACGCTAATGATGCCACGTCACCACGATTACTGTTGTTAAACTCGTGATGATTCGAATCCCGTTCAAATTCAAATTTAAAATAAGCCAAACAAATAAAGTTTCAATGACAAACAAAAATGTATAAAGTGCGGCAAATAATCTCTGGATAATTGCCATGTATAAACCACATTTTATATAAAAATTAAATGCACTTAAACAATTAAACAGTAGTTAAAACAATTATATAATGCCTTTGGTATTTATAAAATACTAAATATGTTATTCTAGAGTAAAACTTTAATGACAGCAGCATTTAGTAACACTAATTTAGTTGATGTTTAGATATTTTACAAACTAAAATAAATAGGAATAAAATAGAAAATGAATAAACAGAAAATAAGTAAAAGAGAAATAAACAAACATAAAACATAAAAAACAAAATCAATAACCCCAGGCCCAACTGGGCCTTGGCCCAGCTCTCTCTCCCCTGGCCCACCTACTGGCCTATATGGCCTCCCCACCACCCACCGAAACCCTAAACGCTACCCCCCCACTCCCCTCGCTCCTCTCCTCCCCCCGGTCCGGATCTGGATCGGAGGAGGCGATCCCGTGCTGCCCCTCGCCCCGACGACGGCGGACCGTCCCCGTCACCGGCCTCCTCCTCGCCTCGCCCGTCGCCTCCTCGCCCCTCGTTCTTCCTTGTGCGTCGCCCCGCCGAGGCTTCTGCCTCGCCTCGCCGACCGATGTGCGGACCCACCACATCGACGATGCGCCCGCCGCCGCACATCGCCACTGTCGCTGTTGCGTCTCGCCTCCTCCCCACGCGGCCTCCTCGAGCCTCGCGCCGTCTCCTCTGCACCGCACATGAGCGCCGCCGCCTCCCCCTCTTTTCCTCTGTCGCCGCCGCGTGCCGCTCGCCGGCCCACAATGCTCGCTGCGCCACCCCCCCCATGCTGCCTGCCGCTGCTGCTGTCGCCCCCGCGCCTGGCACCGCCCCGTCCCCGCGTCGCAGTTGCCGCCCTCCGCTCCCCCACGGCCTCGCCGTCGCCGCCTGCGCATCGCCGCTGCCCCCGCGGTCCTTGCTGCTCTTGCCCCGCAGCCGCGCTGCTGTTCTCTGCTGCTCCCCCGACCCGTGCCATCCGCACCGCCTGCTCCGCCGGCCGTGTGTTCTGGGCCGCGTGGCCGGCGCCACCAGCCCCCCTGTGGCCGGCACCCACGGTCCCACGCCGGCGCCGTACCTGCCACCCGACACGCCCTCTGTGGCCGGGCCACTGACTGCTGGGGCCCAGCCCCAGTAATTATTTAATTAGATAATAATTAATAACTTAATTAATCTGGTTTAATTACCTGCTAATTAACTGATTAACTGTTAAAGTTAAAGTCACTGACAGACGGGACCCATGTGTCAGGTGACTGCTGACGTCATGCTGACATCATGATGACGTCAGCATACACTGCGGGAGGCGGCGCTGCCTCCGAATTGACGCGTAAAGCGGTCGCATGCCTTGAGGGGGCGAGGCTTGCATTTGCGAATACCATGGTGGCATTGGCCGAAGATTAATCCAATGGAGATGGCCACTGGTCCTCCGCCCAAGGGGAAGGAGAATCGCCGCCCGACGCAGTATTTCGCGCTGGTGATGACTGGTACGGGCGATAGAGGGCCAGTGTTCGCAAACATGTAATGCTTGAGTGATTGTATTAAGTGTTACCAGTGGACCTTATGCTTTATTATGCATCTCTCTGAGTTGTTTATATTGTCATGATTTAATTTTGACTCCTGTGTGGCCGTTTTATATTTTCTGAAAGCTACGATCATCGGCTTCAGCCCCCAAGTGAAATCAAGAGGGGTGTTTCATCTCCACACTGTTACCCCTTAGCCAACGTTCTGGTGCCTGGAGGCGGTTTGGTAGTGCGGGAGCGAAACCAGGCGATCAAAACTATTCGGTTTTTTACTGCTTTACTTAGCCTTTGGAGCTTCACGGTGGGGGACTAAGGACTAGCCCCCGTCGTGTGTGTTCGATGTACTTGGGGCTGAACGCTTACCCTTTCGATCACGTGGTTTGTTGGTAAGACGAACCCTTCTGTGTGACACGGTGAAACCGCCAACGATTTTTAGAGTCGAACCTCATCATCGGATCGCAGATCAGTTCACGTTATCATGACCGTCAAGTTTCAGCTTTCTCCTCCTGAGTGGTATTGACCGGGCGAGCCGGAAGTACAATCGCAGGGGTTCTCCCTTTGCCCCTTAGCCGAACGCGCGGAGGAAAATAAGGGGCAAGCACAGGAGCGGGCAACCCCACCTATTGACCTAAGACATGGTTCAGAACTTGATGCAATATGTGCAATCCAGGACGCCGGACACTCAGCGGTAAGCGGGTGTCGGACTTGGTGTGTCGAGCTGACAGAGAGAAATCGAGCTCTGGGGTTATAACCGATCGTTGTTTCATGCCGAGCTGTTCGAAGAGCGAGGGAAGAATCGGAAAGGGAATAGTCAAATCGCAAGATGCGGATATCCGAACACCATATAAGGGTATTTTTATTTTCTTGTAGTCGGACGTCTAACCGTACAATTCGAACTGTGAAGGCAGAGTAGTACTGTAAGAGAAAAAGAAAAAGAAAGTTTACAGAGTAAAGGTTGACGCAGGGCTGATGCGTTGAGTGAAGCCTTCACTGTGCCCTGCTGCACGTCTGCGCCTTGCTTCTGATAGGTTGGGGGGTTGGACCTTCGATGAGACCTTGAGGGCAGGACCTGCCATGCCAATGGAGCTTTTATGCTTGGGTATGCGAGAATTGGTCCCCGAGTCATTCCGAGAGAGGTATGCGAGGGTAATTCCGAAGTTCGTTGAGTCTTCAAAACAGATCTTCGAACAAGTATGCCTCACGGCTGCCCATGGGTATTTGAGTGTGAAGATCGTGAAGAATGTGGGCGTGCTGTGGGGCGGCGTATCCCTATTTGCGGAAACATGCGGTTCCCATGATGGAGAAGGTCTGAACCCAGTGTTACTATTGTCGCCGGCCTTTTACAGTGGTCAGCACCGGGCCCTATATGGGCCGGTGTGGTCTTCGGCTGCTAGGGCCGCAAATGTTCTCTACGGTGTCGAAGTGAGCGGTTCTGTGTTGCGCGTTGTAAGTTATGACGCCCAGGGACCAGGCATCTTCAACTTGAGGTACGCGTTGTGGGACGGCATTGAATTGGCGAACGCGTGTTCGGCCGAGGAGGGCGTGATAGCAGTGCGAAAAGGTGCAAGACGAAGATCAAGTCCTCGCTTCGGAAGTTATCCGGAGATCGAACACTACTTCAAGCATACAGTGCCTGGTGCAGCGGGGCCTCCACTCCCGGATGACTCCTTTGAAGGTGGGTATACTGGTGTTTGATCCTGACGGACGCATCCCCATTTCCTCACTGTATCTTCGTATATAAGATTGAGGTTGCTCCTCCGTCCATGTAGGACTCTAGTGAGGGTGGAATCCATCGATGATGGGGTTAGAACTAGGGCTGTGGGACCCTCCATGGTGTATGCTGGCTTGGGATGATCCTGCGAATCGAACATGATCGTGGCAAGCTGACCATGATTAGACTTCGGCGCTACTAACTCGATGGAGTATATGTCCTGAGCGCTCGCTCCTCTCCTTCTTCGGTATGTGGGGTGCGTAGAGATCAGTTTGGACCATCTTGACCTCGGAAGGGAAGGGTTTTTGGCCTCACTATTCAGCGTACGAGGGCTCATCATCGCGCCTCACTTAGTGGGCTTTTACGACGCGTGTCTCGGATGTGAGTTTTGCCGGCATGTTTGATCACCCAACAATTCGGTTGGAGTGGTTGGCGGGATTCTCTGATGTGCGCGTGGATCTGACAAGGCCTGTACAGAATTATGTCCGTGGTAGACGGGGGTCTCACACCGTTGCCTTTAGGGGCTTCTCTTCGGGGTCTAGACTTCTGGTTTAGAATCCAGATGGCCGTATCTGCCTCGCCGTCATCGATTGTGGCGATGTTTTATTCTTGACTGCGTCGGAGCTTCCATTTCGTCCGACAACTTGGAGGTACCGGGTGTGTCTCGGTTGGTGTGTTTTGCGAGCAAGCCAACTGTCTGCGCCGCGCAGTCAGGAATAAGCAAGCGTATTCGAACCGCGCGGGTAGGCATGATGTGAATGAGGACAAACGTTTTTGCAGGTCACACCCACACCATCTCGCCAGCTAAGGCAGCCAAGGCTCGGCATCCGGAGAGGGTAACGATCGATTTTTCTTGGCAGGAATCGGGTTCCAAAAACTGTCGAGTAGATCTCCGGGTTGTTGTCTGATGCGATTAGGGTCAGCATCGGAGTCGGACATAGGTGCCTGAAAGTTTGCTCGAAAGCGTCCTCAAGCTCTTCCCAGCAACCTATATCGAGTCTTCGGGGAGGCCGTTCAACCAGGTCGCGGTGGGCCTTTAGCTTTAGCCGAACAATACTTAATGGCATGGAGGTCACTCCTCGCGCCATGTGGATGTGGAGGAGGAAATCCTCTATCCATACGGTGGATCTGTGGGTTCCGTCATATGATTCGATGTCACAGGCTTGAAGCCCTTTCGGGAATTGATTTGCATTACCCTATCTGTGAAGCAACAAGGGGTGTGCGGCGCCCAAACTTAGGCTACATCGTGTCGGAGGTCTTACGGCTTCCGAATCTGCTGCTGCTCCCGGATTCATCATTTTGGTTTAACGATAGTAGTACTTCCGATTAAGCGAGGGCGGGTCTTCTACTAGGTCCGTAAATGGACCTGGTGTGACATCCACGGGCGTAAGGTCATGGCGGAGGTCAAATCATAAATCTAGTCACCCTCCTCGTGGTCATCATGAGGTTTGTACGGACGGCGTCGTTCACGAAAGCGGTGGATTGTGAGTAGAGGGAAGGAGGAATCTCCCTTGATGACCACGACCGAATAGCTACTTACAGAGAGTTAACATCAGAAGTGCCTACATGAAGTATCACCCTCGGCACTCGATAGTAACGCTGCAGTGTCGTTACAACTAAGGGGGGTGATGTGCGGTTGACGGGCCTGGTCTTCAATCCGTTGATCGGATCTTCGGATAATCCAGCGGGGCTGGGAGTCGGGAAAAGTGGGGTCACTGATAGGTCCTACCCAGCCTATACTAAGCAGTTTAGGTAATATCAACAAAAAGGTTACAATAAACAGGCTGCATCAGAATAGGTAAAGCAGTAGCAGCAGCAATTCTAATGCAAGCATGAGAAAATAGAATGGGCGATATGGGATGATCAAAGGGGGGCTTGCCTGGTTGTCGGCGGCAAGGGCAAGGTCGTCAATGGTATCGTCGGGCTCCGGAGCTGCGTCGGTGTCGGGGACGACGTCGGTTGGTCGGTGTCTATCGAGAGAGAAGAGGGGGAGGGAGGAAACAATATAAATTAGAGCAAACATGAGCAACACAATGTACGAAATGACAACATGCAGTGCGGGGTTGTGTCCTAGTGTGTGGTTGACAGTCACTGAGAAGGGAGAATCCATCCGGGAAATGTTTCCGTCGTTCTGGGCATTGTCAGACAGATGACCGGAGGGGAACGGTTGCATGTTCGGATAGTTAGGGACGTGTGGCGGACGAAACGGATCCGTATTCGGATTCGACTCGTCGTTCTGAGCAACTTCATTAGAATGTTTTTCGATCCGAGCTACGGATTATCTTCTAAGATTTTCTAAGTTTTATTAATTTCTGGATTTAATGATTTATTTAAATTCAACATTATCCAAAACAGTGTATGTGACATCATCATGACATCAGCATGACGTCAGCAGTCAACCTGAACGTGGTCCTGTCTGTCAGTGACTGTTAACTAATTAACAGTTAATCAGTTAATAAGCAGGTTAATTAAACCAAATTATTTAAGTTAATTAATATTTATCTAATTAAAGTAAGTTATATCTTTTTTTGTTTTACTGGGGCTGGGCCCCAGCAGTCAGTGGCCCATGCCACAGAGGGGCGTGCGGGGTGGCGGGTACGGGCACGCCGGCATGGGAACGTGGGTTGCGAGGCCACAGGGGGGGGGCTGGTGGCGGGCCAAGGCGGGCAGCAAACGGGTGGGTGGAGCAAGGTGGATGCGGGACGGCACGGCGGAGGAGGAGGTGGGAGCAGCAGCAGAAGCAGCATGAGCGCGGCGGCAGAGCGCAAGGAGCGGGGGAAAGAGGCGATGAGCAGGCGGGCGAGAGGGAGGCGGCGGAGGAGAGGAGGGAGGGCGGGGGAGGGGAGGGGGGGCGGGGCTGGTGCCAGGCGCGGACGAGACCAGCAGCAGCGCAGGCAACACGGGGAGGGACGGTTGGCGCAGCCGAGCATCGGGGCCGGGTGAGCGCGAGGAGGGAGGCGACAGAGGGAAAGGGAGGGGAGGCGGCGGACGCTCATGTGCGGTGCAGAGGAGAGGGCGGCGAGGCGTTGGAGGCCGCGGTGGGGAGGAGGCGAGGGACGCAAGGCGCGACGGTGGAGATGGGGCGGCGTCGGGCGCGTCGTCGATGGGTGGTGGGGTGCGGCGACATCGATCGGCGAGGGGGGTAGAAGCTCGGGCGGGCGACGCCGGGGGGAAGAACGAGGGGCGAGGGGCGACGGGCGAGGCAGGGAGGAGGAGGTCCGGTGACGGGGACGCGTCGCCGGAGTCGAGGGCGCGGGGCAGCACGGGATCGGCTCTCCCCGATCCAGATCCGGACCTGGGGGGGGAGGAGAGGAAGCGAGGGGAGTGGGGGGGGGGGGGGGGGGGGTAGCGTTTAGGGTTTCGGTGGGTGGGGGGAGGCCATATAGGCCAGTAGGTGGGACGGGGGAGGGAGCTGGCCAAGGCCCAGTTGGGCCGTGGGGTATTTATTTTTGTTTTTATGTTTTATCTTTGGTTATTTCTCTTTTACTATTTTTCTGTTTATTCGTTTCTATTTTATTTCCTATTTATTTTAGTTTTGTAAATATCTAAACATCAAACTAAATTAGTGTACTAAATATGCTGCTGTATTAAAAGTTTTTACTCTAGAATAACATATTTTAGTATTTTATAAAATACCAAAGGCATTTATATAATTGTTTTAACTACTGTTTAATTGTTTAAGTGCATTTAATAATTTTATAAAAATGTGGTTTTACATGGACATTATCCGAGATTATTTGCCGCACTTTATAATTTTGTTGTTCATTTGAAAACTTTATTTGTTTGGCTTTATTTTAAATTTGAATTTGAACGGGATTGAATCATCGCGAGTTTAACAATAGTTAATCGTGGTGACCTGGCATCATTGCGTGTGGTTACTGTAGCTTAACTTACCGGGGGTGTTTGTTACAAATTCCTCCACTACAAGAAATCTCGTCCGAGATTTAAGAGGTAAGAGTAGGGGGAAAAGTTATTGGTTACGAAATT